>CAMQGK010000299.1:1890000-2612500 GCA_947000775.1 Pterois miles
GAAATCCCACCTGGGAGTATTGCACAGTATGAGCTGAGGTTTACACTTGAGTACTAGTGATAGTGAACAGTCGGTGTACTGTATAATGCAGTTATTGTCAGTTTTGGTGTGTATGTGGTCTACTGGGAGCAGTGCTGGTTGTGGAGTCTGACAGCTGTACGAAGGATGGACCTGCGATAGCGCTCATTCACACACTTCGAGTGGAGCAGCCTGTTGCTGAAGGAGCTCTCCAGTGCTATGATAGTGTCCTGCACGGGGTGGGAGTCGTTCTCCATCATGGATGACAGCTTAGCTGTCATCCTCCTCTCTCCCACCACCTCCACTGGGTCCAGGGGGCATCCCAGGATAGAGCTGGCCTTCCTGATCACCTTATCATGTCTCTTCCTGTCCGCAGCTAAGATGCTGCTGCCCAAGCAGACCACTACATAAAGAGATGGCTGATGCCAGTGAAGAGGAACAGAGCCAGGACCGTTCCTTGCGTACGTTCCCGTACTGCAGACGACCATGTCGGACACAGGCTTGTGTCCTCACATACTGTGGACGGTCGGTGAGGTGGTCCAGTATCCAGGATGTGAGGAGAAGGTCCACTCCTGTATTCTCCAGCTTGTCCCTCACAAGTGCAGGTTGCATCATGTTGAAAACACTGGAGCAATCAAAGAACATGATCCTCACAGTGCTCCCAGGCTTCTCCAGGTGAGAGAGAGCTTGGTGTTTAGGAAAGAGGACGGCGGCATCCACGCCGATGTCAGGTTGATAGGAAAACTGTGTGGGTCCATCGATGGGCTCACCAAGGGGCAGAGATGAGCAAGGACCAGCTGCTCTAGAGTCTTCATCAGGTGGGATCTTGGTGCCATCAGCCTGTAGCTGCTGAGGTCCTGCGAGTGTGGAGTCTTGGGTACTGGTACTACACAGGATGTCTTCCACAGCTGTGGCACTCTCCCCAGCCTCAGGTTGAACATCTGTTAAACAATCCCACCCAGCTGGTCTGCGCAGGACTTCAGGAGCCTGGAGCTAATGTCATCCGGACCCGCAGCCTTCCTTCCCCACATTCATCTTCCTGCGGAAGGGGCTGGAGCAGGGGAGCTGTGTATTGGAGGGTGTGAGTGGGGGCTACAATAAAATATACTAAATGAAATCTCAAAAAAAAATTAAACACTGGTGGGTGCACGATATGCATCAACACCATTACATTATCTATAATTGCAATCAACATACTGAATATTGCTAAATGCCCGTATTGAGACATCTCCCACACTTCATCTCACTCTAACCAAATATGGATCAGTAAGCCGTGCAAAAAAATATTAATCTAAAAGTTTCTTTGACACTTCTGCTTCTTTTCCTCATTGAGAATCTGTGTCATATATTAATACAGAAAGCTAGTTTGAATATTGTTTATAATACTCACCAGTTTGCTGACACTGACACTGGACATCCCAGGGACTGGAGTGACCCTTCTGTTACTGCTTACTGGACATGGAGGTCCGTGGGTCACTTGGATCATCCTTAATCCATTACAATCATGAAAACAAAGCATGTTAGTGACTAGTAACATTAGCTATTAGGGAATAATGGAGGAGGCAGTGCCATGCCCTCACCTTTCTCTAAAAAACATGTATCAGCTGTGGTATTGTAGTTTAGCACAATCAATGTGCTGCTTACATTGTAGAATAACTACAGTTTTTACAGCCTGTGGGCTTACTGGATGGAGCTTGTTTAAATGTGGTGAGCAATAAATAAATACGCATCAACATATCGACAGTGTGTCCTGTCGTCTTTGACAGGCTGTACTAAAGTAGCTAACGTTACAGGTAGAAGCACCTGAGTGCTTGAGTCCTGAGGCCTCTAGAGCTAGCGGCTTGAGTTGTTTAGGAGCACAGTCGGGTTGGTAAGGGATGGAAACAGTGATTTTGTTTACCACATAAATTACTACACCATCGCTGTTGTCGCTAGCGTTGTAAATGAATGAGCAACAAGCTAACTTTAGCTAAGTTACCCTGCTAGCGTTAGCTTAGCAAGCTGGTAGCTAATGCCTCAAGAGCACATGGGAGAAGTTAGCAGTCATGGCTATCTGTCAGGGATGTAGCTAGAAGAGCATGAATGCCCGCAACGGCCCTACTAAGCTAAAATAAAATAAACTACATTAAATTAATGTCTGAACTGTAGGTTGAACATATAGTCGTTATCGGAGGTAGAAAGCAGCTTACCATCAACCAAAACAACGTCGGCAGGGCGAAGTGAAGTTGAAGAGTTGAAGTTGTTGCGTCGCGTATTGTTTCCCGTCCACCTAAACCTGAATCATTTTAACAGCAGAGGGAACAGACTTCACCATAACACCTGTGTTGAGAGTGCTATCAGTGGTAGAGACACGCTAGTCAGACTCCTACATGACACCTGCTGTCGGTCAGTGAGAGAGGAAGTGACGTTGTAACGGAAGACCCGCCCTAATGGAAGACTGACAGATTTACTTATCTGTGTGGTCTAGTACCCATACTACCATACTACCATACTGCTAAGTATGCAGACAAAGATTTAGCATGCCATAATACATAGTATGACAAATGCAGTATGCCAGAAATACCAGGATGTCCTACTACATTTTTCAGTATGAGAGCCAGCATGTGTTTCTGGCTATTCTGATCCTCTGTCCTGCGGACACTGGTGGATGGAGTACTTGAAAGCTACACTAAAAGTACAGATATCTAATCAGAAAATAACCTAAGTAGAAATTACAGTCACCTAGTAGAATATTATTTGAGAAAAAGACTTAAGGTGTCTGATATTTACTGTACCTGCCGTAAGTAGTATATTTTTGGCATCAATGGCAAAAAATCCTTAATAAACTTTCCGCATATTGTAATTCAGGTGTTCAGAGAGGAAACTAGTCTGCTGCACCTCCTCATGGCTGTTTTCAGGACATGGAGGCACATGGTTTTTTTTTTCAGATTACCTGTGTCATAGTACTGTCAGGATATACAGTAGCGACTTTTTAATAAAAATAACATTTTTTAAAATCATATTTGCTTCATTTCTACATATCTGCAGCTACAAATGCTGCTTGCATAAATTTAAAATCTGGTTACATTCTTCATATTGCATTTTAATTTTCAAATTTGAATGGACATTTTCAATATACAAATAAACTGGAAAAAAATAATGTATTTTTTACTCAAATAGCACATACATATGTTGAAAATTATAATGCTAATAAAGTTCCCTATGGTCATCCACAGTTACTACATGGTGGATCACAGGATCAGATCGTGACCCTCCAGTGTGAGAACCGTTCCTGAGACTTTACCACAGGTGGAGTGTTTATTAAACGAGAACTGACAAATTTAAACAGATTTCTGAGTTATATTTTCATTTGAATGTCAAGCCCTTTCCTTTATTAAATTTGCTATTTTCCGGTTTCTTTCCTAAAAACCCTTCTGGTATTCCTAGCAGGGACGTCCCTCCAACAGGCAAAATGTAAACACGTCTCCCAACTGCCTTTGATTGACAAGCCGTGTTGTTTTCTCATTATTGCACACACACACACACACACACACACACACACACACACACACACACACACACACACACACACACACACACTTGAAGCCATTTAAAAATAATAGCATATTCCAGCTTTAAAGTGCATACAGGCTGTATAGCTGCAAATGTGTGTATGTCAAAGGCCTCAGGCTATTTCACTGATCTTCATTAGCTGGTAGCTCCTACTGTCTTTCCATCGTAGGCTCATTCATACCCCTCCAACCACAGGGGAAGAAAACACAACGAAAACAACACACTCATATTTATCTTCATCCCCGTAATCCTCACCACAGCCTCAGTAAAATCCAGTCGCTAAACAAGCACTCAAGATTAAATGACCTATTTGTGTTTATGATTTACTTTATATTAACGTTGCAGATCAATGGTTTCCCAATTTCCTCCACCTGCAATTCCTGTTTCTCGCCCTGAGCTGCTCATTTTACCTGGCAGCATAATGAAGTCTCAAATAAATATTAATTTCCACACACCTATAAATGAGAAGTATTATTGCACATAATTATAAACAAGATGTTGGAGGCATTAACTAGGAATGAAAGCAAACAGATGCATTTAGAAGAGTTATTTAATAGAGGCCATTCATCGGGACACTGTGCCAGTAGCTACAGTTTCATATATTCACCGACAACATAATATGTGCATTGACTTTTCGGGCCTGACTGGTGCCTTGCTTTCTCTTTAGCTGCCTCAAAAGAACCCCCCGTAGCCTCGGAGCACTTTATGCTAAGTTAATTTACCCAAATATATCTGCGGCATCACGGCAGCAGCAGCCCCCGCTATTCAACATCAACAACTTTGTTAATGGAAACTTGCTGATCCATAAACGCTTGTGCCGCCGCAGACGTTTGCTGGGGGGCAGTTCACATATGAATGTTAAAAACCCACAGATCGATGAGGGGCATTTGCAAAGGAGGCATAAGGTGTGTTTAATTATAATTGCGTCAGGAGGTTTGTGTGTGTTTGTTGGGGGAGGTGTTGCCGTTAAGGCTTAGGCAGGCGGGGGCCTCTGTATTTAAATAGGGTCACATCTCGGCCTCACCTTGCAAGTGTTATGCTATATTAAATGCCACTCATGTTAAGTGCGTTGAAACCCTCCTCTGATGTAGTCAAGACATAATATAAAGGTTAAATTGAAAAATGTCCCTTAGACGGCGCAGGAACACGCCATGATTGATCTCCCTTGTACAGGCAAGGAAATGTTACCCAGACCTCTGTTTCGTTAGGCCTCTTTAAAGTGTGTGACTATAATGTGTTATAATAATAATAATAACAATAATAATAATGAGTGTCAGTCAATCAGGATTTCAAAAGGTCAATGAAAAAAATAGCAAAATGTGGGCAGAAGGGGCAGAATAGTCACTTTTTTAACAGCAAAGAAACTACTGATGATAAAACTGTCATGGCTCTGTCCCTTTTAAGTGTCCCAGTAAGCCAAGACAGCGTTAACTTGGCCCAAATCCACACTATTTACTCTTTCTAAACATGCTTTGTAATAGTGTGTTCACACTGGAACGGCAACAAAAAGGGAATATCCTCAAACTAGACAGTATGCACTCTAAATACAAGTGATTTTTGAGCTGCTAATGGATGCTTTTCTCCCACAATGCAATGCACAAAGGAAAATGAGGCGTTTCTCAGCTGGAAAAAAAATGAAATAAATTGAGTGGTGGTGTAAAACATCTTAAAAAAGACATCAGCAGTGTTGCAACTCCATGCTATATGATAATTATACAGTATTTACTATATACTAATTATTATAGTATAATTATTTCGTGGTTAGCAGACAAGAAATCAGGAAATAGTGCAATATGTGTGCTGTGCAAAGACAGTCTGCAACTTTACAGTGACACTCTATTAATCATAGAGATGGCACAATTATTCACCAAAATTCAATAGTTGTATTTTGTTTTCCGAGGAAGTGAGGCGGTATCACCGTCATCCATAATTTGTTTTATTTTTTCAGCTGTGAGCAGCTCCATTTCTTTTGTGCATTGTATTGTGGGAGAGCTGATACGTCAACATATTCAATAATCACGTTTTTTTTTTAGTTTGCAGTAGACAGTCTTGCATGAAACCTCCTTAGTATCTGTATGTAGTACAACACGACTCGTTTTGTTGAACTGATGTTTTATGGATTTGGGACACAGCGATATTGAACCAGTATATAATGGACCCTGAAACTGTAGCAGTAAAATGTAATTCAGCATCGTTGGTTTCATAAATTAACCTGTGCTTTTCCTACTGTGAATGTCTTCTGCCAGCTTTGTTAGAAAAGGCAGCATGCAGACATCAGGTGAAAACCTCATACATCTGATTTGAAAAACCCCATTAATTAATGCATACTCCTACTGTGTTTGATTTTTCAAAAAACATATATTAAAGTTAGCATTTTGAAAACAAGTGAAACATAAAAGGCTGTCAAACTAAAACAAGAGCAAATAATTTCCCTTTTTTTCCGTTGACTTTGTTTCCATTTTAAGAAAATTTAAAGTTCCCGTCTACAAAGAAATGTGATTTCTTTATTCCTGCGTTAGCTTCACTGTCCAGAATAAAAGTTTGACACTAAAATCATTTATTTATCTGCTGGAGGATGAAAGAAGGGGACGTGACAGTAGTACGAGAATATACAGTCGGTAACTTACACACTAACACACTGGAAAATTTATAGCATCTGGATTTTTCAATGAGGGAATAAAAGTAATGTTATTACTATTAGAATTGAATCTAATTTGTAATTATCTTTTTTTGCTTTGTTTTTATCAGCAAAATTTATTTTTATGTCTTAAACATGTCTGGAGGGGATCTTTAAAAATACAAAGTTTATACCACTGAACTAATTTGTCCTGACATTCACTAAAATAAGGTAGATCAATTAATAGTAATAAATCAGAGAAATGACATAAAATATATTTAGATTTAACATTGACAGGGAAAATCATACGATTCTGGATAAATTCTTCTTTTATGAAGAAAACCATCTTAACTTATGATCTGAAGATAATCCAACAGAGCTGGTTTTGCCTAAATGATTTTAAACATGTCATATTTGTGCTCACAGCTCCAGTGTATATACTGTACATAGAGAGAATACTGTAAACCTAGTCTATGTCAGCACTAGACACTGCACGTACAATATGAATACTGTATTGTTCACATTTTATCTTTTGGATGATTTCTTAGTCGGCATTATGCTTTCTTTAAGTGTCTTTTTCCATCTAGATCCATCACACAATACTGTACCTTTGTTCCTCATTTACATTTTCAAGTCAGTAAAATTCGTCTGGTGGAGTTTCTCCTCTGTCTTTGGGTGTCCTCACTGTACTTCCTCTTACAGAGTCCAGAAGTGCAGGTTCAGATGTTGGGGCTCCAGGACGTGTACGGGAGGCCCTGTGGGCCCTATGTGAACGGGGCCGTGGGAGGATCTGAACCCGGGCAGGGGTGGATCTGGAGTGGATAGGATGTAGTCAATGCTGAACTTGATCTCCGACTCTGGTTTTCCCTGCTGGGTGGGGTTCGGGATGAGGTGGTTCTGCTGGGGGCCCGGCCTCGGCCTCTCGGGGTTCAAAGGGCAGAGGGTGGAGTCGGGTTCAGGGCGCCGGGCTGCGGGTGCGTGCTGATTGCTGTGGCTCTCCAGAGGGTGGAAAGGGCTTTCTCCTGAATCACGGAAACCGATTTTCATGTTCCTCCTGCGCCGGCGACGCCGAAAGTTTCCGTTTTCAAACAGGTCGAGCATGGATTCACAGCCGGTGGCAAAAGTCCAGTAGTTTCCCTTTCCCTTCTCATTGCCCTCTGTCCGAGGAACCTGTGGGAAACATGAAGCATACCTAATAATTATTAAGACAATCACACAACCAAGAAAAAACACATGATTACTGCTGAGGAAAAGAAAGAAGAACTCTAAACTACATCTATTTGTAGTAGTAGTAGTAGTAGTAGGGTGAAAACACTGAAATATTGGAAAATGTTTAATTCCTCAGGTAAAGTTCCCTTTAATAGGCACAGAAACACTGTAGCATCTTGTTGAGCTGACATCATTTCACAGTCTGGCATATGCACCTTGATGAAGCAGCTGTTGAGAGACAGGTTGTGTCTGATGGAGTTCTGCCAGGCTCTCTGGTTGGAGCGGTAGTAAGGAAACCTCTTCATGATGAACTCGTAGATGCCCGACAGAGTGACCCGCTGCTCGGGGCTCTGCTGGATGGCCATGGCGATCAGAGCTATGTAGCTGACACACAGACGCACACTTTAATCAGCAACACAGCGCGTGACAAGTTGGACGAAGATAACACACGATGAAGGTGCTTTGTGTTTTATTGACGTGTGTGAAAATGATGATTATCCTCAAATCTACCAATTACTTCACTTGAATATTTGTTTCTGTTATCTGACCTTTTGACCTTTTCCTCTGCAACACACTGGACTTAATTTGACAAATGACCATAAATAATTTTACAATTATTATAGCAAATAATAATCTATCATCTTTTCTGTTTTATATGTTGTACGGGGTATATAAGAATCCAAAAACAAAAATCTACATGGATTGTTTAGGTTTTGTTAGTTTTGGTGCTGCGCAAATGCAAAGTACGGACACAATATACACAATATTATTTATATAATATGAAAATCTTAACGTTTCACAGCACAAGTGATGTGTTGTTTTTGAAAGATGCCATCAGTTCAACATTACTGTATGTTTATGACCATTTCTCATGATTGATAATTAATGTTGTGTATGTTTTTGAGCTGTTAAAGAGGAACAAATATATATTATATAATAATATTATGGTTAACGGTGAATGGAGGGTTTTGAATATTACCTTCGATCTTCTTTAAATAAAGTTTAAACAGATGAACGTAGTCACAAGAAATTACGCTGCTGTGTTATATTATTTTATAGGTCTGACAAAAGTCTATGAAATAATCATGAATTTAAAAGAAATTGAAATGAAAAAAATGAAGTAGATATTAACAGAAACTGATCTACGGCGCACCACTGAAGGGAAATGAGACTAAACACTGAACTGTACACCATGTAAAAATATTATTGTGTTGTTTTACACAAACTGTCAAACTTGAGGGAGAAAAAAATCATACAGAAAACACTTTTAAAAGGAAAGAAATAAATACAATTATTAATTTAGGACCTATTTATTAATTTTATGACTACATACTGGTAGACAAAGTGATGTAAATCTGTTTTGTGAAGTTATGTGAATTGAAAATGAAACGGTCCATACCTGTACGCAGGTCTACACATTTTCTTCTCTTCGTCTGTGCTGGAGGAAGGGTATCCGTCTCCATCGTAGTTGAAACAGTTAAAGGGGTAGTTCGAGTTATCAAACATATCTGTGCTTTGAGGGGTCAGACGTGTGATCCAGACTGTTGGTTTCCTCTGACTCTCCTGGCCAAAGCCCAGCAGCTACACCCCGTCCTGCTGCTCCGCTCTGCCACCATGCTCTGCTCAGCCAGCTGACGCTCACTCTGAGCTCTGCTGCTGACGGCCGCCTCCGGCCCCCCTCTCCCCTCCTCGTCCCTGCTGCTCTCCTGGTCCACAGGTCTGCAGGTCTACAGGTCTGCAGGTCTACAGGACTAAAGGACTATAGGTCTACAGGTCTGCAGGTCTACAGGTCTGCAGGTCTGCAGGACTAAAGGACTATAGGTCTACAGGTCTGCAGGTCTACAGGTCTGCAGGTCTACAGCACTAAAGGACTATAGGTCTACAGGTCTGCAGGTCTACAGGTCTGCAGGACTAAAGGACTATAGGTCTACAGGTCTGCAGGTCTACAGGTCTACAGGACTAAAGGACTAAAGGTCTACAGGACTACAGGTCTACAGGACTACAGGTCTACAGGTCCACAGGACTACAGGTCTACAGGACTACAGGTCTACAGGTCTGCAGGTCTACAGGTCTGCAGGTCTGCAGGACTAAAGGACTATAGGTCTACAGGTCTGCAGGTCTACAGGTCTACAGGACTAAAGGACTAAAGGTCTACAGGACTACAGGTCTACAGGACTAAAGGACTAAAGGTCTACAGGACTACAGGTCTACAGGACTACAGGTCTACAGGTCTGCAGGTCTACAGGTCTGCAGGTCTACAGGACTAAAGGACTATAGGTCTACAGGTCTGCAGGTCTGCAGGACTAAAGGACTATAGGTCTACAGGTCTGCAGGTCTGCAGGTCTACAGGTCTACAGGTCTGCAGGTCTACAGGACTAAAGGACTATAGGTCTACAGGTCTGCAGGTCTACAGGTCTACAGGTCTGCAGGTCTACAGGTCTACAGGTCTGCAGGTCTACAGGTCTACAGGACTAAAGGACTATAGGTCTACAGGTCTACAGGACTAAAGGACTATAGGTCTACAGGTCTACAGGACTAAAGGACTGTAGGTCTACAGGTCTGCAGGTCTACAGGACTAAAGGACTGTAGGTCTACAGGTCTGCAGGTCTACACGTCTACAGGTCTGCAGGTCTACAGGTCTACAGGACTAAAGGACTATAGGTCTACAGGTCTGCAGGACTACAGGTCTACAGGACTAAAGGACTATAGGTCTACAGGTCTGCAGCTCTGCAGGTCTACAGGTCTACAGGTCTACAGGACTACAGGTCTACAGGACTACAGGTCTACAGGTCCACAGGACTACAGGTCTACAGGACTACAGGTCTACAGGTCTACAGGGCTATAGGACTACAGGACTACAGGTCTACAGGACTACAGGTCCACAGGACTACAGGACTACAGGTCTACATGACTACAGGTCCACAGGACTACAGGACTACAGGTCTACAGGACTACAGGTCCACAGGACTACAGGACTATAGGTCTACAGGTCTACAGGACTAAAGGTCTACAGGTCTACAGGACTACAGGACTACAGGTCTACATGACTACAGGTCCACAGGGCTATAGGACTACAGGACTACAGGTCTACAGGACTACAGGTCCACAGGACTACAGGACTACAGGTCTACATGACTACAGGTCCACAGGACTACAGGACTACAGGTCTACAGGACTACAGGTCCACAGGACTACAGGACTATAGGTCTACAGGTCTACAGGACGAAAGGTCTACAGGTCTACAGGACTACAGGACTACAGGTCTACATGACTACAGGTCCACAGGGCTATAGGACTACAGGACTACAGGTCTACAGGACTACAGGTCCACAGGACTACAGGACTACAGGTCTACATGACTACAGGGCTATAGGACTACAGGACTACAGGTCTACAGGACTACAGGTCCACAGGACTACAGGACTACAGGTCTACATGACTACAGGTCCACAAGACTACAGGACTACAGGTCTACAGGACTACAGGTCCACAGGACTACAGGAGTACAGGTCTACAGGACTACAGGACTATAGGTCTACAGGTCTACAGGACTACAGGACTACAGGTCTACATGACTACAGGTCCACAGGTCTACAGGACTACAGGTCTACAGGACTACAGGTCTACAGGACCACAGGACCACAGGACCACAGGACTACAGGTCTACAGGACAACAGGTCTACAGGTCTACAGGACTACAGGACTACAGGTCTACAGGACTACAGGACTACAGGTCTACAGGACTACAGGTCTACAGGACAACAGGTCTACAGGTCTACATGACTACAGGACTACAGGTCTACAGGACTACAGCTCTACAGGACTACAGGTCTACAGGACTACAGGTCTACATGACTACAGGACTACAGGTCTACAGGACTACAGGTCTACAGCTCTACAGGACTACAGCTCTACAGGACTACAGGACTGAGGACCACCTCTCTGAGGGCTTTCAACTTGTTCTGGTTTCCAGCTTTTAGATTCACAAATCCAGATTGTTTTGTTTGTTCCTGGTCTGTATTTATTTTGTCATCATCACAGTACAAGATGGTCCAGTTCTAAGTAGTTTTTGTGTAGACGATACTACACAAGAAAGTCTTAAAAACATAAATATGCTTTAAAGTTTCATTAAAGACTCCTGCAGTTAAATCTGTGTGTAAATGTAACTACAGCCTAGAAAAAGTAGGTGATCAAGTCTCAGTGTTAAATTACTGTCTGGGATATTTATTCACATATTGTACCGTCTGTGCTGTCGCTGTGTAGTTTCATTCTCTTATCTTAATAACATGCTGCCCTCAACCTGAGAAAATACTTAGTCGACCAAGACACACGAACCGATTGGTTGATTTGATAGACAGATCTGTGTTTCCCCACAAAGAATCACCACTTTAAATATGCATGTGGTCATAGTTTCTTAGAAATCAGTCGTTCAGCATCAAAAAAGAATTAAAAAATGACTAATTGACCAAAGAAATCTTTGACGAATCAGCTGAGAGGTCAGCCTTACTTAATAGGCGATGATTTATTAAAACTTAATTCTGTTGAGTTGCCCTCAGGACTACAGCTGTTAGAAACATTTAGTAGATGCGTAGAGTAAAAGGTGAAGTCCAGCAAACAGGAAATGCTCAGTAACAGCAGAGCCAGTGGGCTTCAGTGCATCAAAATAGCCCTCAGCTACACTCTGGAGCTGTGAGGCCGCTGGGCCGATTCTGTGTTTCCTTCATATTTAGATTATCAGCAGCACAAAACGACCCAGAACTGAGGTCTGCTGGTGCTGCTGAGCAAATAATGGATGTTATGTTTAGTCAGTTTTCCAAATCTTGGTCCACATCAGACAAACTCTTTCAAAGATGCTCAACAGATTTAGACAGTCGATGCGGCGGAGCCAGAGATACTGGTACCTGGTGCCGACTTTACCCACAATGCAACTGAAGCACCGACAGGTTGGTCAAAGAATTTATGTCGTATTGCCAAGACGTGAAATTCAATTGTTTGCTCCGTTTTAACATCAGCATCTAGCAGCTCAAAATATAGTACTCAAAATATTTGATTTAACTGATTGCCTAACAATATTTAAGTAACAGTAATATTTTTTAAAGTAAATATTAAGTTAAAATATATAGTTTGTTGTTAACTTGATTTATGTTTTTTTTTAATTTCAGGTTCTCTAAACTTAATATTTCTATTTCCTAATATGTTTAATTTTTACATACTAAATTTAGTTGATTCAATGATATTTATAAAATTAAATTATAAAGTGTATAAAGCATATATGCTTCTGTCTACTGACGGACACCAGTAAACTGTGCGCCAACCAAGTGCTGTACAAAAGTAAAACTATATTATTTCTAATCTATTGTCATATTTAATGTCTCTATCGAAATTGCCTGGGTTGTACAATGAAAATATTATAGATATAATAAGCATTTTCAGTCCAAAATGGCGGCATCGGCTGTAGCCGCGAGCTGCTAGTGTCAAGCAGAGACGAAGTGGGCTGCAGAGGTCTGGTTAGCTCACGTCTTTCTAACTTCTCACCTCCAGATTTATTTCATTTTCATACTTCGAGTCTTCAGTGACTCCAGGTGCCGCCACTCGAGGTAGTTAATCTAATGTCATGCTGCTCCCTCCGGAGCCGCAGAAGTCTTTATACAACAGTTTTCACATATGTGGTAGCACTCCCCGACACCTGCAAAAAGATTTTGACGCGTAAAATTAGTATGGGGTCCTTTAATTTGGTCTCGACTGGTCCAGGCCGTCTCACAGTAGCAGCCCGGTCGTCCCGCCTCCAGCAGGATCCTGGGTGGTCCGCTGGGCTCGTAGGCCGCCTTCATGTTTTATTTTGCCTCTTTTATAGCCTAATCTCTCTAACTGTACTTAAAACAGCTAACCCCCAAACTAACAAACAAGAGCTTTTACATCTTTGTTTTCTTTTTCTCTCTGTTAACTCTTGGTGTGTGTGTGTGTGTGTGTGTGTGTGTGTGCCCACTCTGGCAGACGTTTAGTCAACAACGGGAAGTTTTGTAGATGTTATCTATAATGCTCCATAATAGCCATAAATTGTTTCCGTGTCTATAAAAGAGGGGGATGTGTATTTTGAGGGGATCTAAACGGGGCAATTGGAGGTCTCCCGTGAGGCGACAGAGGCCAGGAAAACAGCCTGAGGTCTGCCGGGTCTCTGTGTGTGGCCGCCGCTGGTGCAGGAGGGGCCTATAGGCGCTTAATCGGTCGACACATTAAAGCGATTCTCTATTTATTTCTGATTAATGGAGCAGCTAAAAGGTCAATGCTGTACTTAATTTTAGGTGCAGGCCCAGATTTTTTTAAGAGGCTTCAGAAAAACCTGTAGTGCATCTTGATGTACGATAAGGAATCTGGACTTCTATCAGTGGTCTGCTCCGTATCGTGGTATTGTGGTTTTTACATAAAGGTAAAATAAATCCCATGAGGGTGGATGTAAATGACCCCAGGGAGGTCGTCAGGGTTATCCCAGCTTGGGCTTGAAGACTATAAATGAACAAACGGGGTTAGTGAAAACTGGAAGATGTGTTAACATACAGGGATTGTTTAATTATTATAAGTCAGTATTTTTGGAGCCTGACACAAGGGACTAAAGGTCAGGATATCTCTGCTGCTCCTATTTCAATTTTGACCTTTCTAACAGTTCAATCCAAATAAAGAAATTAGACTATTTTTGATGTCTGGTCAAGACAGGATCCTTTGAGAGGGACTTACAGTTAGAGTTAATAGTTTCTCCTCTTCTTTTTTTTAAGAAATGCTGAAAATCTTTTAATGAAATTTTCCATCTTTGTCTTTGTTTAAAACTGACGAACTATTACATTTTGCATTTCAGGGTAAATAGCTTTTTGTTTTTGGCTTGATCAGATTTTTGGTATCAGCTAAGCTACACCAACATGTCCCTGAATGTGGCAGGCTTTTAATTTAGAGCAGTTCACCCTGTACTAAACAAACCTCATCAAATAATAGTTTTCTGAAAATCGTTCAGTGTTCCTTTATAGTGTTTTTTTTGCTCAACCTGAAGTACTATGTCATCTTCAGTACTACCAGCGGTGGAATGTAACTGAGTACATGTACTCAGGTACTGTACTTAAGTATCAATCTGAGGAAATTTTACTTTACTTGAGTCGGGGTATTTCCTAACAGCAGATACTGTACGGGACAAATTTCCTTCAGGACAATAAAGTCTATCTTATCTTATCTTCACACAATTTTTACTTACCTTTTCAATGCAGGACTTTCACTTTTATTGGCCGCTTTCACAGCAGCCATTTTGACATGTCTATGCAGGGTGAACACAGATGTAAGCACCGGTGGCCCCGTTCCATTTAGATGGGCCAGGACCCTGCTATTATGCATGCTAGCTCACTGGAATAGCTGTGAAAAAAAATTTATTGTCTCAGTACTTAAGATAAGATAAGATAAGATATTCCTTTATTGGTCCCACAGTGGAGAAATTCACACGTTACAGCAGCAAAGTGGATAGTGCAATAAACAAGAAGCATAGATTTTAAAACAGTATTAATACAAATAAAATAAAATAATATATACATAATAGAAAGTAAAGCCAAAATATGTCCAGCATTTCAATAAATAATTGTCCAGTTACTATAATTTGTGCAGATGATATAATTGCACAAATGTGTTGTTATTGCACTTGTGAAATGTGTATTATGTGTCTGATGTGTTTATCCTGCAATTACATGTCAAAATGGCTGCTGTGAAAGGAGACTCTGAGTATTTTCACAAGGTGGAATTCACACTTAAACTTAAGTTAAAGGTGATTTATTCCATTTTCTGCTTCGTACACGTCACCACCAAACAACATAACTGAGTTCATTAAACAAACAGCTACCAAAGTGACGGAGGCCGTCTGACTGATTCATACACAGCTGTAAACAGACGGACAGGGAGAAGCAGTGTAGAGGAGGAGAGGTGGCCTCCGTATCAGGTTGGTCTGAACTGAGATCAGATAAGCACCTCACGGCTCACTCCCATGACGAGGCTTCCTCCGGCGTCCCGTCTGCGGCCGGCTGCGGCGATTACAGCCCTTAGTTGTCCTCTGGTCACTCTCTGTCCCTCTGATGGTTGTCTCAGACTTCCTCCATTCATAGCCATGTCTGCGTCTGCCTCTGTGTGTGTGTATGCATTTATGTAAACCAACCAAGTAGCTTTTCCGGAGGCTGTTCTATGAGGAAAGGTTATCAAAACACAACAGCGCACTGGGAACTGTAAACATGCTTGTGCACAGAGCTGTGGGGCTGAGGGCCATTTTCCTTTGCACTGCACTGTGCAGCCATCCTCACTGCCACCATTCACTGTCAAATTACAACAGCTCATAGATAAGAGCTCCAGAGCGGTGTTCGCCCTACAAAGCAGCTAAACACCAACGACTCTGACTTATTAGCTTAGCTAATAGCATGCTATAGTTGTGGAAATACCTATCCTTGATTTTACATCGTTGTTGTCCATAAACAGTCAATCAGTTCCAGTTTTTGTGAAACATTTTGTCAGTTTTTCTTTGGGAAATCATTGATTTAAAGTCCCCCTGGTCAAAATGTGTTTTTCCTATTGCGACTTCATGTTTGAGCTTCACTATGCAGAACGACGACGGCTGTCTTTTATATTCATCTGTTAAACGTGGGAAAGTTTCTCTGTGCTCACTTTAAATCTGAGTTTAAGGCGTATAGGTGCAAGAAATGTAACATCATCGCAGCTAATTTGGAGCCAGTCATGGTTTAGTGTACAAACACCAAGAACGGACTTTTCAGTGGAGCAGGGCACATCTCGTGTCCTGCAGTAAACCTTTGAAATTAAAATATTTGCATATTCATAAACACAAATTATTGAAGATAGTAAGGGGAGTCAGGAAACGCAGTGTTGTTTCAAAAACAGGTGCTCTTCAAGGATAGGGCGAGTAGTCAAATACAAGTAAAACAATGATTGTTCAGCTTACTGTTAAAGGACGTCCTTGGCATTAGATGGCAGCCTGGAAAACATCCGAGGAACTCAGACTGTGAGTTAAAAATCATTTATTACATCATGGATGACCACCAAGATGTTTGTCTAATGAGGACAGGTGCTCTAATTTAAAAAAAAAAATCATCAAAGGGTCATGTGACCTGAGTCACATGACTCCTGTGAGCAGCCACTTGAAACACTAATAAGACATGAGAGTAAACAGATCAAGTTATAAGTTGTTATTCAGGTATTTTTTATATATTTTAAAACATGTGTGGAGGGGATCTGTAACATTATCTGCTGCTTGACATCAAATGATTTAAAAAAATATGATATCATTGTTCAATATTTTGGGAAATAGACATATTTGCTTTATTTTTCGAGCGCGGTGAGAAGATGGATACACATCTGCTGTAATGAGCTGTAGCTGTTGGTAGGTGTAATTTTGAACTTTGGCCACAGCCAGTTTATCTGTTGTGTCTGTGTGCTACGCAGTTAGCTTAGCTGAACACACAAAATTGGACATGAGGTCGCAGACTCAGAAAGATAAAATACACAGTGTATTGGTGTAATATTTTGTGGATAATTTTCTATATATTAAACTTTAGCCTTGGAAGTGTGTGCTGCGATCACACTGAACACACTTGATAGAGGGAGCAGTTGTAATGCTTTCTGGTGAGGTCAAAGGTCAAAGTACTTACTGCAGTGGTCCTTTAGAGGGAAGAAGTCTCATTTTACATTTCCTCAAACACTAATCAGACTGTAAGGCAGATTCTGTTGTTGAACTACATGGAGGATAATCTCTCATGATGATATAACATACAAAAACTTTTATTAGCGATATACATTAAACAAACTCACATCCTTCTACTCCTGATAAAATAAACACACTATAATATTCTGCTTATTTTGTTTTATTGCACTTTTACCATGATGCAAAGAAATGGAAAAAAAAAAATCCACAGAAACAATAAGAAAAAAAAGGAGAAGCATTTTCACTGTAAGAACACATCATGTTAAGGTTCTCCACGGACCCACTCATACGTCCATACACACCATACTGACAGGACTATGCAAACTCAGGCTGCGTAATAAAACCCTTATGGAACAGATGGAGTCGGCACACATAATATGTAGACCTCCGTATCTCAGCTATAGCTCGTACCCGGGAGGAGTTCAAACCTTTCCGCTATGAAACCAGACATTCAAGTATTTCTATCATTGCACAGGCACTAGATTTATCCTACTGTATATATTAACTTTCAGCCAGCGACTGAATCGTTGACACCAACAGTTAAAAGCTATCAGCTGTTGGTGATGAATGAAATATACATCCCGAAAAATAATCTCTCCACAACAGCAACATCTGGACATCAAATATATTACAAAGAAACAATAATATAAAACTATTAGTGTCACATTTGGCTTTTGGTACCATAACTCTAACCTCATATCTGAAAGAATAAAGCAGTAGTTGCATTAAATGTTGTAAACACATTTGAATGTAACCAATACTTGCAGTGGATTTAATTTTAAAGCAATCTTGATATTTGATGGGGTGAAATATGGAGGCACGGACCTGGCAGCTGCTTTTGCCCATGCTCAGTTTGCCCTCTTTTGGACAAATGAGGAAGTGCACCACTGTGATGTAAATCCAACACTTATACTGCAACAGAAACTGATTAGTATTCATTTCAAATAATAAATACAAATTTTAATAAATACTCTCTCAAGTACAAGTAACATTTATGGGCAAAACTAATGGACAAATCCAGGAGTAAACCTGCACTCCAATCAAATATTTCCATCTTGAATACCGATGATAGAAGCTCAAGAGAAATCAAATTAAAAAAGACACTATGCAATAAAACATGTTTCAGCAAATCAATAAAACATCATTTTGATAATTAAGACAACAGGAAGTCAACCTTCGCTTCCTCCTCCTTTACCGTGAATGTTCAACCGAAACACCTGCAATACCAACGTCACGTATAAACACATAATTCAGCTTGTGAATAGAGGGGAAGGGGGGCGTCGGGAGGTTCTTTACAAGTCCCTCAGAATTCACTGAATTCAAAAAAAGGGTCCTGAACAAGACAGAGAGAAGGCGTCTCTTGCAAGACTTTCATGGTTTGGTAGCGCTGCGGTGGGTCGGAGCGGGATCCTACACTAGAGTCCGGGTTGGATATTTTAAGGAGTCTAGGTGATGTGTGTGGGGTTCGGTTTAGCTTGTGATCCCGGCCCCAGATCCATCCAGAAGTCTTCGACGTCACCTGCGAGCGTTTGTGCAGTTCAATTCATCGCACTTGTTTGTTAAGGTCCGGTCCTATCCAGCAGGCTTCCACATCCAGACAGCTTATACTAACCTCAGGCTTCCCTGTAAGTTCAGCAAAAAAAAAAAAAAAAAATCAAGCTCCACTGAGGAATTCAGTACAGATGGAGCTCATCTGTGTTACAGGATGCCAGTTGACTTTTTAGAGATGCATCTCCGATCTCCAGCGAGTCAGTCCTGTCCAGCTGCCAGCTCCCCCAGACAGCTACCTCCGTCGTGGGCCCGTGTGGGCGTCGTCTGTCCCTCGGTGGACCTGGAGGTCGTCCTCTACAACGTAACTGTAACCCTCCTTTTCAATGCATTCTGACAGCACGTTCAGCACCTAGTGACAAAGAAATACCATAAGACAAGGGAAAGCTGTTTGTAGTCATCATTAGAGGTCAAATAAGGTCAACATATTAAGAGGACATATTGTGCTTATTATCTGGTTCATACTTGTATTTAGGGTTTCTACAAGAACATGTTTACATGCTTCAATGTTCAAATAAACGCTGTATTTTCTCATACCATTTCTCATATCAGTTTGAGCTCCTGCCCTGCCCTCCAAAAAAGCCCACTCTGTTGTGACTGGTCAACCGAACCAACTAGCTTTGTTTGAAGGTGTGCCAAACTAGCCTCTAGGCAGGTATTATGTAAATGTGATACGTGGTGACATCACCATGTCATGAAAAAAATTCAAGACGATTCAGGCAGTTCAGGAGCAGTGTTTCTGTAGGGGGGAGTAACTTTGGACTTTGTAACTTTGCAGACCTTTAACATGTACAAAAAACTATATAACAAGAAAGGGAAGGGAAACAGCACAAGTTATGGGAATAGTTCAACATTTTGGGTTATTCACTTTCTTGCCAAGAGTCACATGAGAAGATCATGCTGCACTTTACTTATTACTGTTTTACTTATTTATTTTATTTATTTCCTTCATTGCACCTTCTCTTTTACTTTTTAGTTATTGTATTCATCTGTACTGTTGTTGCTGCTGCTATGACACCCGACTTTCCCTCTGGGGATTAATAAAGGTTCATCTTATCTTATCTTATCAATATCCCTCTCATACCTGCGAGTGAAGAAAACGAATACACATAATCCCAAAATGTTGAACGCTTCCTTCAGCTAAAAGGTTCAGCTAAAAAGGCAAACAGTATAAAATGAGCACGTAGCACTGACCTGACGTAGTCGCCGGTCCATGGCATCCAGGTGTGGCTGGATGAGGATGGGACTGAGGCGGTCCCTCACCAGGGATTCTGCCATTAGCATGGACAGCTTGTATTCTTCCTTAGCCAGCAGCTGCAGACGCAAGTGGGTCGACTTCCTTACCCTGCAGAAACAGAGCAGCCGCGGGGGAAACAGAGTCATAAACCCCATATGCTCGGCAATACTGATAATGTGAACAGCTAACTGATAATGTGATAGTTTGCACTCGGTAAAGATCAATAAAGCCATCACACCCTTCTGATCAAGCAACATAAAAAACACCAGCAAAGAAGAGCTCACCTGCAGCACTGGGTCAACGGCACCAGAATGGATATCTCGTCGTGGGAGTGCTTTCCAAATCTAGGGTGAAAGACAGAAGCATGATGACAGGTATCTAAATCTTTTTCCTGTGCTGTTGTGCAATTTGCAGTTTGTTTGCAACTTTTAATGTGTTGATATCATTCATATATGTATACATGAGGAATTTTATGCAGGTTCCTAATCCTGAAAAACTGGATTGTTTTTAATGATTGTCATTATTTAAAGACATATGCTGTATATCTCAGCCATTGCACAGTACAAACCGCAATTCAAAATGCTCAGTGTTACAGACTTATCAACTGTGAGGACATTATGATGACGCATACAATTCATGAATTATGTACTGTAATGCAGTAAAGCAAAAAAGATGACATTTTTTAAAGCTCCCATTCACGCTCACTGCATCTAACTTTGCCAACACATTAAGGTTAAATCTGCAGTAGGCAGAATATTTTTGGCATCATTGGGCAAAAATCCCATAATAACCTTTCAGCATACTGTAATTCAAGAGTTCAGAGAGAAAACTAGTCTTCTACATATCCTCAGCTCCTGTTTTCAGGCTTTAAAAAAAATCTAGCCTGTGACAGGAGACTTTGGCCATTTCGGAAAGCGAGCGTTCCTATTGGCTGTGCTCCATCTGGTGGGCGGTGCTTGGTATTTCCTCAACTGGTCTCGACATGGCTGCCGGGTCACTTTCTCATCTTACAGTTTAACAGTAACTGCAAGATGTTTGTGAAAACATCTGAGGAGAGATTTGATTGAATATTGATTGATATTTGATCAGCGCCTGGTTTGATGGCAGGCTCCAGATCAGCTCTGATTGGTTGTTTTCCTCCCGTCTGTGAGAGCTTGCAGATGCCGTTAGGAGCACCAGAGGACACAGAGGCAGAAGATTTCTTTCAGATTACCGGTCTATGCCAGGTTATAGACACTAATAACTTTTTAAACATCATATTTGCTCCATTTCTGCAGCTTTAATGTGTTTTCATATAAGTCATCCAGAAATTGTGTCAATAACTATCAGCCTGCACAGCAATTTTATGCCCTATCTTTGGGATATGCTTCTTTAGTTTAATTAGCTCACTCAATTTGAGTGTTTTTTTTTTAAATATGTTTTATTTTAATCTGGTAAAACCATTTTCTAAGTTATTTAAAATTTCTGAACATTACATCATGTTCAAGATACACTACGCTACACTACAGCGGAACCAGCAAGTACAATAAAGACAGCAGCACAGCTCTGAATGAGCTTGACAATCTCTGCATTATAACCTATTGAGTGATAATGCAGTGGCTTACCCTCTGCCGTTGTCCAGATGGATGATAAAGGTCTCATTTCCAAACTTTTCAAATGTCTCATAATGGTGGCGATCCATGTTCCCTGTGTTGGAATACAAGGAAGCAGTTCAGCCCAGAGTGAAATGGAAAGAGCAGGTACAGTGTATGAGTGTAGGGGATGACCTGAATACTTCGAAGCTTTGACAGTCACCTTGGTATTCGACCTCCAAATCGCTACTGGAATCTTAGTTTTCAAAATTTTGTATGTAATAATAATACATAAATCCTACCGAAGCTTCAAAACCCCAAAAATTTTTATTTGGGACAGCCACTGTGTGTTATATACTGTTTACACTACATTTGTGTACAATGTTTTGCCCATTATTGACCACCCAGATGGTTTGTAACACAGAGCTATCTGAGAAGTTGTCGTTGGAAGCTGTTTGGAAAAGGGCAGGCACTTAAAAATAAACTTGGCAGGTGATTGGATGAACCATCTGTCAATCAAACTCTTGCCGTAGCCAGTTGGGAGAAGAGAAAAACAGTTTCCCATCAAGAAAAGCCTTCAGTGTCGTTCTTCGCTCTTCTTTCAAAGAAAAAATACTCTATTTTTTCGCCGATGCTATTGCAGGATCGACGCTAACCTCTTCAAGAGCCGCCATTGTTGCGTAAAACGAACAGTCGCCTCTCCACGTTGCGTCACACACACCTTAAACCAGCATCCTCACAGGATGCTAACTGGTCTGACACAAACATATCACTTGAAACCTGACCAGATTGACTTTCGTGACCTATGTGATCCCACAATTCTCGCGTGATCTCGATCTCGTCATTGCGAGAATCCAGCTGCTGCTGTGCAAGGTAAACTGCAGACCGAAACTCCGAAACCGAAACCAAAACTCACCCATGAGGAAGTCAAAAACGGTCATGTCCATGATGTCCAGCAGTCGCGTCCCGCTGTCATAGGGCGGAGTCTGTTTGACCTCCTCGCAGTAGTCCGGGTCCACCTCCCACCTGAAGAGTTTAAAACATCACATAAACATCTTGCTCACATTTTTAATTTATTAGAATTTATGCATCTGCTTTGCAAACACATCACCAAAATCCAATTAGTTTTGCCTTTTTAACATGTCTGCGCCAATTTATTTTTTAGATGATTTTGGGACGATTTTCTTTCTAACAAGATTGCAATTAAGTGTTTCCTTCTGTGAAGTGATCGGTACAATTTGCTTTATTATATTTGGATGTCAGTCAGCTGTAACTTGACTTACATGATATATTTTATTTGGATGTCAGTCGGCTGTAACTTGATTTACATGATATGTTTTACACCACAGATCTCTCGCTCAGCTCTCATGAATTATTGCCTCTGGTAACTGACAGTGAGGGTAATAAATATCCTCTGATAGCTGGACCTACAGCGAATCCCTCAGTGTCTGTTTCAGTAAACGCAGTGCCGTCTGAGTGCACGATCGATCTCTTACTCTGCCTTCTTGCGTTTGTGGTAGGAGCGTCTCCACGGGTTCCTCCAGGTCTTGCGTTTGGCGAGCGCCAGGTCTGGGAGGAAGGCGGCCAGGGATCCTTCTATCTGGTCTGGTTTGCCGCACAGAGCGTGCTCAGTGGAGCAGTAGTACGAACACTCTCCGTAGAAACACACGTTGTTGGCTGGGATTTGGAAAAAGAAAACACGTTGTTGTTGTGGCTGCTTTGTTAAACCATTGTTTACAACAGCTAAGAAGTATTATTATACCACTCAGCATTTTGAAATACACACCACATAATTTAAAGGCCAATTTTCACAAGTTCAAATTACCTGGAGACATTCTGTGACTTATATTAATTACTGAGATTGTGAGTAATTTTTAATCTTGTGAAAGTTTTCCATGTGTATAATATGTGATGTAAAAGTTGCGTCGCTAATTAACTGTCGTGCTTTGGCACAAGCTAGTGTCCCCTGATAATACTAATCCCATGCAAATTAATATCCCAGTAATTCAGGGCACAGAACTAGCTTTGCTGCTCCACATTATGAAGGTAACAGTTCATTTTTGCTTGAAGAAAAAATATTATTGAAGACTGCACAGATGGCATTTCATTAATTGTTTTCTTCAGAGATCACCACATAATCTCAACTGATGGCTGTAAAACAGTGTGTGTCCCACAGTTTTGGCAAACACACAACAGGAACTAAAAAGACAACTGATCTGAAATTTTGATTCATTCTGATCTCGCGGTATCTCGGTTAAAGTTTGTCCTTTCTAGATGTGTCTCTGAAAACCAGTAACTGCCCTTTATCTAGTCTGTACCTGGTGAGATGAAGAAGGTCCTCCAGAGCTTTTTGTCTCGTGTGACGTCTCGGATCTCCTTTGTCATGTTGACGAGCCTGCCGGCCACCGGAGGGACGCGGCGAAAGTCCAGGATCCTACAGGACAGGGACACATACTGAGGGGTTACAATCTGCCTTCAGAACACAGCAGACGATGGCTATAACAGTACACAGCTCATAGAGGCAAACAAACAAACTTTAACCCAACTGCTGCACTTTGCACCTAAAATGACTCCTTCTCTGAATCATAACTCAAATCTGAACACACAAACATGGCACATGCATTTTTAGATTCAGTGTGATGTATACTTTCATAGGATAATCTATAACATATTTCCCTCTCAAATCAATGTCCATAAATCCACTTAGAATTAGGGACGCACCAATACCAATACCGGATCAGATATCGGTATAATGGGGACGATCTATTCAATTTAAATCTATTTTTATATGCTATATTGCTGCATTAAAAACTTGAACTGTAATTCTTAATCTAAAATAAGATTTTTGCTGGTGTATGATTTATTATTAAACAACAATGAAGTGATGTGATTAAATCGATGTATTTATTTTTTACATTTTAATATTACAGAGTTAAGTAAAACCTGATGTTGCCTTACACATAAAAGATGATCCCAGACATACAGTGAGGCATTCAGCTCATTAATTAAACACTGGGGTCGGACCGGTACATCCCTACCCCCAAAGAAAAATCGCTCCTTGTAACTCCTGAACCGACGAACCATAACTTTTTTAAGTGTTCTTCACGATCAAAGTGATCCAGCGATAGTAGTCTCTACATCCAGGGGTACATGCAAACAGGAAGAGCTAATAGCGGCATACTTTTATTGGTGCCAACTGGTTGACAATAGACCGTATTTTACATATCTGGACGTTGTTAGAAAGTTTTAAATGATCACCTGATGAACTAAGAGTGTAGCAACATGGACGAGCTGTTTGTAAATTTAGGAGGAAAAGTCACATCACCCCAGATGGGACTCGAACCCACAATCCCTGGCTTAGGAGGCCAGTGCCTTATCCATTAGGCCACTGGGGCAGACAGCTACTGTATAAACTCTAACCATGTAATTCATCTAGTCTGCCAACAGGGGGCACTGTGACACAAGTCCTGACCTGACAGTTGCACCACATGCTGGTAACCTCTACGTTTTTTATGTAGCTATCATTCTACATCCAACCTGTTTTTAACTTCCACACAGCTTTCTGGCTTAAAATATTTAGACATATAGGTTTTTCTGAAGGATGGCGTGACCATCTCCCTGTGTGCGTGCCGCATGCTTATTTTATGCATGTGTGGCCCCCTTTCGTCAGTACCACCGGCTACAACATCAGCACAGGCTCTTTAAAAATTGATAACCCAGACAACACCTAATGGCCGAGGCCTGAGGGCACGGAGACGCGGAAAAGAGAGACTGAGATTAAAGATGGAGCCGGGGGAATACGAGGAGAGAGACATGGGAGACCCTGCTGGAGAAAGAGAGCTGTTAACCCGAGAGCTTGGCATATAGATGATGCCATCAAGTAGTGTGGCGGCGGGTGGAACGAGTCTCTTTTCACGGACGCAGGATGAAGCGCCGCGCAGCACGGCCTGGCCTGCTGGGCCCGGGCCGGCTGCCATGCTAAAGGGAACAGCGAGGGCTGCTGGCGTCTGCTTCATTCATCACTCTTTTTTTCTTCCACCCTTGTCCCTTTGATAAACCTTATTCCCACGGCGGCCATTTTCAACTTGTGTTATATTCCGGGTGGGACGGAGAGGCCCGCTAACAGAGGGAATCATCATTTCACATGCTCGCAGCTGAAAAACGTACAAGACACCAGAGAGTTTGGAGCTATATGATTTAATATTTTAAGGTCATATTGGTCCTTGCACGTCTTTATATGTGCCCTCGCTCTCTTTTCTCCACCTAATGCAGCAATCGCCAAGTGCACTTCCCATTTAAATCCAATCACATAATTAATGATGCTTACAGCAGTGTAGCCTATATCAGAAGAGACAGTGGCTCTGTGTGTCTATGTGTGCACACGCTGGTGTGAATGCTGCTTTTATAAGAGCCTGTGTGCGTCTGCGAGCCCCCTGGGAGGCAGTGTAGCCTAAGCCTCTGCAGCAGCAGCAGCAGCAGCAGCAGCAGCAGCAGCTCTGTAGCCAGGCTCTAATTTAGAACAGACAAAATAAGGAAGAAAAAAATAAAGCGCTGCTTTTGGCAAACCCTGCCTGGCTTATATTTAGAACGGGCACAGGGCCTTTCATGCCTTTGGTTTCCTCCTCTTCCCCTTAACCCACACATATGCTGGGAGTGTGTGAGTGTATTTTTGTGTGTGTGTGTGTGTGTGTGTGTGTGTAGAGGAGGACCAGATGTGTAGCCGACTGGTGAAGAAAGCTGCTGCTAATGCAATTGCTGCTGAACTGTGTCATTGTGCCTGAAGGAAAAGCAGATTCAACATCGCTACCCGCTGTGGCCCCACCGTGTGTGTGAACGGACATGTGTGTGACCTCAGAAATCATCTTATATCACCAGCATTTACACAACAACACAAGTCCTCCTCTGCTTGTAATAACACACAGCCACAGTGACGTCAGCTGGACTTTAATAGCGCCGCCGCCGCTGAAGCTCATCGCTTTCTCTGGTCGATCAGAGAGCCTGGTGAGGTTTTCTCTTTTCATTAACGTCTCCGGGGCAGGCAGACGGGGCAGGCCGGCCATAAAGTGTTAGCCTTGTAAAGGCAGTGAAGTCGGAGAGCGTGGTGGTTAGCTAAGCAAGGAGGCCGCAGTCATTGTTCAGTTTGATGCTAGCTGCGGGAGGGCGGCATTCATTCTCTATGACTCATGGCCTCTCGGAGCTCCCAGCGTCTACTGTACGAGTCCCCGGCTCACACCGCTCGCTGTGCTTGAAAAGAAGCGTTTCTGAGGGACAGAAACGGTGAAAAAGAGAAACAAATGGACAAATAATGTGGAGTACATCTAGAGCATTCATGCACAGAAAGATAAATGGGTATGTTTGCAGTCCTGCCCCACACACACACACACGTCTCGTTTGCTGTACTTGGGGAGGACTTTGCAAACACATCTTCACTGTAAAACAAAAAGGTAACCAGTTCTGGCTCGGTGTTGTGCAGGTTTTTTTGTTTGCCCCGGGTGGTTAATGAGCTGACACGAGGAGAAGCAAATTAGCAATCAGGGAGGAACACAAACCGGCAGGACGTTGGACCCTCCAGGATGGAGAGAAGCACTTGGGCTTGAAGGAGTTAGAGCAGATTCAGGAACGTTGGATTTGCTCTTTATTTAGCTGAAAGTGTTTGTAGCACCGGGGCTGTTTCGGGACTGGACATCCACTGCTGCCCCAGAGGGTAATGTAGCCACCAGGCTTTGACAAGGAAGAGCAATGCATGGACTAAAAAAAGATGATATCTCTGGTTCTACTGCATTGATTCTGATCCTTTTAAAAAAAAAAAAAGAAAAGAAAACAGTCCACCGTGTGTAGTACAAAACTGAGAAGTCTGCTTCACAGGGAAGAACAAGAGCGGAGAAGGCAGACCGATGACATGACAGCGTGATGTCCCTCCCAGATAACATGTACCACACGCCCCTGAGGTATAATGTTAACTTACTTGTCCAGATGAAAGGCGGCGATCTCGGCGTTGTGCCTTTCAAAGTCAGAGAAGTAGAAGAAGTCTGGCGGCGTCTCCTGCTCCCGGGTCTGCCTGCAGAGGCACAAGGATAAAAAGCGTAGAGGTCGGTCAGGTATAACTGTCATGCAAAGCCGTGGTTTTGACAGTCAGCAATATGCAAAAGGCTCCGTGTTAACCTGATAAGGAAACCTATTAAACTAGAGCTGACACTAACGATTATTTTCTTGGTCTATAGCAGCAGATTCCAACCTTCTTCCTGAAGAGACCCCTTTTCTATCATTGAGTAAACTGACTGACTAAGTTACATATTTTATGGATATTTCATATTATATTCAATGCATAACAATAACAGAACAGCTGTAATTAACCCAAATAGTGTGAACGCAATAACTGCTGGAAGTTTGTATAAAACATGATTTGGATGATTTTTGAGCATTTTATTTCTTGTGAATATTCCATCAGAGATGAGTTTTCCTGTTATCTTTATGAAATTTTAATACGATTGTGTCTGTATTGTGTATTTTCTTTTAACATTTAACAATCATACATACTTTTGTTAAGTGTCAAACTTCAAAAACAAAAATGTCATTGAGTTTTCTTCACAGAAATGAATGAAACAAGCCAACTGTATATTGTTTTTTTTAAAAAGCCCTTAAATTCAAGAAGGGCTTGCGAACCCACATTTGGTGGCTAGTGGGGGTCGGGACTCCCAGGTTGGGAACCAGTGGTCCATATACATAAACATATTATATACTGGTCTGAATTTAACAGAAAAATGGGGGTAGCAGCACAACGATACACCAACAGTTACTGCATATTATAGTATTTGCTACTGCACATAGATATTGGTGTGTTGGATTTAAATCAGTCCTTGTCTCTTCAAAACAACTTCATGTCTCACTGCAGAGGAGCCCAGTCAGTGATAAAACACTTCAACTTTACAGCTGTGTACCTACTACTGCAAACAGCATTTGTGAGCAATAACCAAGACACAATAAACACGCGTCCTTGCCTCGCAGAGAGGCCCTTGTCGGAGTTACTGTGGGTGTTTTGTGGGGCGACAAGAAGAAGGGGACAATCGAAGGTCAAAGACGTCCTCCTGAAACGCCCACTCCTGTTCTCGATCTGTACCTATTTCTGTCCAGCTCTTATCCTTCCCCCCCAAAAAAAACTGCTTTCCACACACATTCTGCCTCAAAGCTCTTGCTGGAGGGAAAAGAGGCTCTTAAAGGCTTAAATCCCAGAGCTGATGGAGGACGGCCAGGATGGGGCAGGATAGACGGGGTGAAAAGGCGAAAGCCAAAGGGACGAGGAGGTGAAAAGAGTCCCTGAGAAGGTGCTGGGTGTCGATTAAAACAGCAGTGCAGATCATCAAGTTACTATCTTTCTACAGAGGAGCAGCATATCTGAGTTATTTTCCTTTCATACACATTGCTTCTCTTTGCTTTTTTTTTTTATTGACAACAGTAAATACTTTCCAGAAAGGCAGCTGAGTGTAATGATTTGGACTGCAGCCTCTGCCATTTCTGCTTCAGCTAGTTGAGGGAGGATGAGAAGAATGGAAACTATCTTGGCAACTTTTTCTTTCTCTCCTTCTCTCTCTCTATTCCCGCCGGATGCCTCTCTCTGTTTATTTTGCTCAAAAACCCTCTATCTCACCTCCTCTGCTTCTCCGCTCTCCCTCACACAGAACTGTTTTCTCAGTTTTCTTCTTAATGCCTCATATCTGTGAGTGCCTCTCCCTTTCTCTTACTCTCTCTCCGGTCTATCCGTCGCTCCCTTCCTCAGCTGGCTGGCTGATTGTGCCTCCACAGCTGCGTGGCTGACATATGCACCAGTCATTAACTAACCCAACGTGGAGCCCAGAAACACACTCAGCCACTAAAATTCCCCCCAATTTCCTCCTCTCTTTATCGGCCTTTCTCTCATCTTTCTCCATCCTTGATCTCCCTGCGAGCATTTGATTGACGACCGCATAAAGATGAGGGGGAAGTTTGACCAAAGTAAACAGAAAATCAGAATGTGGTATTCCTCTTCTCATCTCTCTGGCTCATCCCTCACTTCCACACAGCCGTTGCCGGTAAAATGCAGAGCACCGACTGTCGATTGCATCGCTCTCTTCCCCCGGATAGCCTCGCTTCAGGGACACAGCTCGCTTCACATTAAGGAAAAATGATACTGACTTTGAAAGCAGAGAGAAGTGTCTATTTCCACCAGTGCAGTTGGACAGTATCATTCAGTCCAGCATATGAAGCGACTACAACTGATTTATTAATGGGGACAGTTGTGCTAAGTCAGGTCCTGAAGTTATTTCCCAACAGATATAAGCAAATTAGTCTATATGGCCAATATAGAGCGCGATCAAAACTGATATCCAATGAAAGCACCATGAAATGCCAAAACACCATATTTAAGAAGCTCTTCACTCTCCATTGAGAAATATTTATCTGTTTTGCATAGTTGATAATGGCTGCTAGGTGGTCAAAGGCAAACTTTAATGACATTATGGTACGTACACTTATTAGCTTTATCGCCAAGAGTTAGAGAAGATCAATACCACCATCACGTCTGTACGCTAAACATGAAGCGACTGCCAGCAGCCGAGTAGCTTAGCTTAGCACAAAGAGTGGAAACAGCTAGCCTGGCTCTGTTAAAAGGAAAAAACAAATCCGGCTACCAGCATCTCTAAAACTGACAAATTAATATGTTGTTGTGTGTTTGTTTCTTTTCAAAAAAGGGAGCTTATTTAATTTATTTTAAATAGAGTATTTTTTTTCCAAGATCTTTCATTTAGACTCTAAAAAGCTGACAGAAAATTATTATCTTTCTCTTCATGGCCTTTTCTAACAAAGTTTCGAGTATGCACTAAGAGGTATAGACTCAGGAAGTTCAAGATAAAATGAATATGCAACCCAGCGAAGTGTTTCTTCTCAAGTGCAAGGACTTCCTCGATTCTTACTACAAACATATAAAAGAAAGGTCATTACACCATTGTGACACCATAATAATTTTGCAGGTACTGGTATAAAGGTCCAGAATTATAGCGGCATATAAAATTTGTTAACTTGATAATATTTCCTGGCAATGACAGGAAATATTATCAAGAGAGCTGGCTAACGTAAGCCCTCCTGAATATTATAATAGCGTTAACAGTTTGACGGTTGGTTAGCTATTGATAACAAAGATGCTCAGTTACAACCAGATACATGTAAAACACTACTGACTTAGCACCAATGTGAGATTTAGTGACGTAACAACTCTTTCTTCTTTTATAGGTCCCTTGGAGTCTCATGCTACATTCACACTATCACAGACAAAATAAAAAAAAAATGGCCAGCATGGTCTCAAGTGCTCATCGTAGTTATGTTGTCAAATAGCACTGGGAACCGGCTAATGGCACTGGAACACAACAGACAAAAGCATATGATTGGTTGACACTCCCGTCACACAGTGAAGCGTTGGCCATCAGTGCGTAGCTTCATGTCACCGGCTTCCACTGAAAATGACTTTAAAACGCTGCGGCGTTGCATCGTGTTAACATACTGTAGCTTTATGGTGCCTTCAAATGAGGTCGTAATTACTGTATTTGCGAAATGGAAATTCGCGTATACAATATGCGTGACGTTCAAGAGGTTAAGTTGAGAAGAACACCGCTGCTAAGCTACGGCAATATTAACGTTACTGTCAGAGTCGAGAACCACAGAGGCTAACAGTTTAGCAAGCTAGCAAGTGGGTAACATCAACATCAACATTTTCCTCAGAAATATTATAAAACTACCAAGAAAAACAATATATGACCAAAATTACAATATACTGTACAATATTGACTTATTATGCACTGATAAATGAACTTCCATGGACTCCATCACTTCACACATCAACAAACACGTCACAAGTCATGAACTCAGAGATTTCAGAAACTTTCCACTTACAAGGTTGTGTATACGACATGAGGGGGCGTTCACATGGACCCAACTCGTAAAAATGTTAAACACGACCCCATGAGTCATGCTAAGTGGTGAAATCTTAATTAGTGAGTTTTCGTTACCTTTGGACAGGCTAGGCTAGCTAGGCTAGATAGCTAGTTGTTTCCTCTGGTTTCCAGTCTTTATGCTAAGCTATGCTAAGCTAACTGCTAGCAGATATGAGAGTGGTATTGATCTTTTCATCTAACTCTTGGCAAGAAAGTGAAGTAGTGCAAGAAGTGTATTTCCTGACAACGTAAATCCTGATAAACACCAGTTCAAAACCAACAGGATGATACAATATGACATAGTATCAGAAATAAGTAAGGTAACTATGTAAACTATCCCTTGGCATCCAAGCAAGACAGTTGCTTTCCAGCGCTGCCTGACATGATCATGTAGTATAAAATAAAGATTATCTATTCACATTCACAAGGTAAAAATGTGCAGTTACGGTCCGTAGACAAAATGCCCAATACTGAAGCTCTAACTGGCCAGTATTTCATCATGACTGTGCTGACCGTACAGGAGCGTCGTCATGGAGATTTCTTGGGGGATAAGCATGAGCAAACATTCTGGTGCAATGATTCATGGTCATTCAGCCTTAAAGAAATCCACAAGCATACTTCACATCGTCCTACTACATCGCCGTCTCTATAGGGGAGGACACCACAATAAGCTGCTTTATTCATGCTTCTATTCTTAAGCTCAAATACACATCAAAACACAACTCGATGAGGCGTGCATGTTACGTGTCACCGCTTTTCTGTGAGTCGGTGAATGCTAATATGAGCAGAGAGCATGTGAATACAAGCATGTGTTTGCATTTGAGGCAAATTTCTGTGCCTGTGGCCCGGCTGCACCGGTGCTCTCCTCTCGCTGAATGCCATCCAGGAAGCAGGAAGGCTGGATAATTACCGTGATCCACATCCAATTCAAATGTCAATAAAGTTATTTAAAGCATGGCATTGACGCCCCCCCACTGACCAGGAACTAAAAAGAGTGGAAGAAGAAAAGAAAAGAAACAAAGTGCGACAAAAACACTGGAGTTAAATAGGGAGGATAGCCAGGGACAAACTACAGAGGATGTCTCTAAGCGTTCTTTGAACTAACAAATATGCAGCTGTTATGTAACTTTATGTCTGAATCCTCTAACAGCAGCACCTGTGTTCAGCCAAATCTGAGAGTGTTCTGATCAAGCAAACCATTAGGAGCATGTTGTTTCAAGGAAGCCTGTGCCGCCGATGTAAGTCAAGGGGAAACATACATAAATGCATGACCACATTATAAAGTCTATAAATGTTTGAGTACACAGTATGCACTAAGCTCAGAGAAAACAGAGCAGAGGGCCGAGATGTTGGTTGCTCAAGAGCTACTCGTCCCTTTCATTTTGGACTGCCTGGTTGAGCTTAACCTTTAAAATATTTACAAATCCACAGCGGAGTTATGCTGAATGATAAGTAGATATCTTGCACCAAGCTGCCAGAAGAAGCATACATTTTCTTATACTCCTCAGCGAGGCACAGTAGAACTGCCAAATGTTGTTATGTTAGGACAGAAGAAATAGTGTGTTTTTCAAGTGGGGTTTGGTGGCGCCACTATAGGCGGCCGTCTACGCCGACATCGGATACTTTATTATCGGCAGCAGGTGAGACGTACGGAGTCGAGCATGCCCAGTGTGACCCTGGCCTCGCTGTAAACGCATAGTTTACACTGGGAGGCCAGACAGTTTCTTGGCTGTGCTCCGAGGGGCCCCGGCAGCCAATGGGGCAGCGGAGGTCTATCGGCGAACACACAGCGGTGTGAGAATATAAAGGTGAATGACAGTGCTGCATCTGGAAAATCTACCTGAGTATGCAGCGCACAGCTGACCTCTGCAACACCAGCAGGAGAAAGAGAGAGAGGAAGAGGCATTTCCTTTGGCCCTGTTATTGACATCAAATCAGGAAAAGGTATTTTGCCTCAAGCTGCAAATAAAAAAATACACCCAGATTCACTGTCCAAATAAAATTCTGGTGTTGGTCACTTTCTTGCCTTCAGGTACCAGTTGAAACTGAAAGGAGTACTCCCACACAGCGAAGCTGAACACTACAGTACATGTCTTGTCCCTTTAGTGTAAAACCATCAGGTTGTTGATACACTGGGTATCAGAGTTCATTTGGTAAAGCTGGGAGGCTTACAAGAGACAGACTGAAAAACAGAATGACCAAAATTGAAGCAACAGAGGCTGAAATATCCAGATTTATAAGTCAAGTCAGTTTAACTATATAGCATATTTTCAAAACAACCCAGTTTACCAAAGTACTTAATACACAGTAAATGGGAAAAAGTACAGAAATTGAATGACCACAAAAATATATTGACATACCTAAAAGAGAAAATATGTGAGTTTTTAGCCTTGATTTGAAACATTCAATGGTTGGGGCTGACTGAACATTTCGAGGGAGGCATTTCCACGAACACTCGAATGACTATCTGAGCTGGAACGCAGCGGCTTGTCCAATGACCTCCGTGTTCTAGGAGGACAGTGGGAATGTAAAAGGCCATTGAGATACACTGGAGCTCCCCCGTTCAAAGCTTTAAAAACAAAAAGTAAAATTTTGAACTCTAAATTTCACTGGCATCCAGTGCAGTGACTTTAAATCTTGAGTAAAAGGGAAAGAATTTATACCTGTTTTTAGCGGCTGCATTTTGCACCAGCTAAAAACCTGACAGTAGATTGTGTAGGTCTAGCTCACAGACTGTAAATAAGAAGTAGACACAGTCGCCCCCTGCTGGCTATTAGAAAGAATGCAAGTTTAAGACACTTCCACAGTGGCTTCACTTTTCAGACCTGGAGGTAGCCCACTGGTCATGCTCCTACATTTCCCACAATGCAACACGATAACATATCTTAATAGTCTTCTCCTGCCTTGTTCAAACTTCACGGCTCTGTTTGTTAGGCAAACAAATGATATCAGTTATTTTCATAGATTTTATTGAGGATACTTAACTTTTTTTCAAAGGCTGAGTAAACTGAATGTCATATGTAAATTGGCGCTGCTTTATCTCTACCTGCTTACAGTAATTGCAGCCACCAACGAGACGCTATATATAGCATAGCGACCTGTTCTTGCTGCTAGCTGTTCCTTGTCATATTCAATAAATTCTGAATATGTACAAAATGTTCCTTTAGTTCAGCACTTCTGGATGCTCACATCCCAAATCCACGTCTCCCTTTTTGCAGCGATGCATCCCAGTGGCTGCAGAGTGGGTTTATCCATTATGAAGAATCCAAAAGTTGTGACAGCTCAGCATTATGTATGAAGCGTTTCACTGTGAATTCCTTCCACACAACTGAATTATACCAGAAAGCTTTATTTTCTTTCTCTTTTCATCACTCACTGACTTCTGAACAATCCTCGCAAATTATGGAAACATCAAAATGCTGTTCCCTTTGACTTTACAATAGGAGTGAGTATCTGATCCAAGGTGATGAATAATACCAGAGCAGCAGCGTATCACAGCGCATCTGGGCGTAGCGCGGAGAGAGTTTTATCCAGTTTCAAAGTCAAAGTGCCAATCGATCACCATAAGCCTATAGCTATGATGGTAGGCCACATGGAGGAGGAGCAAAGAGATATGCTGTAAAATGTAAGAGGACAAGGGCATCTTCCAGCCCCGGCGGGTTCCCACCAAAGGGCTGACTCCACACACTTGTCACACATCATCCGTCAAACCCATGGGCATCGCAAAGTGAGCACACGCACGAAACTTACACACATCTATAATATACCCATACACAAATACAGGATCATACAGTACATGCACACGCACACACAGAGGCAGCCTGAAAGAGGTTTTTAAACCTCCAGAGGGGGTGGCTGAGCTGCGAGGAGGCAGGTAAGCTTTAAATGCATGAGAGGGTAAGATAGCGAATCCCATCTATGGGTCAACAAAATGGAAAAAAATCACCGCAGGGAGACTGGAGATGAGAGGAGGCGGGACATTGTTTTATCTCGAGCATAACGCATGTGAAGGTTGACCTTTTCAGCAATGACATTTGATAAATTGAGAAAAAAAAGCCTTTCACCGACATGCGAGACAGGCGCACCTGCACGTTTACATGCGATGATGCGTAATATGCTACCGTTTACCGGTGCTGCTGCTCTATGCAGCCCTCCGCTGTAACCGTATGTCCGCGACAAGGATTTACCGCACAAAACGGGAAAGTGTGACAGGTTGTTCTGTGTAAGTAAGTGATCTGTAGGTGGCACACGGAGATGACATTTGGTGTTCGACAGAGACAGACAGGAAAAAGAAAGACGGAAAGCCGAAAGGAAACAGAAAGGAAGAAATAAAGTAAGAAAAGGGTAAAGAAGCAAGGAAGGAAAGACAAATAAAAAAGGAAGGAAGAAAGAAAAGAAAGGATAGATTAAACAAAAGGAAAGATTAAATAAAGGAAAAGGAAAGAAAGAAATAGACTGAATGATAAAAGAAGAAAGAAAGAAAGAAAGAAATAAAGAATGAAAGAGGGAAATAAGAAAAAAAAAAAGGGAAAGAATTAAGTAAGGAAAGGAAGACAGGACTGGTTAAATGAAAGCAAGACCAAAGCATGAAATAAGAAAAAAGGAGGAAAAAGGAAACAAGAAATAAAAGAAAGTAGGAAGGAAAGACAGAGAAAAAGACTGAACAATGGGATAAAACAGATAGATGAAAGAAAGAAAGAAAGAAAGAAAGAAAGAAGGGTGGATGGAAGAAAGGAGAGAAATAAACATAAATAAATGTGTAGTAGCCGTTCATATCATATCACCAAGAGTTTTATTTAATGCAGCAGTAGGTAGAACTGGAGCAAATATGATTAACTCCTCCGTGTCCTAACGGCACCTGCACGATTTCACAGACCAGAGGAAAACAACCAATCAGAGCCGAACTGGAGCCTGCCGTCTCTGACCAGCTGTCAATCACTCACAAACTCTTAACAAATGGTCAAATTAAGCAGCGCTGGTCAAATATGAATCAATATTCGGTTACTGTAATGCCTATGTTTATGTCTTGGTGTGTACTGTTTAGTAGTGTTCTCTAAAATGAGAACATTTGTGACCCGGCCGCCATGTTGAGATCCAAGTCCCGCCCACCAGCCTGAGCAAACTTTCTCATTTTACAGCTAAACAGCAACTACAAGATGTTTCTAAAAACATTTGAAGATAGATAGATATTACAGTAACAGAGTATTGATTCATATTTGATCAGCGCTGCCTAGTTTGACCATTTGATTGGAGTTTGCGAGTGACTGATAGCAGCCTTCGTTGAATGAACAGCCAATAGGAATGCGCTCTCTCTAAAAAGACCTGTGATTGGTCAAAGTCTCCCATCACAGGCTAGCTTTTTTAAATCCAAGTGGAGGTGCAGGAGTCTAGTTTCCTGTCAGAACACTTGAATTACAACGTGCTGAAAGGTTATTATGGAACACCATTCAAGGATTTTTAACTAGCACACCACAAACACCCAGGGGCCTTCTAAGCAACCTTCACACCGTGATCCAGGTGTGTCATGTCTTTGTGTGCACTTCGGATTATGTGTGTCGCAGTTTCTAAGTGTGATAGCTGTCATAGCTCCCCAGGCACTGCAGCACTCTTCATCCTCCTCCTCCTCCTCCTTTACTCCCTTACCCCTTCAGATCCCAGGCCTGACATACAGAGAGACAGCTGTTTCCTTCCAGCAAAGCTCTCTCTCTCTCTCTGCCACATCGACATGCACATATACTGTGGGTAGGTGGGTGCACACATACATTTGGGAGAGACAGATTAGGATAGACACAGGAAAGGGCCACAAATAGGCGTATATAGGCTACACACCTCTAACGCATGCACACTGGCAAGTGATGAAAGTATGGAGAGCTAGCAAACTGACAACTAGGATAACACACATACACACACACACTCATTGTAAAAAGCAGCGTTACATCCTGCCTCCTATCTAGAAATTCTCCATGGTATGTATTCATGTTAAATGCACCCTCCTTCAGAGACCAATTCATAGACCATAACCATGATTCACATACATCACAGCGTGTATGAATAAAGACAGCGTCAATAAAGTGAATTATGCAATGGAGATGATTTTAAAAGAAACTACATCCTGTTTCAAGTTTAGCCTCCGAGTCCTCGGGGGCAGCAGCGGCATGTAAATGAAGGCATCCTGAATAAATAGCCAACGCCTTCACAACCCAACACATTTTTTTTTAATTTTTATTTTCAATCTGGAAGCACTTCAAAGAAGCTTTAGTAAAGAATAGTCCTAAATGAAAATCACAGAGCAAAACACAGTTATTAGAGGTTTAGCTTGTGGCAAGACACCACGAAGAGTGTTGGCTGTGAGGAGGAGGAGGGAGACGCTAGAAGAAGGACGTTTAACTAGATTGTTATTGAGAGGCTTTTTAGATGACGCAAAGAGACTAGGGACATAATGGTGTATGCCATTAGTTTAAGCCTATACTGTACATCATTCTCTTTGCATTAATCCTTTATGGAGAGGCACACACACATACAAATGCTACAATGCTCCATCCAGTCTCCTCTTCCTCCTCCTCTGCTGCCTGAGCTGTTGTCACGTCATCCTGTAAATATCCGGGACAGATAAACAGGCCGTAAAAACATGAAGCCATCATCTCAACACAATCTGAGACAGATATGCCGCTGCCTCTGACAGCAGGATGCCTCATCCCAACAGTGCACATCCTAATACGGCGCCGCCTCTCGTTTCCACACCTCTATCTTCCTAATGATATCTGGAAGTCTTTCTCCCTCTCGCTGTCAGCGTCGCTCTTCATCGGAGGCTACCGCTCAGAATGTGTAGGAGCATCCCAGGCCTGATGCTTTTACGCTTTTTTGGAAATATGTTTTCCGTGGTTTTACTGGGTGAACTGAGCGCAGCTGCTGTTCTACATGAGAGAAGACAATCAGCGAGGCGCCTCCACGACTTCCAGTGATGGAATATTCCCAGAAACTGTTCAATCACTTCTTTTAAAAAAATTTCGTTTGAAATGCATCAAAGCCAGCAGGAAACCAGGAAGTTAATTAAATTGTCTTGGATTAAAAATTGAGCTTGGAAACGCAATCACAGTAAGCATTGCAAAACGCCTAATGCCATTCCTTCCACCTTTGAAGGGAGAGTGGGAGGGTTGGACAGAATGAGATGCGGATGGGTGGATGATGGATGGGGTGGATGGTTGGATGGATGTCTCAGATTTCAGTGTAGAAAAACGAATGGAAGATAGGTAAACCAAGTAGTGAAACACGAAGACGTGATAAAACGTACTGAAGATTTAAAGTGAATCTCTTAACCGAAATGTAAACATGCATCATTGGATTTCCATATAAACCATATAAGAGGACAACTAAACTGTTTTCTAATCTCCATTTCTAAAGCAGAGGTGGATTACACTTGCGTGCGTCTCGGTGAGTGGGAAGGGGAGATGATGAATTTCCCCGTATGGCATAAAAGATGATCCTTAATCTGCACCATTCATTCAGCTTTCAAACGAATGGCATCAATGAAGGAGCGGCGCCACCATCAGAGCTGCTCAGCAGCGCAGCACGCAGGGCTGCACATTCACAAAATAATCACATTATGCTACACAATTGTATGGACTGTGAATGCACCTATAGCGAGCTGAACTGTGCCTTTGAAACATGTATTGTGATACATGAGTACAACTTTTTGGACTTAAATTGTGTCAAAGGGAGAAAATGAGATAATACAGTACTTACGGTTTGCACAGTTGGAATATATCCGTGATTTTTGTAGATGAAGGGGGTCTTATTTTAATGCCCATTTCCTTTGAAGGAAATAGTTACAACTGTCTATGCTGTGTTTAGAGGCTACACCATAGACTGTGTATAAGAAGAGGATGTAGCCACCATGACATCACCCACTGGTTTGTGGAAGTTTGGCATTTCGTCCGTTGCCATCTTGCTTTTTTAAAGCCAGAAGTGACCGTATTTGGATGAGAGGGTGGTGCTATGGAGGGATACACATTACTGCGCCTCTATCCTGATTGAAAGATTGCCGTGGTAACAACTTTTCAACCACAAGGTAGCCACACCCTAAAACATACTCTGCTTCATGGTCTATTTGACTCTAAATTGGACCATAATTTAGAAAAAGACTTGAAACTAGTGATTGAGACCATAAACTCATGTTTACAATGTTTACTGAGGTAATAAATCAAGTGAGAAGTAGGATCATTTTCTCATAGACTTCTATACAATCAGACTTCTTTATGCAACCACAGGAATCGCCCCCTGCTGGATGTTAGAGAGAATGCACTTGAGCATTGGCTTCACTTCTCAGACCTGCAGGCTACGTCCACTTCTTTTATATAATCTGTGGGTTAAACTTAGGCATGGAGGTACTTTTAGGTAAATGCTAACATGTTCACAATGCTAACACACTGACGTTACAAAGGTATAATGTTTATTATGATCATCTGTGTTAGTTTATTGTGTTAGCATGGAAACATATTTGCTAATTAACACTAATTAGTGACATTCTGTATATTTCCTGGCTGTGTTGAATACTCGATTCTGAATGGTCAGTCACGGCGGTCTGTTATTTCGTTAAACCAGACCGGTGCTATGGGTGTAGTTCTGATGTCGCACTCTGGCGGACCGTTTTGTGTCAAATGATTTATTTCTGAACGAAGTAGCCGTGTGATAAGCGGGATAATGTACAGCTAGCGGCTCATTGTGAGGTGATCATTGGCGATGAGAGACCGTGTCCATGTGGCATCGCCCTGACTGGGTTTCTTTCACAACAATGATCGGCTCGCTGTACATTATCACAGTTCAGTTTGGGTAAAAGTAGTGGACAACCCACCGACTGACCAACCAACAGACAGACCAATACTGCCCGTCATATAGTCATGCTGCTGGCATGTCTAAATGGTAAATGGACTTGCATTTATATAGTGCTATTCTAGTATTACAACCACTTTAAGCGCTTTACACTACATGTCAGCATTCATCCATATACTGATAGCAGAAGCTGCCGTGCAAGGTGCCAACCTGCCCATCAGGAGCTAATCTAAATGATGGTACACTTTGGGGTTAAGTGTCTTGCTCAAGGACACTTTGACATGTGACCAGAGGAGCCGGGGATCGAACATCCAACCTTATGATAGGTAGACGACCTGCTCTATCTCTGAGCCACAGCTGCCCACCATGTAAAGTCAGCTTAATGTGATTCATTGCTTTTTTTCCTGCAATTTGTAACAATAACCACAAATGATACTACAGTTACTACCGCAACAATAACAATTACAATGACTGATACTGCAGTTAAAAAGGAAGTACAGTAAGTAAGACTTTTCTATAATGCAGAGCTTTGGTTACACAAGCTTTTCTGAGGCAGAAACAATTTGATTGTTTGAGTTCAACCTTGATGGTGGAGGGAAAGCAGCTACAGTGTTATTATGAAGCCCCACTCTTTCTCTCTTGATGAATGCCAGCCATTTTCTGATCGGGGGTTATTTATTTGCCATTCAGGCTTGCCACCTAGCAATCTGTGATTTGGGCTGTGTTCATTCGGGTTTAACTCAAGCACTGAGATTACATCTGCTGCCCTCAGCCACTGAGTATTGCTAGATTAACTTAAAGTCTGACCTTCTGCCATAACATTCACACTTTATAGCTGTAAATAACAAGAGCATCAAACAGCAGCAATACACAATCATGGATTATGATAAACGGCGACTGTGTCATTACATTCAATTATCCACATCTGTAATTGCTGCATATTTAACTTCACTGGAAGAGCTTCAAGTGGCAGTTTATTTAAAATGGCCTCCATTCAGAAAGAGAACGTCCGCTGGATGATTAGGGGACAGGCCGGGCTGAGACTGATTACCGTGGCCTTTCCAGGGCTATTCTGGCTCTGCTGAGTGTGTGCCTTCCACTCAACATTGATCTATCGACCCACAGTCCAGTAAAACCTCGCTCGGACCAAAAGGTGAATCTCATTTCTAAACACACGCGCACGAAGACACAGCCAAGCTCACGCATTACACACAAACACACAAGACTAACAAGCATGTTGATTTTTGACGGCAAGATTGATGTAGCCCCTGTGAATTCTACTTGCGTCAACAATAGCCGGCCACTCTCTCTCTCCAGTGTGTGTGTATATGTGTGTGTGTGTGTGTGTGTGTGGGTGGTCGTGCTCCATTGAACAGGCTATGCAGGCTTTGTGACGACGCTGCAATCGCCACAGCGTAATTGGAATTGAGCAGCTCATCCATGTAGCCGTGCGGCTCGGGAGGTGGGGTTAGGAAAGCGATTGCCATTCCCTGCTGTAATGAGATGCAGGTTGATGCCTCGGGGTCAAAGGTCAGATATAGAAGACATTAACTTGGAAAAAAAAAAAACCCCTGCACTGCCAGGATGACTGAATACACTGCTGCTTTCTCTGATTCACTACCAGATGGTTTTGCTGTTTGACATATTCGAGCATGATGTATTCCTAAATAATTCCTGTAAATATTTATTATGACATTTTAAGGGGGGGGAGAAGCTCAGTTTGGGGGGGGTGGGTTGGGGAAGGGGAAGGGCAGGGGTTCAAACCCGGAAAAGAAAAAAAAAAAGAGGGGGAAGGGGAGGGGGGGGGGGGGCGTTTTTCCCCTTGGGGGATGGCGGGGGGCCCCTGGAAAAAACCAAAAAAACCACCGAACTGGGGGGGTTTTAGGGGGAAACCCCCCTCATTCTAAAATCTTTCAATATGATGTGTTTGGGTGTGCATGTACCATGATAAGTAAAAAGAGGGAAAATATTTCCCGGGGGAGAAAAAAGATTTTTTTTTTAGGGTTCTCGTTAAGAAGTGTAATCCTAAAAAGAGTTTCGAGCCTTACTGACAGCTTTCCTCTCTCTGTATAAGTGGCCTTTGTTTGATTGAGCTCACACACCTACACTGAGCTTTCCTCTCCAGCATGCATCAACAAAAGCATCTGGCCCTGGCCTCTATGTGACTACATGCAGGGCTGCTCCGTTACAGCTCAGGGCCATTCTTACTCTCGCTTTAAGTCTGCATTTCACCTCTTCTTTTTCTCTTTACCCCCACAGGGCAGTCATCAGTGCAGACGCAAAGCTCTGTATTTACAGTGTGCACATAAAAAGCTGCTGTAATTGTGTCCATCTAGCCTGTTATGAAAATGCAAAGTGAATGTACAAATCTTCACAAGATCATAATCCATAGTTTGCTGGTTGTTGTGCAAAAATGTCAAAGTTCACTGCAGGCAGGTTGGTTATAAGGCTTTTTCATACTAGACAATCTAGCTGCCTCCAAACAGTCTGGAAAGTGTAATATCTTAAGGCCTTTACACACCGAGGGTGTGATGAATAAACAACACGGAATACTCACCTGCAACTATTATACATCTAGGGCTTTTATTGTGAAAGGTAAGACCTGTAGGAGTGGATCTGGTCTGCATTACCTTCGTCAAGGTAGAAAGAAGTAATAACATTTGTCCTTCCTGGTTTGGACAACAGAGTAGACTATTCACGGTGCAAAAGATCAGAAAATCAAACTTATGTCAATTTATGACACAAAATATTTGCTTTTTGTGTGAAAGTACTCATAAAAGACATGTCGATTAATTAACACAAGTGAGGAAGGTGTCAATGGAGGCCAACAGTTTTTCACATCTCTCTACTTGCTAAGTCATTCCCACATTTGAGCAATTCAGTAAAATCTGAGGGGAGTGATCAAATGTCATATATATTACTCAGGCTAAAGAAACTAGTTACTTCTGCCTCACTGAGATTTTAAAAGCTCCTACATTATTTGTCCATTTGTGATAAAACCTGAAGGGTGACACATCTATAGGTGATGGTGGTTGATGAATGGACTCTAGCTTGACCTTTTAGAGATACTGTTTCCAGCCCACTGCCACAGCATAGGTGAAATTAGGCTGAAATTTTGTGATAATACTGAGCACAATATGTTATTTATAAGGGGGGTCAACCAAATATTGCATGTACCAGCCACCACTCATACTGCACTATCTACTGTACCTCAGAGGCTATTTGGTTAACATGTCATGAATGAAAAGATATATGACACATAATAAAATATAGAGCTGAAACAATTAATCCATTAGTCAGTCAATGGACAGAAAATTAATTGTAATTTTAAAGTCTCCACACCACTTTTATGATTTTTGAAATGTAAATGCAATCGCCAGAAGTACAGCACACAACAGCTGACGTTAGGATATAAACAAACTATGGCAAGGTCACATGAATGCGGGTATACAGAACAAGACTGTAAAGGCTTCAAAATTAACGAGTGAGGTATTTATTGATGTATTTTATGCAACAAGTGTATAAAAAAAAGTACTATTTCTAGCACTAGTGCCTAATAGAATAACAACAAAGTAAAATACATTTGGTAAAATAAGTGACTAATATAAGTAAAATTGAAAAAGAGCTAAAAACAGAAAAGGCAGTAATCTTGCATATGATGGGAAAAGAAGTAATAATGCACACTATGAACAGTAATATTGCACATGTAAAAAATATCCAAAACCCACTGAGTTCCAGATGTTGGAATCAGAAGTACTGAAATGCTAACTCATTTCTGGGTTTTAGGACTCACTCCGGTAGCACTCTATTGTGAGGGACATTTTTACCTACTTTAGGTTTAACACCTAACATTTTATATTAATTGTTAATCAAGAAAATAATCGCCAGATTAGGTGATAATAAATACAAACGTTAGTTGCTGTCTAAAAATATTTAGAGACACATACGTTTTTCGATGGCGCTGGGATCACATGAAATTTAAGTAATAAAATTAAAATAAACCCAGCAAAGAAGAGGAGAGACCGGAGAAGATGAAACCCAAACCAATTGCTTTTTTTTTTCTCCCTCCTTGAACAACAATTACTGCTAATTATCAGCTGCTCTGCCCTCAGCACTCGAAGCACGTAGCGCACATCCATCCATCTGCTGGCTTCTCAGGCCGTTCTCCACCGCCTCTATCTCCCTGCTCCTCTGCACACGCAGCCCCTCATCTGCCTGTAACCAAAACAGCACAGGAGGACGCCGGGGCGTCGCCGGGCCCCACGGGACAGCGTGAGTTCTGGCGCTTTCCATTATTCATGGCCGCCCTCCCACTCGTTGCGGTTTCTCTCCTTCCTTCCCTCAATCCCCCTCATCCGCCCTTTGGCTCTCGCGGCGTGCGATGGGTTTATTAGGAGGTATTACCGAGAAGGCCCGGCGTTTACCGTGCTCACGTCCTGACGGACACGATGCAGGAAGGAGAGGAGGAAGAAACATGAGAGGTGACACGACAGCAACACTCAGGAGAGCCAGGCAGGAAGAGAGGAGGAGCAGAGCTTTATAATCTTTGCCCTTGTACCTACAGTTCGTATGATACCTTACAAAAAGTTTTTTCACATTTTTCGTGCGTTTCCTTCGAACCAGGAACATGTGATGTATGGGGTAACTTTTCTGTCTTTTCAAAATATACTTTAGTCTTCACAGGAAACAACTTAGTTAGGTTTAGGGAAAAAAATTGACTTAGTTTGGTTTAGGCAACAAAACCACTTAGGTTTAGGAAAAGATAGACTGGTTAGATTTAGCAGACAAAACCACCTATATAGGTTTAGGAAAATATCGACTTGGTTAGGTTTATGGAACAAGAAAGCAGTTAGGTTTAGGAAAGATAGACTGGTTAGATTTAGGCAACAAAACTACTTACTTAGATCTAGGCAACAAAACTACTTAGGCTTGGGAAAAGATCGACTTGGTTAGGTGTAGGAAACCAAACTACTTAGGTTTAGAAAAAGATCAACTTGGTCAGGTTTAGGCAACCAAATGACTTAGTTAGGTTTAGGAAAAAAAATCATCTTGGTTAGGTTTGGCAGGAAGATAGACTGGTTAGATTTAGGCAACAAAACTACTTAGATATAGGCAACAAAACTAATTAGGTTTAGGAAAAGATAGACTTTGCTGGGTTTAGGCAACCAAATTGCTTAGTTAGGTTTAGGAAAAGATTGACTTGGTTAGGTTTAGGCAACCAACCCACTTAGATAGGTTTAGAAACAGATCAACTTGGTTAGGTTTAGCCAACCAAACTGCTTAGTTAGTATTAAGAAAAAAACAACTTGGTTAGGTTTAGCCAACCAAACTGCTTAGTTAGTATTAAGAAAAAAACAACTTGGTTAGGTTTAGGCAACAAAAGATTTAGGAAAAGCTTGACTTGGTTAGGTTTAGGCAACAAATGTACTTGAGTTTAGGAAATGATGGACTTGGTTAGATTTAAGCAACAAAACTAACTTGTTAGATTTAGTAAACGATCGACTTTGTATGGATTAGGCAATAAAATAAGTTAGATTTAGAAAAAGATTGTGGTTTGGGTTATAATAGCTCTGGAAGTGGTTTTACTTAAGCATGGAAATTATGTGACAAATAAATCAGTGCTTCTCGTTTCACACCAACACCGGTTTCCTGGGCGAAAGTCCAGAATTTTTTTGACCCATCTAACCCGACCTCCTCTGTCCGCAGTGCTTGTCGCATTTCATACTTCCTGGTTCACCATTCCAGTGATTACGTACAAATTTCTTTTGTGGATATTCCAATTACAGTGCATTAACTTTTTGCAAGTATAGCTACGAACGGTGTATGAAAACACTCTATGGAATGATACGCAATAATGTCTTAATGAAGCTGTGTTTTGAATTATGTGTTGTCATGCCTTTCCTCTTTCCACTGAGGCTGTTCTGTTCTCCTGTCCCTCTGACATTCAATCTGTCCTGCCATCAAACGTCCACTGCATGTTTCTGACTCTTACCATTCACATAAAGTGAACACGCCTGCCTCGCAACAACCACTGAAGCCTCGGGGAGCAGCTGCTTAACGGGCAGCGTTCATCATCGCGTTGCATCATAGGAGTGACGTTTGGTGTACACACACACTAACACACTTTCAGGACACACATGCTGGTGAGCTGACTTTTCTAACATCTAAGCAGAACATTAATGATGACCGAGTCAGATTATTCTCCATGCCAGAGACAGTTCATTCCAGATTATGGCTCTGTGTTTGACACAGCTTAATGGCACACAAGCACACACTGCAGACGCCGAGCACGGGCAATATTAATCTCCCTGTGTCATACACGCACATTAAAGCAAACGTACATGCACATGCACACATTGCACTGAAGCAGCAGAGATGAGTCAGTGTGATTAAGTGTGTCGCAGAGTGTGCAGATGTGCTATTGTAAGTGCTTATTACTATTTTACTTATCTTATTTATTTTATTGTCATTTCCTTCATTGCACCTTCTCTTTTACTTATATTGTATTCATCTGTACTGTTGTTGCTGCTGCTATGACACCCGAATTTCCCTCCGGGGATTAATAAAGGTTCATCTTATCTTATCTTATTGTTCTGGCATACAGTATATGTCTCTAGGTTTGTTCATTTGTGTGTATGCAAGTGGATTTTAATGACACACAAGATGTCATATCGTGCCATTTATGGCATCAGAAATACAAGGGGCCTTTCCTAAGCTCATCAAGCGTCTCTCTGAGCTGATAGACTGCAGCTTACTGTACCAGCAGCGGTGTCTGCTAGAGGCTACGCCACTGTGAACAAAGCCCAGGCTCTCTGAAACATCACAGACCAGCGCCATCCAAACCCCAGAAGAACCTCTCCATCGCGCCGCTCATTGTGCCGCCGACTTATCGGGCCATTCCTGAATAGGACGCGCTAATAGAATTATGAGGAGGGAATGAAAGGAGGAGAGAATGGCGGTGATGTTTCTGTTGAGAGCGGATTCGTTTCCAGGCGAGGCGGCGGCGGCGGTCTCGCAGACATATGTTGTAGCCATTGTGCAGTCAATAAGGCCCATGGCTGACACTGAATGAACTCCCAGGCACAGAGTAAGAGCACCCAGGTGAGTCACATCCACATCTGCGACTGGGGGAGCAGGCGAGACAAGAAGAAGAGATGTGAGCAGCAGGAAATGCTACTTCTAGTGAGGTTTGATGCTGAGTGAGCAGGTGGAATATTTCAAATTGTACAGAGATGCACACATATGCTACCAGCTGTCTTATACACACACACACACACACTGTTGTGAAGTGTGTGCATGTGTTTCCCCAGGAGAGAGGCCGAGGCCAGAGCGGTCTGGAAACAGCTGGACATGGCCGATCAACGCCGGTGCACAGCACGGAACATCACACCGGGGTCAATCAGCTTAGCAGCGTGACACAATGTGGTTTAATCGTTTATAGTGCACCAGGGTCCTGTTTCACATTATTAACTTTGTCATAAAGGTCATTTAAAATGCATTTACATGCCGCATATGGCTTAAAATGTCTGTTTCTTTAATGTGTTTTGACTCAAAACATCGATGAAGAAATCATAAAATGTTCAAATTAAGAAAAAAATCACTTATGTGTTATTATCATCCATGTTTTGCCATGAAAATCAGACTCAAACTCCAAAAGGACAAATTGTCTTCACAGCAGGTTCGGACAAACCGCTTGCTTGCTGCTATTTAGGAGAAACTTTGTATTTTGCTCGAGTTTCCATTCATCAAACCTACCTGCTGAAAAGATTTCTCAGACAGCATCAATAATTCGGGTAAATTACAGCATCCAATTAGAGAGGACGGCGTGTTCTTCTCCATTTCAGCCATAATTTGCAACAGTATTTTCACTGAAATATGAAGTCTAGTTCAGTTTCTAAATATTCTATTATATGCACATTTTCCAAAACTGACTGAGTGAAACCATTTAAATTCAAATGTAGTAATTTCATTTAAACTGAATTCTTAAACACTCTCTGCTGTTTAAAAAAAAAAAGTACTTTATATGCACCTCTATTTCTTTATGTGCAGGCAGGGACTGTACAGGCTGCCATGCTGTGCTGATATAAGCGCAGCCCAGACTCCCATTGTGAACTAGATGGATAACAACATGTCCGCACTCTGAGCACATGATCTGGTTTTATATGACACACTAGTGCCCTCGGGGAGATGCATATGGCAAATTGGAAATTTGGTTATCCAAACATTTAAAGGAGCCAGAGCTTCTCTGGAGGCAAAGCTAATCTCATTGGCTGAAAGTCGGAGGAGCAAAGTGCCACAGTTGTTGAGATGATAAATGAGATCGCAGGTAGAAGCAAACAAAGAACTCTAATCCAAAAAAAAAAAAAAGAGTTTTTCTTTACATCCACACATCCAACCTGGTATTAATGGCTGCAACTTCTGATTATTTTCTCAATTATTAAATTAATAATTTGGTGTATAAAACATCAGACAACAGTGAAAAATGCCCATCTGAATATCCCAGAGCCCAAGGTGATGTCCTACTAACAGTCCACAATGCAAAAATGTTAAATGTATTACAGAGTAATCAAGACCTCACATCTGAGAACTTGGAACGATCACATTTTTTTTGCCTGAAAAATAACTCAGGGGTTGATCACACAGAGACACGTCGCTAAAGGCATGGCCAGTTTAAAAATTCCTTGGCAAAGGGTGTGGGGCAAAACAGCTGATGTGCCTGCGGAGCAGAGCTGCATGTTGAACCTGGTTGTGATTAATGGAAAAATGTGGTCCCTCTCTCTTCCAAGACAATAGCCTACAGGAAACTATCACAACATGAAATACGATTTCCTTCTCACAGTCCAACAGCTAACTAGCTAGATATGACGGTGAGGAAATTTTCCTCCCGGTTAATAAACTTGTTACAAGAAAAGAAGACGGTCAACATGTGTAGCGCTCTTACTCTGCTCTTTAATGTCGGATGGCTGTGTGTCTGTCCTCTCCTTTAGAGCTTTCACTGCATGGCAGCAGGTTTCCACCTGGCGTTGCTTGGCAATGGCAATTACCTCATTGCCAAATAGGTGCTTTTGCTTTTTGCTTCGACACTAAATTGATGAGTGTGACTCCATGCCTGGCACTGAAAAGTTGAAAATATTTTAACTGTCGTGCTCGCGACAGAGAGGACTGCATAGCAGTGACCCTGTACCATAGGAAAACAATGGTTTTGCTTGCGACATGTCTCAGTGTGATCAACCCCTTTAACATTTAACTGATTATCAAAAAGTTTATATGATCAACTAACTGTGCAGCTCCACATTCACGACTTTGAAGCTGGCCAGCTTTGTTGAGTTATACACTAGTGTTACTAGTTTGGTTGCCCTAGGCTCATTAGCTAGTCTAAGCGTGACTAAACTGTATTATTGGTGCATATCAGCCAAGCTGACACTAGCTCAGAAGATTTTATGAGCTATGGCCACTATACGCTCTGTAAAATAAGGGGTAGGGATGGTAGCCATTAGCCATAACGTCACCAATAAGCCCACACTCACCACCACCACACACACGGTCTGTCAGACACTCGCTATCGTTACACCGGGCAGAAACACAGCTGACAACCTGCTAAACTAAACTAAATGATGCGGCGAAGTTCCTGGAAGTTCCTTGTCAGTTAACGCTTAATAATCGGCTAACAAGGATCAGTTTTCAGTGATTTTTTTTTTTTTCATAATTAGCATCCATAAAGCAGAGCTAATCTAAAAGCAACAACTTATCTCCTTAAGTCAAATATTCTATTATCATGAGGCATTATGGTCTCAATAGATACTATGCCTGATGTCTTGTTTATATTACGCACATGATCACAGGTGCACAGTGGAAACGCTTTTAAAAGTGAGCACACAATCACATAATAAAACCCAGACTCTGAACACAAAGCCTTAGAATAGGTTTTATGACTAGCTGTGTCTACAACCACGTGCAGCTTCATGCCTTGCATCTCTGCTACTCAAACAACCCATCTGACTTTAGAGGGAAGAGGAATGATGTGAGCAAAGATCCTATAATCTCCCAAGTAACTAACCATTACCCAGATGTATACGAATGAGAGGTGTGCGCTTGGAGGTATGTGCTGATTGGATAATGTGCATGTGACCCCCAGAGCCTTTCAGTGTGCTCCAAATGGCCCAGCTGCATGTAGATGCCATCAGATTGCCTATGATCGGGGCTGCCTGAAGTCATCGCTCTCCTCTTCTTGTCTTTCATGTCGGCTGCATTAGTGACAGGAGAGTAATCAAAGCTGCCATTAATGCCTGGCCATTTCCTCTGCCCTTGTCATGCAGGCCCACAGGGCAGGACTACGCTTCCACTCCACCGAAGTACAGTGTTTGGGGGGGGGGGGCAAGATGGCTAAAACCACCCAGCTAATGGATTTTCCTCATTTCCTGTGGCTTTGGACTTGAAAGAAACAAAACACAAAGATGCTGGTGATGGAAGGAGTAGTGATTTGTTAAGAGTAGCGACAAAAGGGGATATATTTTAATCACCATAAACTCAAGTCAGTAATGTTTAATGGAGCAGCCCATCTTAGGCCATGACTGTTTATTAATGTAGCGTTCAGACACAGAAAGCTCTATGCTATGTAGTAGAGTCAAAAAATGGAGAAAAGTCTTGATGTATTAAAGTAAATGGCGACTGCGTTCAACAACAGCAATAATATGTCAGAACAGCTCTCACATAACTCTTGTATGCTCACTACTTCCCAAAGACATGCATTTTCGCTAAAACCTCACTATTTAAAATACGTCCACATAAACTCTCACGCTTGCACAACATGCTCCTCGTCCACACGAGTGTTGTAAAAAGTACGTTGATTTGCGTTTTTAGGTTTGTACAGTAGTGAGTATGTAAACGGATGTTATGATATAGTTTTGCTGCTGTTAAACTTCAGTTCATCAGTAATTTCCTCTGCATTGTTCACAATGGAGGCATACAAGAAAAAGTTTTGGTCAAGAATTCAAGGTAACACAGGGTATGTAGCTGATATACAGAGGGTCATTTTGTGGGTGAAGTATTCCTTTAAAACCAGCTGTATTAATATCTTTTTTTTTTTTTCAAATACAAATAACTTTTAATTTTGATGAAAAAAAAATCGCTAGCCTGATTCTAGGTATCATTCAAGTGTAACCTATATAGAAATGTCATTATGCTGGGATGAAAGGATTTCCCCCCATATTCACCTGTAGTGCCTCGCCTCATTCAGAACGGCTGACAATGAGGACAGAGTGGAGCTGAATTAGACACGAGAAGATAAACCATTCATACATCTGTTAACAACGTCCCATTAAATGCAGTTGAAGTGGCTCATTCTGCCAGGCAGCGTTTCATCCCGTCTGCCTCCTACGTTGTCTCTATCTCCATCTCTCTTTATCTGTCTGCGTCTGAGTCACACTATAAACTACCAAGGTGCTTTTTTTATATTTAATCCTGTGGCTGCTGTGCACAATTTCATTTAACTGTGCCTCAATGTGTGAGTTTCACTTTAATCAACCCTGGCTTCAAATTACCCACCATCCACCGCTGCGCCAGTCTCTGGCATGAAACATATGTCTTGTCCCGCCACTCTGAACATGGGCTGCACACTATGTGAGTAATTAGCAATGTAACCCCCCAAACTTCTTTCATGTCTGGATTGAAATTTATTGCTGAGACAATTAGTCTAATTATACAGTTTGCCGCAGCATGCCACTGTAACAGGATCCAACTTGTGTGCTTCTGTGCGTCTCCACTTTTGAGTCGCGTGTTATTGCAAAAGCAGGAACACAGAATGTGTAAAAATGTGCACTGATGTGATTTGGCATCATGCTCCGGTGGACGACTAGCATGTCTGATTTATGATACACAAATCTCCGCGGATCACAGTTCACGCCTCACAGCTAAAGTAGTACACACATGACAAGAGTGGAGGAGAGGAGGGTTTAATTATTCTTCTGTCCTTTCTGGAGAGAACCACTGAGGGGCGGCAAGGGCCTCGGAGCCTCAGAGCTACACAAGGGTTTTGTGAGAGCGCCCACTGACGAGACGGAAACCCCAAAAAGTGGGTTAGCGGAGAGAGAGATGGTAAAAAAAACATGACTCAGCAGGACACAAATCAAGGGATTTGGGAACACTTTAGTAAAAAGCAGCGAATGAGAGAGGCGGAGGACCGGCATCGAGGTCTGGTGAGCTGTGAGTGACTGCAGCCAGGGCCTGTGGTGTCCTGAAATCCGAGGGCTGTGTCTGGTAAATTGGTGGGTGGGGTACATGTTGGCTGTTGATAAGCAGATAGAAAACGGAGCTCAGCCTATAAATACACTATAAATACACTTAGGGAAACCCTGGAGCCATGGGACTAGTGTGGCGAGGTCACAGAGGGATGGAGCGGCGGCTCCACACTGGAGGGAAAAACAGAGAGATGGATGGCGATAGAAATAAACTATAAGGGGCAGAGAGGGGTGAATGGAGAAACTAAAAGACTGAGAGTACAAATCAGATGGAATAAGGTATCCAGGATATTTAACCACAAAACAAACTTTATCAGATCTCAATAACACCATGAGTCACTTCTTCTGTTTCACAAGGCCAGTAAATGAAGCGAAAGACTCCTCCAGCCTCAGAGGATCCAAGCTCGTTTTAATGCACCACCATTATAACCTCACAAATACAAGAGGAAGCTGAGCGGATGGACGCTGCTGGAAAGTACAATACAGAAACTGACCTTGTTAAGCATTTATAAAGACTGTCTGGAAGGCTTTATGAGCAGGGAAAAACAAGGTTTGCGAGAGGAGGAACAATAAACAACGGATTCATATTTTCCAGGGAGGGCTGCAAGAGTAAGTAGAGGAAAGAAAGTCAGTGGAGAGGACTAAAGGGACAGCGTAAAGTGAGCCAGTTTCTCAGCTGAATCGCTCACATCACATCAGGAGAAAATGAGAGGACGAAGGCGTTGTCGGAGGGAGCGAGAGCAGCGCTCTCCTCTCGTTTTCTATTCTCCTGTGACCAGAGATTGAGAGGTGTGGCTGGGGGAAGAAGGCGTGATGGCGAGAAGGAGTGACGGGTAGAGAAAAGAGACAGACAAAAACAGGAAATGGGCTTGGAAGGGTTAGAAAAGAAGCAGGTGAATGAGGAAATAAGAATAGTGAAAAGCAAGTAAAAGAATGAGGATGAGAGGCAAAGGAGGATGAAAAATGCTGGTTAAGTGAGATGAAGGTGAGTGTGATCATGATGACAGCTTTACTATACCAAAGACAGTAAAGGATATTTTCTATGATCACAATATCAGCCGATGTGTCCTTGAACAGACACTTAACCCCACATAGCTCCAAAATGGTGTCCGAATGAGATGAATGAGTATTTAGATTAGATCTTTATACAGCAGCCTCTGCCATCAGTGTATGAATGTCTGTGTGAATGGGTGAATGCTAATGTAGTGTAAAGCGCTTTGAGTGGTTAGAAGGCTAGAAAAGTGCCGTATAAATGCAGTTTCTGAAAACATCATTATAACATGATAACTATAGCTGTATCATAATGTAAATTAATGGCATCGCCCGGTAATGTGAGTTGGCTCTGCGTGACTGTGCTGCTTACTGGCTGCTAACAGCTTGCGTTAACTAGCTCTCGTCCTGCCGATTTCAACGTAGATTTATTGTTCACTATGTAGCACTATCATGGAAAAACAGGGTGTGTCAATAGTGAGTTTACTGCGTCTCAAACACACTGGACGGCAGGACGCCTAATCCCCTGGTACCTACAGTATCTGTGGTACATAGAAAAACGAGTACAATCATGTTTTCATAATTTTGGCATCAACTTGGTACCAAAGTGTGACATCCCCAGTGACAGCTTCGGTAAACCAACGATAGAGGATAGGTTCACGTTTTGTTTTTGTCTATTTATTAACACATACTTGAAAAATTGTGAATGCCATTTTCACATCTCTGAACAGAAAGTTCAGTGAAACAGATCAGTGGAACGCAGATTCCTGTACTACTTTAGCAAAGAAACTGTGTGAGTAAAGAGAGAGAAAAATGTAGCAGCTAACTGACCACCGAGACACAAAATAACTCTTAGTCCCTTAAGCCACAGATATACTTGCTGTGAACTACACGTTCGCATGATGCTGCCTCCTGCATGTTTGGAGTGTTGATTATGTACGTAGTCATGAATGAGTGTGGTTAAAAAGCAGGTATATCTCCAGTCTTAGTTGCAGCAAGTTACTAATGACATACAGACCATGACAGATGCATGAACATTTAATTCAGGGAATAAAAAATGCATGGTAGAAAAAATTAAGACCGATGTGAATTTGCATATTTAATATTTCTTAAGTCTGTTGCACTTAACTGCAGCTCCTCCATCACTGCACTACAGAATAAAGGAGTGAATATTGGCTGAGAGCTCAAACAAACTGCTTTTAATGTTTCCTTACACGTTATGACAGATGTGAAAGCTCCTCTTCAGATTGACTAATAAATTATGAGTTGCACTCTTACATTTAGGAGAGGGAACGTTTTGGATGTTGTGCATGCTGCATGTTTAAGTGGTCCGCCTGCTTGAGTTGTTCATTTAGGGGAGGACATGTGGAATTAAAGGTGAAAGCATAGCCCTGTTCCAGACGCTGGGCTATGATTTTCCCGGATCATTACTTTAAATGATGAGGTGGCCACGCCCCCTCTGAAGTTAGCTCGTGCTTGGACAAGAACTGAAACTCCAAAGCTCATATTTGAATAAGCACTGGACAAACACCACAGTTCCCCCCCTCCCCATCGCCCCCCCGACGCTGCACTGAGTTAACTGAACACACAGCACAGCATCACAGTTGGTAGGAAAGCTCTAGCAGCACACTAATCCGTGCCATTTTGCCAAGCTGCTTTCTCCTCGCCATGCCTAACAATGTCGAAGTCACTTTTCCTCCCTGTCTCTCTCTCTTTTTTCACGAACAACAACAAATCATAATCCTTTGGTGAGCCCGACCATATGGTCTTTTCTTTATCCTTTCTTTATCCACACCCCACTGACATTAATAATCTGTTGGACAAGGGAGATGGTATGGGGCCAAAACATTCCCAAAATTCAAATAACCCCACCATTATTGTTGTACTTCTTTTAGCTGAAACTGACATTCTCATTGATGAGCCAATATTTTAGTATAAATGATGAGATAATAATTATGCTCAAGGATTCTAGAGTGATAGTCCCACAGAAAATTATCACCTGAAAATGCAGTTTTAGCATCTTTCAGTGAAAAAAGGTCTGTTTGCAGAGAAACAGCTCTGAAAGACTCACTGTATACCACCTCCAAACAACTAACTAGTGAACACAGTGGAGCATTTAGCAGCTAAAGAGCCGGATATTTCCCTCAGGAGTTGGTGGAAACTAAAACGGAGCTAAAAGGAGAGTGAATATTGGCTCTGCACTGATCACAAGGCCAGAAACACAACTCCAAATGAATGCTAACGATGCTCCGTATCTGCTGGATATGTAATTAGGCAACTGTTTGCTAACAGGTTCCCCATATCAATTAAAAGGTGATTATACAGTATACATATATTGTGTTTACAGATTGTTTATCTTGCCCCCAAGGGGGCAAAAATACAGTTAATGCAGGTTTAAGGTAGTCCAATTAACTTCAGCTGCTGGCCATGCTGGTGGCTGTTTGGCTACAGGCTAGTAACAACGCTCCAAGCATGGACTGGTTACAGGAAGTGGATGTGGTCACCATGACATCACCTACTAGTTTGTGAACTGCTGTTTTGAAGCCTTGAGTTTAGCATTTTGGATGTTGCCATCTTGGATTTTGGCCGTCTTCTTGGTTCTGTGCAACCAGATGAGACACAAGTACAAATGTACGCATGAAGACATTTTTAGGCGACCAAAAATGTTATAATTAACTTTTTTGAACTGAAAACATGCTGTGGAAAGGGTTAAGGACGAAAATGCAGACCGGACAACACTGTGGTAGCAACCTGTCAATCACGCCCTAAAGTAGACCCTACTTTATGGTCTATTTGACTCTAAATGGGTCTATTTGACTCTAAATGGGACCATAATTACTGGATTACTAAATGAACATCATGCTGTATTGAAGAAGACTTGAAACTAACAACTGAAACATCAACTCAAGTTTACAATGTTTACTGAGGTAATAAATCAAGTGAGAAGTAGGCTCATTTTCTGATAGACTTCTATACAATCTGACTTATTTTTGCAACCAGAGGAGTCAGCCCCTGCTGGCTGTTAGAAAGAAAGCAAGTTTAAGGCACTTCCATATTGGCGTCACTTTTCAGACCTGGAGGTTGCCACCTGCTTGTAGGATAGCTAATTAGCCTAGCTCAGAAGTATACAAAGCGCTATTTTAGTAGTACATTTTGCAAATTTTTAGTGGCCAAAAACAAAAACAAAAGTCATCATGAATGCTGGATGTGTAAACAAGCCAATGTTTGCTGACACGTTAGCGCTACCTTCTGTATATACCTACATTGTGTTTGCAGCTTATTGCACTGCCCCATAGAGGCTAATACAATCAATAAAAAACACTGTCAGTCTGCACACATAATTAATATCTTTGTAACAATCTATTTAAGAACACTTCATTCATAATGAAAAATATACATATTTTATTTTCTTCAGTAGTCAATTGATTCTGTAAGTGATCAGAACATATTACTGCATTTTTTTAAAATAAACATTATATAATGGTTTCTATTTGACTCATTGTATAATCTGTTACTTGATGCTTTTCTTTCAGCAGTGAGTACATTTGCATCTGGTGCCAATAAAGCACCAATAACTGTAATGAAACAGAACTGTTATGGCCTCCACACTTACAATTAAAGTGGGTTAATAAAAAAAAAATAGGCAACTCAGTCTGAGTATATTATTGAGCCACTTAAGCAGCACATCCCAAGATTAGTGAAACTAATCACATGCTGTCATCACTTTTAAATTATGCTCCTCTCTAAGACAACCAGAGGTGTTTGAGCGGAGACTGACTGGTACAGCACATGCATCCTCTGCCATCCTGTTTCCTGTGAAGAAGCAATTCATGTTGGGACTTGGGCGCTATGGGTGGCTTTTTAATCTCCCCATCTGAGCTTGGTTGCATCACTTGTTTTGACTACCCAACCTCCTTCTCTTCCTCCTCCGAGGACGTCAGTGGTGAAGCTTGAGGGGGGATATGCAGATATTGAATTGTAAGAGCAGAGCTGTCTATTTTTATCAGGCTCATACAGTATGCAGCAGTGCGGAACAGATGTTGTTTAATCTGCATCTATACCATAGCCAGAGCGCTGACAGCTGGTTCACACAACCTCTTTCCCACCGTAACCTTAGTCGCCGCTCTGCTGTTTGCTAATGACGTATCACAACATGCCCTCATAATACCACGTTCCTGATTGCACTCCCTCAGATGGCAATTCTTCGGAGGGGAAAAACAGCCTAATTAGACCAAGTGTCCATCTGCTGGAAGGGAGAGGTGGAGGTTGGGTTGAAGAAATGAGATGAACGCAGTAAAAAAATGTGACGCCCCAAAGACCTTGTGGTGCTATAATTAAACCTGACAATCAGGAATGTTGGAGTGACGGGTGAACATGGTATTTTACCTCCTGCTTCATTATAGTCTAATGATTCCCCCCTAAGGTGTTTTCCCTGACACTAACTGCAGCTTATAAAAGGGATCAGTTTGTGCCGCCGGGACAACGCGACGAGACGAGGAGCTTTAATAGCTAGTGAAGGTGAAGGCAGAGTATAAGGAGGGAGATCACAAGAGGAGCTTTGCCGACCAGACCAGAGCTCCGCCACACTATAAAACGCTGGATACTTCTTTAAAACTAGAGCTGCCTCGCCCCATGGCGGAATAACAGATATTGTGTGCGCGCACTGAGCCTGGCTGTTTCTTCGGGCCATCGCAGCTCTCAGATCAAGGTATTCAGAACATTGGCTGTTAAATCTAGCACATTCTCCCTCCTTAATTACTGAGACTCACAGCACTTTCACCCCGAACACATTTGGAGCAGCTTCATCAAACTCTGGGAGCGTTTACAAGTTTATTTGGCTGGAACACTCAAATTCCGAAGCAAGACAGGTGAAAATGCTTCTTCCAAGACGAGTGTGGTGCTGTTTCCTAGACGTTAAAATGTACCACTACAGGAAACAACCCAAAGTTTGAACGCTACACAAAGACCAATGTTGACATCTGACTGCCGGAAGCTGAGCAAAACAAACTGCAGTCAGGACTAATGCTCATGCTCGGTTAGTCAGTTATTAAGCACAAGCCAGTAAATGAGTTCATGAGTCTTGGCTAAAGTTAAAGGGACTCCAGATTGATTTATTTAGGTTCCCCCTGTTGCCAAAATCTCAAACCTTGTGAGATGACAAGTTTCCAAAGCTGTCTCGAATGAAGGAGACAGTTGTGATTTTTGTTTATAAGACCTGGTTTTCTTGTGCAGCCTAGACTAGCATGAACTAAATTTAAAAAATACATAAAAGTTAACATAGATTGACCCAAAAGAAAGCAGCTCACTCTAAGGGTGTAAAGAACAATAATGAGGTTAATTTTTAGCTTCATGAATATTCAGTGTATAAACTGAACTAAAAAAAATGCCAGTGTTTCCACTTAACTCAAGTATGTGATACTAAATACAGGACACACGACACTGTCCCACTCTCTCTTTGTTCACTGACATGGGGAAGACATAAAAGGCTAATTTTCCAGTCATGTAACACCCTCCGCGCCTCTGCTTTCAGCATCTGGTCCTCAATAAGAACGGCGGCGTGGAGGGCCGGACCCACGCCAGATGAATCACTGTCTGCTGCGATTGTCACATCAGCTGTTGAGGTGTACTGTGTCCAGACAGAGAGCAAAGCCTGCCTTTGAGTGACGGCTCCGTCAAAGCAAAGAGACAAGATGACAGATGGTATCGAGGCCTGCGTTCCCACGGAAACACGGAGCAGGATCAGGTTTTCTGAGACGTTTATGGGCGAGTAATTAAGCTTCTTTTTTTTTCATTATTTCCAAGAAACATTGAAGGAGTTTATCAGGGATGATTGTGACGGGCTGGGAACAACTTGCCTCTGAGACTGCGGAGAAATGGCATCCCGGCGTATAAAATGCATGTCTGGCACGCACGGCCACACGTGCACGAACGCGTGCACACACAGATGGAGGAGGAGGAATTTTATCCGAGGCTTTGATATGCAGATTGGATGCTGGCTTCGTCATTTCTGCTGGCTGCAACACCGTGTTATCGTTCCTTCGCCACTGCATTAGAGCTGATAACATTTACCTGAGGGGGGGCAGCTGACTGATAATATCGTCAAGACATTTCAACTCCTGGAAGGCCTGAGCGAGGGGCCGTGTGGAATTTGCCATAACGGTATCACTGCCGAGTGGTGCTCATGTGCATGACCGCACACACGTGTACACACAGATCAAATATGATCACTTTCTGTCTCCTACTGAGACAGTTTGTGTGTCCAAAGTCATCAGAAATGGCAGTCAAACACTGACACACACACACAGACACACACACTGAGATCTCAACTGCAGCGACAGCAGCGCAGAGTGAGGAAGCTGATGTTGAGTTTTTAGAAAACATGGAAGAAAACGCAAATGTTAGCATCTAACAGACATGTCAAACTTAGCGATCGTGCTAATCAGCTGCACCGATTAAAACTGGCACTTTGTATTAGAATACATCACTTACTAATATCTACATTCCACATAAATCATGATGGCTGATTACTGTACATGGCACAACGCCAGCACTACATTAACAGATTACTACCGTTTTTTTCCCCCATCCCCACTAGACCATAGATTATTTGCATAAGCTTCTGTTATTGCGTGCTCACAGCATGTTTTTCTATAGTGCGGTGGGCAAGAGGCACTCTGTGCTGCTTATTGCCCATTACCATGGCAACTTCAGCCCCATATTAAGAGATTATTATCAGAGTAGGCCAGTTTACCCTTCATTTTTAATTAAAATATTTCACAGCTGCATGGTAAATCGGTCCTCAACCACTTTTACATCAGAACATAAAATGTATTTAACACGGGAAGCTGGAGGGAGTTATTTTGCAGAAAAAGTGGTTCATTTTCTAGTCTTTAGAAACCAGTGATACAAGCCTCCCCATGTAGGCCATTATGTGTACTGGAACACATACAGTACAATGTACCCATGAAACACTATCTTTACAGAAAAGGTACACAATCCTGTGTTGGGCCTTGACCGTCTGGTTGAATAAAAAGCAATGATTTATGAGAACCAGGCCACTGAATAACACAGTTTGCATCGATGCCCTGTGGCACTGCCTTGTCCAATATTGATCATTTCAGTTGTGCTACTTTCTACCAAAACATAAAAATGAGCAGGCTTATTTTACAAACTATGTGAATCTGACAAAATGACAACTTTGACTAACCTGTGTTGCAAATTACATCTATTTTACCAACCAGTTCTCACTCCCAACTCAGCAAATACCTCCATTTGAATAGTGCCCCTCGGTATCGGATACCAATGCACAGGGACCTTTCGCCTATGTAAGCAACGAACCGGGCTTCCAACTAATGCCAATGTAAACCAACCAGTGGTGTTACTTAGTGGTCATAGCAGGTGACGTGGTATTAAGAGCTTGAGAGTCAAAGGGTCAAACAAACACAGGACTTTCAAACCAACTAAAAGTCAACTGACTTATTTTGTCACATAGTCCTGTGATCGCTAACGGTTATTCACACAGTAGTCACGAGAGTTGTTTGTCAGTGAAGTTAACATCAACCACAACCGTTTCCTAAACTTAGCTGTAAATTGGTTGTGTTGCCTAAACCTAACTTCCTATCAGTGAAGTTAACGTCAACCAAAGACCGTTTCCTAAACCAAGCTAAACAGTTGTGTTGCCTAAACCTAACTTCCAGTCAGGAAGTTAACATCAACCAACAACTGTTTCCTAAACTTAGTGAAAATGTTGTTTCCTAAACCCCCCTCAGTGAAGTTAACGTCAACCAAAGACCGTTTCCTAAACCAAGCTAAACAGTTGTGTTGCCTAAACCTAACTTTCTAATAAAACAGGAATTTATTTTGAAAGGACACTATGCATGTAACAAGAGCACATTTACATGGTATCCCTGGTCCGTCCAAAAGTAACGCAAGAGAGGTATCCTGTGCGTTGGCTTCCCATGCCGAGCAGCATTTACGATTTTTTTATTTGATGCATTGTGGGTGAGAATGTGGAAGAGATGGCATGGACATCATTTTAAACATCCTGTAGCATGATGCTCTCTCACACACACACACACACACACACACAGAGGGAAATGATGCTGGTGGCCTGCAGTGTGTTATAGTGTCTGCAGATAACTGAGCCTCTGGGCTACATTTGATCATATGCTACACTGAAAGCACCTGTGCTTGTGTAAGTATTTCTTTTATACCGAGCACTTTAACATTTCTTCTCCGTGGCTCCAATCCTTTCATTTCGCCACAAATAAAACCTCGGTGAAACAATTATAACATGGGCGAAAGAGTCAAAACATTAAGCTGAGAGCGGCGCAAAGCCTTAAGTGCTGCTAAACAACACGTCTCACAGTGGTTGTAATTTTTAAGATTAATTATTCAGCTGTTTTCTCCGCCAACAGAGCCGGTTTGAACAGCAAGAAACGAACAGAACGGAGATATTTCCTGAGGTCAGCTGGTGCATTTACAAGCGATTATAACACTCCGCTATTATTCATGATGCCCGAGTGGTCTGTTTAAGATGTGGAGCATGTGCACGCCTAATTGCATTTACTGTCCAGGTAGACTGATATTCTGAGGGAAAGAAAAGATATGTTTATTTGTGCATACAAATTGTGTATAAAAACCCCCTGCTTATATCAGATATAGCCTTTAGTTAAATTAAAAGCATGTAATACATGCAAATACATTCAGAGTAGATTTCATGCATGCGCTACCTATTGTATGCCACCAGCGTACAGTATAGGGTTTAATTGCTAGAAGTGCTGTTGCTGTATATATCCAATTATTCTTGTGTTTAAATGCTTTACATCATGGCTCAACCCAATGTGTGTTTTAAGATTAGTGTTGCTGCTGTGAATTTCCTCTATTTCCAAACAGAGCTCATCATCTGCGCTCTGTCTGACTTGTCCTGAGGCAGTTCAGCCCTTTATTTCCCCGACTCAAAGTCAGAGCGTAGGCACAGGAGACCTTGTGAATACAATTCGCACCGCAAACAAGCACATGTGCAATGCACACACGCCGACAAACAACCACACTGACAAAATGTAGACAAAAGTGAGGGGCAAAAAAAACCCCAAAAACAAATAAATAAAAGGAGGTTAGTCCACAGAGGAGTCAGCTTGTTTGACATCCTTTTTGTTCGGCAACAGACAGGAACAAACGCTGAATTGTCCTGTCTTTTATCAGTCGCTCAGTCTCTGCCTTGTTCGGGGACAAATCTGGGCAGCTTTAAGCAAGGATAATAAGGGGTTTTGTTGAGACTTGCCCTTCCCATTTTCAGACAAAGCTCTCTCAATCTTATTGTTACACCTCCCACGGTTAATGCAGCTTGATGATATAACATCAGCTCTTCCATGCAGCCGTTTTCCCTCTTATATTTCACATTTAACACAGACATTTCCTCCAGGCTGTTATTTGCGCTGCTGTCAATATGTTATTGACATAAACGAGGTGACATTATGGTGCTCCCCTCTCTTGTCTCCCCTGACATGTCAATCAAAAATTACTCATGGACCCGACTCAGTGCAGATATAGATCGCTCAGTGAGGAGGAGCAGCGGAAAGAGCAGATATCTCTTCTAGGAATACTCGGATTGATTTGTGTGCGACTGAGCCAACAGTCGGCTGATTGACAAGCGATACAATTAAGTGGAAGCGAGAAGGAACGGAAGACCATCATTATATCAATCATCAGTCCTTCCCCCGCCTTCCTCCGCTGATCATCTGCGCTCATCATCTAATGGGCTTTGTATGCACTGAGACTATTTTCACTGTAAATATTACAATCCTGTTTGTGCGGTTCACACCAGCACAATGTCATAAAGGCGGAAAGACAAAAAGACATGAAAATCCAAAAATAAAACGACTGTTTTTGTTTTCACTGTCAGTGTTCTCCACCCAGACACTCGGGTTCAAAGTGCTGTAGAGTACAACGCTACAGCTGGGACTCAAACGCACCGTACAGCACAGGTCTATTTCAGTACGCAGAGGTACTTGTAACAAAGGTTCCTGGTGGTCCTTAAGGTATTACATGCACACCTCTTCATATATGGACATGTCTGACAGCAAAAGGCACATTATGTGTATTTGTATTATTTGAACTTGAAGGTAAGCTTTTGAAGGTTCAAAATGTTCTGTTGCTGGGGCGGCCCTCCCAAAGGGACTGTACAATTTCAAAGAGTAAAGTTTTTTTCTACAGCACATAGGCTGCCAGTCCAGTCTTAAACCATAGTCATTTCTCACAGCTAAATTTTGTAATTGGTGACCCTTTTGGCTACGTAGCACCAAGCTAGCGATGTAAGTTAACACTGAGCAGGACGTACAGTATGGTCAATCAAAAAGCCAAGAGAATAAAAGTTATTATTGTGTGCTTACAGCAATATTAAGCTTCACAAGCAGCAGTGAGTCCATGGCGTACTTTTTTTGTTGTTGTTGCCCTAACCCTATGATTAGCGGAGGTTGTCAGTGGGGGGCGGCAGTAGCTCAGTCTGTAGGGAGTTGGCTTGGGAACCGGAGGGTCACCGGTTCAAGTCCCGACATGGACCAAAAACTGAGTGTGAACTGGTAGCTGGAGAGGTGCCAGTTTACCTCTTGGGCACTGCCGAGGTGCCCCTGAGCAAGGCACCAAACCCCCAAATGCTCAGGGCGCTTGTCAGGAGCAGCCCCCTCACTCTGACATCTCTCCATTAATGCATGTATGTGTGTTTCAGGTCTGCATGTACCATGTATGAGTTTAACAGAGTGTAAATTGAATTTCCCCATTGTGGGACTAATAAAGGTAGATCTTCTTCTTCTTCTTCTTCATACATTCCCTGACAGGAAATGCTGGAAAAACTACTTGGCACACAAGATTTAAACACACAGTACAAGAACTGAAGGGCAAACATCCCCAGTGTTTTCTTGGTGTCCCTCAAGGTTCTATTTTAGGCTCTCTTTTATTCAGTATTTCTATAAATTAGGGGTGTAATGATCCATCAGTGCAGATTGATGTATGGACTGTATGGACTTGAAGATGCAAGGGTCGCCCAGTGGACACTAGATGATGTGAAATCTTGATGAAGACGATTGTATTGTTGTCCAGAGAATCAATATAATATCGTATCATGATGAAACTGGTGATTTACACACTTTATATCAACGATCTACCATCTATCTGTCCAGAAGTTAATATCCAAATGTATGCAGACGACACTGACATTTATGTACATGCTAATTCCAAATACCAAACTGCACCTTTACTTACAGTAGCTATGGAGAAAACAGCAGATTACTCAAGCATGAACTTATCTAAAACTCAGAAGAGTGACAGGCCTCCTAATATTACAGAAAAAATAACAGAGGTTGCAGGACATTTAACATGGTAAACATCTAGGTGTGATTCTCAGTTCAGTTTTCCTGATTTTTGGTGTAAATAACATAAATTCTGGCAACATTTCTATTTGTTTTTGTTAGACTTGTGCAAGTATGAAACCCAGTTTCATTATACTGTGTTATTTGCTAGGTTAATCTAAATTTATGTAAATAAACAGCACTGTGTGCATTTTTGCCATTTCAGATCGATTTCATGGTCCCTGACTTTGTCTTCTAAAAGACTATTTATGTATATTTGGTGGGCTTAAGTGAAAAATCTACATGTTTCTACCCACAAATGTTTTGTAGATGCTCCCAGCAAGACAGCGTAAAGTGTTTGCTTACGGGAACAAAAGCAGGAATTATGGAAATCCCACAAATTCAGGGTTATTTCAGTCCTGGCCACAGGCATAACAGGATGCAGAGGATGACAAAAATGATAATTGAGCTTAGTCATCTAACTCAACTTCATTCAGGTTACAGTGCAGTTGTTGTGACAGAGGGTGCAACCATGATGTTTTCATCGGTCTACTTGGGCAACACAGGGCTGGGCATCAGCTTCCCTCGCAGCCTCTCTGATCTCACAAGGCCTGTGGTCTTAACAAATATTACAAAACACACCTCAAGGTAGATTAGACCAGTTAAGAGTGGGTTTAATCCATGTCTGGAAAACAGGGCCGCAGACAGCAGTTCAATGGGCTGATTCATCTCTGTTACATCACAGCGGACAGGTACTCTGAGCCATTTCGTGGCATCTCAGTACAGCAGAAGCTGATTCAGTCTCTGTCATATAAACTGTGAAATCATGCTACTTGCCCTAAACACACTAAAGAACCCTGACACCACAACAACAAAGGCACTCACCAGAGTATCTGATCATTCTCTCTCTCTCTGAGGACTAAAGAAAAGGGATCAATACGGCAACCCTGTTAATGGATTTCTTCATCTGTGCCGTTCATTAAAGAATACGCGAGAGAGAAAAACTGAGTTTCAGAGACGGGGTGGAGGGATGGAGGGATGGAGGGAGAGGGGGGTAGGGAATACTACGAATGAGAAAGAGACAGAGGGGCCGATAAACAGAGAAAGCAGAGCGGCGATAGTGCAGGTTTCCACAGATATGGATGGTTTGAGGGTCGATCGTTACCCAGACACGGCGTGCATGCCTGCCTGCCTCCGCTGCCTGATCGCCTGCCACACATTTACATCAGGAGCTGAGGAGCCGAGCAGAAGAGCACAGCCGGCGATCATCTTTGATCTCTCAGCCTCTGTCTCTTTGATGCACCATGTGGAAAACACACCAGCAGATTTGGGCAACTAGGAGATGATATTGGGCGTTAAGTGGACGTGTGTGTGCACGCGAGGGATATTATACATGTAGCGGGAATGACACTGCAAATCTGTCAAGACCTTGATTGCGGTCCAAATGAGCACACGCACACATGCCAGCATGGGTTGCCCTATTTTGTTAAAGTTAAGTGCATTCAAGCAGGAAGGAATGAAAAAGCCCCCCCCCCCACTCTGTTTCAGGATTATCAAAACATCACGGCAGCTCTGACAACCACAACTGTCAAGCAACAGATTTACATCCAACCCCATCACCCCACGCTTTTCTCAGAAAATGTCATTTCACATTTCCATCTGGGTGGAAATTCGGAGATAATCTGTGGATTTTGACTCTGTCCGTGTATTGACAACACTCCCTTCCCACGTCTCCTCGTCTGTCTCCCTTCCTCGCCCTCCAAGCTTCTCTTCGCCCTCGCCCTCCTCACCTCTCCTCCCATCTCTCTTTCACTCCTCCTCTCCGATCCTTCCTGTCCTCTCACCTCACTCGCATCCCTCCTCTTTCCCCGACCTGTCAGGATGATTTCAGGCTCATTGCGTCTTTCCTGACTTAGTGTGGTACGATTGAAGCGGTAATTACAACAGCCTCTGAATAGCTTTTCCTCCCACGGAAAAAAAACCCTCGCCACCTATCATCCACAGGCTTAACCCCGCTCTCCACGCTGACATGCAAGGGGCCAGACAACAGTCTTGTGTATAAAACCATTAACCCACAATTAAATTACAATCACCATAACAAAGGATGGGTGACATTTAAATCCACCAATCGAGGAGGGATTAGGAGCAAAGAGCACTTCTCTTGGGGTGCGTTATCATCTAAATATGACAGCGTGGATAAAGGAAATGTGAATTAATCAAATATTACACAGTATCTACCACTGGGGCAGTTTTTACCGCTGGATAGACTTATCTGCCCAACAAGTTAAGCCAAGGTGTATTACAGGGTGTGTTGAGGTAAGCTTGGGTACAAAAGGAAAAGAAAGTGTTGCTTTCACTCCTCTTCACCTCTTTGTGTGAGACATTAATGATAAGCTGTATTTCACTGGTTGGATGTGCTCATATCACAACTGGAATAGGATTCAGAAGGAGGTGAGGCAAAGAACAGAGGTGTTGGATCACAACGCTCACAGCAATTATGTCTAGCACAATTACAGAGAACTACAGAGAAATAATGACAAAAGATGTAGCCCTTGGGTTAGCAAAACAGGCTACTGCCTGTAGCCACGGCTAAGCACCAAGCCCAAAATATATACCTTAAAATATACCTTAAACTCAGCTGTTACACTGCAGAACACACTGGACTACATGGCAAGACAAATTACTATTGTGGCATTTGGCTGACTAGATGACGTTATCAAATTGCAGACTACTGATCAGATGAATCAGCCATAAAAGGAAACCAGCAGTGATTGGAGAGGACCTCCAACACGGCCACTAAAGGATGTGCCGTGTCACCTGAAAGCCCCGGGAGGTGAAACGCCTACTCAACATTTGGCTCTGACACAGCAGAACGATGTCGGCCTTCAGTCGAATATCAAGGTTGTGCTGAAATGAAAGCAATTTGATATAGCCAGAGAGGAGAATGAGGAAATGAGATTGATGCTGCGAGGAGAATGAATAGGTGGCGGGATGCGAAAAAGGAAGTCGTTGGAGGTAGAAAGCTGCATAGATAGGTGTTTTCATGCTGAAACGGCACTCGAGCTTTAACACGATACAAAACAGATTGCTTTTTTTCTTAAAGAGAGGGGACCTGGCACTGGTGGAGGAGGAGAGAGGAGAGGGCAGTTTATCTAGAGGAGCTCTTCATTTAAACACATATATGTGACACTTACTTCATGGGTTTGAAGAGAGCCTGGCCGTAGTTGTGGAAGGTCATGATGAGCTTGAGCTGAGTGCCTCCGGACTTCATCGCTGTTGAAGTGAACAGACAACACTGCCATTAATGATACATTATCTGAAGGCCACTAAGGATACTTATTATATGGTATTATACCAAAGAAATGAACTGTAGCAATGGCCGTTAGTTTAGTTTTAAATAGAAACAAAAATGGCCAATTTAACTAGCTAGTTGTCTAGTTAGCCTAGTTTACCTTCAAAATTCAGGCCAACCAAAGATTTTAGGCATGCTAATTAAGCAGACTGTCCGACATTATAATAAATGACTGAATAAAATAAATAACTGCCTTCATTTTTTACAATTTTTTTTTAATTAATTAATCTATTTATTTTAACCTCCAGAGCAGCTCTGAGAAAAATGGTGCCTTTTGGCCCATATGAACGCCCCCTCCAGACCTCGTAAGTGGAAAGTTTCTGAAAGCTCAGAGTTTACGACTTGTGACGTGTTTGTTGGCGTTGTGAGAAATGGTGGAGCCCACAGGAGTTCATTTATTGGTGCATAATAGGTTAATACTGTACAGTATATTGTAATTTTAGTCATATATTACTTTTCTTGGTGATTTTAGAATATGTCTGCGTAAAATGTTGATATTCACAAAGACCGCATCTTTCTCCTCTGTCATTATGCCTTTGCATTTCCTGCGTTATGTTCCCCTCTTGCTAGCTGCTAAATTGTTAGCCTCTATCTCTAGACTCAGACAGTAACGTTAATATTACCATTGCAATAATGCCGTAGCAGCGGTGTTCTTCATGACTTCACCACTTGAACGCCACGCATATCGTGAACATGAATTCCCCAGTAAACACGACCCCATTTGAAGGCACCAAAACATCGAACTAAACTCTAGTTTTCAAGAAATTAACAAGATAAATTATTATAAAATATCAGAAAATAATAGAGATTGACCAGCACAAATTCCTAAAACCCAATGAGATGTTTTAAATCAGGGGTGTCAAACTCATTTTAGCTCAGGGGCCACATACAGTCCAGTCTGATGTGCAGTGGGACAGTAAAACCACTACATACTAACCTATAACTAACAACACCTCCAGATGTCCCCTTCCTGTTAGAAGGACATTCTGAAAATAATCAAAATTAATGAAAAATCCAGCCCAAAACAAAAATAGAAGGGCATTTAACTGAATTGCATTTAAATTAATTATTATTTATTCTGACTTAAATAGTCATAATTCAACTTACTGTCTCATAACTTTGGCTCATTATGTCAAAATTATTTACTTGAAATCTGGACTTGATCCCATAAAAAAGTTATAAATGTGACAAAATATGAGCCTTGAAAAATGAAAATCACAGTGTTCACATTAAACATACATAGCTTTGAGTCGTATCTTTTAAGTTTGACTCCCCAAGTTCAAGTCAAAAGTTTAACTTAATTCTCCTAATTCTGACTTTCTATGACAACTAATAATAATTTTGACTTAATATCTCATAGGTTTGGCTTCCTAAGTAAAAATTCAGACCTATTTTAAGTTAAATTTGGACATAATTCACATTGAAAGTCATAAATGTGACAAAGTATTTCAGAATTGAACCTTAAAAATTTAAAATCTCATACTTTTCTTCAATTTTTACACTTTGCAAAGTCATCCATTGGGCAGGGTTGGACCCTGTGGCGGATCGGTTCTGGCCCTTGGGCTGTATGTTTGACACCCTTGTTATAAATATATTTTGCATTAATAATTTATTTAATTTTATCATTTTAATTAATATAAAACAGAGAAAACCTGCAAATCCTCATATTTGACAAGCTGAGACGAGTGAATGCTAATAAATTACCTAAAATAAATGATTCATTGTTAATGCAGCTCCGTCTATTTCTTGAAAATGTTCTCTTAAAGCTGCACTCGCTAACTTTGAGCAAATATGATAAAAAGAGATTTTATGAAACTCACTATATCCTGACAGTAGTGCATGAGATAGGTAAAAATAAATCACCTCCCTCCCACCACCTGCCTCCTCCGGTGCTCCTAATGCCATTTGCAAGTTTCCACTGTGCTTGAACAAAAACAACCAATCAGTGCCGAGGGGTCTCTGTCAATCACTGCTTATGAACTCAGAAACTAGGCAGGGGAGATAAAATCATTATTCTGTCACTGTAACGCCTATTTCTCACCTCAAATGTTTTCAGAAACATATTGTAGTGTACTGTTTAGATGTAAAATGAGAAAGTTTGTGACCAGGCAGCCATGTCAAAACCAAGCACTGCCCAGTGGCTGGAGGAGCTCTGATTGGTTGTTTTCCTTTGGCACTGTGAAATCTCGCAAATGCCATTTTTTTCACAGATTACCTGTCTTACGCACTACTGTCAGGATATAGCGAGCGCTCTATTAAAATAACTTTTTTTTTCTCCACATTTGCTCTAAATTTCCAACTGCAGCTTTAATTTATAGCGTCCAAGCAGTCGACACATGCTTCAATAAAAGTCCTGGTTCATCATTTCAACTGTTTACTGAAAAACTTTCCCCCTTGAAAATACAAATGAACCAAGGTAGGACAATGCAAACAAACAGGTTACGCATGAAAATGACTTCAAGTAACCAGCACAGACATTCTGCATATTAACTGACCAAAAGTGTGTTGACCAGGAAGTCATATAAGATGTAAAAGGGTCAGAGATAAAAGACTAACCATGACTCCATATACATGCAATAAAATGGGATTATATTCTATTCATATCAACCGTAATATAATCTTGACGGACACTGATTTGATTTCACATTTTAGAGACACGTCATTGTACAAATGAGGCCTGAACTCTCCTCTGCTGTGTTGATGAAGCACACTGTTGTGTATGTGAGCTTGTGTGTGTGTGTGTGTGTGTGTGTGTGTGTGTGTGTGTGCTCTGAAAAGACCGAGCGCTGATGTCACAGGGTTTGTTTGATGGGAAGGGAGAGTGAGGCGGGTGAAGGACAGCCAGTGCTCGCTGTTTACTCTCTCTGTGTATTCTCTGGAGGGTCCATCTGTATCTCTCTCCATCTCTTTGTGTTTCTATTCATCCTTCTACCCTTCATGTTTCTCCTTTTTTTGTATATGATAATTCGGTCTAAACGCCCTCGCGGGACTAGGCTCCAGGGCTGAGGGGAAAGGACTACACAAAACTGAAATACAGCGAAATTCACAAAACAAAACAAAAAAGAGCAGAGCAGTCACCGTGCCTGTTCATTCTTCGGCTGATCGATGGAAAGCAGTGTTTTGGTGGCCTTTTGCCAGAGAACAAGCTTCTCAATCAATGCTCTCATTTATTTTTTTTTACATATGGGAATCATGAGGACAAGAAAAATGTTTACAGAGAAAAAAAAATCACAAGTGAAAAAATCAATGTCCGTCTGACCTCGCCTGCTTCTGTGTGAAGTTCCTGTGGATGTTTGGTAGAATTTTAAATAAGGGCAGATCTAACAGTAATTGATAGGAACTGCATAGGGACCGTGAAAATAAAACCTCAACCCTCATTCATGGTTAGCACTGTAACTGTAGTTACAGACCTTCACTATCTGTAATAATGTATCATATATGAAGCTTTTGCATGCTATGTCCTCATTGATGAACGTTGCTCAAAAGAGGTTATAGTGCACAATACGTCCACGCACTTCTCTCCTTGAGTTTAGATAATAACCGACTGCTTTGGCTCCTGTTGGTATTCTGCCCGAGGCCTGTGTTAAGGCTCTGTAATTACTGAGCCACCATGTATTTAGCTGGCTAGAGACGCTGAGAACTGCTTCCTCTATCCACCCAGCCCGAGAGACGGAAAGCAAGAGGGAGAAACATCTTGAATAAAAAGACAGGAAAGGAAGAAAGAAAGAAAGAAAGCAGGGGATGCTAGTTTTATAAACCGCTAAAGGCTGTTTGCTTAAGGCCAGTAACGGTTTCGTTATTGGCAGATGAACCTGAAATCTGCAATCACTTTTCACAGCAAGCTCAAGATGGTTCGACCTTGAGTCGACAAGCACTCTTGGAATGTGGAAGCTGGACTGAGCCCAAAAAAAAAAATCCCCCCTGAAAAAGAAAAAAAAAGCTGAAACAGATTGTATATAACTGCCCCGGATTATCGCCTCCGTTAGGTATCTACTTGCACTTGCAGCGCAGGCTTTGCTGCTTTTCTGCAGAAAGCTGGATTCACCGTGCACTTGTCAATCAAATAAAAAAGCCTCTGATTTGAATCAAAGCGTGATGTGTAGCTGTGTGATTTGCATCCAGACCGGGTGTTCTGAAACATTCTGCTGTGGCGCTTTTGTGAGGATTCACAAGAGGAGATTGTGGCGTTTAATTATTCCCCCAGCCTTGTAAAGGCAGGAGGAGCGAGCAGATTCAGCGCTGTCGTACGATTGCCTGCAGCTGACTTCCATCTTCATGCATACTTGTGTGTTTGAGCGCGTGCTCATGTCATCAGTAATGTGGCAACGACGAGCACAGTTGTCTATTACTGAGCAGAACACTCTCTCCAAACCAGTAGACCCAGTTACATTAGAGGCACACCTTCCCCTTTGGCTTCCTCGTAGAATGACACTACAGACAATTTGTGGGAGTTTGGGCTACTTTTTGTACCATTTCGGCCGTTTCCCCTTATGAAAACATATAAATACAGACCAGTCGGCCCTTCCGCCTCTCCAGGTATTATGACTGGGCCTGAGGTGTCATTTCAGTTACAACTACGCAGAAATATTTAATCTTCAAATTGTTATTCAGTTACAAAGTCCCAGCTGTGATAGGAGCTTATGTCTGTTCATATAGGTGATGACTTTTTACATTTAACTGAACGCTATCTGCTCTGCAGAGATGCTTTTTAATTACTATTACCATGCTTTTGGGTTCACCTAATTAAACTCATAAAACAGAGGAGCAGAGGTGAGTCTTCTGAGCGCTTCATTTTTGCTTTTACAAAACATACCAGGAAGGATCTGCACCTCACAGCACCACGGGAAAAACCAAATAATGTCCATTATCAGTATGTTACAATGCTATTAAGATTAAATCTCACCTTTGTCTAGCTGCAAGTATAGGTGTTGTTTTAGGAAACAATAGTGTTAATATCATCGCACACCCTACTCTGATTGGGCTACTTGGCATCAGTCAAACTGGGCAACACTGCTGACACTGAACTTTGACCTCTGCTAAAAGAGACACCTAGCGACTGCTAAAATGGCACATGAGGTTTAATCTATGCACTCAACCAATAGTCATGTCCATCAGCAGAGAAGAGGCCTGTCAAATTGGCCTTGATCAAGACACTGGACTTCCTAATAGCATGTTTATCATAGGTCACAAATGATGTGGTGTTGATGCTAGAAAGGTGGGTAAACTCTGTCACCTCTGCCTAGTATCTTATGGCAAGTAGCCACCAGCATGAGCACAAGTTGGTTCATCTTTACACCCCAAAAAATGTAAGTCTGTACAGGCTAAAAGAACAGTTTTCTGCTATAGGAGCTTCAGCGTGGTTTCTAATTTTGACCCTCCACCTGTGCATTGGTGCCCTCCTATTGGCTGAAACTGCCATACAGCCAGTTTCTTATGACTCACCTACGCTGGTGATCCTCTGGGTGACCAGGTCCTTCAGGAGGGCGTCGATGACCGGGTTGTGTCTGGAGTACAGCTCGTAGCGATTAATCCCAATGTGGAAGCGCAGCCAGTTGGGGTAGGAGTCAGCTGTCAGCTCCCCTGTTGGACTGAACTCATCCATGTTGCCTTCAGTGTTCCTGGGAGAGAAGAACCCTGTCAGATTTGTATGTAAACAGTGACAGGTGTTGTGCAAGAGCCCATGGAGAATTACAATAATGTGATTGCACAGCCTCAACTATAAGCCTTTACATGTGACCAGAATGTTGTATTTGTTGTATGAGAGTTGACTGTGATGAGCTTTACCATGCCTGATCCTCTGCAGCTTTGGGGTCAAATCTGATGTCCGTGTTGACGTTGAACAGCGTGTCCTCGTCTGTCAGAGACGGCGGGGACCTTTTATATAACGGGTGCTCGTAGAGAGCCGACAACCTTGAACCCTTAACCGGCATGTTTTTGGTCACCGCGGCGTCCTGGATGAACTGTCTCTTCCTGTCGCCGCGCTGTCCGAGATGCTCGAGCCTCCTGAGAGCCTGCGTTTTGTCGCCCGTGACCGGGACCCTCTCCAGCGAGTGGGAGGACACGTTGGAGCTGGGCTCGTTGCTGAAGTCCTGGAGGATCCGCAACGTGTGCTTGTTAGGCCAGCCCTGCTTACCCCAGCTCTGGGGCTCCTCGCTCGGCGCGTGGGAGCACGAGCAGCCGCCGTTGCCGTGCCGCTCCAGCTTCGGTAACAAGTCTATCATTATGTGCATGGAGCACGCGATGAGGAACACCATGAGGATCAGGACCCGGAATTTGCGCAGGAGGATCATCTTCATGGTCTCCCTTTTGAGCAGATGCGAGTATTTACTGCAAATGATGAGCACGCAGATGAACAGGCTCACTACATCGCTGATGATGTTTATCAGACTGGACGCCAGTCTAACGAAATATACGTTAAACACGTAGGAGCCATCTTCGCTTGCCGTCTTGAGTAAAGGATTCAGTGTTCAGCCTTTTTGGATTTTCAACATCAAGCTCTGTGCGCGCCAGGAGATTTCAACAGAAGCGCAAAATCAGCCGCAAGCCTCCAAGTGAAACACGTTGAGTCGGTTCAGACCAACGGTGGTTTTGCGCAAGCCACATCCTCTTCACGCTCTCCTGTCCACCACACAAAAATATGTCAGAATGAAGACAGAGTAGCAACGAGTGATCCAAAAAGCAGCGGTGATAGGAAACGATCCGCTAAACGTGCGTGTCCAAGAGGTTCGAAGGCGCGCATCGGTCTCACCATACAACCTCGATCCTGTGCGAAGATCAGCTGGGAGGAGAAAAAATGTACGGGAAGTGCACGCTCTTCACATTTTAAATGCTTTTAGGGAAAGTCCCCGAAAAAAGTAGTGCGCTCTCATCTACCTCCGATCCAGGGTGCGTAATTTCTGTCACATCGAGTCTCGACTATAATCACCCCGAGGCGGAATAAACAGCACAGGTAACAGGAGACAGATATCCTCCTCGCAGGGCTAAGCGAAGACACCGTCAAGGAGTAAAAGCAGGAGAATGCATCTCTCTTGTAGTATGTGTGAATCTGGGTGGGTGTGTTGAATATGATGATGAAGCCCGAGACTAGATCCAGCCTTTTGCGCAGCGTCACCGTGCGCAGATTGGCTGACAGGGAGAGAGAGAAAAGAGAGAGAGAGAGAGAGAGAGAGAGAGAGAGAGAGAGAGAGAGAGAGAGAGATTCCTCTTGGAATAAATCCTCCCTGCACATCCCATCTGCGCAAGAAGAGGGCGTCTTTCCACTGGCCAATACTCTGACACGCCAGCAGCAAAGTGTATTTTTTTTTTCTTTGCTGAAATTCATCTCCTGGAATCCCTCTGAAATGTCTCCTCCGAGACGGCAGTCAATCCATCGATGATACATTAGACAGGCCTATTAGAGCGCTCATCAGTCTGAGGATCCACTTCCATCCTGCACTGCTGCCACTCAGCAACAATCACATCTTCAATAATGTTTTAAAAGGCCGCATGAAATGAATACCACAAAGCACCTCTCAGCCTTTTCTGACAGAAAAGAAAAGAGAAATAAACGGACTCTGTGCTTTTTCTGACCTCTCACCTCACATGAAGCACATAAAGCCAAACATCCAGTTGGTGCACTGATGTTTATTTTTTTATGGCTAATTGGCACAACATTATAGCTGCATCCTTGCTTTCCCGGTGGCTGTGCATAAGCAGCAGGGAAAGGGTAATAAACTGCTTGCATTTCATACTATGGCATATATGCATGAGTAAGTGATCATGCTGTCTGTGATTACCTCCCTAGATTGGTTTATAATTAAAAAGAGCCCAGGGAGGGAGGGAGAGAGAGGGAGGGAGAAGGTGGCGTTGGCTCTTGTACTAACACAGAATAGATTTCTAAGAGAGAAGAGTGGAGATGGCTTAAGATAGACTCTGTGGAGGGGATTTACCCAGTGGAACTAAACATTAGTTGTGAATGTTAATGAAGCTGCTATGGAGGCAAAATTAAAACAGCAGAGTAGAGGTCTCTGCTAATGTGGAGCTCTAAATGATTGTGTGGTGGTACAATGAGCGGGTTTACTCTCAGGAGGAAGCATCAGGTGTCACACAGGTAACAATAGCTCCAGCGCATTGACTATTGTGTTAGACATAGAGAAATCATTGTCGTAAACATACATAAGATACACTGACCGCTGACATTTCAGGGCCCTTTAACAGTGACTAATTCCCATCAAAGCGAAAAGGTTCATCGGATTGTCTCCTCTGGTGTTTGATGTCAACGATAGCGTGAGCCGTGGAAGACAAAGTGATGCTTGTTGCCTGTCCAGATCTCACGCCAGCCACTAGTAGCCTCGTGGCCTTATACTCGCCCGAGGTGAAACCAGCAGAGATGAATGTGTATTGATGTCAGTCAGACATGGATCACAGCAGTCGATGGGTCAATGCTTCCCTCACAAGGCCTGTCTTGTGCAATTGCAGCTGAGCTTTTCAGCATCGACGGGATTCTCTCGCGCCGCTGGGCTCGTACGTCAACACTTTTTTTTTAACTCTCATTTTATATGCTGTCAAAGGACATTAGCGCTTCAGATGTGGTAATAGAAGCGGGCTAAAGTGAGATGACAATTTGCAACTCCAAATGAATAATCTCACTCTATTACTGGACAGAAATGCCAGCTATCTTGACAAAGCGCAGTGCGAGAAAACAAGAAATCCTCAGACAAAAGGACTCAACTCTGGGTTTACCAGAGTGTCATATTCCACACTTTGTGCATAACATTCCATACTGTCTCTGACCAAGCCTTCTGATCGCAATCTGTGACATAACAGGCGGATTGAGAAACACCATCCTCCTATATCCCATGTGACAAACAAGCACCGAGACGTCGCACTGACAAGATCAGGAAGAAGAGGAGGACGAGGAGGAGGAGGAGGGCAGGGCATCCTAACAGATAGCTGACTACAGCACAGGTCGTAAATACACAAGATTTATGTCCTCTACACTTCACAGTGTCTCTCAGCGAGATAGCACAGGGGGATAGCAAGATAGCACTATCCGTGTTCCTATCTGCACCATCACGGTGAAGGGTGAGCTTTGCTACTGTACAAAGTCTGCCAAATAGATTCAGGGGAGAGGTGATTCAAGTCCAAATGAAAAATGACATTTTTATTTTGTTGGTTGATATTCTGTATCATAACATACCTCTGTTTAGTGTAAAAAAAAAAAAAAAAAAAAAAAGAAAAGGCAAACTAGTTTTAGATCAAAATAATACCATATTTTTTTCTTGCTACTACATTTTTTGCTGGATTTTTCTTTACTTCATGGTGTATTTGACTACTAACACAAACAGGTTTGGTTGCATCCCACTGATGTAGGTTTATTTGGAAAAATCAGGCAGTGACAGCTCAGTGCATTTAAAAGGAGAATCACCCTCTCACGCCTCCGTCAACCAGGCAGGTATACAGGCAAGTTTACATCAATGTCTGTCCAAAATGTCATCACTTCATCCTATTAGACATTTGTGTGCAATTGTCATAATTAGCATATAAAATTCTTGAGTTGTGGCCAAAAACGTGTTTTGTGAGGTCACGGTGACCTTGACCACCCAAATCTCATCAGTTCATCAAGTAGACGTTTGTGCCAGATTTGAAGAAATTGTCTCCTGGCTTTCCTGAGATATCACATCCACAAGAATGGGACGGCTGTAAGGTCACAGTTAGGGAAGTGACGGTGAAGACATTTTCCCACCGGTTAGTAAACGTGTGACAACACTGTTGTTACCGATTGCACCGGACATTTTAAAAGAAAGGATGATGGTCAATATGTGTAGTGCGCTTACTTTGAAATTTACTGTCAGGTGGCTGAGTGTCTGGCCTCTCTGGTCCAGCTTTCGCTGTCGGGCTGCAGGTTTCAATCCACTTCGTCCTCTTCACGGTGATTACCTCATTAACATTATGGTTCTCGTAAACAGGCGCTTTAGCTTTTCGCTTCAACACCAAATCCTTTGCTTGTCTGACAACTCTCTCTCATCCTGCGTTGAACTGTAACACCTGCTACTCTGAGCTGACTCCTTAAGGAGCAAATGCATTTATTGTCAGTTTGTAGTCTCCAACTATGCATTGATGACCTTGACACGGCAAAATGAACTAAATGGGCTTTAGTTATGTAAAAAAAAAAAAAAAGCGAAACGACGATGGGTACGTAATGTAATCTGTGTGTGCCCAACCACCGCGACTATACGACCTAGTCACAGCAACCTTGATCTTTGACCTTTTACTAACAAATTCTAGTCAGTTTTGTGCCAAATTTGAAGAAACTCGATCAGATATTCGGAGAGATATCACAAGAATGGTATGGACATAAGGTCACAGTGACCTTGACCTCTGTCCACCAAAAATAAATCAATTCATCCTTGAGTCCAAGAGGACGTTGGCGCCAAATTTCCAGAAATTTTCCCAAAGCGTTCCTTAGATTTCAAGAATGGAACAGACTTTAGGTCTCGGTAACCTTAACCTTTGATTTTTCACCACCAGTTTGGTCAGCTCATCCTTGAGTCCAAGTCAACATTTGTGCCAAATCTGAAGAAATTCACTCAGAGCATTCCTGAGATATCACGTACACAATAATGGTCTGGACGTACGTACACGTACAAACAACCCTAATGTATAAAAAGAAAAATCCGTCTCACTTTAACTTCCTGTTTCAAGCAGAAGTGGATCAAATTAAGGCGAAAGCACCACAAGAAGTTACATGGACATGTTTTTTTTCATGCAAATGTATTATAATAATAACAACATGCAGCTAGCCTGTTTTGTTATCCTGTTAGGTTCAGGTGTTGCATTTTTGTACAGCAGCATTGGGTACATTGTTGAAGGCTTTAAAAACTGTACATGATGTTTAAAATGAAATGTGAAAGTCACCCTGAAGCTGCGTGAAAAAAAAAATTGCTGACAGTTGTTTAGTATTGTAAGAAAGTGGGGGCAGGTTGGACGGCGGTACTGAAGCACGGACCTCTCCGCCTCACATCCCCTCCACTGTTCCCGCCATTCATGCATCCCTCTGTATCGCCAGCGCTCCATATGTATTGTCTGAGTAAATTCATTTGTCTGAATTTGCCCTTGGCGTGACCAGGGCTGAGTGGGGAACAAGACTAATTTCCATCCCCGAGCAGAGCCGCACTCACTGCATCTGATACGGCACATTTGAATGGATATTACAGATAACAATGCCCTCTGTTGGCCCCAATAAGCCTCAAGCCGCTCTCGCTGCACCTCCCGTCTCCTCGACCCTCCTCCTCTTCCTCCTCCTCCTCCTCCTCCTCCTCCTCATTCAGCCCCTCCATTTACAGTTACTTGGTTCACAAGCCACATGTGTAAACACAGACACATTTAAACTGTCATGATAATCACTTCTGTGAAAACATCCACAATCACAGCACACCCGATGACATTTTGTTTCTGAATTGCTCTCCTTTTATTTTCACTTCTTGATACTGTTTCTATTCTTTTCTTCTCCCTTTTCATCCGTTTCCTTATAATGTTTGAATGAATGATGCGCCTTTTGTTTACACAATTATCACTTGTGGGTGTCAGCGCAAAGCAAGGTTGACATTCTGCTTGATTGCATATTAGGGACGTGAGAGAGAGAGACGTGTGTTTTCTTTCTGATCATTATTTTGTTCTTACTTACACAAGGATGGAAGTTGTTGATAAAAATAATTGGCATCTAATTTAGTAGAAATCTAATATTCACGGAGAATTCATTGTTCCTCAAGATGATGCCCGAGGGCTTCAAAAACACATCTTGGCAGCTCTTTACAGATCGGTAGCTCTACACCATTAATAGTGTATCTACAAAACGTACAATGTATTCCTTCATGAATAATTATGACAAAACAGTAAATTGAAGTGGGCTGTTTTGCCCTCATTAGTATAATCACAGTCAGTGAGCTGCAGCTACCTGGAGCCTGTGCTTTATGCCAGTACAATGTTTCACAAAACAATAAATAAAAACACCATAAATACAAAAAAATTAAATCATATAAAGTGAAATAAAGTAAAATGTCGAGAAATCAGCGTTTCCCGGTCAAACTAGGCAGCGCTGATCAAGTATGAATCAATACTCTGTTACTGTAATGCCTATTTCTCACCTCATATGTTCAGAAACATTTTGTTGCTACTTTTTAGTTGTAAAATGTGAAAGTTTGTGCTGAGATCAGTTGAGAAAACACCAAGCACCGCCCACCAGTCGGTCCACAGCCAATAGGAAGTCTCAGTTGGAATGTCTCCCGTCTCAAGCTAGATTATTTTAAAGCCTGAAAACAGCCATGAGGAGGTGCAGATGTCTAGTTTTCTCTCAGATCACTTGAATTACAACATGCTGAAATGTTATTATGGATTTTTTGCCCAATGATGCCAAAAACTTTTTGCCAAATGAAGCTTAAAGCATGTTAGTGTGCTAATATCTGCAGCCCTCTCTCCTAGAAATTACATTCCCATACAACTAAACTGCATTTCCCAATTACATTTGGAGGGAAACATATTTTGTCGTGGATTTTGTCTTCGATGTATCACCAAAAAAAACCAAAAAAAAAAACAGGCCGCAGCAAGTGATGCAGTACAATAAGCAATGCACAGAGCAGGTGATGCAGTATATTGGGCAACCATTAATGAATGTTACATCGAATACCAACGTTAATAACCAGTATAACAAGCGACGAAGTCGAGCGGGTGGAAATGGTGGTGGATGGGCAAACAAACACAGAACTTTCCCCCAGACCGCTATTTGTGTGAGACTAAACTAATGTTCATATATTTGTATTTGCATACGTCATTTTAAGCCAAACCATGATGTTTTTTTGTTTTTTTACTAAACCCAGTAAACCGTGACTGTAATCTGGAGAAAAAAAGTTGCCTTCAAATGTAATTGAGAATGCAGTTTAGTTGTATGGGAACGTAATTTTTTAGGAGACAGTACTGATACTTGCACAAAACGCAAAATAAAATAAAGTTATTATACTTCATCTACAGTGGGGTATGCACAGCGCGACCAAAATTAAGTTAATTCAAAAGTTCTTGAGACATTTCACACAAAAAAACACAATGGGATCACCAGAGTCATGGGATTCATCCTCTGGGAACCATGAATGTCAACACAATGTTGCCAATCCATCAACTAGATGCTGAGATATTTCACAGATCAGTGGACATTTTGTCCTGCTAGAGGTGCTGGAGGAAAAGTCAGTAACGCTGTCTGGGCCAAAGTGTTCATTCCTACCGCCATGGCTGAAACCAAGCCAAACTGGAGTTGTGGAACCAGTTCCTAACCTGAGATTTATGCAGATACAATCATTTCCTCATTTTGGTCCAATAACCAGCAAACTGATTTCCTGAGCTAACCCCACAGGGAATGAATGAAGGACCAAAAGTACAACAGAGTGAGGCCCTGAGATGCCTACAGATTACCAAATATATCTAGAAAGAAGGAAATGGAGCAACGGATGCATGTTCCCCTTGAATCAGGACTCTTAAGTGCTGTTACTCCCCAGGGTCATCTCTTAAAACATCTTAAAAGCCCAGACTGTCTGTGGCTATAATAAGGTGTTATTGAGAAGAGTTGTCCTGACCCTGTCTGCCTCCTCCTGCTATCAGACTGTGGGGCCGACTCTCCTTGCCGCTCCACCTTGGGGTTATTTTTAAGTCTGTTAGGGTGGCAAACGATCAGCACTATACTTAACCAGGTATATGTCTTACTTGGCTTGTGTGAGTTGGTTCAAACTGAGTGTGTACAGCGTCCTGCGGAGTGGGAGAGAAAGACGAGCACTGTGTAAATGAGTGTTTGGGGTTCGTGCAGTCTGTATGCCTGTGGGTGGATACCTGGGTCACTAGGTACAGTGATCAGTGTGTTTTGGGGCAGCTGCATCCAACCAGAGGCCCTTGCTGTGTTTGTCCTGTTGGCTGCCCTGTAATCCTATAATTAGAGCTTGGGCGGACCACTTTAATGAAGGCTGGCTGGCTTGGATGGATGAGTGTTCCTGTTTGGATCGTTTCAGTACAAACGTGTGTTTATTTTAGAGTGCGGCTCCGTCGACCGCCGGGCCACCCCAGTGCGACGCTCGCCGCTCAGGTCCAGATATAGCAGCGACCCTCAGCACCCTCCCTGACCCTCAACTGTGGTCAATTTGTTTGTTAACTTTTACTCTGATTGCCTGAGATGCTCCCACACATTTGATGCTATGCTGCATCATGGAAAACTGAAGAAGAAATAACTCATTTTGGGGAAATATGCTTATTCACTACCTTGCTAAGAGTTAGATGAGAAGATTACAAAATGGGTTGGTCAAATTAAGCAATCTGATTGGTTCATAGCCTGATATAATAACAACTTTAACTCCTTTGCCTTTCAGTATCAGAAAAAGTCTGTTTTCATCTGAAATTGTTGCACATTTATAAATAAATACGACCTCATGTCAATCATGTTTACACACCGCCTCTGAAATGTTCGTCCGTCATTAAAGTTTTCTTAACAGGTTCGATTTTCTGTGTTTTTTCTCATTCCGTCAAAAGGCAAAAGTTGTTTGACCACCCAGAGCCAGCATCTGTGTAAACGCCTGCATCCAAAATGACACGGTAAACACCGACATCATCTCCCAGCACAAAGCACTTTATGATAAAGAAATAAAATAGCACAGAGATGCAGAACGTAAAGACAGATTGTGGCAGGTGGCTGCAGAACAGCTCGGAATCAGGGATGGTTGCAAAATAAAGGATATAGGAAAGATTATACAGAAGTAATAGTGCTCTAAGCAGCTAAACGATAGCCTCTTGCTAATATCATTCATTCATTAGCCCTGTCAGGGACTAGCGCTATCCATTTCACCCAGGTAACTAATTCAGCTTAGTTTCATATTGACTTTCAAACACTAAAAAGCATCAGACTCAGTGTGCAAGGTTTCTGTGCGTAACTTTTTTTTTTATTGGATGATGGATTTAAAAGATGTTTACGACAAAGACGGACTTGGTGTGCAAAGACCGTGACGTGTTGTCATAGTAGCTTACATCTTTGTTTAAGCTAAGCTAACATCTCCTGGCTCTAGCTTCATGTTTGATGGACAGATAAGTGCAGGGTTTTGATCAAGCAAATGAGTGTATTTGTCAAAATTTGAGCTGCTGTTATGCTAAAATACAAAGATGTCTAACTATATTGTTGATGTAGGCAGTGTTTCAAGTTTGCGCTGAAACGCAATAAGATGACAAACAAAAACAAAACAGCAATTTCCACATTCAATTAATCGTTGTTGCAATTTAAGGATTTGCTGCTTTTCTCTGTTTTATATCATTGTAAACTGAATACCTTTGGACATTTTTATATTTCAAACACACAGATTAATCCATAATGATAACAGTCAATAGTTGCAGCCCAACTTTCAGTAATTAATTTAACTGAGGGCCTATTTTGAATCCTAATAATTTTCTCCATCAAATGTTTTCTCACACTGTTTAACAAGAGAATTTCTTACTTTTACCTCAGCAGATTTGCACCGATTCTACTCAGTTTAATTTAAAAATAAAATTAAAGTTTTACCAAATGATTAGTATTACTGCATTTCAATTTCAGGATATGGTCTTTTCCCCCTCCCTGATAAACTGCTTTACTTTCACTCTTATGTCTGTACCTTTCATTCTGAATGCTATTTTTCCACATGCCCACATATTCAATTTCATGCAAATATTTGAATTAATCACTGGAACCACCATTTGAGTAAAAAAAAAAAAAAAAAAAAAAAAACATTCTTATCTTGCTCCTTTTCCTAAACAAATTTTTGCTTCCTCTACGCTTTTACGTGACCTCTTTTACAGATGCCATCTTCACAAAATCAACATTTATATTAGAGCGTTTTATGGGTTTAGTGCAGACCGCATTCACACGTGGAGGGTGTGTGCCGCTAGAGCAATGCCTCATGTTGGGACCTGAAGAAGGGATATTAACATCCCGATGGCTTGAAAACACTGAAATCTCACTATTAATCCGGCCGTCTGCTCGGCCGAGACATGTTTGGGTTGCTAAACGCGGTGGGAGTGAAGGAGTCGCTCTGCAGTAAATCTCAACAGTTATGACAGGCGGGCTAAAATAGAGCTAAATGGAGACAGATCCTGAAGTCGTTAAGTCATAATGAGAGAGAAAGGGAGATATCTCAAAGATTTGACTCAGGGCCAACACCATTAGGAGAATGATATATGGACCTATTCCATCTGGGATCTTAACTCATAGTGGACAACGCACACACACACACACACACACACACACACTAACTAACTTGTCTATACCAGCGGTTCTCACCTACTGTAGGAACTCACACACACACGCCTGACTGCTGACTTTGCAACTCATGCCTCCCTCTCCTTAGCCTGTCTCTTCATCTTTATCTTCTCCTCTTTTTTTGAAACACTCCCAGCTGTAGACCTGTCATGGGGCTCCTCTCCTCTCATTATGTTCTCATTTCTTCTTCCTTATATTATCTCATCCATGCTTTCCTCTCCCTTTCGCTCATCTCCTCACCGCTGCTGCAGCCGTGGCGACAAAGTCAACAAAGTCCCATCACTGTCAGCCAGAAACACACACATCACACCTGCATAAACATGAGGGGTATAAGAGGTAGCGAGCTCTACTTAGCAATGCTGCTTCTTCTTCTTCTTCTTCTTCTTCTTCTTCTTCTGTGTGTGTGTGCTCACACACATGTATGACCGTGTGGGAGGATAGCCAGTCACGGCGACACAGTGAAAGAGGCACTTGTCTTTGTTTTTCCTGCTGGAGGTACACGTCTGGCTTTAGATTAGTATGGAACCGCAAAGCTTCCACAAAGCCACAAGTGGGATTTTCGACGGATAAAGTGTATTTTAAGGATATTGTTTCATTCAGTTATTGTGCTTCTGGATCGTAAAGCCATACAAAAACACTTAACAAAATTTCATATTGCAGCCCCTTTTATGATCCGTTTTATACGCCAGTGCAGCCGCTACCACGGCTTTAGGATCAATGACGAATTGATCAACAGTGCACCATTCATTCAAGGGTCTGCTTTACTGCCAACATTTTATCTGAGTACTTGCTGGCTGTCTGTTGTATCAAGATAAACTTTGTGATAAAAGGCCTTGTTACAGGAAACTCTAGTATGTGAGTAAAGGGAGATTTGCCTTCTTTGTCACAGTAATTCACAAGGCCAACAGACCATTGGTGTGTACAGTAAGTGGGGAGTGATTTAGCAGCAAAGCTGACCCCAGTCCCACAATCAGGTGTAAAGCTGCCAGTATATACTAAATAGCTTCACACACACACACACACACACACACACACTTTCTGACATTTGAACTTCTCTCTCTAGCTCTCTTTTCTCATTCGTGACAAAACAGTTTCTATTTGAACAAATGAGTTTAACGATATAAATGTCTTCCAGGAACGTGCACCATTATCCCCGTATTTAAACTACCATATTTTCCGGACTATAAGCCGCAATTAAAATCCTTTAATTTTCTCAAAAATCGGACAATACGTTGTCTACCACTTTACGAGCATAACCCAACTCTAAGGGTCTTTATTTCTGAGTGCGAATATTGTTGGTGTTTCTTTTGTAACCTTTGTCTACCTGTTGGTTGTGTTGACCTGTCCACTAAGACTAGGATCCTACAGCCATGCTAACAGCTCTATGAGGCTGAACAACAGTACTTTGCATTAACAACATGCATCAGTATGCAAATATGCTCAAAATGACAATGTACACATGCTGATGTTTGACAGGAGATATCAGGTATAACATTGACCATGTTCACCTACTTAGTGTAACGTGTTAGCATACAAAGAAATGTTAAACACAAAATAACGCCCCAAGTTCCATGGCAGGGTTCAACGACGTCAATGAAATCTACGTGTCCGAGGTAAATCTTTACTCGCCCTATGCAAATTGTTTTATTCGCGGTTATCAAATAACAACAAAAGACCAGAGTTAACGTTATCTTTACTCTTTATTTAAATAAATGAACCTGGAGTTTTGCCCATCCCCTAATGCTACCCAACTAAATTCTTGTATCCAGGATAAACTGAAATGCTCGCTTGAGAATCAGCTCATAAACTCGTGAGTGCCTTATTGGCACTGAGCATGTGCAACTCTCAACAGAAATGAGAAGGATGCAAGATGGCTCATTCCTTATCCGCCTCCATCATCAGCACTGGAAAAAACAATGCATTAATTTAGGACTCGTTAACATTCACATATCTTGAGGTCAGATGTTAAGAGACCTCTTTGAAAATGGCCAGTTTTTCCTTGCCAATTTAGCATAAGTTTGGAGCATTATTTTGCGTCCTTTGCAACAAGCTAGTATGACATGGTACCAATGGATTCCTTAGGTTTTCTACTTTCATATGATAGCAGTATCTTCACTAAAGCTTTAAAACCGAGACCGCTGCAACCTTAAAATCACAAGTTACGTTGATGTGTGAAAGAAATTAACTTTGACAGCCTGAATATATTCCATGACTTCCATGCATAATCGTAAGCAACTAGGTCTTACAGGAAGACATATAAATATCACAACATTCGCCGGGTCATGACTTCACTCCTAGGTTCAAGCAACAAAACCACTTAGTTATATTTAGGAAAAATGTTATAGATGGGCTTAAATGGCTTCATAAAGTAAGTAAAATAAGTATGAACACAATGCAACATATGCTCAAATCATATCATGGCAAACTGAAGCCCAACAGGCAACAACAGCTGTCAGTGTGCTGACTCGACTATGGCATATAACCCATTTTTATTCACGTATCTTGAGGTCAGAGGTCAAGGGACCCCTCTGAAAATGGCCTTGCCGGTTTTTCCTCGCCAAAATATCACTAAAGTTTGGAGCGTTATTTAACCTCCTTGGTGAAGTTAGTATGAGATGTACCATCGGATTCCTTGGGTTTTCTAGTTTCATATGATAACGCTATCTTCACTCTAGCTTTAAAGCTGAGTCCACTACAACCTACAAAATCTCAAGTTGCATTAATGCGTTAAAGAAATTAGTGGCGTTAAAATGAATTTGCGTTAACGTGTTATTATTTCATTAACCTTGACAGCCCGATAGAGCAAGCGAGTTGCTAGATTTACTAGCCCGATGTGGTATTTTTCTTGCTCCAGGAACGGCAGTCCATTCAATAGGTGTCAAGACATTTCACTAAAAACTACAACTGTCAACCTCATGGTGGCGCTACATGAAATATCAGGAGTTCACCAAAGTCATTAACAGGCTTCCTGTAGGGACGATGAATGTGTGTGTACAAAATTTCATGGCAATCCATCTCATAGGTGTTGAGCTATTTTGTAAGGCACTCTGCAATCCCATTTTTCAAAGGTGCTATATAAATATAAATATGCTTAAATGTTAAAGTGGGGTGTGTGAAAGAAAGACACACAGAGCAGTGACAGAGGAAAAAGGGCAGCGTTAATGTGAAAGGTGCAGGTTGCATTTCTGCCATCAACAGAGTGTTAGATGCCCATCTATATTCACGCCGATCAAAAGGTCAAAGCGTTGTTCTGACATTCTCCACTCCTCTGGAGCTCATATCCCCCTGCCGGGTCGCTGAAATGTTATTGTAACAGAAATGATAGCTGGACGCAGCCCAGTATGGCACGGGAAGTGTGTGTCCTGAATGGAGTTTCCATGAGATTCGGAGAGGCTTGACCTTTCAGTGATAGCCTCAATGTGAGGTACTTTCCCCTCAGGGTAAAAAAGAAAAGGCGCGTCTGCTGTTTTCCTCCCCTCAATGGGAGCTTTATTGAACGGGGGAGTGAGAGAAAAGAAGGCGGCTGTTTCTCCTCCACTTTCCTTATCGAATGTCGGGCAAAATTGCGATAAAGTCTGACCCTCATCCATTCCTCAACCTTGGAGAGCAAACTGATTTTTTTTTTTTTTTTTTTTTTTACAGAAATAGCCTCACCATGCAAATGCATTAGGGACGGCAAGTGTATTAAGAATTGAAGCCACTCAGGGCGTGTGCCGTGTTCCAATGTACTCCCTAATGCTGGGTGATATGAGCCATGAAACATGCATGTCTTTATGTCTGTGACTTGTGCATCCATAATTTTATTGTTTTGTGATTTTATTCTGCAGCTTACAGGAGTTTTGCTTTATGACAACTGCTGCAATATAGGCAGTGGCGTATATGATCGGCTGGCGTAAAATACGACAAACCTTGAAGTATTATTGCCTCGTAAACCATATACATCAGACGATTACTGCTAACACTATCAAATGGACAGCGCATGCAAGACCTCTGCTGTCTTTTTTGCTATTCAAAGGACATATTGATTTAGCTTTACACAAAACCGTTCCTGTCTTATTTCCCCCAAGACTGCAGTGACTAAAGCCTCTTATGCTCGTGATGTAGATATTGAACTGTTACCCTTAACAGATCAACACGCACCTTTGTCTCCCTCCTCTTAACACTGTAACCCACAGGACACGTCATCTGTCGGCTGCAATCTTCACGTGTAAGAAATGGTCATTTCTCAGCGTGATAGCGGTTATTTTCTCTTTGAAATGGTTTCATATGCTGGAGGGTTGTTGAATTCTCTAAACCTATAAAGAACCATGCAATCCTTCAGTTGAATTTAAAACATAAGAAGTGGTTTTCACATGGCAACAGCAAAATGCAAAAGAGCTTTTAGATGAAACTCTGGTGAATTAAATGTGCTCACGACATGTACGTAATCCCATTTAGTTCAACGTAAAGGCCGCTAAATCTGTTTCCGTCTCTCTATGTACCCTCACAGCTCTCATTCCTTCATTCCACTCCTCCGTCCCGGTCCCTCTAAACAAAAGAGCTGTTGTAATAGGTGGTTTGCGGTGGCCGGGGCAGGTGGTTGGCCTTGATTGCATTAGACTGATGACGAGTGCGAAACGCCAGGGGAGAAGAAAAACGCAGAGGGTTTGTTTCCTGCCACCTGCCAGCGGTTTTTCAGAGAAAAAGGGGAAAACTCTGAAGAATGTGAGCTACAGATGAGGGATGTGGGATTAAAGCTGCAGCCAGATGAAGCTGAGATAGACATGATGATGGGAATGCCAGCGTTTGGGAGAACAGGAAGGGAAAAAAAAGCACAAAATATTAATTCAGTATCAACGTTTCCTGATCCTCTGTTCAGACATCAAATGGCAACACATTCCGATGCTAATTTCCATAAAAAAACAAACATCAAAGCTTCATGTTTCTGTTTTCCCCAGATTACCATGCGTCAGTGTTTCTCAATGATTTCCCTCTATCTGATTCCCTGTTGTCTGAGCTCCCACCTGCCTGCCTGGGCTTTTTGCCGGAGCTTTGTTGGGCCCTGAGAGCAGCTTAATACCTGTGGCTGATCTTAACCGGTAAAAGGCTCTCTCTTAGGCCTCCCGCCGCATCTCATTTTCTTCTGCCGACGGGTCTTCGCAAACGAGACGCAACCAGAACACTAACAGGCCGAGGATGAATACAGGGTATTAACAAAGTTGGGTTGTGTTGAGCCACCAAGGTCTTGAAGTTTGTGAATTGCGAGGGTGAACAGACTCAGGGTCTTGTTTTGAATCCCTGCAACTGAGACCAAGGTCTGACTGACTGCTTGGATGGATTGTGCATCCATCTAAATACCAAGTGTAGATCCTTGCTCTCCATCACCACATATGGACAACTCAAGCCATAACCTAGGGTTAAAATGGCTCTCAACAGGGCTCATATTCGCTGCTTGTTTGTTGAACATAATAGAGTCCGCGCCCTGTTGTGTTCTATGTCAGACTTTCAAAGGGCCTTGAATTCAAAGAGTGTGCCCACAGCGTCCGGCGTATCACTGAGCAATGGATGCTGTGCCAAGGTAAATATGGTGGAAAGCCAGCTGATTTGTAACAGCACTCGCTTAAATGGATACCACTGAAAAGCTGAGGCTGTGCACAATGATAAATTCAAACCAAGTGTAGATGTGCTCTGCGGCCAGTGATCACAATCAAGCCCAAAGACACTAATACCCTCTGTCTCTATCTGTCATTTAGCCCACTTTAAATTAAAGAAAAACAATCCAGGGCCTCTGAATACATCGCGGTCAAATGGGAGGGGAAAAGTAAATTGGATTAGTAGTCTTCAATCATTCAATCCCACTATTGATCCCCAGCCAGAGGAAATATCTGGAAGGCTGCTGCAGTATCCAAAGTGGAATTGATTGGGAAAATGGGACGGACAGCAGCTGATTTAGTTGATGCATCCAATCACTTCTAAGTTCCACAAACACACGATGGCCTCCGAACTCTGTTCACCCCTGAAATACACACCCACACACAAATACGGGCCACACACAAATAGGGGCGGCAGTAGCTCAGTCCGTAAGGACTTGGGTTAGGATGCGGAGGTCACCGGTTCAAATCCCCCATGGACCAAGACCAACTGGTTGCTGGAGATGATATGGAGAGAGAGGTGCCAGTTTACCTCTTGGGCACTGCCGAGGTGCCCCTGAGCAAGGCACCAAACCCCCAACTGCTCTGGGCGCTTGTCAGGAGCAGCCCCCTCACTCTGACATCTCTCCATTGACATGTATATGTACTGTGTGAACAACAGAGTGTAAAACTGAATTTCCCCACTGTGGGACTAATAAAGGAATATCTTTCTTTCTTTCTTTCTTTAAAGTAATACTAGGAAACTTTTGAAACTAGATAAAGCAACTTCAGTCCCTTAAAGAAGACCAATTATGCTTATTTTTAAGTGCATACTTGTGTTCTGGGTTACTACTAGAACATGTTTACATGCTTTAATTTTAATTTTCTCATACTGGCTGTGTTGCAGTACCTATTTTTACCCTCTGTCTGAAACGTTTCTGTTTGAGCTCCCCCCTCTCCAAAAAAGCCCTGTCTGCTCTGAATGGCCAGCTGGTGGCTCACGCTGTTGTGATTGGTCAACCGAACCAAGCTCTTCAGACTCCGCTCCAGCTCCAATTACCGTTATCTGAGGGTGCGCCAAACTAGCCGCAAGGTGTGTGTTACCTGGTGACATCACCATATTACGGAAGAAGAGGCGGGACTTCAAGCAAGGCGCCTCAGGCAGTTCAAGGACAGTGTTTCTGCGAGTAACTCCCTTTGGTGTGGACTTTGGACTTTCTAACTCTGCAGACCTTTCACACGCACAAAAAACTATACAACACACTAAAGAAAAGGGAAAAAGCACAAAAGGTCCTCTTTAAAGATGAAAAGTTGTTGTTTTCTATTCTATCTATGTTATGTTTGGAGTAGTTTAAAGGCACCTTTGGGTAACAAAAGCAATGTAATGAGTTGATTAATATTCCTATTGTTCCCTACAGTGATAATTCAGCAGGCAGTGGTGTTGCTCCCCACCCCCACCAACACCACATCTACTAAGACGTACATGTCACCACTCAGCTGCACGGTTTGCCCACAGTCCTGACTCTAGCATGAAATACAACACTGCAGGGATCAATAAAACACTCACATGCTGAAATATATGTCGATATCTTAGAACCTCGGAGACTCTGTCTCCCAGATATAGCAGTATGATCTACAGCTGCAAGTTTAGATAGATACACACACACACACACACATGCATACACACACTTGAAAATTACAGATATTGAATGAATATAATGGCTAAGACTTCACATTACTAAACCCTGAATGCCGGCTACAGATGCTCTTATAATTCGAATGAGGAAAAAAACCCACTAAATGCAGGTTTTCCTGCTTAACCGCTGCACACTGGCCTGATTGGACTGATTTCAGTGATTGTGTGGTGAGGGAGAAAAATCAAGACCAATTCCAGGTTTGATGTGTTTACTGGAGTTTGGGTAAAACTTAGATTTCAAACTTAAAATGCATCCATCCAAACTAAACCAATTAGTCTTCATCAAAGATTTTTGATCACATAAATGCAGCTCCGGGGGAATGAATATTTCTTTTATAAAAGGAAACATACAGGCACATATTGCAGGTTTTTTTTAAACTAAGTTGTATACACTAACAAATACCAATTTTTTTTTTTTTCCAGCACAATGCTGAGTCCATTCAACATAAAGTACGCACAATATAATAAACTAGAATTACTGCCTCACGGTTGTATTCCTCCACCAACCAGTCAGGTTGCAGTTTACATTCAAGTCTGTCTAAAATGTCATCACTTCATCATTTTATCCTATTACACATTTGTGTTAAATTGTCAGAATTAGCATATTAATTCTTCAGTTATGGCCAATGCAAGTCGTTGCTGAGATATCTTGTTCATGAGAATGAACCCGACGGACGGACAACCCAAGATCGACCTTGCCGTGGAACAACTCATACACATTTCTTTCATTATTTTCCTTAAATTGTGGTGAGATAATAACAGTAGACAGCTTGAACAGCGCCAAGGCAGTATTTTCCTCTGTCACAAGACTGTCAACAGGACATAAAAATCATAACATTTCCAGTAATATGGAAGAACAATTCATAATCCTCTCAGTCAGGTTCAAATTTACTGTAAAATTGATGCCAAATTTGATTCATGTCTAAAGGCTTATAAATGGTGCAGCATCCTATTGTGGTCGGATCGCTTTCATTACATTAGCGAGCTACAGAAATATGACAAGAGCTGCAACTAACTATTATTTTCATTGTTGATTAATCTGTGGATTATTTTCTTGATTAGTAGATCTTGATAATCGATTAGTTGTGCGGTCTATAAATTGTCAAAAAATGGTGACAAATGATTTCCCAAAGCCCAATATGATGTCCTCAAATGTCTTGTTTTGTCCACAACTCACAGATATTCAGTTTCCTGTCACAGAGGAGTAAAGAAACCAGAAAATAGTCACTGGAATCAGAGAATTATGACTTTTTTCCAATTAATTGGTTATCAAAATAGTTGAGGATTCATTTAATATTTAACAAATAATGGATTAATTGATCAATTACTGCAGCCCTAAATAGGACATCAGTTTAATGGCATGCTTCATCCACTATTACGCTTAAAGGGGGCACTGCGTAATCTCCATCCTCCACCAAACGCCAGAAGGAATTCAAACAAAATAGGCAGAAGCAGCATAAAGGACAGTAGTACGATTGTTAAAGCAACAGAAGTGTTACAGGGTGATACATCACCATGCACAACACTGGACCAACAACACTGCTCTGTTCTGCTTTTTGGCTGGAGAAAAAGGCTTTTTAGCCTTCGTGGTTGAGCAATCATTGAGTCACTGGCATTGATCAACAGCCCTTATCGACCCCCATCAGGTCATTGTGTTCTATGGGGCAATAAAAGTCTTACTAGTTAGTCCTTTTAAGTAGAGTTAAATGATCCCACACTATAACAGATTTGCCAGATTTCATTACGATTTGCTCATTTTCTCAACTGTTTCCTGTTCATTACTGCGTGCAGGGGGGAGGTGACAGACTGGTTCAGCTGCAATCAAGTTCCCGTCTGTAGCTGCAGCTTTTATTGCGTCTCAGACTCAGTCTTGGCCATTTTAGCTGAACAGCAGCCAGGCAGCACAAGTCAAACGTGCACACACACTCACGCACAGCAGAGCCTGGCCTTGAGAAACAGGCAATCATAATTCCATTGGTTGACGTGTAGGTGAGATCACATCTATATCACTCACAGGGCTGGGCTGTTGAGAGTTTTTTTGTCTTTTGTTTTTTTCCACTCACATTGTCCTTGCCTCACATCGCCGTCTCTCTTCCGCTCCACGTCTCGCGCTGTCTTTCTCGTTGCCATTTACGACGCGCCCGCTCGCCGTCTCCGCAATTACGAGGGCGTGATCTGGTGGTGAAAGGGGAAGAGACTCGATAACTCATTTGATCTGACTGTCAACATGTTTCCCCAGCTGCTGTACATGAACGCGCCTCTCAGCATAACAGTCACGGGATGAACTGACATTTACAGCACCGCCTTAGCATACGAGTCAGGCATCCAACTCATTGATTCATCAGTGGCTTAGGCCTTGTTTTCTGTCATGATCGTGTCAAGTGGAGATATTCTGGTAAAAAAAAATAAATAAGCAAAAATAATTCTGCAAAAATCCATGCTATGGTTTTACTCTCAGGATGTGACTTATTGATCCGCAGACAGAGTGAAGTACAGAGAGCTGACGTGCATTTCTGAGTTAATTTAAATGTCAATTTCCACCCTGGCTTCAAAGCATTGATTGCTCCATTTATCTGAATATGCAAAAAAAAAAAAAAAATCTGTTTGCAAATCTCAAGACCTACAATAACTGATGTTTTCATCAAAATGGAAGGTAGACATATTAAGCCTGTGGCGTCTGTTATTTGAAAGATAGACGCATGGACATTGCGATACCATACATGAAATATCACCGTCATTATTAGCCAACCAGCACATCTGACAGACGGCGCCCATCTCAAAATGGTCGTCTTATCTGGGCAGTGGCAGATTGAAATGTAAATGAGGCCTTTTGATCAACAGCAGCCCTGCCTGTCAAGCTAGCCTTTAAACTGATCGGTTTGTTTGTCCAGAGGATGAAAAATCAAACCCCCGGGTCCGATGACCTCTTAGTTGAATTAAGAGATACAAATAGTTTTGTCTGTTGTTGCCGGTGGTTGGTTCCTCACCTCCTGCGGTGTCCAGGTATTGATTCAACTTTGAAAAGAAAGACAGAAGAAGGTCTTTGATGGGAAAGTGGGATTTGTTCGAGAAATCCCAAATGGAGATGAGTTTCAGAGGGAGAAGAACTGGCAACATCAGAACGCAGAGAGCGACTGCACAGAGATTTAAGCCTGAAAGAGAAGCAGAACAGAGAGGAACTGCCAAGAGAGAAAAGGAGGAGATTGAGAGGAAAGGGTTGAATATATTCATCAGGAGTTGAGAAGGAACAAAGAAGAGATCTTTGATGTTTCTCAATCTCCACGGTTACAACGACGAGCATAACTTCATTACGACTGACAATAGAGACGGGGATGAATGGCTCTAGCATGTGGCTATCATCATCACTGAAACCACCGAGAGCATCCGCAGCACTGTGTTAATATGAGAGCTGATTGCAAATTGCTCCCCGGAGAGTAATTTGTCAGACAATTTCCCACATATACAGAAATCTCTTTCCTTCTATACATCCAACAATCTGCAAGTGCACGCGCTAACATGTCAATCTAAATATGTCAGTCACATCTCCTCAAGCAGAATGCGTTTCCTCGTTTCATTTGCAGCTTTAGGTGTTGTATTGTATATATACACACACTATGTGCTGCCATCCTTCACTTAACAGGTTGCGAGGGCCGCAGCGATTCCCAGATGAAAAGACGAATCTGCCTCGTTTCGAAAACAAGCTCTCATTTTCTCACCAATGGCAAACATTGTGCTGATAGGAATGACAGGTATTATGGCAGGGATACAACACCATTTACACTATCTGAACTGTGATTAGAAAAAAAAAATGAATAGGGAGGCCAAGTGAAAGAAACTGTCTGCTGGGAATAAATCTGTTCAACTGTAATCAAAGTACAGCTATATACAGTATAAATCAGTATATACTGTAGTATTTGTTTTGAATTGTGTACTTATTTGTAATTTGTAAATGTAATTTGTAAATACCAAAAAGAAGTTTTATTTATCCTTCTGCCATGATAGCAGCACAGAAGTGGACGTAGTCACCAGCGATGAGTCACGATTTTTGATTATTCGAATAAGCCATTAAAAAAAAAAAAAAAATCGACTAGTGTATGCAAGTATTCGTCCCATCTTAAAACATATACTGTATACCTTCCTTGTATTTATCATTCCAAGCGCTGCCTGGTAGTAACGTTACACCGTTAAAACGTGTGTGTGTGCCACACCGGTTGCAGGTCATGCGACATTTTTCGGATAATAATAAAATAATTCCCAGTGATTTTTGGATAGTATTTTTGCTTGGAATGCACATCCCTAGTAGTCATCGTGAAGTGACCCATTGGTTTGTGGACTGCTGTTTTGAAGCCTCGGGTTCAGCGTTTTGGCCATCGCCATCTTGGTTTTTGGCCGTCACCATCTTTTTTACAACCAAAAGCGACACCAGAAAGAGGAGCTAAGTACAACAGAACTCTTAAAATTAGCTTTCATGTACAAAAAAAAGCATTGTGAAAGGGTTAAAGTTGTAAGCTAAAAGACGGACAACTCCCACACCGGACAACACCGTGGTAGCAACCTGTCAATCACTAGGTATCCACGCCCTAAAGCATCCCCTGCTAGAGTCTATATGACTCTAAATGGGACCAGAATTTACTATATGAACATCATGCTGTATTGAAGAAGACTTACAATTAGTGATTGAGACCAGAAAACTCATGTTTACAATATTTTCTGAGGTAATAAATCAAGTGAGAAGTAGGCTTATTTTCTCATAGACTTCTATACAATCAGACTTCTTCAACCAGAGTAGTCGCCCCCTGGTGGATGTTAGAAAAAATGCAAGTTTACTGCACTTAGCGTCATTTTTCAGACTTGGAGATAGCCCACTGGTACAGAGTGATGATGTCGGCACTAAGTTGGTGCAGCATCAATAGCTGCAAGGTTAATGTTGCTTAGTCGCATCTTTGTTTAGGGCACTCTGTACATTATATCTTAAATATTTGAGGGTTGTCACAATACCAGGATTTCTAACTTTGATATAACACCTTGAAAAATGACGATAATCAATACCATTTTCGATACCATGGGGGAAAACTGACACAACACTGAAGGCATAGCATTTTTCATTTCTGCAGAACGTGAGTATTGAAACTATTTCAAATAGCCAGTATTGATATGTATTGATACTTTGATATTTTTGAAGCTAATCTATAATGGTCAATAATGGTGCTGACTTGTTGATAATGAGGGGAAACGTCTTGTATGAATGTTCGCAGAGCTGTAGTGATTTTATCTTACACCAAAAAGTGGTATTTATCTAAAATCATATCTACGTTTGTCAAGCTTCCCCACTTTTTTTCTTAAAGATAATACTGTGGAGCACTACACAGGTTCTTTATGTGCTCCTACCGCATTTAGAAACTGGTTTTGGATGTTGGATGAAAGGATCTGGTGCACGTCACTAGGTTGTCAAACTGGTACTGTGTTTAATTGAATTAAACCAAAGACAGCACCCGAGGGCTCAACTGCACATTGTGCTAGCCCAGAGCCACCACTGTCCCTGCGTATTAGACCTGTACTCGTCCTCAGCCACACTACCCCCGACACACTGCACCTATACGTTGTTGACCACGTATTCACATAGCCAGCTACATGATCACCTTGTCACTGAGAGTCCATTCATTTCCTGTAGAGCTCCACTGTGTATAGAACGGACAAAGGTCACCGATTCTTTATTATCAGCACCATCAGTCCAATAATATCATTTGTTTACACATTTAGTGAGGCTCATATTGTTGCTGCTCGGTGAAAACCTGGTTTGTACACCTGGTTTTCATTTAAAGTCAAGATAAAATGAAAAATGCCTTGTAGCTCACCTCTCTGGTCATACTGAGCACATATTTAAAAACATGCCAAAAAATCTATTTCCATGTTTTTTTTGTGTGTGTTTTTTTTAATCAAAAGCCAATCATCTTTCTACCCCTAAATCAAAATGAAGTACTAATGTAAGCTATTACTAGCCAATTTCAACCAATAATATCATGACATCCATCCATCACTCACTCAGCAACTTGGGATGTGTATATGCTGTCGCTTCGTATCGCTCTACATTCATTCATCTGATTTAAATCCTGGTTGTAACTGTTCACCGCTCAAATACTGTTTTACAGACGCTAAAGACGCTCTAACTTCTGTTTCACTGGTACTTCTTGGGTTCAACAAATCTTTCAAAGCCCACTACATAAACGCGAAACGTCTTTCTTTCAGCTCAAGATAAAACAAAAAATAGTTTTTTTACTGCCTGAAAATGAACATTTTCTTCTCACCTGACAGGGACAATATCTCATCATTACGTGAAGGACTCCTCACTCAACTGTGGGATCAGAAATGTATACAGCTCTTGGCTTATGAAACCTTGTGAAAAAGAAAGTGAATAGACTGTCAATGACTAAGCTGTAAAACATGACATATATATATATACTGTATATGCACATAGTATATAAGGGCCGTAAATTGATTACAATATTTAATCGCGATTGTACATCAAGAGTTGTCAGCTACTTAATACTCTTATCAACATGGAAGCGGGCAAATATTCTTGCTTTATGCAAATTGATGTATTATTATTGGATATCAGTTAACAACACAAAACAATGACAAATATTAAAATATGCATAAAAAATATGCTCAGATCATAACATGGCAAACTGCAGCCCAACAGGCAACAACAGCTGTCAGTGTGCTGAACTGACTCTGACTTGCCCCAAACTGCATGTGATTATCATAAAGTGGGCATGTCTGTAAAGGGGAGACTCTTGGGTACCCATAAAACCCACATATCTTGAGGTCAGAGGTCAAGGGACCCCTTTGAAAATGGCTATGCCAGTTTTTCCTCACCAAAATTTAGTGGAACATTATTTATCCGCCTTTGCGACAAGCTAGTATGACATGTTTGGCACCAATGGATATCTTAGGTTTTCTAGTTTCATGTTTCATTCTAGCTTTAAAACTATACATACAACCTTAACCTTAAAAATGCAAGTTATTTTAATGAAAGAAATTAGTGGCATTAAAACGAATTTGCTTCTATGCATAAATGTCGGCAACTCAGTCTTACGGGAAGCCACATAAATGTCAAGACATTCCCTGTGTCATGACTTCACTCACTTAGGTTCAAGCAACAAAACCACTTAGTTATGTTTAGGAAAAATGTCATAGTTGGGCTTAAAATGGCTACATAAACTGGACACAAATGTCTCTCAAAAAAACATGGCAAACATTAACATAACTTGCAAAACAAACCACCGGTATTCACCTCACCACACGCCCATCATAAGCGGCCTTCTCGCATTTTTTTCTAATGACGCGAAAAACAAGAATGGCGCTCTTGTTGCACGCTAAATACCTTGCGCATTATCGTGTCATAACAGGCTGATGCAGGAGATGTTACCACAGTGAAAAAATAATATAGAAGACAACAGTGTACATCACTGCAGGCTCAGAGCAACCTCTAGGACAAAGACCTAATCAGCGGCCAAAAAAAGAGATAATGACCGTAATTATTGCCATTCAAAAAAACTTTAAGTAATACCTCTTCAATGCTGTTAGGACGAGGGTCACGGGGAAGATAACTGCTCCAAGTGCCCCTCGACTGCACATCTAATGTCACTCTATCATTGTTCCAACATGAGATATACAATGTCTAATTTATCTCACTGTGCTCTCCTCATTAACCATGCTACACTCTGAGACGGTCTCTGGAGGCCTAATAGCTGCAATTAGCAAAAGAGCTGCTCCATAGCGCGAGTATTGTGGCACACATGACACCCAGACCCTCCTCTGCACACACACTGGGGCTAGAAACCTGTCAGAGCGAATTGTGGCCCTGGTGTGTTAAGTGAGAGTAAGATGGAGGGAGAGACAGACCCAGCAGGCAACAGCAGAGTTTCTTGTGCATTTGCTAATAATGTTGGGCTGTGGGTGCCAGGCTTGATTTCATTGGCTGTCAAGATGAGGACCACTGGGCCTGGATTAGCACTGGGGGTAGAGGAAGAAAAAAAAAAAGAAGAATTAAAGTCTGTTTTGATAAAGGCTGTTTTTTATTTGACTAAAAGTACCTCCATTAGCTGTGTTTAAACCACTTTATCCCTTTAAATATAATCTCAGCCCTGGTGAATAAACAATTGACTTTGTGAAGGCCGCTGGCGCAGATTTTCCATAATTTTAGTTTCATTAGCTAATCCTCATTTCACTAAGTGTTTCGAATAGAGGCTACAGTAAAGGAAATTGACAGGTCTGGGTGGGATGAGGGGTGTCATGTAATCCGATTACTCACAGCCTGTGCTTTTTAGTAATCAGCACTGTTGATTCCACGTCGTTTTGGATGATTGATACAGTAATCCATCATTTTATCAACTGATTTGTGCTGACGTTCTTTTGTTTGCTCAATTCGGCATGCATTTGTTGTGCACATTAGTTATGCAAGCATTTATTTATTGGGTAAATGACTGATGTATTGACTGACTGACCCGTCAGCTAGTACATGTGACACGTAACCCCCCGTTTGACTGTAACACTCCTCCAATTACTCTGAATTTTACATCCCTGGACAATCATTTGCACATCCCTCTACAACTGTAAACTTTAAAAATTAAAACTTTAATAAAAAAATATGGATACGTACTACATTTTTCATGTTCTGTTGTAAATGTTCCCTGTGTAAGCGTGGGTTTGAGGAGGTAGCGTGTGGTTATTAACTCCTCGTTTCAACTCCAAGAATCAGCTGTTCCTCTGCCGTTGCGGCGCTTTCAAATCGAGCGTCAGGAATAAATAGAAACACTGTCCGACTAAAGTTCAGTTAAAATACATTACATCTCTCTGCATTGTATATATTAAATTCCCTCTAGACTTTTTCTCGTGAAGCTCCAAGCTTAAAGTTCAAACTGCACCTATGGGTCACCTGTGTAAAGCCACAGAATGCAGCACTGGACTGGACAGAATCTGTATTTGTCTCAGTGTGAGCTGCAGCTCTGTCTATGAGGACAGCTGTCAAGGTCTTACATGAAGGAGGATAGGGTGATGGGAGCAAGACGAAAGGATGATAAGGAAGGAATGAGGATGAGTGGCTTCTCTCTTCCTGAAACCTTTCCTATTCTACAGTATATGGGAAGCAGGAGGAGAAGATGAGGAGAAAGATGAGCAAAATGAAAAAATAAAAATAAAGGTGACAGGGACTGTGACAGAGAGGGAGTCGGTTTAATTGCTTCGACAACCTTAGCAGCCGGGTTTAGAACAGGAGCTGGGAGGAGAGGAGAAAGTGAGAGGCTGATGGGGACAGAACAAGGCCCAGTAATCTAGCAGAGGAGCTCCTATTATCTGCCGTGCTGTCTGGGAGCTGAGAGCCTGATCCCTGGGGTACAGCTTGTGCTTCTCGTCAGACACACACAGGTAAACCCTCAGCTGCACACAGTAGGACGACTAAGAGACAGACAGATAATCTGACAAGCAGAGACGCGTGCAACCATGCAGGCAGACAGGTAGACGCGCAGACAGACAGGCAGGAGGGCAGGTTCGGCTACGCTCAGGCACCCAATGTCCCCGAGCAGCTAGAGATATTGCTGCTCCACTGAACAGCATAATGACAGTCTCTTCTACTTCACATGGGCCGGCCGATGTGAAAATCTACTCATAGTCGTTCTTTGCTTCAATTTCATCAGGAGAATACGCCGTGGCGGGGCCCTAAAAGGAGCAAACACAGGAGTAAATGACTGCAGGGCTTAAGGAAGGGAAGTTTTTGTGGGCTAAGTAAACTGATTGGAGGGCACTTTGGATTGTGTCTACATGAGGGTAAATGAACAGAGATGTTCAGGTCGTCTGTTTGAGCAGCAACGCTGGCTGCAGTATGAGCGAGGGTGCGCGGCTGCAGATCTATCTTCAGCTGAGACCCTTACTACGCTCCACGGGGAGCTTAGATATTGAACGTTGCTATAGGTACTTTGTCAAAACAGCTCAAAGGTTTGAATTATAGCCCTGGATTCACTCCATCTTTCACATGCACACACACACACACTCCCCGCAGTCAGTCACTCAGCCTTTCGTTATCCAGATGATTCACAAGGAAATTATATCATCTGGCGCAATGATGCAGACGCCGGAGTGTGATGGCGTGTTTTATTTGGCCTGATAGGATGGCAATTAGCCACGTAATGGATGGGCAGCCTATCATATAAGGCTAATTAAACTAGCATTCACGCTACAGTAACTGGGTTTTGAGTTCAGAGAGCCATCCAATCAATTTTGGTGGAGAAAATATTGGACTGCACAGGGTGCCACATTCATTTGTTTTATCATGTTTTTACTTATTTATTTCACCCAGATCCCCCAATTTGGTTTGAATTGTTTGCCTCTCGTCAGTAATCTCTGTGTTTACCTGAACCTACAGTATATTTGCTTACATGGTGTGTGTCTCGGAAGTAAAAGTGTTTACTCGTGAAATAACCGAAGAGTTGTGAAATGAATCAATTAGGCTATAACCACAGATAGGTGAATGCTACTTTTCTTTTGCTTTTGAATAAAAAGAAATTCTGCCCACAATGCCTGAAGGCCTTTATTTTTCATTTTCAAAATTGCATAGTGGCTATTGTGGTTTTTAAATTACAGTAGTTGCAGGATAGTGTGTGTGTTTTTTTTTTTTTAGTGCGGCGCAGACTAACTTTTAATGCACTATTCATTAATGTGCTTCTTCAGCAGATAGTGTGGTGAAGATAACCTCAGTCACTCACAGCTATGCCTCCTCTCCTTTTGGGAGAGAACCGAAAAAGACAAGAAAGCAATTATATCTCTACCACCACACTCATTTTCAGGTGCTCTCTCTCTCCTTCTCTCTCTCTCTCTGTTCTCCCAGGCTGATGACAAATGGAGGAAGAGGAGCAGAGCTGCAGGTGCTGATGGTGTGTGTGATGGTGGTGGTGGTGGGTGGGTGGGGGAGCGAGATCATGCTTCATTTCAGCTCATGTTATGGTGGAGGAGCAGCAGCGCTGACCACGAGCACTGACAGTTTTTAGGGCTTTTAGCTGCCACTCTTTGCTCCTGAAACCAGACTTAATGGCGACATTTAGAGCGACGCGGCGGCCGGTCATACTCTGCTTCCTGAGATCTTTTTCTGGTTGAGCTGTGCACCGTTCCAGCCCTGCAAGTGACCCTGTAACTGACTGTATGTCTCCACAAATAGACTATTTAAAGGGTGTCTGTTCACAATGTGAAAAAACATATTTTATCTCCAGGATTATCTGTGTGGTGTGTATGTGTGTGTGGGCGCGTATTACTATATGTTGTGGGGACAATCTGTTTACGCAGTCACATTGTGGGGACTCGCAGAAGCAGTTTTGAGTACTTTGCAGTCACTTTACAAGTGTGCAGTTGAAATAAAAATAAAGTCAGTTTGAATATGGGTGTGGTCCACCAGAAAGGGCGACTAAAGTACTTAAACGTAGCAGTAGGCAGCATATTTTTGTCATCAATGGGCAAAAATTCCATAATAACCAAGCATATTGTAATTGATATTTTAACTGATTAATACTATTGTTTAAAGGATTAAAAGAAATGTTATTAATTGATCAAAAAGCTGAGAAAAACTCAGAGGAGCAGCTCCTCACTATAAGGAAAAAAGCTAGTCCACCTATGAGTTACAGATACGGGAAGTTGAGGAGTTGTAGCCTCGCAGCATTTACTCGCCGACAAATACATTGTACACACAGTGTCTGCTACAGCTACGTTCACAGCTGTAACACCACCGACAAACCCACACTCACCGTCGCAACACACGCAGTCTGTCGGAAACCCGCTAAAGCTTCGCCGCAATGACAGCGTGTGTGTGGCAGCGGCGAGCACAAAGACCTGCAGCTGACAGACAGTCGCTATCATTAATCCGGGCAGACACACAGCCGACAACCTGCTAAAATAAGCTAAATGTGCCGTGGAGACTTTTATCGGGAAAGTGGCTGCATGTCTGCGAAACCACACGCAGCACCGTGGCTGCTAACGCTCCCAGATGGTGAACTGGAGACAGTGAACGCAGCACCGTGGCTGCTAACGCTCCCGGATGGTGAACTGGAGACAGTGAACGCAGCACGGTGGCTGCTAAAGCTCCCGGATGGTGAACTGGAGACAGTGAACGCAGCACGGTGGCTGCTAACGCTCCCGGATGGTGAACTGGAGACAGTGAACGCAGCACGGCGGCTGCTAACGCTCCCGGATGGTGAACTGGAGACAGTGAACGCAGCACGGTGGCCGCAGTAGCTCTCCTGACGGTGAACTGTTGACTCAGCTGTCTATTGTGCTCCTATACTGCAGCTGGCACACGGCTGCATGCGAGGCACAAATCTTGTCAGTTAACGGTTAATCGGTTAACGAGGGTTGGCTATCAGTTAAGAAAACTTTTCGAAATTAGCATCTCTAGTGGGCGGTGCTTGTTATTTCCAAACACACACAAACTTTCTCATTTTACAGCTAAACAGTAACTACAACATGTTTCTGAAAACATTTGAGAGAACTAGTCATTACAGTAATAGTAAGAATATTGATTCATATTTGATCAGCGCTGCCTAGTTTGACCGAGTGATCAGAGTTCACAAGTGATTGACAGCTGCTCAGAGACGGCAGGCTCCATCTTGGTTCTGATTGGTTGTTTTCCTCCATGTTATTAAGAGCACCTGAGGACACAGAGGAACATGATTTTTTTTCCTGTCTCATGCACGACTATCAGGATGTTGTGTTTTATAAAAATAGCTTTCTTTAATTGTATTTACTCCTATGCCATCTTTAAAGCCCCTGGCTCCATTTGGCGTCACGGTCGGTGTGATCCCAGTCTAACTTAGTCTAGTCTGTCTAGTCTCACGCACCTAGGGGGCGGCAGTAGCTCAGTCTGTAGGGAGTTGGCTTGGGAACCGGAGGGTCACCGGTTCAAGTCCCGACATGGACCAAAAACTGAGCGTGACTGGTAGCTGGAGAGGTGCCAGTTTACCTCTTGGGCACTGCCGAGGTGCCCCTGAGCAAGGCACCAAACCCCCAACTGCTCGGGGCGCTTGTCAGGAGCAGCCCCATCACTCTGACACCTCTCCATTAATGCATGTATGTGTGTTTCAGGTCTGCATGTACCATGTATGAGTTTAACAGAGTGTAAATTGAATTTCCCCACTGTGGGACTAATAAAGGTAGATCTTCTTCTTTCTTCTTCTTCTTCTCTCATGGGATCTAGTCTAGGGTTGGGCGATTGGAGAAATATATCTGCTATTGACAATTGGCTGAGTATAACACTGCTTGTTTGTTTTTTTTTTTTTTTTTGAGTGATTTATTGGTTGATGGGTCTGTCATTTTATTTTGCTAATTTAACAATTTGCCTCTGAAGAAATAATTCAATGACACCACCAGCAGCAGCCTGAACCGTTGATACGAAGCAGGATGGATCCATGCTTTCAGGTTGTTTACGCCAAATTCTGACCCTGCCATCTGAATGTCGCAGATGAAATCGAGACTCCAGGCAACATTTTTCCCATCCTCTATTGTCCAATTTTTCTAGTCTCATTTTCCTTTTTCTTAGCTGACAGGAGTGACACCCAGTGTGGTCTTCTGCTGCTGTAGCCCATCTTCTTCATGGTTTGGCGTGTTGTGCGTTCAGAGATGGTATTCTGCATTTCTTGGTTGTAACGAGTGTCTTTTTGAGTTACTGTTGCCTTTCTATCATCTCCAACCAATCTGCCCATTCTCCTCTGACCTCTCACATCAACAAGGCATTTTGGTCCACACAAAACTGCTGCTCACTGGATATTTTCTCTTTTTCGGACCGTTCTCCGTAAACCCTAGAGATGGTTGTGCGTGAAAATCCCTGAAATTTCTGAAATACTCAGACCAGCCCGTCTGGCACCAACAACCATGCCAAAGTCACTTAAGTCCCCTTTCTTCCCCATCCTGATGCTCGGCTTGAACTTCAGCAAGTTGTCTTGACCACGTCTACATGCCTAAATGCATTGAGTTGCAGCTATGTGATTGGCTGATTAGCTATTTGTGTTAACTAGCAATCAAACAAGTGTACCTAATTATGTGGCCGGTGAGTGTTATATGTGTATGTGTATAAGTCTTGATCATATTACAACATCGCATCAGCATTTGATTATTAATAGTTTTAGTAATAATTATTTAATAACTAGCTCTGACAGAAGAAGTCACAGAAAAAATAATTGCAAGCAGAAATATTGTGCAATTTATTTACAAAATGAGTTCAGTAACAAAAGCACATGCTTTTGCACCAATATACTGTATATGTATGCACGTAGACACCAAAATACTGTATGTGGACACACACTCACATTTCTGTGTTATTATAACATAAATCCCATGAGTTTATGAGATTAAGAAACCCTCATCATCACTCATCCAGCATAGATCAAAAAAATCCTCAAGTGAATAATAAAGATCTTTTTTTACCATCACACAAATATTATCAAACACAATTTATTACATTAACTTTGTTTAACTTTGTGGTCGGAGTTGAGAGGGGCAGAACTATTGTACAACAAATCAATGTGCTATGGTCTAATGTTCAGACTGTGGTATTATAAATTGTTTGTGTTCCAACAGCTGATCTGCTGAGATCATGTGGTAGATGACAGCGGTGTGACATTCTTAGCTCTGTGTTTGGTGCCAAAGTGCGAGCGTAAATTGTATTCGCTGGGCGCTGCCACTGCCTCGGAGCAAAGAAGACGTACCGGTTTGCCTCCATTAAGCACAAACATGTATTTGCTTTCCCGTCTCTCATTAAGTTGCCTTCCCTCTGCAAGCCATCTTTTTCTGGTTGAGCTGTGCACCGTTCCAGCCCTGCAAGTGACCCTGTAACTGACTGTATGTCTCCACATATAGACCATTTAAAGGGTGTCTGTTCACAATGTGAAAAAACATATTTTATCTCCAGGATTATCTGTGTGGTGTGTATGTGTGTGTGGGCGCATATTACTATATGTTGTGGGGACAATCTGTTTACACAGTCACATTGTGGGGACTCGCTTTCCTTTTGTGGACAAAATGCATGTCCCCATCATTATATTTTAGGGTGAGGACATGGTTTAGGGTTAGGTTAAGGTTAGGTGTAGGTTGAGGTTAGGGTAAGGGTCAGGAGGTCATGGAAATACGACTGTGTGTGTGTGAGAGAGAGAGAGGTTATAGAAACATCGACTGTAGTCGCAGAAGCAGTTTTGAGTACTTTGCAGTCACTTTACAAGTGTGCAGTTGAGATAAAAATAAAGTCAGTTTGAATATGGGTGTGGTCCACCAGAAAGGGCGACTAAAGTACTTAAACGTAGCAGTAGGCAGCATATTTTTGTCATCAATGGGCAAAAATTCCATAATAACCAAGCATATTGTAATTGATATTTTAACTGATTAATGCTATTGTTTAAAGGGTTAAAAGAAATGTTATTAATTGATCAAAAAGCTGAGAAAAACTCAGAGGAGCAGCTCCTCACTATAAGGAGAAAAGCTAGTCCACCTATGAGTTACAGATACGGGAAGTTGAGGAGTTGTAGCCTCGCAGCATTTACTCGCCGACAAATACATTGTACACACAGTGTCTGCTACAGCTACGTTCACAGCTGTAACACCACCGACAAACCCACACTCACCGTCGCAACACACGCAGTCTGTCGGAAACCCGCTAAAGCTTCGCCGCAATGACAGCGTGTGTGTGGCAGCGGTGAGCACAAAGACCTGCAGCTGACAGACAGTCGCGAATCAATTAATTAATTAATCCGGGCAGACACACAGCCGACAACCTGCTAAAATAAGCTAAATGTGCCGTGGAGACTTTTATCGGGAAAGTGGCTGCATGTCTGCGACACGACACGCAGCACCGTGGCTGCTAACGCTCCCGGATGGTGAATTGGAGACAGTGAACGCAGCACCGTGGCTGCTAACGCTCCCGGATGGTGAACTGGAGACAGTGAACGCAGCACGGTGGCTGCTAACGCTCCCGGATGGTGAACTGGAGACAGTGAACGCAGCACCGTGGCTGCTAACGCTCCCGGATGGTGAACTGGAGACAGTGAACGCAGCACCGTGGCTGCTAACGCTCCCGGATGGTGAACTGGAGACAGTGAACGCAGCACGGTGGCTGCTAACGCTCCCGGATGGTGAACTGGAGACAGTGAACGCAGCACTGTGACTGCTAACGCTCCCGGATGGTGAACTGGAGACAGTGAACGCAGCACGGTGGCTGCTAACGCTCCCGGATGGTGAACTGGAGACAGTGAACACAGCACCATGGCTGCTAACGCTCCCGGATGGTGAACTGGAGACAGTGAACGCAGCACGGTGGCCGCAGTAGCTCTCCTGACGGTGAACTGTTGACTCAGCTGTCTATTGTGCTCCTATACTGCAGCTGGCGCACGGCTGCATGCGAGGCACAAATCTTGTCAGTTAACGGTTAATCGGTTAACGAGGGTCAGCTATCAGTTAAGAAAACTTTTCAAAATTAGCATCTCTAGTGGGCGGTGCTTGTTATTTCCAAACACACACAAACTTTCTCATTTTACAGCTGAACAGTAACTACAACATGTTTCTGAAAACATTTGAGAGAACTAGTCATTACAGTAACAGTAAGAATATTGATTCATATTTGATCAGCGCTGCCTAGTTTGACCGAGTGATCAGAGTTCACAAGTGATTGACAGCTGCTCAGAGACGGCAGGCTCCATCTTGGTTCTGATTGGTTGTTTTCCTCCATGTTATTAAGAGCACCTGAGGACACAGAGGAACATGATTTTTTTTTCCTGTCTCATGCACGACTATCAGGATGTAGTGTTTTATAAAAATAGCTTTCATTAATGGTATTTACTCCTACGCCATCTTTAAAGCCCCTGGCTCCATTTGGCGTCACGGTCGGTGTGATCCCAGTCTAATTTAGTCTAGTCTGTCTAGTCTCACGCACCTCTCATGGGATCTAGTCTAGGGTTGGGCAATTTGAGAAATATATCTGCTATTGACAGTTGGCTGAGTATAACACTGCTTGTTTGGGGTTTTTTTTGAGTGATTTATTGGTTGATGGGTTTGTCATTTTATTTTGCTAATTTAACAATTTGCCTCTGAAGAAATAATTCAATGAAATAAGGGTTTACAGTATTTTGACCAAACCAGAGTTGGCGATTGTTGGAAAGACTATCCAAGACCGTTTTGGGGAGTTTCATTATGTTTCTGTGGAGTGAATGACTGAAGTGTGTTTTACGATGCTCCACTGCTAGAACAGCTGATGTATCAGCTGAAACTACAACAGTGGGGGGATGCACGCCGCACACACACACATCTGCACGAATATATCGGCAATCACCAGCTGTTGGGCTCACAATGGCCAGGTGGAAAATTTTTACATATCGGCCAACTCTAATCTAGTCACACATACTGTAATTTGAATATAAAAACAGAATAAAAAAATATTTTTGTTCAGAAAGCAGTATATATACTGTATTTATATCTACAACTATATATGTACATCTACATTTTTTTTCAGCAGTAACAGCATCTCCTGTAACCCTTCAGGTAATTTCATTGGTGCAATGTCTGTAATATATTGGTGGCTGTTGTTGAGTCCCATCTGTGATTTCAGCACTTCCTACGTTACTCTGTGACTCTGTACGCTAGCTAGAGTTTGGTGCACATGGCTAACATGGTAACATGACTATTTGCCGTCAACACATTTGAACATTTGAAAGAGAGACAGTTAACATTAGCTAGTCCCTACAGCCTTTGTATAATGTGGGACAAACAGTCAAAACCAACACTATATGGGGAAAAACAACAACATTCATAGGTTATACAGCATCAGGGCGCCAGACTGACTTTTTACACTGGTGTGCCAAACTCTTTCATTTAGGTGCACCAGAACATAATTTTGTGACGTCCGTCAAACATCTGTGATGGGTTTCCTTTGTTTTTTCATGTTTCATGTGAGCACTTCCTGTTTGATTGTGAAATCCTAATCCTCCCTCTCGTTTCAGTGCACTTCACTTCCTGCCTGCATGCTCCCCGCCCCTCGGAATGAATGACTGCATTGACCTAGTTTCGTCTCCACTCACCTGCGTCCGATCGTCTTCCCCGCCCCTGATTGTGTTCACCTGTTGATAGTTAATCACTCCCCTCACGGGTACTTAAGCTGTGTTCCCCTGCCTTTCGTTGCCAGTTCGTTATGTTCCCAGTGACTAACAACCAGCGTTTCTCCCTAGTGTTTTTGCCTGCCGTGTACCGAGACCTTCGCGTGTTTTTTGACCCTGAGCTTTGCCTGTCAGACCGGATTTGTTTGCCTGAGTATTTTGCCTTCCCGTGTACCGACCAGTTTCCGAATAAAGACCAGCGTTGTATTGAATCTGCCTGTTTCCAGAGTTGTGCTTTTGAGTCCTGTTCTGCCTGTCCGGAGCCCCGGCATTACAGTACGAACTGGCCAACAATGGACTCAGCCAACTCTGATCAGGTTCAGACGACAATCCGCTCTCACGGAGAGCGCCTTCACCAACATGAGAAGCAGCTCACCGCCGTCCGCCACGGCGTCCAGCAGCTGACGGCGCACCAAGAGAACTTCTGCACGTCAATGGGTGAGCAAGTCAACATGTTGGGAAACCAAATGAAAGAATTAATGACTCTGATTGAGAATCTCCCGGCTCCTCGTACTGATCACCATTCCGCTCCGGCTTTCTCACCGGCGGAACAGGCGGCTTCGCCACCTGCTCCCTTGTCTTCCTCCATGACGGCGTTTTCCAGCTCGCCACACCTCGCTAAACCTGAACGATTCTCTAGGGACTCTAACAATTGTCGCTCCTTTTTGGTTCAGTGTGGTTTGCATTTTGAGTTACAGGCTGCCCACTTCCCTTCTGAGCGGGCAAAGATTGCATTTATTATAACTCACCTCTCCGGCAGGGCGGAAGCCTGGGCAACCGCAGAATGGTCTCGCAACTCCCCGGTATGTTTTTCATTACAATTATTCACTGACTCTTTACGTAAGATCTTTGATCATACCGCTCCAGGTCGGGAAGCAGCCCGCGCGCTGGTTGGATTACGTCAGGGGAAAAGACGCGTCTCTGATTACGTAATCGAGTTCCGCACCTTGGCAGTAGACAGCGGCTGGAATGATGCTTCCCTGCTTGACACGTCCCTGCATGGTTTATCAGACACTGTTAAGGACCAGCTGGCACCGCTGGATCTCCCACCCGATCCCGACTCAGTCATAGCCCTGGCTATCCGCATAGATAACCGGTTGTGGGAGAGGGAGAGGGAACGAGGAAAAGCAGCGGTACCACCCCCCGTCCAGAGGAGACAGCGTGACTCCCAGCGTCCCCACTGGCGCTCTTCTCCGCCTCCGGCTGTCGAGATCTCCACTCCACCTCCTGCTGCTGCGGAGGAGGAGCCCATGCAAGTGGGAAACACCAGGCTGACAGCGGAGGAACGACAGCGCCGACTACGGGAGGGCCGCTGCATTTATTGTGGCCAACACGGCCATTTTCTGGCGAAGTGTCCATTAAAAGACCAGGCTCACCAGGGGCAGAGAGGACTCTGGTGAGCCACACTTCATCTATTAACTTTCCCTCTCGTCCTCTAACACAGGCCCAGCTCATAATCTCCCAACAGACTCTCTAACAGCCAGTGTTGGTGGACTCAGGCGCGGACGAGAGCTTCATGGACAGCAGACTGGTGGAGAAGCTGGGCCTGTTCAAGATCCCCCTGGAGGAACCTTTAAAAGCGAACGCGTTAGACGGACGTCTCCTGTGTCGGATCACCCACCACTCACAACCTGTGAAACTGGTCATGGAAGGTAATCACACAGAGACATTAAGCTTTCATATTTTTGATTCTCTGGTCGACCGGGAAGGTATTAAGTTGGGGAGAGGGTTGTCAGATAACTTGTGCTCAGTCCGCCGCAGCTCCAGGAAAAGTGGAGAGCTCCATGGTGACCCCGGCGAAGAACAAATGGAGATCCACCAACCCTGAGGACCCGGATCTGGCCGGGGTCCCACCCTGTTATCATGACCTCAAGGTGGTCTTTAATAAAGGACGTGCTACTTCTCTTCCTCCGCATCATGAGTATGATTGCGGTATCGACCTCCTGCCAGGCACATCTCCTCCAAAAGGGAGATTATACTCTCTTTCAGCCCCAGAGTTGAACGCCATGAAGGACTACATAGAGGCGTCGCTGGAGGCTGGAATAATCAGACCGTCTTCCTCCCCGGCAGGGGCAGGATTTTTCTTCATCGAGAAGAAGGACAAAACTCTTCGCCCATGCATAGATTACCGAGGACTCAACAATATCACCATCAAGAACAGGTACCCCCTCCCTTTAATTTCGTCTGCATTTGAACTGTTAAAAGGAGCTAAGTTCTTTACAAAACTGGACTTAAGAAATGCATACCATTTGGTTGGATAAGGGAGGGGGACAAGTGGAAGACCGCCTTTAACACCCCAAGTGGTCATTATGAGTACCTAGTAATGCCTTTCGGGCTGACTAACGCCCCTGCAATATTCCAGGCTCTTGTAAATGATGTATTACGTGACATGTTGAACGTATTTGTATTCGTCTATCTAGACGACATCTTGATCTTCTCCACTGATGAGCAGTCCCACGTCCACCATGTCCACCAGGTCCTCCAGAGGCTGCTGGAAAATCAGCTTTTTGCAAAGGCTGAAAAGTGTGAGTTTCACGTGCCAACAGTTTCCTTCCTTGGTTTCATCATTTCCCACGACACCATTTTAATGGATCCCGAGAAAGTCAGGGCTGTAACAGAGTGGCCGACCCCTAACAGCAGAAAACTGTTTCAGAAGTTTTCGGGTTTTGCTAACTTCTACCGCCGGTTCATCCGCAACTTTAGTAACGTTGCCGCCCCCTTGCATGCTCTCACCTCACCCCAGGTGAGGTTCATTTGGTCTGCAGAGGCAGACGAAGCTTTTAAAAAGCTTAAACATGCCTTCACCTCAGCACCCATTCTCACATTGCCTGACCCCCAACGGAAGTTCATTGGAGAAGTAGACGCTTCTGATTCAGGATTGGGGGCGGTTCTTTCCCAGCGGTTGGCCACAGATAATAAGATGCACCCCTGCGCTTACCTGTCACGTAAGCTGTCTCCAGCAGAGAGAAACTATGATGTGGGAAATAGGGAACTGTTGGCTGTGAAGGCAGCCCTGGAGGAATGGCGACATTGGTTGGAGGGTACAGAGCAACCATTTCTTGTGTGGACAGACCACAAAAATTTGGAATATATTAGGTCTGCCAAACGACTAAACGCCCGACAGGCCAGATGGGCCTTGTTTTTCAACAGGTTTAATTTTACCCTGTCCTACTGGCCAGGGTCGAAAAATGGCAAACCTGACGCTCTGTCCCGCCTATTTGATTCCCATAATGGGCCCAAAAATCCTTCCACCATTCTGCCAGCTACCTGTATTGTCGGTGCGGTTTCATGGGATATTGTTAAGACTGTCCAGGATGCTCTGAAGGATGTGGTGACACCTTCAGGGTGTCCTAGGAATAAGTTGTTTGTGCCTAGTTCTCTTCGTTCGCAGGTAATCCACTGGGGGCATACCTCCAAGCTCACCTGCCACCCGGGGGTCCGCCGCACCTTGTTTTTCATCCGCAGACGTTTTTGGTGGCCATGCATTGAAAAAGATGTGAATGAATATGTCTCAGCGTGCCCCATTTGTGCCCAAAGCAAGCCCTCACACCAGTCTCCAGCGGGGCTCCTACACCCTCTGCCCATTCCTCAACGCCCCTGGTCCGACATTTCATTGGATTTCGTCACAGGTTTACCAAATTCGGAAGGTAACACTACTATACTCACCGTTGTTGACAGATTTTCCAAAATGGTTAATTTCATTGCCCTGCCTAAATTGCCCTCCGCCAAACAGACAGCGGAGGTGATGTTATCTCACATTTTTCGACTTCATGGTCTTCCCAGAGACGTAGTGTCGGACCGGGGGCCCCAATTCGTTTCCAAGTTTTGGAGGGAGTTTTGTGCACTGCTGGGAGCCTCGGTGAGCCTCTCCTCGGGACACCACCCAGAGTCCAATGGTCAGACGGAGAGGCTCAACCAGGAACTGGAGACTGGTTTGAGGTGCTTGATGGCTCAGAATCCCTCCTCCTGGAGCAAAAACCTCATATGGATTGAGTATGCGCACAACACTCTCCCTTCTGCGGCGTCTGGTTTGTCTCCCTTTCAGTGCGCCTATGGTTATCAGCCTCCTCTTTTTCCTGAAGAGGAGGCTGAAGCCAGTGTACCGTCAGCTCAGGCCCTTGTCCGTCGCTGTAGGCGCATCTGGAGGGGAGCACGCCAGATGCTGCAGAGGAGCGCTGCCAAGAATAAGAGGTCAGCGGACCGCCACCGTAGACCCGCTCCGACCTACAAGCCTGGGCAAAAAGTTTGGTTATCTACCAAGGACCTTCCCCTCCGGGTGGAGTCCCGGAAACTGGCGCCCAGGTTTGTAGGTCCCTTCCCGGTAACAAGAGTTATTAATCCAGTTGCTGTTAGGCTCCAGCTTCCCAGGACCATGAAGGTCCACCCAACGTTTCATGTGGGACGCCTAAAGCCAGCCAAGGAGAGCCCATTTGTCCCTGCCTACAGACCCCCTCCACCCCCCCGGATCATCGAAGGCGGCCCAGTCTACACGGTCAAGCGACTCCTGGATGTAAGACAACGAGGACGAGGGAACCAATACCTCGTCGACTGGGAGGGATACGGTCCAGAGGAGAGGTCATGGGTCCCCTCGAGAGACATCATGGACCCAGACCTCATCAGGGATTTTCACCGCGACCACCCAAATCATCCAGGGACTTCTGGAGCCGTCCCTAGGGGGGGGGGTCCTGTGACGTCCTGTGTTTTTTCATGTTTCATGTGAGCACTTCCTGTTTGATTGTGAAATCCTAATCCTCCCTCTCGTTTCAGTGCACTTCACTTCCTGCCTGCATGCTCCCCGCCCCTCGGAATGAATGACTGCACTGACCTAGTTTCGTCTCCACTCACCTGCGTCCGATCGTCTTCCCCGTCCCTGATTGTGTTCACCTGTTGATAGTTAATCACTCCCCTCACGGGTACTTAAGCTGTGTTCCCCTGCCTTTCGTTGCCAGTTCGTTATGTTCCCAGTGACTAACAACCAGCGTTTCTCCCTAGTGTTTTTGCCTGCCGTGTACCGAGCCCTTCGCGTGTTTTTTGACCCTGAGCTTTGCCTGTCAGACCGGATTTGTTTGCCTGAGTATTCTGCCTTCCCGTGTACCGACCAGTTTCCGAATAAAGACCAGCGTTGTATTGAATCTGCCTGTTTCCAGAGTTTTACTTTTGAGTCCTGTTCTGCCTGTCCGGAGCCCCGGCGTTACAAATTTAGGTGCACCCAAAATTTTTCACCACATCTTTTGGCACCACAGATATACATTTTAAGTGTTTTGTTGGTTCCCATAGGCCTTCTTTAGAGATGTCACAATACCAAAACTTTTGGAGTCGATACAATACCAGTGAAATTCCTGCTGAGATCATGTGGTAGATGATAATGGTGTGACATACTTAGCTCCGTGTTTGGTGCCAAAGTGCAAGCATAAATTGTACTTGCTGCCACTGCCTCGTAGCAAAGAAGACATACCGGTTTGCCTCCATTAAGCACAAACATGTATTTGTTTTCCTGTCTCTCACTAAGTTGCCTTCCCTCTGCATCAACTTTTCTTTTCTTGGACATTTTGGCACTATTCATGTTTTTTACTACCCCATTACTCGGCTAGAGCGCCGCTCGAGATGCATTGTGGGATATATAGTTTAAGCACACTGTACCTCGGTAAAGCGGCATAAAATTGTATGTAAGAGCATGATATATTCTTTGCAAGCCCTCGCGGGCCACATCAAATGAGGTCTAATTTGACCTTGAGTTTGACACGTGGGCTAAAGTATCTTTAAGCTTAGAAACTGCTCCCACAAATATGTCCAAATACAGTTTTATCATATTTTGAGAAAATTTGGAAAATAGGTAACATTTCTTTGGTAGAAATGTGTTTGAATAAAAACTATTCACACTGTGTGGATTTTCCAAGGTGATGGGGACATTGTTTCTGGAAGAACACATTGCTGCTGAAGTTTTGGTGAATTGATAATTTAACCAAATATTTCTGTCGCCATGTCGTGCTTTGGTCTGATATAATGTGAAAAGAGGTATAAACAATGACAGCTCTATTTGACTGAATATATCAATCACTTCTGCTATGGGGAAATTAGTTATGTTGTCAATAACAATGGCAATAGCATTTGTAAAGGTGGTACATGGTGGTAATGATGTCTTATAACAACATCTAAGTCATAAATGTGACCTTTCATGGTCAAATTTTCCAGTTGCTCATAATTGTTTTACCCATTTTACATGAAAGACTTTACATTCGTATAAACATCAACATGCTCTCTGTGACCATAAAGGCTGGAGAGTGTGTTTATGGTTTATCATTACGTCTCCATGGCAGTTCTTTGTCTGCTTCACGTAAGGATGTATTGTTATAGACTGAATATTCCTCTCAGACAGAGGCAGGATATCACCATCATACTGCTGATCCTGACAACGCATTCACAACCTTGAGAGAGCGTGACAGACATTCAGAGTGGAGGTGTGGCAGCACAGAGGACCACAGCGTCCTACTGAAAGCCCCATGCATGTGAGCAACTGTGACCCTCGACCTCATAAAAACATGTCATTCATTCTTAATGCCTAATGATTGTTATTTTAAGACATAATAGAACAGCCTAACATGAGCTATCTCGCTGCTTCGTCAAGTTTGTTGGCATTGCTACCAGCTCACCACAGAATTTAGCGTGTCCTTGTTTTACCTAAGGCATATTTTTTATTGTTTGTACCTGCCGAGCAAGCTTCACCACGTTCTTTTCGTAAGAACTGACGAGAGCATCTTTCACTGAACAACTCCTTTGGCTCTATATCATCTATGAGCTATATAGATTCTTAGCCGAGGGAATATGTTATTTAGGCAAAGTTGTTGAGCCGTAACTTTATTTACGTTAGTTAGTAATGAAACCCAACAAAGCCATGCAATTACAACAATTTTTTGCCACATCCGTGAAGCAGAAAAGCTGAGCAAACTAAATCTTGATTTGATATGACAGGTGGTTATAGGTGCATAAAACTAAGTATCTAGTAGTGAGGTTGCAGATGGAAACTGATACTTCTCCCGTGCACCAAGTGTGTACGAGAACAACAGTGGCCGACTGAAAAACGTGAATGGCCCTATGTGGAGCCAGTTCTTGAAAAAGTAGCGCAAGTCATTTGGAGCAGAGCCTATGTATAGTGTGAGTGTGTGTGTGTGTGTGTGTGTGAGGGAAGTGAGTGGTGAAGCAAGAGAGAGTGAGAGTGGCAGTAACCAAGTAATGTTGCCAACGCTGGGCCAAACAGGAAAAGTTAACAGGGTTGTGTTTGTCCATTCTGGGCAACTGTAGAAACATGGCGGAACAACATGGCAGCCCACTCCGTGATGAGGACCCGCTCCCTATGTAGATATAAACGACTCATTCTACGGTCACAATAATACTTATTTTCAGGTGATTATACACTAAAGAAAACATACTTATTAACATTATACTCCATTTATGCCAATCGATACTCCTAATTGTTACACACTGGTCCTTCACGAGTACAGATCAAAACCTTGAATGCCTGTTTTTTAGTCCTTTAATTCATTCTACCCTCAGCAGTGTCTGTAGTTTGATTTCTTTACACGGCCACAATTTTTCCTCCTGGCTGACCATTCACTAAAACCCAGCCTGAAATCTGTAGTATAGCACAGCATCAAGTTTTTCCAAAGGCTGGGAGTGGGGAGGGTTGTCACTAGTGGACCATATCAATACTCTATTACAGTTTACAGGAAAATACCTGCCCAGGACTGGAACATGAACTGTCTGGGAGAGTTACATTTGCAGTTATTCATTAGAACAAATAACATTATATTTGTTTTTTATTGCTAGAGTAGGTATTATATGGATTATCAGATGCTGAGGATGATGGCTTTTTGAGACATGTCGCCTCCGTATTTTAGCATTATATCATGTACGTAGCCATCACACACACATTAAAGTCACTCAAACAAGCTTTGGGCTTCCAAACAAATCAGCTGGAAATGCTGACTCAGCTGCTAACGTTTTAACCTCAGCATTAGCCTACTCGTCATTTCAGCTGACAGATCCCACGGCCGTCAGCTAGAAACGAGCAGCTTTTGTATATTTCTGTGTAAAACTGCTGTCATTGGGTTTCTCATGATCAATCTAGAAACTTTTTGTGATGTAATTTTTATTTATTTTTTTTATTTAACAGTTTTGTTCCTATCGTGTGGTGAGCAACAATGTGGCCAAAACAGCACAAAACGCAGTAACAGATTCATTCACGGACAACAACAGTCCAGATTCTCAAAACCAGACATCTCGCAAAATCTCTTGCAATCAGATGTGACTTCAGTGTAAACAAACATAGCGGACGACGGGCTAGAATTAGCAATAAATTGATGCAGACAAAAGAAAAAAAAAACACTGATGAAGTCATAGTGACACGTTTAAACACGTGTCATTGCCGCAAATGAACAAGGTGGTCCTCCATTTCTGGGGTCTATCTTACTTAGCCATAGATTAGCCACGGCCGCCATGACTGCGGTTGCTGTCCTTCCCTCTTCAGTCAGCTTAGTTCCTAAACGGTTATCGCTTTTTCCCACGACTGTGTCATCACCTGTCCTCAGGGTTCCCCACACAACAGCAATCCGATCATGAATACTGAACATGAATGATATTTGTGAGTTGAAATCTTACCTAATATAATCTCTTAACATACCTCACACCGCAGGAATATCTGGAAAGATAATCTTTGGAGACATTAAAAAATCTGGGCGCTGCTGACGATTGTCAGAAGGGGGAATCAGGCCCAAAATCGGCTTGATTTTGTGTAGTGTGTACCCAGCATTAGTGAGTCCTGTACATGCGTACAATTGTATTCCATAACTTTCACAATTTGACTTTGTTGGTGAATACTAATAATAATGAATAATGTTTTCTGGCAGCTTTGCAAAGCAGAAGAAGACACTTACTGAGCTGCACTACCGAAAAGAATTGGATGCTGAAGATTCAATGAATTTCATTCAAACAGATGCCGTATGCCAATAGTGTAGAACACAAAGCATTTATCCAACGGCAGCCCTGTATTATTAGGAACATAAAGATGGTACAATATAAACATATTGTACACTTGTACGTGTAACAGGAGCCGATTGTTTTTCATATCTGCTCTGACAGTGTGGTGATATTCTGCTCCTCTTAGCTCGGAGAGAGAGACGGCTGGAAGACTGCCTTTCTTCTTGAAAGGGTTTAGGAAAGCTGAAGCAATGACTAAATTAAAGCGATATTGTCCCCCCCCCTCCACTCGCTACGTTCTCTCGTCTCTCTTTCCCTCTACCATCTTTCAATCTCTGTCTCTCTGTTTTTCTGATTGATACACCCATTTCACGAAGATTTCACGCTTGAGAAATCCCAAATGGGTCTCCTCTCATGACAAACAGATCAATTTTTATAGACTTGAAAGTTGCTGGTCTTGAAAATTGTTTGACTATTTTCGAGACAGCGCGGCGGTTTGTGGCAGCTCTCTCTCTGTCTGCGCTCCATCTGAGCCATGGGCCTCATATACTGTTGTATCGGTGTCATAAACTATTTATGAAGTTGCTAATATCCGTCGACGCCCAGATATATTTCGCGCAATCTTTCACACTCAAATGAATTTGCAAGGTGAGCTACAAAATACGTTAAAAAGGCCAGCATGCTGCATATTCAGGAGTCTGAAACATTGTTAAATACGCTGACACAAAGACCTGCATGATAGGCTTTATGTCTGGAGGCTTGTAATGTAAACAGCAGGTGGCTGAGCCTCTGAGCGCTGTGGCTGCAGCAAAAAAAGAGATGCTTCTGAGAGATCCACCTGCCTCTTTGAGATACCATTAGCAGCGTGGAGTCACACTTTAGCCTGCTAGCATATGCACACACACACACACACACACATACACACACACTCACAGAACCAAGCACAGCACGGAAACGCACGTAAGACATGCTAGAATGCAAACGCAGGAAATATGAGCGCAAAAAAACGCATTAATATGCATAATAATGATATGCACCAGAAACAACGTAATTAAAATCCCTGCGTCTTCACCTGCAGTGAGATTCTTCAGAGCAGATTTTCGCAGTGAGAAGAGCAGTCATGACTCTAAAAAACGCTTTGATCACAGCAGGATCTCGCGGTGGCGAGGTGAGCAGCACATTTACATCTCATTCACAGAGTACACAGCAAAGTGAGCCAGCCTGCACGCCTCGCTGCTCCTTCCTGCATGTGTATATTAAGTATATTAAGTCTTGTCTTGTATGTACCAAAGTATATGATTTAATAAATGTATGCATTGGAAATGTTCCTCACCCAGCAGGCCTTACAGAAGAAGGATGCTGTTGTTTTACTCTGCCTCCCTATCTTCCCTATGTTTTATTACCATATCGGTTGGTTATTTTTTTGCTTGCAAAGTAGTGTAATTTGTGTGGAGTTGGCACTTTCTTCTACTGCAATGGTGCCAACATTTCCTACTACTTCAGACTGCACACTCAGTTGTTTTCTGATCAAAAAAAGTAACCTGTAGTGTAGAAAGAAGCCCTGGATTATATAGGCTCAAATGACATACCTGATGTAAATATTGACAGCCTAATGAATAAAATATGAACAAAGTGTAATGGAGAGGAGCTAAATCATAATATTACATTTTACAGTATGTTACCCAAGGTCATGTTTTGCCCTTGTAATTTCTTACTTTCATGCATTTCACACTAAAACATCTGCCTCCACCTGTGTGCATGAGACCCAGTTGAAGCGCGTGTGTTGCTCGTGAGTGAGTGTTTGCAGAATGCGAGCAAACCACAATTTTCAGCGCTGTAATTCTCCATCTGTCTGGCTAACGGGACTTTTTGACACAAGAGACGACAGAGGCCTTGAGTGTGTGCGTATGTGTGTGTGTGGACTATGAATGACATCATTTACAAGTCTACTAAATCCCGAGCAGGCAGCCACATAAGCAGCCAGAATGGTGGATTGTGCTCCGGGGAGCAATGACTCGTAACACCTGATGGGGGGACAGTAGGTGGAAGGACAAGTTGGGCTTGATTTACTTCTCACCTAACAGTGGAGCCGTTTGCTCTGCCTGCTGACATGTTAAAGGGTAACTTTGGCATTTTTCAAACCTGTTTTTTTGCGTCCGACTAACTGACTAATGGGGACAACAATCTCTGAAATTGGTCCAGTGTTGAGGGAGAGCGCTGCAGACGGCAGCTGCTTACGGCAGCTGCTTACGGCAGCTGCTTACGGGTTGTAATATGGTGCTATTGGGGCAAGCTGGCGCCGTCATTTATGGTCACTAAAAGTGCTTGTTTTTGCCATGACAAGCTCTGATTGTTAAAAGTGTCTGACCAGGGGCGATTCTAGTAACAAACCTTCATCCCCTAAATGGGAATGTGACGTGTACAGTCAAGGGCGTAGGTTTTGTTTCAACACTGGGGGGGATTTGGGGCATTAAACACTTCATTTCCTGCATTCTGGTGAATTTTGATGCACCACTTTCTGCTTTTTCAGCACGTTATGGTGGAAATATCTTTATTTATGTTAAAGGAAAACACAAATTTCAGCGCAAAATATTAGCAAAAATATAATGGAATATAATGCAGTACAGCTCTCAGTCATTTTGTATTGGCGTTTAGGTCATTTTATACAGTGACATCAAGTTTCAAAAAATGGTCTCACTAAAATAAAATGGCTACTGTGGGGACTAAACTCATCACACATGAATACAGCTGGGCTCTTTGAATCCACTCAGCTTTCCAGTGATACCCAATTTATGCAATTCCAAGACTGTTTAGGGACCCCAGTATGCAGAAATATTCAAATACACCATTTAAGAATAGGCAAAAATAGCACATTTATACAGCATGCATAAAACTGCATGGTTTTTGCCCAAAAGTGCATGTGATTATCATAAAGTGAGTATGTCTGGAAAGGAGAAATTGTGGGTACCCATAGAACCCATTTTCATTCACATATCTGGAGGTCAGAGGTCAAAGTACCTCTTTGAAAATGGCCATACCAGTTTTCCCTTGCCAATATTTAGCCTAACTTTGAAGCATTATTTAGCCTCCTTTTCCACAAGTATGACATGATTGGTACCAATTCCTTAGGTTTTCTAGTTGCATATGACACCAATGTATCTTCACTCAAGCATTAAGAACGAATCTATAACGCTGTAACTGTAATGCCGGCGGTCTCAGAGGGTTTGATAATTATTTTTTTGGGATAATGAGATTAAATTTAGGTGTGCTTGAGGACCCCTAAAAAGAATCTAAAACTGTGTCTGACATTATGAAAAGAGTCTCGCTCAAAGAGAAGTCTCGTTCTGGTGAGCTGTCGTGAGACAGCGGTGGAATAGTGGAATACATCCATGGTGGAAACGCGAATGCCAGCTGGGCAGAGATGGACACAATAACTAACAAACTGGATCAAGCGAAAGGTAAGAAAAATGGTTAATTTCTCTGTAGGGTCCTTTCAGTAATGTTGTCAGACATTTATAAAGACACTCTGAGCCAGTCAGTGGCAAAAACAAGCACTTCTAGTGGCTGTAACACTACGCGGCTCACTTTCCCTCGCAGCTTGTTTAGTGGCTGCTAGTTAACGCGCCAATTCCCTCAATACTAGAGCAATTTCAAAAATGATTCTACCCATCAGTCACAAACACAAAAACACATAAAATAGGGTCCAGGTTAAAAAAGATACCTAAGTTACCCTCTAACATCGGCCTTGAGTCCATGCTTTGATCATGATGGCATCTAAACATTAATCACTTTGCATCCATCTCAGGAAAATGCAGAGCATGAATTAAAAGAAAGATGTGAAATTCAACAGGTTTTTAGGAAGAAAAGAGAGACAGAAAGATGGACAAACCAGAAAGCTAACTATCTAAATGAAAAAGAAAGTTGTGATGCAGTTTTACCTGGCAGAAGAAGCAGGTGCAGAGCCCCGTGGTGGCCATCTGCAGCCATCCAGGTCTAATCAGACCAGGTAATGATGCACCGCTCGGTTTGTCCAGTCCCAGACGGGGCCGAAAACAGGCGAGTCGGATTAATCAGGAAGCGGCTCCACAGCTCTGATAAACACCAAGCAGACAAAATTCATACATCAGTGCGTGATTGTTGTCAGCTGGACGGGATGCAGCTTATTCACCCTTAATCATTTCTGAAATGGGTCCCTGTTAGCTTGCAAAGATTAAAATCTCTTAAGGATTTTGGCTTTTGTTTTGAAGCAGAACATTTCTGATAATATTTTCCCATTATGCAACTTGGTTCTGACAAAAATCTCATCAACTGCTTCACAAGCCACACTGACGTTCGATACTGTCCTTCAAGGCCAAAGGCACAGAAAAAGTCACGCAAATCTTATCTTTTCGGCACATTTTTTTCCCTCATATTGTAATGAGATACATACAGAATGAAGCTGAGGTTATTTCTATATCAAGCACGTCTCCGATGGTGACAGCTTATGTGGCATACCAACAGGGTTTCAATTTAAAAGTATTTCTCCATTTATCTGTGAGCTGACAGAAGCCGAGGCAGTTGCCAATTGTCAAAGGCGTATCTCATTACAGAGTCGACGTCAATATGTTTAGGAGACGTGCTTTCCGAGTGATTTTCTGCCGTATTGGAGGGATGCGCACACATGTATGCCAGGCTATAGGCAGGCAAATGACAGTGATTCGGTCAGAGATGACTGTGTGATGGAGAAAATAGGGAACAGACTGGAGTTCTCAGTGAGTTTTTTTTCTTTTCTTTTTTTTCACAGTACACATGGCTCAGACATGCGAACGCAGATCAGAATAATGGTTGGTATACAAACATACAGTATATCACTGTATATCACTCCATTTCATATTGAAGCACAAACCAAATATGACCTTTTTTGTCAAATACAAGATAGTTGAGGGTTAGAGGCAGGAAATTAAGAAACTTCTCACACATGGCATTTCCTGAATAGGTGCTGTGTGCTCATTTATAAAAAGGTTGCATCATTTTACAGGTCTAATGACACACAGCAACAATGAAAAACTGAACTAGGTCCACAAAAGCAGAAAAATGTTTTTTAATTAGATGCACTTCACCATAGAAAGTTCACATGGACTAACTCCATGATGCTCCATCTCCTTATATATAGACTTGTAAAGGTATGTTGGTACATATCGTCTCCCTTACAAGGCCGACCCTACTGCACAGACTCTGGCTCCAAATGACAGCAAAATCTCAACATGGTAGCTCCTGTATTCGGGATATATTACCATCACTTCTATAGTCTATAGACACACAGGCACATGTCGGCAAACATGAATGTAAACAAGGTGCAACATAAAATATTTTAAAATGTGGCTTTGCAAATGTTTCACGAGGGAAGTGCATTCAACACATCTGTTAGACCTAAAGATACACACAATGCATTTTGGTGTAACACTACAGAGCATCTTTAGCATGTTAAAATGCAACCATTAATGTATACATTCATAAAGACCCACATAAGCAACAATGAGCACAGCTGATATTTGGTAACACTTCAATTTACAGGTCCACAAATTTCATGATAATCATGTGATAATTAGCAAGTAAAATGGAAATTTCTTTGAATTACTGCCAAATTACCCCAAAATTTACCTCAAAATTTATCACTAATTACTTTATCAGAAACATTATTTAACAATTATATGCTAAAATAGCGTATAATTATTAAAATAGGGCTCTTCATCAGCAGTAGAAAACCAAAACTAATAGAAAACACTTCTGATCAGGCACAAATCACATTTATGACTTACTGTCTACACAAATGTAACCTGGTAGATAATTTAGTGATTCAGGGCATTTTTAAAGAAATTTCAAATAAGTTATTTGCTAATTATAATCTATTTATCAGCAGACATGGTAAATAAAGCATATCAATTAACTTTATGTTGTTTTCCTGGAAATGCATTAAATAAATTACCAGCAATCAGTGGAATATAATTATTAAATAATTTTTATAACAAAGTAATTTTTGATCAATTTTGAGGTAAATATTGGGGTCAGTAATTCTAAAGAAATTCAAATAGGTTACTTGCTAATTATTACCTAATTCCTATGAAATTTGTAAAATGAAGCATTACCTAACATTTAACCATCTGTAGTGACAAGGGTAGTATGTTGCCCCACACGACAACATATAAATATATATTAATATACAGTCATACAGTATACAGTATATGCCTGTACCTTTTCCTCTGTGCATGCCGACTGTGTCGTGGTGCTTGGTGGGAGGGTTGGTCATGCGCTGACAGGAGGAAAACAAGGAGCATCCCGATGGGACAAACAACAGCACCTGACCCCCATCACCTCTGTCTGGATGCAAAGCACATTCCTCTGGTTTGGATCTGTAGGTGCAGAGGCCTGGAAAGAAAAGGAAACTGCAGGTTCTGACACAGGTAAGATTAAGAATATAAATGGGGCATATTTTTTTTAGTTTTTACAAGTCACAGAAGACACTATCTTCATAGCATATATCATCTGTGCCAACTGTATTCCTGTATCTATATACTTATATATAGATCACTCTGTGGGCTCTGAGAACATGCACTGGCTTTAGATGAAAGTGTCAAATGGCTTGTTGAGCTCAATATCAAGTCAAACTCACATAAAGTAGGATCTTTTTAGGGGCCATATAAGCTTTCAGCAAATCCTCCCCACATTGTTCATACATGGATATTATCATTGTGCAGATATGACTGCTCTCAATTTTCCAACGATTTTCTGTCCACGTCGGCGCATAACGTGCCTTCCATTATCCCCTGAAACTCAAGAGCTCGACCATAAACGACAATTTCACCGATCAATGCGGTAATTTCATACAGGAATATACAAGGAGTTACAAATGGGGTTACAGAGCAGGGGGGAGTGTGGGGAGCAATGTCACATTTTATCCCCAAGACACAGGGGATAAAAGCAGACATCTGAGGATCTGTCTGGCGGTGGCGAGTATCAGAAGGAAAATGGACAACTGGACACTTTTATCTGGCTGGCTTTGATGTCGACGAGGAAGCTGATGGAGGTTCAAGGACGACTCCGACGTGAGTGAGGACTGAGGAGATGTGGGGGCGGGTGCATGCACGGGATAGGTGGGGGAAATAAACGGGGTATGTGCACGTACGCAAGAGAACAGTGCACGGACCGGGTGAGATAAAGGAGAAGCATAACAACGAGTCAGAAAGGAAGAGACAGGTGCCTCGACAGCGACTGGTCTTCAAACATTTACCTGTGCCTGCCTATGCTGGGGGGAGAAATGGCTGTTTGATTCCATTACACTTCTATTACAGCTGTAGTTAATGGCTGCGTCACAGTCTATTAACTGCATTCATCTTTGCCTCTGATATATAACAGGACATCAGCGTTGAACAAAGACAGATGACTGTGGCTCCCTGCTTCGCCTGTTACAACTCATACCTTATTTCCATGCACGGTATGAGGTGGAGGACACACACGCATAGAGAAACCTAAGACTTTCAGCACAAACACAGAGGAAATACGGCTACGTTCTAATATACTGTACCAAACAAACACGGTAACACAGACATCCATCTTTCTGTCCTCTCCACACTAGCACAGCACCGACAGCCAGCCGTCCAGTGTGATAAACAGGAATGGAGCGATGGTTTTGATCTAAATACGTCAATATCTGTGGGATCACAACACACGACTGTCAGCGTGCATTCGTCTTTGACGCGACATAAACAGCAGGAGAGATATACAGCGCACGACTGATAGCGGGTGTTAGCGTACATACGTGTATCTGAAATGTTCATTCACAGCTCAATTCAAGACTGCCGCTTATATCTGACTGTTCTGAATGATCTATTCAACAGCATAAGCTACTGTTATTATGCTGTGGGGAAGAGGTGTAAAGTCGATATTACAGGCTTTTATTTAATTCAAGCACTTTTTTTCCTCTTTCTATTCTCGTGTGCTAACACTGGTATGGATAAATGCCAAACCACCAAAACGACACTTGTATCTGGTGAATCAAATTTAAAGGGCGCGTCCATCTGTGGTCTGTAAATGGCCACTCAGCTGTAGCAAAAAGCAGTGACGTAGGTTACGCTAATCAAAGTTCACCTGTAAGGTTATGAATAATGTGAATGCTAGCACTAAGTGTTAAAGTTAAAGACTAGAAATACCTGAAAGGGTTAGTTTGGATTTTTTTGAAGTGGGGTGGTATGTATAGTCCTGCATTCTGTGAGGTAAAATTACTGCTTCTGTGACTGTAGTCTGGTGGCTTTGGCAAGAGGGATATAACAGCTTTTAGTGTACGATATATTTAGAATATTTTCTCAGCTTTACCTTGCTGTTAAACAGCACTTTCTCATTTCAAAACCACCAGACCAGACTCTATTCACAAAAACAGTCATTTTACCTTGTAGAACACTGCATCGATCGGTTAGTTTGTGTTATTGTGTGACTTTCGGATCTGAACAAACACGGCATCCAAACAGCAGTACATTGCTTAGCCTCCATTCTGGTACTCTGCCTCTCCAAACTGGGAGTGTGCCGAACGCCATCCAAGTCACTGTGTGTAACTTTGATACACTGACTATAAGGATGTACTGTATACTAACTGTATATTTAGCAGCGTCACCATGCAGAAGACAGCAGTAGTTAAAATGTTTAACTTCTAGATACCCACCAGTGAAAAAATATGTTTGAACACACGTCACATTTTTGTATTAAGCTGAAAACTGGGGGAAAAAATAATTTCCACCTCAACACAAAAAGCAGAAACCATCTCAATACACACTGAGGATGATAATATTATGAAAATTGGTGGGTACGTTTCTGACAACTACTAATTTGACTCCGAAAGTATAAGTTCAGTTTGCTGTATATGTCTACTTCTAATGTCTCTTCGCAGCTTAGTAAGTGATCCCCAGTTTTCATAATCACACTCTGAGCAACAGAAAGTGACATATTTGCTTACTGCTATGGCAACACTGCCAAACTTCACTTTGAATATAAATAATATGCACTTATGTGCAAAATCACATCTTACTTACTTACTTACTCTGTAATGCGCTATATTATTTACTGTCTGACATTTTAGTGCCCTCAAAAAAAAATCCCACAATAGAACAAAGTCCACAGCATAAAGTACACTACTTTCTGCTCATGTGTCACATTTAATAGATGACGCAAAATGAGGATAATCCATAAATGTCCAAAATCTCAATTTACTGCACAATATGCCGTCTATTGTATGGTGAATGAGTGAACAAGAGAGTGATTTAGGACACATCCAAAATGTAGGCTGAATTTCCAACACTGAATTGAAAAACTACATCTTTTTTCCTCTTCACACTGATGATAAAACGTCCAATCTGCTGTAAATCTGAGGGGGGGGGGGGTCTTCGCAGACTTCCAGCAGCAGTGTGCACATATCTGAATTTGTATGAGACAAAGGCAGACATGGATAAAGAGCTCCTTGCACGTTTAGTTAATTTCATAAGGGGGATTATACATGGTCTCAGCAGTGCCTTCGAATGAGCCGCTCTGAGATGAGGCTCGCGTTGCTGCTTTACTCCCTGCAGGCTCTCGCTACCCAGCATTAACCTATTTAGGGCGGCTTTTAGGCCCCTCTATCGCCCCTATACTCTTTCACAATTTATGAGGCCTAATCAATACGGAGTGGAGCACCTACATGAAAAATGTTTCTGGGGGGGGAAACCTCAGAGACAGAGCACATCAAAGAGAGGCCCCCATCCCTGCAAGAGATACCACTCTCCAAATTAATATAACCCAATACACAACGGAGAGCCCAGACCCCACAATAAGAGGACAGGGCCCAGAGGCTAATACCCTGTTAGAGCAGTTTTATTTTACCCTTCCTCTCCCCTGCCTTCATCTACACACCCTTCATAAAGCGCTTTATCAAAAGCTAATTATGCCTAAAAACAATGAAATAACTCATAGGACGGCAGCCTGTACGCAGCTTATTTGTGAGCCTCTTGGCAAGAGTGCCCCACAAAAATTATATTGTCACTTACCTATTAATGAAGACAAGTTTGCAGGCACTCTTTGGTCCATTTTAATTTATATTAATTCTCTGTCAGCCCTCGTTATGGGCATTATTAAACTGCATCCGGAAGCAAAACAAGGCTTTTGACCCGAGCAGGAGTTGGAATAAATCTCTCTCTATCATTTAGGGGCTGTGAGCAGGCAAAATACCTTAACAAACAACCTGGCAGAGGGAGGTATGTGAGGTGAATATAGAGGAGCTAACAGAGTTTTGAATATATTTAAAAGTGTCTGCGTTAACTATGCAGATTCAAAGTGCAGATCCACAGAACAGAATGAAGAAGCATACAAAAGACAAGTTGTGCAGCTTATTGCTGTGTCACTGTCCTGATCTCACGTTTCACAGCAGACATGTCACAGTAGGAAAAACAGGTGTAAATAATAAAAGAAGTCATGGCTGAATTCCATTTTGTCACACGGTCGTGTCTGACTAGGACACTTCGACAGACATTGTTATGTTACTGCTATCACTTGTGCTTTTCCTGCAATGACAAGTCAAACTGTCAAAGTTCCATCAGAATGAAATGTCATTTTGTTTATAAGAATATATAAGAATCGCTTAACAAATTCATTCATTCATTCATCGTCAACCGCTTATCCCGTTAGGGGTCGCGGGGGGCTGGAGCCGATCCCAGCTAGCATTGGGCGAAGGCGGGGTACATCCTGGACAGGTCGCCAGTCCATCGCAGGGCAGATAACATATAGACAGACAACCATTCACACTCACATCCACACCTACGGGCAATTTAGGGTGATCAATTAACCTAAATTGCATGTTTTTGGACGGTGGGAGGAAGCCGGAGTACCCGGAGAAAACCCACGCTTACACGGGGAGAACATACAAACTCCACACAGAAGAGAGGAGTCGGAATCGAACCTGCGACCCTCTTGCTGTGAAGCGACAGCGCTAACCACTACACCACCGTGCAGCCCCGCTTAACAAATTGCACAGGCTAATTGTAATCCCCATTAAATTTGCGTCTAAAGCCCATCCTACAGTGGACAGACGAAGTCTATGCACCCCTGTTAAAATGCCAGGTTTTTGTAAAAAGTGACGCCATGACAAATCATTTCAGAACTTTTTTTCCACCTGTATTGTCCCCTATAACCTGAACAATTTAACTGAAAAGCAAACTGAAACAGTTTTGGAAATAAAAATACAAAACTTATAATAACCTGGTTGCGTAAATATGCACACCCTTAAACTAATACTTTGTTGAAGCATCTTTTGATTCTATTACAGCACTCTCTTTGGGTAGGGGTCTACCAGCATGGCACATCTTGACTTGGAAATATTTGCCCACTCTTCCGTGCAAAAGTATCTCCTGCCCACAGACCTCTTCAGGTCACCCCACAGATTTTAAATAGGATTCAGGTCTGGGCTCTAACTGACAATCTTCTTCTGGTGAAACCGTTCTTTTGTAGATTTGGATGTACGCTTTGGGTCGTTGTCGTGCTGAAAGGTGAAATTCCTCTTTACCGTCAGCTTTCTAGCAGACGCCTGAAGGTTTTGTGCCAAAATTGACTGGTACTGACCCATTAAATTTGCATCTAAAGCCCTTCCTACTTAAGTTCTTAGTACAGTGACTATACCAACTAGTTTTCAACTCGGGATTACCAGATCTGGCTGCACCCACTGGGCAACCTCCAGGTCTGAGAAGTGAAGCCAATGCTGAAGTGCCTTACACTTGCATTCTTTCTAATATCCAGCAGGGGGCGACTCCTCTGGTTGCAAAAAGAAGTCTGATTGTATAGAAGTCTATGAGAAAATGAGCCTACTTCTTACTTGATTTATTACATCAGTAAACATTGTAAACAATGTTTTTGAAACATCCGTGGGTTCTTGAGAAAGATGGTAATGGGAATAAAGAACAGAATATCATATTTGAATGTGGGTGGGATACTTGGGATACTAAGATTGGAGTTACATAGCTCCAGCCTCTCGTGTCACTTCTGGCTGCAAAAAAAAAACAAAAAAACAAGATGGCTTCAAAACGGCAGTCCGCAAACCAGTGGGTGGCGTCACAGTGACTACATCCACTTCTTATATACAGGCTATTGTTGCAACAGTAGAACTTAAGCTAGCATAAAGATCTTAGCACTGCAGCTGCACAAGCTGTTACATAACTGCTGAAAATAACAGTTTAATGAGGGAATTTCCTGAAATGCAAATCCTCTTTACTTACTTTACTCCAACGGGCAAGCGAATAGTTTTGGCAGTTTGCTGATTCAGTTTGCTTCTTAACAGCAAATATTCAGTAACTGCTTTCTCTACATGCAAACTAGTTTGTGTAGCAAAATCTGTTTTAATTTAAGGATGTGTTTCAACTTATTAAACATTTATGTTATATCTCTGAGAAGTTTGAACTCATGATCAGGTGGAGCAACCAGCTCCAGGCTGGTACAGACCATGATTTTACTGAACAGAACATCTTTGATGGTTAAAAGTGAATATTATGGTGCTCAAATGCATACGTCATGTGTATCTGGATCGACTCTCCAAGTGTCAAGTCAAGGTTTTTTCAAAAAGCAAAAGAAATTCATCACAGAGGAGACAGACATATCCTTTTCTCCACCAACAGCAGCCAACAGCATTGCAATGCAACCACAGGTCGTGTTGAATTTTTAATAAATGATATACAATAACCTGCTGTTTTGCTCTTACTGTGCTGTCACAATTTCCCCATACACCTCCTGCACTAAAGTAACAACGGTGATCTATTACAAGAAAGCCTGATCGCTAATGCTGTTTCAGAGGAGGTCATGGATAATGTCCCCATCACAAACTGCATCACAACACTGATTCTAATAGAACTGATGGGCAGCGATCGGCTAATGAGGCTGAAACTGCACCATTCCAGTCAATTTAACCAAACTGTCGGCCCCTCACTTTGCATTGTGATCACGTAAAGTACAAAATATACCTCGTAGCTCTTTACATACATTCTCCAAAGCTCGAGGATGTCACTGTGAAATTCACTGGACAGTAACTACAAATTTTATGAGTAGATCCTGTGCCCCTAACCAAGATAAACCTGGCCATGCTCAATCCTCCAGTGTTCACAGTTGTCTTTCTGGCAGCCATATTGGTCGTTCCCCCTCCCTTTCTCTACCCTCCACCCATTCCAGGAACCTATTGTTAAATGATCCATTCATTCTCTGTGGCTCCGTTGGCTCGTCCACAGCTTCTGGTCAGTGGAGAGTGGCTAATCTGCAATGCTGCCTGTGTTTGTAGGGCTGTAACGGCACTGACTGAATGTTAATTGTATTCCCCTCACAGCAGCCTACCTATCTGTCTACCTGCCTGTCTGTCTGCCTGAATGCTGAACTCAACACCTGTCTGAACACCTAATGGTGTCCAAGTGCCTGTCTGACTGCATCAATATTGAATCTTTGAAATATCTGCCTATCTATATTTGACTACTTGGCTGTGCACACCTGTCTCTCTTCCCGCCTACTTGTGTCCATAGATGGCTGCCTGTGTGTGGGAATCACACATAATCACATCAAGCGAAAGGGAAATTATCAATACAACCTGCCATCACCCATCAAATGGTGAAAATGAAACAGTACTGCATCTGGCAGTAAACAACTAATATGCTGTGTGATCCCCTGTGAATCATTTCTTTCAAACGTTTCGTCCTTCAAACCAAAGTTATTATTACTTTTAGTTTACTGGACATTATGACTGGACATTCAAGGTGAAAAGCTCAGTGCCACTGTGATAATCGGAGTGAAGGGAAACCGGCCACAGCTAGCGCTGAAATGGTTCTCTCGCCAGGGAAAAAATTGCATGTGGTGCATTATTATTTTTTTATTAGGTCAAAAATGCTTTGTAAAGCATTTATTGCAGCAAGAGGGAATAACAGATGGATTTCTCACAGGGATAATGTGCTGCAGAGCTTCTTCCTCTGCATGTTGTCTCTATAAATATTCAGACCCACGGTCCAGGGGTCATGTTGGGCGGGAGGAAAGCTGTGGTTATTTAAACAGTGTGTTGCTGGCATGTTGCAAAAGGTTGATATAGGTCATGTTGACTGAATGACCCTTCAGCCTACCTCTCTTCTTCTGTACATAATATTTAAAAGTATCTTCTATTTTACTCTTTCTCTCTTGTCTCTCTTCTAAACTTTAGGAAACAATACTCACACAAACCAGAAGCACAAATAATCCCCTTTGACACTGCAATGGTCTGAGCCAGGCTAGCTGTTTCCTCCTGTTTCCAGTGTCTATGCTAAACTAAGCTAAGCTAACCAGCTGCTGGGAGTAGCTTCATATCTACCATAAGTAAGTTTACCTTACCATAAGTTTAGGAAAAGATCACCTTGGTTAGGATGAGGCAACAAAACTACTTTGTTAAGTTTAGGCAAGAAAACTGCTTTGTTAAGTTTAGGAAAACATCAACTTGATTAGGGTTAGGCAACAAAACTACTTTGTTAAGTTTAGGAAAAGATCAACTTGATTAGGATTAGGCAACAAAACTACTTTGTTAAGATCGACATGATTAGGGTTAGACAACAAAACTAATTATGTTGAGGAAAAGATCAACTTGGTTAGGATTAGGCAAAAAAATACTTTGTTAAGAAAGAAAGAAAAGAAAGATATTCCTTTATTAGTCCCACAGTGGGGAAATTCAGTTTTACACTCTGTTTTTCACACACAGTACATATACATGCGTCAATGGAGAGATGTCAGAGTGATGGGGCTGCTCCTGACAAGCGCCCAGAGCAGTTTGGGGTTTGGTGCCTTGCTCAGGGGCACCTCGGCAGTGCCCAAGAGGTAAACTGGCACCTCTCCAGCAACCAGTTGGTCTTGGTCCATGGGGGTCTTGAACCCGTGACGTCCGCGTCCTAACCCAAGTCCTTACAGACTGAGCTACTGCCGCCCCAAGTTACGGAAAAGATTGACTTGACTAAGATTAGGCAACAAAAGTACTTTGTTAAGTTTAGGAAAAGATCAACTTGGATAGGAATAGGCAACAAAACTACTTTAAGTTTAGGAAAAGATCAACTTGGTTAGGTTTAGTCAATAAAACTACTTAGGTTTAGGAAAAGATTGGACTTGAACTTGGTTAAGATTAGGCAACAAAACTAATTAGTTAGGTTTAGGAAAAGACTGAATTTCACACAGGGTACGAACACCAGTCTCCTGATGCAACGTTTGTCACTGTTTATACTTTCACAATTACGTGGCTTACATACAAATTTACTTTGGGGGATATATACGGATTACAGTGCATTCGTTTTTGTAGGTATAGCTACAAAAGGTATAAGCCTGCATTTGCAGTTTCCCATAATCTGTTGCTAGTACATCCTTCCTTCCATTCCTCCCCACCTCTGTCCTTTGTCCCTCCCTCACTCAGCTTTTTTTCATCTCCTCAATATCTCCCTTCTGAAAGCCCCGGCCCGTTCAATTAGCCATCTGCTAGCCTGGCCGGCAGCAGCAGAACCGGTGTGACCAGCCACTTTGATGGTGCAACCCCGGGGATCAGGACAGGTGAGTGGGCCGCAATCAGCCACTTTGATTACTCCCTTAACCACTGCAGAGCAACCAATTCACCACAGGGCTACCACTGAACCTATTAACCTGTTAGCGTGCACAGCCACCCGCAAGGAAATTGGATGCTGGAGGAAGGATGTAAGGTGGTGTTTTCTAATGGAAATCATGTCATGTGGGTCCTTCAGGTGGAGCAAAATAAGACCTTGAGGTGGTGTGTGTGCACGGGACTCCAGGACACATGGTGGTGTTACAGTAATCAAAGCTGTTATCAGGAACATAATCCGAGAGATTACTGGCACTCTTTCAGATCCTCTCATTTAATTTTCTCTTTCTGTTAACTGAGGTTTTTTTTTGTTATCTAAACTCATTAGATCATGATCTCTTTTCACTGCAACATAACAGGAAACACATTCAGTCACATGCATCAGTGTACAGCCCGAGAGTTTACCTCTGTGTGAGTGTGTGATAACAAGGCCAGTAAGAACAGGCAGCAATTAGCTGCTAGTAGGCCCCACTGATTATGTTGTTAATTGTTTTTTCCTCTGCACCCTTTCCCTATACATGTTTTGTCACCATTTGGGGGATTATTTGAATGTTCTCTGCTAATTATATTATTAAAGATAAGACCATCATTCCCTAATGGCTTGACAATGGTAATGTAGTTATTATTACTGTTACAAAAGGTGAATAGCAGACTCATGTTAAAGGAGAATCCTACAGGGCAGAAGGCTATAGCTTACATGGTTATAGAGTGAAACGTTATACACCAACTGTGTGTAAAATATTCCTGAGTCAGAGAGAGCTCACGTAAGGCTTTCAAGCTGATTGCAGTTTAAATGAATGCAATGATACAAAAAGAAAAAAAGACAACACGAAAAGACTTCCCATGCCGTAACACTGGAAATGATGGTGCTACTGTGAACAATTTCAGCTCTACTTTGGAGTCAGTTACACTAGGCAACACTCCAATGGGATAAATGAGCCCACAGAAGAAAAGGATGTCAGCGGGGGAAGGATGAAAGAAGGAATGGATCTGTTGGTTGCAACACAGACCTTCCTCAGATCATTGCCGTGTGAGATTTCCCTGAATACCAGATTAGCTTTGAATGTTGGTGTCCTGAAAAACAAAATCCTGCCTCTACACTGTTCTAACAAGGTCCAGGAGTGATGCAAGAAGTATAGCTGCTGGAGGAGTTTTAAATCACATAAAGTTTTCAAAGCAGCAAAAGTGGTTTGTTTGGAGTGATTATAGGACGAACTGGAAAGTTTGCATGAGCAGTGATAGACAGGGAAGACAAAGAAAACAGCAGCACCTTCAGAAAGTCAAACTTCATGTCACGACTTAGATAAGAGCAGTATTAATCTTCTCATCTAACTGCCTCATGAACAAACACATCTATCAAACTCCTCAACCAGTATCCTTCAATCCAGCCAGTTTCACCTCCTGTTTTTTGGTTAACATTCGTTCTCAAACAGCGAATAGTGGGAAACCAGCTTAGATGAATTTACTGTTTATCAGACTGCAAATGAGACAAGAATTAGTGCAACTTTCTGTCACTCACTCTCTTCTTTACCGTGTCCTCCCAGAGAGGCAGCCGTCTGGCTTCTGCTCACCTCTGCACGCCATCCACAGCGCACCGGAGGACGGATAGACATGTTGCCGAGGCCATTTGAAATGCAGTTTTGGGTTGTTTTTGAGGTGCATCGTCCACCAGCACCGCCCGCTCTCGCCTAGCGGCCCAGCACTTACACCATACCGGGCTGCACCGTGATTCGTTTATTTCTCTAATGAGACTTTTTAATGTTGTTTTCTTTTGAGCTGAAAGTTGTGCGCTCCCATCCAGACCTGTTAGAGGCCCGCAAACCTCCAGTATCGACTGCCTTCTGTTAATTCATCTCCAGGAGGTGACGGCAAAGAAGAAAGCGAGTGAGAGAATCGTGTGTCGCACTGTAATCCACTGCTTTGACTTAGGAAACTAAAAAATAAATGAAAACCCTCAGTTAGCTAATGCAAAAAGATGGGCTAGCTATGTAAGGACTTGGGTTAGGACGCGGAGGGAGCGCGGTTCAACCCCCTAAAGAAAAAAAAAAAGTGGTGGGAGAGGGTTCTCTTGGTCGGGGGGTGCCCGGGAAAGGCACCAAACCCCCAACCCTCGGGCGGTGGGGACCCCCCCCCTCTCACATCTCCTAAAATATATATTTGTGAAAAAAAAGTAAAAAAAATATTTCCCCTTGGGGAATAAAAAAATATTCTTCTTCTCTCTTCTATGCCTAACTAGAAAGACAAACCGACAGATAAACAGATTTATCAGTTTGCTGCTCAGACACAAAAGGACAAGGGGCAAACTTAGAGGATGACCTGCAGTTTCTACTATAGTCATACATCTTGCTCCCATTTCACCAACAACCTGCTTTTTTAAACTTTGGTCACAAAATTAAGCTATTTATCAAAAAAAAGAAAAAAACGGTAAATGGTGTGGCCAATCAGCTTGGTCAGATAATGACTCAAATAAATATGGAATATCATAGAAAAGTCAAAATACACTGGAGGAGGGTATAAGGTCATACAGTTTGCATTTGAGTTTACGTTTGACTTGGAGTCTCCGTCCCTCCTCTCCAGCCACATGCCCTACTCCCCCTTCACTGCCATTTTCCTTTCAACCACCAGATGCCCTCGGACTTTCCCTCCGTTCCCCATCATCTCACTTTCCCCGCCCACCTGCTGACCTGCTCGCATTTCCATCCTCAGCCCTGCAGTGCCATGACCTTCCCCGCCCACCTGCTCCCACTTCCCGTATCAACCCTGCGGATATTTATTCAGCCCTTTACTTGTCAAAGTTGCCATGCGCCTCTTGACTTAGCTTCCTAGCTTCTGTATGCGAGGCTATCTGAAACTGCTATCTGTGATTTGTTATCTGCCTGTACCTGTCTACCTGTTGGCCTACAGCATATACAGTATGTATACACAGTGCATGTATAAATCTGAACTTATCCTGTCTGCCTGCTTTGTCTGCGTTGGCGTCCAATCCTGCTGTTCTTGAATAGGAAAAAAGAACCTAGCTTAGCTTAGCACAAACACTGGAAACAGGGAGAAACAGCTAACCTGGCTCTGTCTGAAGAAAACAAAAGCAACCAACCAGCACATCTAAAGCTCACTAATGTATATCTTGTTTGATTAATCTATACAGAAAAGCATGACAAAATGCATATAACATTGTCCCGACTGGTTACAAACAGGCTCGGTAGTGAACATTAGGCTATACTATTTGTATAATTAGATTCCAGTGGTGGTTGTGTAGGATTGCTTCTGACTCGTGATCCAAACGTTTCCCACAGCGTGATAAAGTCTAAAAGTCAACATTTATTGAGAACAGATTTCCAAATTCAATTCATTCAAATTCAAGAGCAAACATGAAAACAGGCAGATGAGTATTGAAAAGATTTCAGTTCAGAATCAATGCATCATCTAATCGGCTCTTTATAGAAACCACTGATCCAACTATGTAGAATAAATATTGGCCAATATCAATCGGTGACCGATTGATCGGAGCAACCATACATAACACAGTGGTATCAATTTTCTCATCTAACTCAGTAAGAAACAAGTGTATTTCCCAGGGTGTCGAACTGTTCTTTTAAACATCTGTCTCTCACGAGCTCCTCAACTCTTTGCAAGTGCAACACTTAATGACTTGACGTTGAGTGCCTCCTTAAGATCTGCATGACAAGTGCAAAAATAACCCTGAGCTCTAAGGTCTCATGCAGGTGAACTTCAACACCTCTTGAACACAACTTCAGTCTCCTGAGTATTACTCTATATGCCTAACCTCTAACCTTCCACATGCAGCACAGAAATAGATCAAGCTCGAGCACTCTGCTTCCCTAACGTACTCTCATACTTATGCTATCCTGGCGAGTCTCACTTATTAACTCTGAGCGCCTGAGTTATATATTGGCATATAATTCAGAATGACTCTATCCACTGTATGCATGTCATGAATGCATAAGTGTCTCTAATTTGGGATGGAGAAAGGAGAGCTGGAGCAAGGTGACCCCGGCTGTGTTCTTAATCATCAGCTGGTCTGGATGAGGTTAAGAATGGAAATTGGTTTGGCTCTGTAGTGAATCTATTATCATATCTTCTCACCCCTCCGTCCCTCCTTCTTTGTTTCTCATCTCTGTTAGACACCATTTTACATCTCGCTCGCTCTCCTTGTCTATCCTTCTCCTCTTTGTCATTTGCTTTTTTCCCCTCACGCTCACTTTTTCTCTGTGATGTAAAAACTGCCTCAGCATATTGATAATGGGATTTATTCAAATAGCCCTCCTTAAAGCGAAGGACATTCTCTGTGACATCTGCAGTTATTATATTGAATCGTGTAGGTGTCTGCATTCTCTACACTGGTCTGTGTTATCCTCAGGACACCGATTGCTGATCAAAATTCAGACGCTTCCTCTGTATTTTTATCCTTGTCTCAATCATCGATCAGCATTTGGCAACATGCTGCGTGTTAGGATAAAAAGACATCTCTTCTCCTTCCATTCACTCGACAGAGAGACAGTTCACACACAGCAGGAGGTTTCTTTTCACTGCAAACACTTGTTGGTTCATTAGGAGCCGGTTGGAGCGACTGACTGAATGTGGCTTGTTGATCTGATTAAACCATCGTGTCTAATTAGGGGCTGTATCATGGCTCAGTTCACAGCTGCTGTAGCATTAGAAAGACAGAGGATGCACCGTAAGCATTAAAATTCCTATGCTCTGTTTGCCACCGGAGTACGGAGACTGGGTAGTGGCCACAAAGGAAGTGAATTCCTACAGCGGTGGCGGCAGAGTACGTGTGTGCACCATTGTTAATAGTTATGTCGACAACAAACGATAGCTGGGGCCGTAAAGTGTTGTCGCATTAAGGCGCAGCTGCAAGGAGATGGATGGCTGGCTATTTAGCTAGGTAGTCCTTCTCTGGAGTGGCGGGAAGTGGGGCAGAGAGACCCAGCCGTGCCGCTGGGCACCAGCCTGCTGTTCAGGTTATTTCCAGTAACTAGCAGTAGCATTAAAGCAAAGTACATCAGACCGGCACACAGGGTACTATGCAAACAGTCAAGACCACGACCCTTTTTGGGGATAGAAAAACCCAGGGACATCAATGCAATCTGATGTATGTTTGGATCGCAATTTTGACAAATTCATATGCATTAAACGTTTGTTTTATACACATGTCAAATAATTATTTTGCGACCACGCCTGAACCTGAGCGTTTAAGCGCTTTAAGGTTGATCCTGGTTCCTTCAGTCTTCCCCCGTCCAACACAGTGGCCGGACATTTCTTATACTTATGTGTTGTCTGTAAATAACCAGCTTGTTAATAGCCAACTATTTGATCTATAGGCTGAGATTTAGCTGATGCTGCTACAACGTTAATGTATGACTGTATTACTGTCCCACTAAAGCTAACGTTAGTTAGCCATGCTAGTCCCTGTCTCCAGCATATTTCAGCCATTTTCCACGCTGACAGTGAATTTTCATGTATTGTATGAATGTAATCACAGTGTGAAAGCCTCCATTAACCTGCTACAAAACAGCTTTTTGCCATTTTCTTTCCTGTGACAGCAAGTTTCTTTACCATAAAAGAGAGCGAAGCCTTGGCGATGACGCCATGCTGGTCTGGTCTATAGCTTGGAGCCACGGCAGTCTAACAAAATGGAGATCAGCATTGTTGGATTTATTGTTGGTTCAAACCAACTACACAACAAGTGATACCAGTTTCTTTAAAGTAGAAGTTTCAACTTCTTCTGTTCACACTATGACCGTCTATGAGAAACACGGGATTGTTTTTGCCCAAAAGGAGGCGTGGTCATGAGACCCTAGTGTGGATGATATATAGTGCCTTCAAATAGGGTTGTGTTTATCGTGGTTACAAGAGTTATGAAGTCGTGAAAACACAGCTGCTAAGCAACGGCAATATTAACATTACTGTCCAAGTCTAGAAGCCACAGAAGCTAACAATTTAGCAAGCTAGCAAAGAGTGAGCAAGATTTTCCTCAGACATATTATAAAATTGCCAAGAAAAACAACATACGACTAAAAATACAATACTCTGTACAATATTAACTTATTCTGCACCTTTAAATGAACTTCCATGGGCTCCACCATTTCTCACAACATCAACAAACACATCGCAATTCGTGAACAACATGAGGGGGGAGTTTATATCGGCCAAACTCAGGGTAAGCACACCCACTGATGCATGGTGGGATAAGCAAGCTAGCTACCCAGCCAGCTGTCCACTAGTTAGATAGCTACCTTGCTAATTCCACCATGCTTTAATGTTACACTGGTTACAGAAAATGTGCTGAACAAAGTTGTCAATCGTCTGGCGATAAAGTGTTTTCATATGTTGTGACAAGAGTGTGGACGAAGCAGTTCAATTTTACTCATTTCCTCTGGCTCTCTATGCTTCATAACGTTACTACTCTACTGCTTATTTTATAAAAACCTTACGGAAGTCAGCCCGCTACAACAGTGGTGACGGCAACAGCACACATAAAAATGGCCGCCAGTCTGATTATCCTACTGCATGATTTGAATAGCACTGTCTGTTCTACTCTTAGTCCATTTCACACATCCAGTGCTACAAAACATGTAGCTTTGCCAGCTAATCGCCAATAATCCCTCCATCATGGCCACTGATGATAGATTAGGGTTCAACTCATCCCGAGTTTATCATACTTATCAACTGATTCCACTTTATATGTTCAGTAAACACTAGACAACAAAAAAAAAATCAATAAACCAATGCAATCAAGCAAATGAACTAAATAAACTAATTATATTGTGTGAGGAGAATTGCCGAAGGAACTGAATAAAGCACATTGATTAAAAAAAACATTTTTAATCTGTGGGTGTATGTTAATTTGTTCATGATGATTAGGACTCCAAAATGAGAGCAAAAATTAACAAAAGCATGATTCAACACTGATTCATTTGGCTGCAAACTATTATCTTCATTTTTGATGAATCTGATTGTTTTTTGATTAATCTATCAATTGTACAATCTATGAAATGTGAAAAAAATAGTGAAAAAATGCTCATCACAACTTCCCAGAGCCCAAGGTGACATTGTCACAGACACAGCCGAACAATAACAGAAGGACAGAGGATAAAGATCCTGCCTCTTTGTTTGGCTTAGTCTGCAGATGTTGACTCAGGAATAGAAAGCCTTGAGACTCATCACATTCAAACAGCACTAAAGTGTTTGTGCAGAGCCAGTTGCATCTGTAAGGGAAAGGAACAGCTCTGTCCAAACCGGTGTTGTCACATTAAAACATTCTCACTTTCTTGAGAAGTTTGTTTTCCCCACAACATCAAGAGGCGCCTTTTCCACAAGGGCTTATTTATCGACTTGGCACTCTCGGGGGTGATATTCACCTGAAAGGACGTTTTGAGAGGTCTGAGTCCGCATCTATCCTGCATCAGCAGCGTAGGGTTTGCCAACAGTTTGACAGTGAAGTAGCAGGGCAGGAAGTGGATGGAGTGCGGAGAAATGTTTGGTGTCAAGCGGAGGCCAGAGACAACATTAACCTTTCATTGCCTTAGGAAAAGGTGAAGGAGGTTACGTTCCACACTGTAACATAAATGTAGTTGGCACAGAGTCAGAACTGTGGGCGTTGTTTCGCTTAGGAAAACCAATCGTGTTTTGCTCTATTTTGTTTAATTTTGGGTTTCGGGGCTCGTGGGCAGTGAGTTCATCTTTCTCCTCACCTCTGAACAAGCAAGGAATCCAAAAACTGATTAAACTGTTCATATTTCTAGCTGTTTATGCAACACAGCTGCAAGAAATGCTCACTTTTCAAATGCGGTGTGAAAGCCAGTTTATCAATTACATAGTTTAGCGCTGAATTACAATTATACATAAACTGAACAGCAAAAGAAATCATACAACGAGTAGATGATTTGCATGGAAAATAACTAACTGTCCAAGACCCCTGTCAGTTAATGCATCAGTGATATACGTGCAGTCGCTAAACAAATGCAGCAACACTGTGACCTTTGCAAATCCGCTTACGTTGATGCAACATGCTTCTCTCGGTTGTTTAAGATGTTGCCATATGTTCCCACTGTGAGCAACAAGTCACTAGAGATCCATTCATTTCCTACAGAGCTCAGCGAGCAGAAAACTCAGCCAACACATTGACAGACAACAGACTTGTTGGCCAGAAATAGTTAGCTGGAACGAAGAGGGCAACTCAAGAAAATTAAATGATATAAACAGAGTTGATGAAAGTATAATTGAACAGATAAATTTGCTGTTAAAGTTTTGATAAAGGCATGAGTGGTTGATTGAAAATAAGGCAGATACAGTATTTGATAAAAGAGGCTTAATTTGGGAAGCATCTTTATCTTCTATCATAGATCTGTTCTCTGTTTTTAAATGTTTGCATTGGTGGATGATCCAACATGTTGCAGTATGAAAAAAGCAATATTAGTGCATCTATATTTTGGCTAATTTCGGTGACATTTTTGGTGTCAATATGGTGGCTGCAAGTAATGAAGCATAAAGAAGTAAAGAGAATAAAAATGAATTAAAGGAACAGTGGGTAACATTTCAGGGGATCTACTTATTACCAGAAATTGAATATAATATTCATCACTGTATTGAAACTAGGAGTTGCTGTGTTTTCTTTACCTTAGAATGAGCCGCTCATATCTACATAGGGTCCTCTTGACGGGGTCCGCCATGTTGCTCCGCCATGTTTCTACTGTAGCCCACAAACAAACCAAACAGTGACTTTAGAGAGAGCCTTTCATGTTCTTTACATTTCCAAAGGCCACCATGGTTCTCCGACATGCTTGTGAAACTGCAGTAACGTGAGCTGTGAGTGGAGGGGTATTCAGCTGATTGCAATCTGCAACCACACCACTAGATGTCACCAAATACTACAAAGTATATCTTTAAAAAGTAAGTTTTAAAAAAGTCACTATGTTTAAAACTACCTGAATTCATACATTTATACTGTATTAACGTGTCAGATAACTATGAATAACGTGAAAGGTGTTGTGACAAACCCACGGGGAATTAGCAGCCCACTTTCTACATTTTACCATCTTTCAGCTCGTTGTTTTGATTGCAAAACGTCACAAACTTTCTGCGTTGTTTCCAGCTGCTGTAAGTTGTTTTTAGCAATGAATCTCTGATCAATCCACAGCATGCTACCTGACCAGCACCAAACAGCAGACTTACAAAGTTAGCAACCAGCTGGTGGAGCATTTAGCAGCTAAAGAGCTAGATATTTCTCTCAGGAGCTGGTGCAGAACAAAACAGAGCTAAAAGGAGAGAGGATATGGCCTCACACTGAATACCAACTGGAAAGCCTGAAACATGGGTGAGAGGTCGATTACCACCATTTAAAACTTTCCACTACACTACAATCGGAGACAACACCTAAACTGTAAAGTTACAAAGGTGCTTAGGGAACGGCTGCATCACTGGGAGTTGACGTTAACACATTAAAGCAGAGTTACGAAATGAAACACATTACGTTCAAAAACTTGTAGCTGCTGACCACATGCAATCACAGCTTCTCACACCTACCATTACCATGAATTGCACTCCAGCAACACATTAGAGGACAAGTGTGAATGCACAGTTCGGAAGTATCACAATTAACCTATTCATGTCCAGACAACAAGTGCCTCATTATTCAAAGTGTTTGATCCAAAGTGCTTTCTTCGCCCGTGAGGGGATAATTTCCCATTATGCTAACTTGCTACGGTGATGGCTAACACGCCCTGCCAAAATAGGAAAAAATAAAAGTGACAACATGCGGTCTGACAATACAAACAGATGCTGCAAGAAAGGCATCGCATCCTAAACATGAGTTACACAATTTACTTGATTTCTCGAGTAAATTCCTCTCCTCCTGCAATTGAATGAGCTTGAGTCAGTGACAAGATGTCAATAGCAGGAAATAACATGATTCACTGCACTGTAATTAGAGATTCAGCGAGATGAAAAGAGAAGATTTGCTCTTTGACACGGGTCACCCACGGAGAAACACAAATACTATCTAAATGTCATCAGGCGTACTGTAGCTGCAGAGCCTCGTGTGAGATTGTGCACAGTGAATACATTATATTCATCTATTTTCATCTCAGAGCCATTATAACTCTGTCAAAGGACCGTGACTCACAGAAGTAGAGAAATTGGAAAGCAAAGTTGAAAGTCGCAGCCAAGGAAAGCGTTTGATTTCTTCCCTCAAACGAGAACTGCTCTCCGGATCAAAGTGAGTCCAGTATTAATATGTTTGAACCAAATTTCAGCGATGATCAAACTGGACAACCTCTTTATTATTGGTTATTATTATTACTGGTAGATTTAAACAAAGAAAACTATCTGCGGCTTTATCTGTCCTCCTCCGACGTGGTGGCTGAAGCTATCGGAGCACAGATCAGTAATTACTGCAGGTTGTCAACAATTTATCACCGAGGTCCTGCGGGTTTCTGCGAAGAGGCTGGACGCAATTGCACACGTGCACGCTCGTGCACCCATGAAAGTACGGACACAGATGGTTGGTAACACAAAGTCACACACATGCACGGAGCATCGAAGACACACATATGTAGTGTGACGGGACATCATCTCTCTGTCCTTTGTGATAACGCTGAGTGCCTTAAGTAAGGTTTTGTATGGCCTTCACACACACACACACACACACACACACACACACACACACACACACACACACAACAGCCACTGAATTACTGAATTACTTGTGGAGTGGGCAGCGCATTAGTTCCTATAAAAAGTTTTTATTCTATTAGTATAATTTTGCAAGTAAACAAACAATGAAAAATGATGAAATAAATTATTGTTGTTGTTTTGGTCATTGATTTTTTTTTTTCTTACAGATGCATTTATAGAGTGTAACATTGAGTTTAGTTTTTTAAGCAAAGTGGAAAGAAACCAGGCGACACTATTCCTGCTGCCGTCAGTTGTCATAAAAATAATTCTGTTACGGACGTTGGACAACAATCCATCATCAAAACAGCTAAGGTCAAGCTGTAAGTCATTTCCTGTGCGGTTTACACCTCTCGGCGCGCACACACAAACATGAAAGCGTGCGCTGTCGCATGCACGCAAACCCTCCGTCGTCATACTGTTAAATTTGATTTATGAAAAGTGACAACAGCATCAGTGTTTTTAATTATTGATAGGGAAGAGACCATGGGAGTCATCTCTCAATCCTCCCACAAAGGTAATGGGGTTATTTGTTGTGGCCCTTAAACTTTGATTCATTTGACAACCGTCCCTTGTGTCAAGTGGAACAGCGACAGCAGGTAGATAACACGGGCTATTCCCGGTGATCCGGTGACATTGACCCTCCTTACTGGAAAGTACATGCTCTCACACACACACACACAGATACACAGTGCAACCCATTTAATCTTCCAGCCAGTGTTACAACTCCTCTTATTGAGATACTGACACTATTACAGGAGCTGAAGGTCAAGGGGTGACCCCCTTTTAAATTGCACCTCAGTTGGACTGAATAAAAAAACACATTATGAGGTTAAATGAAAAGGTTAACCCCCCCCCCCCCACACACACACACACACACACACACACACGGTACTGTCCTTCCATAAAACCGAACATCAACACCATCCAGCTCCATATTTCATATTTATTCAGAATTTAAATGTAACTGTAAATGCATCCTAACATGGTGGCACACTGTGTTTATCATTCGAGGCATCTGTCACGCTGCACGGGGGTAGCTAAGTCTGCAGCGCTTCAGTCTGTGCTAATTACAACCCTACTGTGAAGGTACAGTGTACTCCGAAACCTTTTCACTGCTCCTCTTGCAGAACTGCAGGAGCACAGAACAAATTAGTCTAATAGCTGGAAAGCGCCTTCTAAGCAGTGGCAGAGGTCAACAAGCTGGAAACGCGTTCAGGTACAGTATGCTGGACAAGGACAAAGCAGAATATGGCTCACGTCATTGACTATGGATGTGCCTGAGAGGTGTTTCTGAACAGTGGACAAATGCAGAATCAGAGGCTGATCATCATAATATCAAAGTGACATAAACTCACACTGCACAGCTTTGACTCTGAAGTCAAAATGTATTGAGGAAACACTGGACTGACTGTTTAAGTTACACATACGCCCGTCAAGATTTACAGTAATGCACAGCACATCCATCCATCCATCGTCAACCGCTTATCCCGTTAGGGGTCGCGGGGGGCTGGAGCCGATCCCAGCTGGCATTGGGCGAAGGCAGGGTACATCCTGGACAGGTCGCCAGTCCATCGCAGGGCACATAGAGACAGACAACCATTCACACTCACACTCACACCTACGGGCAATTTAGAGTAATCAATTAACCTAAATTGCATGTCTTTGGACTGTGGGAGGAAGCCGGAGTACACGGAGAAAACCCACACTTGCACCGGGAGAACATACAAACGCCACACAGAAGAGTCCCAAGCCGGATTCAAACCTGCGACCCTCTTGCTGTGAGGCGAGAGTGCTAACCACTGCACCACCGTGCAGCCCTGCACAGCACATATTTACCATAAAATTCTTAGTAATTTTTTAAATAATGGGTCATTCACAAAACCGGATTCTCTTTTCTAGTTCGCCACTGTCCGTTTAGTTAGCTAATTAAGCTGTTTACAGCATGTGTTGACTGAAAAACTGACTTTTTTTGTTTTAAAACCAGAATTCTGTAAAAGGTGATTGAAATATACACCTGGCTACTTATTTATGTGATATCATGGCAAAAGCCTGAGGCTAAAGCTACAGTACATGAAGCCATGAAAAGAAAGAAACAATTGTTGTTCCAGCATAGAGGTCTATAGTCATGTAAGTATGGCAAGCAAAGACCATTATTTTGCTCTTAGCCAATATATTGTTCATATTTTTAAATCGTATATTTTCACTTTTAACATTACAAATGAAAACTCTTTTAGAAAGTGAATTAGCTGAACCCAGGGGTGTCCAAACCTTTTGCAAAGAGGGCCAGATTTGGTGAGGTTAAAATGTGTGAAGGCTGACCATTCAGCCTGACATTCTTTGAACCATTAACCTTAAATGCAAACTAATTATTTAATGAAATTTTTATTGCAAATGGCATACTGACAGAACACAAAGATCACTCTTCTAAATTCACTAATTTCTGTCTTATGCGAGGGCCATATGAATCTGTGTATCACTCGTTCTTTTGTTTTTCAATTTACCATCAAAAATCAAAAAACGAAAATATGTTATTTGATTTTGAAACAGATATCAAAAACAAAATTTATTTAAATTTTAGGCCCGGATCAAAAATATGAAATGGAAAAACGGGCTGCTGGACCAAATTTGATTTTAATATTCAATGTTGCATATTTGTCTATTTGTTTCTTACGACCTTAATGTCTGTTTTCAGTAAACAGGAACACAACATTTAATTTGTTGGGTTAACAAGACCCAGTTTGATTGTCAATTGAAAAAACAAAAGAACAAATGATACACGTATTGAAAAGACTCTGGGCTGGTGGAAAATTTGAACATGGGCCGCAATCGGCCCCCAGGCCGGGCTTTGGACATGCCTGGCCTAACCAATGTGTAACACTACAGTACAGAACCGATAACATTAGCTTAAACTCAGCATTCAGGACTGCCTCCACCTAGAGATGAAATGCAGTGGATGTAGTAGTTGTTAATGAGGTGCTGTGTGATGTAACCTGTTGTACTAGTTAGTTATGTTGCTCCTTGGCTCTGGAGCAACAGTTAGCATTCAGCTGCTACCGTCAGTAGTAAGCTAGTTAGTCAGATTGTCAGATGCTAACAATTGCAGCTTACATTTGAGCAGGAAAACACACAGTTTAATCCATTCTTTACACGTTTGCCCTTATGTATTTGGTTTTGGAAATGCTAATACGGTACTCACCCTCCAGACTCTTCAAAGGTTCACTTTATGATATTCACAGCATTAATGCAGCAGCAAACAAGTATTTGCTATGTAATGATATAGAGGAGTAATGTCTACCTGAGCAGAGAATGAAGTCTCCTCTGTGCGTGGAGTGTTGAAAACTCCTCAGTAAGTAAAAGTAGCTATTGGCTGTCCTAAAAACCGTGACAGGTAGAGGTCGCTTAATAACCTCATCAACTGAATTTGCATAATTGACCATGTACTTGAAATTGTAACGGACCCGAAGGACAGATGAGTAATGTTGTGGGAGACAAAAAGTGAGTAAAAATCACTCTAAATATGTTTATAACTACAAATGAACTTGTTTTTTTTAATGCCACAATTCCAACCGTCCCACCAGCAAAAGTGACTCAAAAGAGACACTCTGGTGGAGTTACTTAGGTTTTGTTGTTGTTGTTGTTTTTGAATTCAGGGTTTGATTCCCACTCCTTCCTGTATTTTAGTGTGTTAGTTTAGACTGTTGAGCTAGCCAGCTAGATGTTTGCTTATGTCACAGAGAGGCAAACACACAGTGGACGAGGTGAGTAAGTGACTGAGGCTGTGAGTCAAATGCAGTGATTTATTTTAGTGCAGTGATTTATTTAAGACAAAGAAAATTTTCCATTTACATGCGGCCATCGATGGCTTTGTGCATGTGTGATTCATTTGCAGTCTGTACGCAGAGGGATGAACGTCTCCTGAGAAGGTACGTGCGTTCATGTCAGAGTCCCCAAAAGTCGAGTAAAACCACAAAAGTCGCTAGATTTGTCGCTAGTCGCTTCTTTTGAAAAAGAGTCTCTAGAGGGGTCTGAAAACTCGCTAAATATAGCGATAAAGTCGCAAAGTTGGCAACACTGTGTGTGTGTTGTAATCAGAGCTTCTCTGTGCTTTGTTGACAGAGCCGGGCCGGCCGTGCATGCTTTTAGAGCACGTAAGCGTGCCCCACTGGCTAGTTCACGTTTGCTGCTCAGCTCTGCGTTCATACGGCGGTTACAGCTGATAACGGCGTCCCCACCGACAGTGTCGTTGTGGAAGAGCAGGGCGCCCACCCTCCGGATCTCCCCAGGTTAACACTGTTCGCTCCATCAGCAGTGTTCCTGCTGTTAGCACTGTTAGCTTCACGCTTACTCACCCGTCGCCATGTTGAGCTGTGTGAAGGCAATAGATATGCTCTGAATTTTGAATTTTGCTTTACATGTAATGTATCTCTCTTTAGCTAATGGTCAATTGATAATCCCCTTTTCATTTTCCGCAGGTGGCTAAACTTTCAGCAACTTTCAGAACTGAAACTAACCAATTTATTAATGAATATTCTCTTCACGTTAGCTTTCCTTACCCATCTTGATATGTAGCTTGCCAGTACAGTATCTGAACTGAACTCAGCTTCAAAATCTCATTACCAGTGTGTTACTACATGCTACACAAACAGTCAACCGTGAAAAAGTAACCAGGAAATCCATCTCTGCCTGTCTAAGATCACGCTGCAATCTATTTGTTTATCCCTCAGAATGCATCAGCAAACTAAATTAAAACTCATATCTTTGTGCTCCAGACTTCCCAATATTATTTTCAATCAGAGATTATTCAGCGTTGTGTGAGTAGCGATCTGTTATATTTGAACGGTGAGGCTGCATCACCAGCATGCGCGGGTGCAGTAAGGACAAGATGAGAAATTAATTGCATAGCTATTTATACTGCATATTCATGTTTATCTCACCTGCTTAAATGCATGCAGAGCACTTATTTCTGTTCTGCAACTATTAAGCCAAAAACATATCAGCATTAAAAGTCAGAACACAATCATTTTGAAGTTCATTTAAGTTTTACACTGTAACTAAACATTATAAACGAGCTAAAAATCTGTGATCGGCTGCTGCTTCTAGATTTGAAAAGAGCAGGTGACTCATAAAACCAGCTGCGTCTTGAACCTGCTGGATACGCATTCAGTGAAAGATAAGAGTCTTCTATGTTTGAAAATGGGTTATTATTTAGCTGTAACAGGGAGGTTTGTACTTGGTTCACCGGGTCAGTAATTTAATATCAAGTTGCCCATATAAATGTTACTGTATTCCTCCTCGGAGTCCTCTAGAAATTTTCCTTTTCATTTGTCAAATGACCTCTTAAAGGTTAGACAGCCAGGTGTAAAGGAGCCACACTTATTCAGGGACATAGCTGCCATTTAGGTCACTGAGGTCATGTCCTTGGTAATATTTCTAGTAATTTGAGGGTTTGGAGGAGTTTACATTCTAATATTACCCACATATTACACATTTTTATGGGTGCTTCTGAAATGTATTTTAGACTAAATCCAGTTACCGTACGTAAATTTTTGAGTAGCCTAGGCTAGTAACAGTAGCCTATTTGACCATTGTGTAACTCTGTTTTGGTCTCCACCAGCTCCTGAGGCAAATATCTGTTTAGCTGCTAAATGCTCCACCATGTTCACCAGCTAGTTTCTAACGGTATTAATCATCTGTATGGTGCAGGGTAGGTAGTGTACAGTAGGTTTTTACGCTGAAAACAGCTGCCTGCCTCAGCTAAAAATGAACTACGACGGTTCCGCCCGGCCCGGAAGGTCTCCGACAAACCCCACAATTTTACTTACAAATCTAAAAAAAAAACTTAAAGAAAATAGATTGTGTTTTGAAATGCTTGTGTACTGTTAGTGTGCTTCTTCCTGTCACACTTGACATTAATGTAAACTTATAGGAGTGATGTTTGAAGTAGCGTCACCTGCTGAGGCAGCACATCTATAAAAAGTCGTGGACTGCTAAGTTTTTAGGGTTTTTTGCGGAGGTTGGGAGTAAAGCTGTGAGCTTAGTTTGCAACAAATGTGGCTGTATTCAAAGAATACAACTTGAGCCGTCACTTTGAGACAAGACATGTAGAAAAAAGCAGAAACCTATCTGGAGATCTGGACAGCAGAGGGACTGCTAGCTGAGCTACAAAAGCTGCAAGGACTTTTTAAAAACTGCATGCAATGAAAGAAGGAAATGTAACTGTTAATGTTAAGTTAAATGTTAAGTTTTGTTCATGGAAACATTACTACCCAAAACAGTCCGTCGGTTCAAAGACTCCTGCATATAATGTCATTTTCTTAATTATATGCTGTTTGGAGTGATTTTCAGTATAATAAATACTGAACAATAAATGTCCTGTATGTTTTCTATAGTGATAAAATAGAGGTTACTTCTGACAGTATTTGTTTGGCCCCTGGCAACAATCTGGGTTTCTCATGTGGCCCCCCAGGAAAAATAACTGCCCACCCCGGATCTAGAGAGAACCAAAACAATAAAGTCAAAGGTTGTAAAACCAAAACACTGAGTTGAAAGATGCTAAAATACTCCATAGAGCTGAGGAGAACTGCAGGGTCGGATGATGATTCTCTGTGAAGTAATCCCTTTCACATTACAGAGCCATTTCATCAATTCTTAGTTTAAAAGCGTTGATTATAGCAGCTTTATTACATTTTGTGCAGAGTGGAGGAGTGCTATTCAAAGTAGGTTGAACTGACGTTTGAAGATGTTAACTCCATCAAGATGCATCTTTTCTCTTACCTCTGAAAGAAATATATAGAAATATATACACCACCAAAATTACCCATCAGTCTCTGTTGGTTTTACACTGCAAACACTGCAAGTTGGCTTGGGAACCGGAGGGTCACCGGTTCAAGTCCCGACATGGACCAAAAAACTGAGTGTGAACTGGTAGCTGGAGAGGTGCCAGTTTACCTCTTGGGCACTGCCGAGGTGCCCCTGAGCAAGGCACCAAACCCCCAACTGCTCGGGGCGCTTGTCAGGAGCTGCCCCCCCACTCTGACACCTCTCCATTAATGCATGTATGTGTGTTTCAGGTCAGCATGTACCATGTATGAGTTTAACAGAGTGTAAATTGAATTTCCCCATTGTGGGACTAATAAAGGACTATCTTCTTCTTCTTCTTAACATACTGTACGTGCTTTGCATCTCCAAATTGACGACCGCCATCTAAGTTACTGTATTCATATATACTGTAGCCTATATGTGGTGCCGTCATTATGTCTATGTCAGGTCACATGGGAAAACGTTTTTAGAAGCATTTTGCCTACAGAATGATATATCAAATTAAAATAATAATAAAATATAGACTATAAACGTCATGCATTTGACTCACAAGCCCTGGCACAAATCATATTTTGGTGTCCATGTGTATTTGTCAATTCTAGGCAAAGAATTGGCAAATAACCTACTTTTATAATCTCACTCTACAAAAGAGATCTACACCACGTCTGTAAAATAAACATGTTTTAACACAGAACTTGAGTTACCTCCGGGCCCGATGGTTTCAGTATTTGCTATCAACAATAGGAAGAGTCCAATGTCCCTCATTTCTCCTGCAGGTCCATTAATTCTGGCACTTTCTTATTATTTCCCATTTTTCTTCCCACACTCATCTTTCAGTGCCTTTAAAGTCAGAAGGTCTCTTTTCATCTGCAAATGCCAACGTGAAGCATACTGTATTGTCACCAGCTCCTCTTTCTCTCTGCGCCTCTCCTATCACGTCTCTTCCTCTGCCTTTCACCGCGCTGCTTCGACGGGCTGCCAAGCCAGAATTATACGCCAGGTCAGGACTAATGAGTGGGTTTGGAACGTTTTCTCATATTTATCGAGATGAACCCTGCTGATCCCCTGCCTTTCCAACCTTCTCTCTTATTCTGTTTGTTGTCCAAAGTTTTAGAGGGATATTCGAGACTACGCTTGCTCTCCCTCAAACTGACACTGAGCCTTCAGACACAAACTTTACTTCTGATATGAAAATGAAAATTTTGGTAGGTTGTGTGTAGAAATAATGGGCATCCTGTTGACCTAAGACACCTGCTACATCCTGGACGTCCAGCCTCAAACCTTTTTGGGAATTAATTTGGTCTTTACGTCTTTTCTTTTACAACCAAGTAAAAGTTTAGAAAGAAATACTGTCAGTACTGTAGTAATGAATGAATGAATAATTGTGTCTGCTTTAAGATTTTTTTTTTTTGCTCCTCTGCCCCACTTAGTAAAGACCTACAAACCCCCTTTTTTCCCCTCAAATGAATCTCCCGACTGTCTTTTACCAGCAGTCTAGTGAACGAGACATCCATTGACTTTCAATTACTAAACATGGGCTATAACTGGCCTAATATGGAAATCTTGTAAAACGTTTCACTGGGGGCAGCAAAATGGGATTTGTGCTAGAAGTGAACATTGTTTCTTGCAGTTGTAAGGTAATGGAGGGTATATCCTTCCACATCACAGGCAAGATAAAGGGATTTGCTTTGACTAAAAATCTTTTCCGACCTTGTTCCAAACCCATTTGGCGGCGTAAATTCACCGCGCTTTCGCTCTCAGAAGTCAAATTTACCCCCGCTCCCTTGATAATTTCTTCCGATCCATTACCCAGCATGCTGATGTGTTGTGCTGTTTGTAGCTACCGCGCAGCTGCGTCTGCTGCAAAACATACAATCAACCGGAGGCAGACCTAACAGACACAGAGGAATTTATTTGGTAAACAGGCTTTTATTTGATTTCCTGTTGTGCTGCAGCGTACAGTAGCGAAGAACGATATTGTGTTCATTAGTTTGTGTGCATTAGCGGAGGGATCTAATGGTTTATGCATACGGGACCAACAGCGGAGGGCTCGGGTGATTTAGGATGATGCTCATTTTATGGAAATCAAAGCGAGAAATAAGAATAGTTCTTGTAATGCACAGACGCTTCCCCTCCTCCTGGTTTTCTGTCTCGCAGTTGTCTCTAGCAAGTTCCCTTGTTCTCCCCACCTTCTCCCTCCCTCCCTCGCCCTCTTTCTCCTTCGATCTTTCTCTTTCACCTTCCCTCCATCCCCCTCTCTTGTTGCTGTCAGAACGCATTAGGACGTTGCTAACGAGTGACTTAAATTAGGATCCCCTGCAGTCCTATCCAGGTGTGGGTAATGAGGTGGGAAGACAGGAGAGTGGGTCCTCCTCCATCCTTTCACTCACTAAACAAGAGAGGAAGATCGTCTGTATGGGCAACATATCAAATATTCCTCTGTGTTAGGTGTAACAAGGTTATGTGCCCATAATATAACAGACAAAATTAGCTTAAAAAAAACATATTTTTGCTTCTAACCTATCACACTGTTAAATTCATGACAAGTGTTATTTGTATTGCTGCGGATTAATGGAAACCAGCGCTGAAATGCACAAACGCAGACAAGTTTAATGATATGGAAATTGAAGTCGTAAGTTCGCGAAATGCAGTCGTGAGCTCTCGTTCTCAAGGCCATCATTTAGATCTGAGCTCCGGCGGCTGATGGGCTGTGATCTGTTATCGTCCCTGTGGCCTGGCCTCTCGCAGACGGGCTAAATAGGTGGTCTCCCTCCACTGGAGGTGGAAATGAATCTGGCCTCAGATCCCTTCTCCTTTCTGCTCCCTCTAACACCCTGCCTGTCTCCCCATCTACCTATCTAGGACAATCTCACTTCGTTTGACGTGACGGGTGTGAGCAGTGGATATCTGTGTGTGTGTGTATACATGTGAGCCTCAACTTTCTAAATCTACAGAATGATCAATTGCAGCTGAATTTTATTGAATCCTATTACCTTTGATTCTTTCTCCCGCTGATGAGACGCCCTGAAGCAGCAGAGTCAGCTAAACACTCAGGGCCTCGCATTTCTCCTGCTCTTCATCACTGTCCGTCAAGCCGCCACGGCTTATCAGGATCAACAGAGGCCTTGACAGAGTGACGTAGTCACAAATGATGGCCATCTTTTGCCTCGCATGAAAGTTTTGAGAAAACTAATCTGATTACCATCTGTGCTCGCTGCCTCAGCATGTTTCTGGTCCAGGAGCTTTTACCGTTTGAGTTACAGTGGAGAAGCGGAGGCACGGACGTGGACTTTCCATATATACATGTAATAAGGTTCACTGGTTGTCTTGTCTGTCTGTGGGGTTGTTAAGCTGTCACTCCAGACACATACACGGCTTCTACTCTCAGCCTCTGCACTCTTTTATTAAAACCTTTTTTCAGGAGGGTTTCGCTGTGCGAGGACAATAATGTTGAGTCAACTCTGGTGGGCAGTGCTCACAATAACACTGTTGTGTGGCAGCACAGTGAACAAACTGCAGATCTGAAGGAATCTGCTGAGAAAGGCAAAAATCTACCACTAAAACCGAAAAACTTATTAAACTCATTATTAACTGAACTCTGAAGTTAATTGTTAATAGTTTCATTTTTTCACCACCCACTCCCTGAACCTCAGAAAAACAACTTGTAAAAAATGGTGAATCTGAGAAGAAGCCCTTTCGTCTTAAATTCTGACTACGACAAAAAACCTGCAACTTCGGTGCAACAGAACTCCAATATACACATCCTGCAAATGCTTTGATATGACCTCAAATAATCTATGCTCAGATAGTTGCTAGTCTGTAGCTGGAGATGTTTATCTTAGTTTAGCATGAAAGATTGACAGCAGGGCCTGGAAAATCTACCTTGAGCCGGTAGCAGGTAGTCCGCTTGATCAGTTTGAGCTGGGTTTTTGATAGCTGGTAGGCCAGCCACCTGACACCAGTTACCAGCTCCTACTGCTACCAACTGCCAGCTCCTATTGCTGTGACCTACACCTGATGAAATTCACCAGCATGTAGGTAGCTTGGCTAACCCTAACCCTAGCTCTAACACACTGTGGGCACATTTCATGGGCACATTTCTCCAGTGTCCCTGTAGGCGTGCTGTGTAGGTCCTTAAATAAGATACTGGATTGGGAGCGTTTCTATCGCCTCTCAGCGGCTCTCAACATGGCTCGGTGGCTCGAAGATAACAGTGTTAATAGCACTAATAATGCAAACAATGGCGAACCTGCTCCCACCTGTGGGGGAGCCGGAGGGTGAGTGCTGCAGACATTGCCGGTCAGGTTGGCCGTATCAGCTATAACCGCCGTAAGAAAACAGTGCAGTGCAGCTGCCGTAAGCTGTAACAGCTTTACAACACACATACAGACTGACTTCATTAAAAATTCATGTTTCTATGTCGCATTTATCGCATGCAAGAGACACCTTTTTACCGCCACGTTAGAAGAAGACATAAGATATTCAATATTGAATATAAATCTTATGACCACATAGGTCATTAGAACACAGTAAATACACTAAAAATCCTGTCAGGGGCTCCAGTGGGTGTCTGCCTTAGAAAACATTTATTGTTTGCTCCTTCGGGTCCTTCCACCAACCATCCCTGCCTGGCATCGAGGAGACATTTTTTATTGAAGCTTCCACTTCAGTTTTCCACAGCCCGGCTGCTTTTAGTTACAATGTCTAAAGCCGCGTTTCCACCAAGAAGTTCCTGATCATTTCAGTCCTTTAGGGCTACTTTTCAAGGAACTTTCCTTCAGCCCACTCTCGTCTGCATTTCCACAGAGGTCTAAAGATCTGAGAAGATTTGGTAAATTAGTCCGCTGACGTCTGAAAACGCAACATGACGTGAGACGAGGGCTGCTGGTGGTCACAGCAGTAAACACCCTCTGCAGCCTGCAGTTCAGAGTATCTTTCCGTTTCAACTAAAAAACACACACTGAAAAAAAAAACTTGTGTTGTCTCACTGTCATGATTTACCGATGCACCTTATATGTAATGAATGAAATGCAGTGGAGGAAAATGAAAGTAAGAGATCTCCACAGTAAATCACCTATTGAGTGTTTGAGGGTTATTTATTTGTGCTTTAGAACGTAACCGCTGCTAAACAATCAGAATATAATTTTTTCTCTCATTCACAGCCGTGGTATGTCTTCTACCGCTCGCCCTGTCAGCTTCTTTTTCTCTGCCGACAGTAGAGCCGAAATTTACTTTTAATATTATCAAACAAAGAGAAATGTTCTCCCCCCATCCTAAAATGGTCCCAAATCCATACAAGAGTACTTCCTGGTTTTATGAATGAAGCAGTAGGTGAGTTGAAAGAGCGGCGCTGTGTGTATGTTTGACCAATCAGTGATTGCGAAGGGTGGAGGCTGCGCTTCTGCAATGGTGCCTACAATGCAGAGCGGCGGTTGTGAATTAACCACTGTGGCACACTCTCATGCACCAACGTACACTAAAAGCACGTACGTTATATCAGCTCTCTCTTGTCAACTTTTACCGCCAGCTGGACAAAGGCAGGTTCCAAGAGATTCGAACATTTGCTAAGAAAATGCTGAGCTTTTTTGGCTCGGCATACTTGTGCGAGAAGACATTCCCGGTATTGAACTAATCACTTAATCGTGAGGACGAGATAAAGTGACTCTCACCTGCGTGACATCTTGCGCATCAGAACCACTGCTTTTGAGCCAGACCTGGCCTACTTACTGCAGTCAAGATCTCAGTGTCACCCTTCACATTAGTGCAGACAAGTTATATGTTTAGTCTTCTGAGGTGAATACATTTTTAAATTTTTTTTTTTTTGTAATGATCAAAACAGTTTTGAATATGCCCTGAGTCTTTTCAATCCGTGTATCATCTGTTATTTTGTTTTACAACCAACAATCAAACTGGGTTTTGTAAACCCAACAAATTAAATGCTGTGTTCGTATTTATTGATAACAAACATTAAGGTCATAAGAAAGAAATATACAAATACTCAACATTAAATATTAAAATCAAAGTCGGTCCGGCAGCCCATTTTTCCATTTCGTATTTTTGAGTCTAAAATTGAAATAAATTTCGTTTGATATCTGATTCAAAGTTACATATTGTAAAAATGGAGTGGCCCGTGTGTCATTAATATTTCTTTGCACTGTATTTTCTTTAACATTTGCATATTTACTGCTGTTTCAGTTACTGTTTTATATTTGTTTAGCCATTAATTTGATGCTGTACTGTGCTTATTGCCATGACTGCCTAAGCTTTGTTTTGCATATACTGTTTGTTTTAATCTGAAAACAACAATAAAAATGTTGTAAATAAATAAATAAATAAATAAATAAAATGTTTGGCTTTGGTATTTTGATGTTGATGAAGAATGAGTGATACACAGATTCATATGGCCCTTGAATAAGATAGCTGTTATCCTGTTAACATGTTACTGGTTCAAAGAATGTCAGGCTGAATGGTCGGCCATGACACATTTTAACCTCACCAAATCTGGCCCTCTTTGCAAAAAGTTTGGACACCCCTGGTATAGAGCATCTTTAATGTGACCCCGTTTGGACTTGTCTCCCTTTCTCCTCATCTGAAAGGGTTCCCTTAACGCCCCATGTGACCACTGAGTCCTGGCTTGACAGCTAATGACTTAAAACAAATAGCTGCTTCACCTGCTAGTGCAAACTACAACACGAAACACACAAGCAATGTTTGTTTGTTTCATGGATCCATGTGACCTTACCTGAAGCATGGGGGGTAGATGGACAGATGTTAGATTTCAGTCTGGGCTGCAACTGTCCATCAGGTGGTCTGGCTGGTGGCAACAAGATCAGGTCACGTTTGAGGCTGTAGCAGAAGGGGGCATCTACTCCCTCACAGGGTCCAAGGGGAGTTTCATGGTCCTCTCTGTCTAATGAAATATGTCTCCTCAGTCACTTCAACTAAAAGCTCATATACTTAATCAAACGGAGGTAGCTTTAAGTTTAGTGCTTAGCTAACAACACCAAACAAACTACCAATGCACAGTAACATGGGCTGCTATTACACTAAGAGCTGTACTAATGCTGTTAGCATGCTAGCGCGCTAATCGCTATTAGCGCCACAGCATGCTAGCGCGCTAATCGCTATTATGACCATAGCATGCTAACACGCTAATTGCTATTATCGCCATAGCATGCTAACGCGCTAATCGCTATTAGCGCCACAGCATGCTAACACACTAATTGCTATTATCGCCATAGCATGCTAACGGGCTAATCGTGATTAGCATCACAACTTTTGCGGATTAGCTCATTTTAGTCCAGTATTAAATATACACACACACGTACTTACCTTCTGTTGATTACAATAAGTCCTCAGCCAGGTGGTCTAATGCTATGTTATGCGAAATTATGGACATATTAATACTCTGGCACCATAATCAGTTTACACACAGCTAAACTAGCTTTACAGTTCCTTGGGGAAATGAGAGATGATTGCAGCACAATGTATCACCTGAAAACAACCAGTGGAGCCAGAAATCTGAGAAACACAACTCTATGTTTACTTATTTTTTATTTTAGTTACATTTTTCTTTTTCTTTTTTTTTGATACATCAGTAATTCTTATTAGTTGCCTATAATTTATCTGGTTTATTAAAACCTCACTGGTATGTAATTTGATGATTTTTAATTATTAATGATTATGTTTTGCTTTTATAACATGGTTGCTATAGATGGTTTTGTTAACATAATTCTGTAAATATTTTAATTTTTATTTGATCATTTTTGAATAACTCCTGGTACTGTGTGTAGGAGAGTTTAATGTAGGAACTAATGGGGCCCTCAAATGGAGCTCCTGTTTACTAGATGGGAAGTCGTGAACACCACATGCAAGTGGTTAAGTCGTGAGGATCATCGCTGCTAAGCAAAATTAACATTACTGTCAGAGTCTAGAAGCCACAAAAGCAATTAAGATAAGATAAGATATTCTTTTATTTGTCCCACAGTGGGGAAATTCACACATTACAGCAGCAAATGGATAGTGCAATAAAAGACAAGAAGCATAGATTTAAAAACAGTATTAATACAAATAAAATAAATTAGTTTATACATAATAGAAAAGTAAAGCCAGAAATATGTCCATCATATCAATAAATAATTGTCCAGTTACTCTGATTTGAGCAGATGATATAATTGCACATAGTCCTTATTGCACTTATGTCCGGTGAGTTTGTTGTGAATGTGACTGTGATTGTGGTTTACTGGGAGCAGTGCTGGTTGTGGAGTCTAACAGCTGCAGGCAGGAAGGACCTTCTGTAATGCTCCTTCGTACACTTAGGGTGTAGCAGCCTGTCACTGAAGGAGCTCTCCAGAGCTCTGATGGTGTCTCTCATGGGGTGGCAGTCCTTCTCCATCATGGATTTTAGCAAGCTAGCAAGTGGGTAACACAATGCAAGTAATGTAAAGCTATAATGACAGAGGAGAAGATGAGGTCGTTGAGAATATCAACATTTTCCTCAGACATGAAATTATCAAGAAAAAAAAATATATGACTAAAATTCTAATATACTGAACAATATTAGGGGCTGCACGGTGGTGCAGTGGTTAGCACTCTCGCCTCACAGCAAGAGGGTCGCAGATTTGGCTTGGGACTCTTCTGTGTGGAGTTTGCATGTTCTCCCCGTGTAAGTGTGGGTTTTCTCCGGGTACTCCGGCTTCCACCCACATGCTGTTTAGGTTAATTGATGACTCTAAATTGCCCGTAGGTGTGGATGTGAGCGTGAATGGTTGTCTGTCTATATGTTGTCTGTCTCTATGTGCCCTGCGATGGACTGGCGACCTGTCCAGGGTGAACCCTGCCTTCGCCCAATGCCAGCTGGGATCGGCTCCAGCCCCCCCGCGACCCCTAAAGGGATAAGCGGTTGACGATGGATGGATGGATGGATGGACAATATTAACTTCGCTGATTAATGACAGCCAGGTCCTTTAACTGATTCTGGGTGAACAGCGACTAATTACAGTGACTTCCTGGAATATTATCATGATATTATCATTATTGTGAGATTTTTTTGAGACTCAAGATGTCACAACTTTCATTTTTATATTTCTAGTTGTGTCCAAAATAAACAAAGCTGTACACCTTAAGCTTGATAGATCTTGGAGGGCACATATTTGACATTTTGAGAGTCAGGCTAACTGTTTCCCATCACTTCCAGTCTTTATGCTATCTCAACAAGAAAACTAAGAAATGTATTTCTACGTATTATGAAATAAATATTAACAATCCCACTGCATTTTTCTATTTGTCCTTAACATGCTTATAATGGACTTATTTCTTATTCCCAGGAAACGAAGCTATGAAGGGTACATGTTGTGCTTTTATGGCAATACAAAAAGTGTATAACGAAGCACAACTTTTATCAGTAAATAGCGATGTGGATTTTGGGAGGATTGGAGAAATTTGGACATCCTGTGCACAAATCTGTGATCTCTACAATCAAACACAGAGTTTGAAGATGTGAGTTGACAAAATAAATTTGACAAATTATAACGAGCTCCATCATGTATTACAGCGTGAGCTGTCTTGCCAGAGTCTTCCTGGAATCTGATTGGACGAATTGGACGAGCTCCAGCACGTTGTTGTGGAGCAGATCGGTCCCCAGTAGCACCTGGTGCTTTGTCTCCACTTTAAACAGCTTCCGTCTTCATAGCTGGCTCCCTTCCTGACACAAACCTCCCCTGTGGAAAAGAGAGGAGTGAATTGGTGTCTGCCTTCCTCTCAGGTACATCCTTCATACCCCCCCCCCACCCCCACCTTGTCCTCGCCCCCCTCCTCCTCCACTTTCTACTGCAATCCGCTGCCCACTCAACCAGCTGTCAAGGTGAGGCAGTTTTACATGGTGAGGCTCCAATGCCCTTGTCCAATTTCACTTTGGAGTGAAGCTGGGCTGAACATGCCAATCCTGATATTACCAAACAAATTAAATCACGCGGTTGGGCGCAGAGGAGAAGGAGAGTGCTGAGGATGCTGGGATGGATGGGTGGAGGGAGGGAGGGGGAACAGTTGTCAGCCCAGCTGAGCAGCTCTCTGCCTGGTCTGATCAGGATATCCTAGGAGGAGAATCATTAATTGGCTCGGGGTGGAGGGGAGCGCTGGTGGGAAACGGCTCTGTTGCTGCTGGCCATGTCCATGATGCCGGGCAATTAAAGGCCTTATTAGACATGAAGCGGCTACAGGAGCTGCAGGCGCAGTAAGAACCCCAACAGTCACGCTGAAAGAAAAACATCCGCCAGGTTTAGGTGATGCACCTTGCATTTCTGGGCATCATTTGTCGTCTGGTCGGTGAGATTAGGCCAAACGTAGCTGACGTGACATGCAGCCACACGAGCATGCTGACGTGCTCACAATGGTGATGCAGGTGTATTGCGTACCATACTCACCATCTTAGTTTAGCATGTTAGCAGGCTAGTTTAAGTTTAAAGTACAGTTGAAGTACTGCACAACCAAAGTGTTGCACCCAAGTTGACTGTTATCAGGCCATTAAATAGGCATTAGCAGTCGCTTTGAGCACCATAGAAGTGGGTCAGTAGGGGCCTGCTATGCCTACTACGTTGTAAAAGTGAAACTTAAAAGCAACACCTTCTAAAACATAAAAATGAATGAAACATGTTTTGAACTCAAAAAGGCTTCTTTAGGTTAAGGAAACAAAACTATAACTTCTTTAGGTTTATGGAAAAAATGTTTAGATAAGTTTAGAGAAAAATTTTGTGTTTTGGGTTAAAATAACTACGAGTACACATTGTTGGTTTCACACAGGATGCAAACTCAGGTTGAAAGCCCTGTGTTTTGTGTCCCATCCATCATCCCCAACCTCTACCTTATGAAGTTTCACAGTGCCTGACTTCCTCTCCTGCTCCTGTCATAATTACTTTGGTCGCTAGAGGTCGCTTTGGTGTTCTTTTATACCTTCATTCACTGATCTACCATGGGAATAGACGATCAACCTACTAGTGGGTGTAGTAGGCCCCAAATGACCCACATCTATGGGGCTTATAGTGATAATGCCTCTTTAATGGCCTGACAACAGTATAACTAGTACTGGCAAACTGGAAATTTTGACTGATGATCGTACTAGATGAAATTTGCTATTTAAAAGTTCATCCTCTGGGGGACATGAATGGATGCACCAACTTCCATGGCAACCCACCCCATAGTTGTTGAAACATGTCAGAACCAAAAACACCAACCTCAGTGGCACTGGATAAAATGTCAGGGGATCATCAAAGTAATTGTGGTTCATCCTCTGGGGACAATATGTTTCTGCAACAAAATTACTCATGGCAATCCATCCAGAAGTTGTTGAAATATTTCAGTCTGCAACAAAACGGCTAAAAGTGAGTGATTATATGTATCAGTGGTACAAGGCAACTTTTGGCATCAAAGCCTCGTAATCATATCAAACGTAGTTTTCTTCTTGTCAACAATCATACAGGGAGAAATCCATTACCCACAAAACAGCGCTGCCAATTTCCACGCCAACCGTGTCCTCAATCGACCAGAGCAGACCTTCCTGACTCCAGTCCTGCCGCTTTTCATCTGACACGTATAATAAGGAATGATTTGGACACCGGGTGAACGCAGTAACTTGTTAGCGGACTGGGAAGCAACATAACACAGCGTTAGCCACAGTCAGGCTGCATTTTGAATAACAAGTGCGGCTTACTTTTTCTTGCCTGAAAAATATGCCCTTTTGCTCTTATTACCTATCACCACTGCTACTGCTTTTGCCATTTCTAGCTCACTGTAGGTTTGGTGGGTTTGCTGTTGAAAGGTGGGAAATCTCTAACTTCAGTGGAAGCAGATAAGGCAGGCTGCGGGGAAATTGGTGCACCATAAAGTATATTACAACACTTCATCACAGAATAACTCCTGGAATGGATTGATCATAACAGCAAGAGTATCAGGGGTGGAATTTTCTTCAAATAAAACTGGTTTGCTGACTTATTCCTGCTGGCATATGTTATATATTCTTTGTATTACTTTTACACTTAACTCAAAAAGCTACGAAATTTATCTCATCACCTGGGAAATATACCCGGCTATTTTTTTCAAGGTTGATGCTGAAGAACCTGTGAAATACCCACTGAGTGAAGTTTAATTTTTTTATTAAAACACTGCTCATGGCTGTAAAAGCTAATAGGGGAAAAATACCATGTGAATGTGGTCGTGAGTCAGATATGAGCTTGTATCCTGGAGACAGACACGTCTCTGGATTTTCATTTCACAAATTGATTGCTGAATGGAGGTAAAACTATAAATCACTCAATGCTATTTGATGCTTTTCCACGAAATTTAGTACATGGTCCCCAGAAGATGAACCCTAATGACTTGAGTGATCCCCTGACCTTTCCTCTCACACCACCTTGAGGTCTACATTTGTTGTTTTGAGCATAGACTGTATATAACAAGGGGATGTAGTCAACATGACGTCACTCGGTTTGTGGACTGCCGATTTGAAGCCTCAGTGGCCGACACTATCTTAGTATTTGTTTGTCGCCATCTTGTTTTTTGCAACCAGTAGTGACACGAGAGAGTGGAGCCAAGTACAACCAAACTCCGACCAAAAAGGCTAGAATTAACTTTCAAAAAACACACTGTGAAAGCGATACAGTTAGTAGGCGAACAACGCAGTGGAAGTGACTCGTCAATCACATGGTAGCCTAAAGCATACCCTTATTTATTATTTATTTTACTCTAAATGGGACCATAATTTACTCAATGAACACCAATGTTGAAGAAAACTTAAACCATAAACTCGTGTTTACTGACGTAATAAATCAAGTGAGAAGTAGGCTCATTTTCTCATAGACTTCTATACAATCAGACTTCTTTTTGCAACCAGAGGAGTCGCCCCCTGCTGGCTGTTTGAAATAATGCAAGTTTAACACGATTCCTCATTGGCTTCACTTTTTCGAACCATAGATTGCCCGCTAGTTTTAGGTGAAACACCTCAACGTCTATTGGATGGATTGCAATGACTTTTGGTGACAACATTCATGGTCCCTTCAGGATGGATCACTTTGATGATCCCTCAACTTTTCATCCAGAGCCATAGCTGGGTCAACAATACTTTGGTTTATGACCAAATACCTGCAAAATGAATGGCATTCCCATCAGCCTCAGCTTTGTGCTAATTAGTAAAAGTTAACATCCTTGACTAAGATGGTGAACATGGCAAACATCTATGCTAATAATCAACTGTATATTAGCATTATCATTGTGACCTTGTTAGCATGCCAACGTTAAGAAAAGGTTCTCTAATGTACTTCTGCAGCGTCTGAACTGTGTATGAACGTCAGACTTGTGTTTATTTGTACTTTAAAGCCACACAAATTCAACCTGGTCTCAGGAGTTATTTCAGGCCGAAACACCATTAGATACCCTGACAGACCTCCGTGTTCATTCAAATCAAAGTCCATTGTTGGGAATTGACTTGCTGGCCGCGGACCCTCCTTGATCTCCTCATGCAGCAACATTGACAGCGGCCAGCACATTTCCAGATGTGTAGCACTGAATCAATGTGGGCAGCAGGAGCAGAAAGGTTCTCACCGAGCCCTACCGCACAAGAATTGATTTCTGAAGCGCTGTGATGTGCTAAGTACTGTTCGACATCGGGAATCATGTGAACACCACTCAGCCAGCCACTCGTGTGATTAGAACAACGTTTGATTTAAGCAGGAAATAGGCTCAGACCCTTGTAAAGAGAAACTGATGTATGGAAAAGGACCAGTGGATGATGTTACAGTGCAGTTAGTACAATCAAAGAGAAAAGAGCTGCTACACAGTACAAAAACAGGTCATTCATTTTTCATGTATTTCCAGTACTCTCACTTTAATGTTCTTTTCCAAAGCTGGATTCTCTGTACACCTGCAACCCATTTACCTACAGCATATTGCTCTGACAATATTCTTCTTGTCTTCAGTCTTGTACTGTAATGCAAACAAATACAAGTAGAGCAAATGCACAAATTTGTTGATTTTGAGGGAAAAATCTTGGCTACTCAAACAGAGTATGTGTCCCATGTTTTAAAAAAGCCAATGTGAAATACCCATAACTAACACTTAGTGCACACTTACACTAATACCACTTCAGCGTGGTGTTCAGTGCCAAGAGTACTCCATAATTAATCACGCTCTACTGCTCCACACTCCAGTACAGCTGATGTTGCCAACTGGCAATAAACAACAATGAAGAAGAATGTCGCCGTTGTCATTTCATCCTCAATTCAGTTTAACAGTGTGATGATATCATCAACCCAGGGTGTCTCAATAGCTAGTAGGCAAGTTAAAGGAGCGGTTTGTATTATTTCGGGGGATCTATTAGCAGAAATGGAAAATAATATTCATAGCTATGTTGTCATTAGCGTATAATCACCTGAAACTAGGAACTGTGTTTTCGTTAGCTTAGAATGAGGCCTCATAGCTACATAGGGAGCAGGTCCTCTTCACAGAGTCCGCCATGTTGATCCACCATGTTTCCACAGTAGCCCAGAACAGACAAACCAAACTCTAGAGAAAGCCTTTTACTTTTTTACGCTACGTGAAGGCCACCGTAGTTCTCCGACACGCTTTTAAACTGCTGTAACGTGAGCCGCAGAGTCGTCGTGGAAAGAGAGGAGTGAGCGGTTGGTTGCAATATGCAACCATACTACTAGATGCCATAAAATCCTTCACACTGTCTCTTTAACACAGAAACACAGGAGTCTCCCGGATAATGTGACATAGGTTTGTATTATGGTGAAAAGTTTTAATTATTTCAACTTTGTTCCTGAGAAATCATGTAACGGCTGTCATTTTGGTATAGCGGACGCCTCAAAATACTACTATACCCATGAGCCTCAGCTGCCGTTGCTTTGGAGAAGAAACCAGAGGCACGGATCAGAGTTGGCTGTTAATTGGTACACTTTTTTTAGAAGTGCTAACAAGCAACTTTGTTACTTTGAGACAAAGCTAGGCTACTAATAATTTTTCTAATTAATTAAGCTGGCAGGCTGCAGCCTTATATTACAGATATAGAGTGGTATTTAGAAGTGTAGCTACAAAAATGTTGCTCTAGCCTGATTGACTTGGAACTTTGAACGCAAAGTTCCCTCTAGTATAACTGGAACATTACAACACAGGAAGTTGTTTGATAGTTGAAAATATACTGGAAATATGTATGTTTGTATGTGTAATCATAAGTTCTGTTGAGTAAGTACAACTTAACTGTCTGAATATCAAATAATTTGTTGAAACTGTCATTTAGGCACTTTTCACTCCAACCCCCCTGTGCTGCCTATACACAGCGTATCAGTACATATTTATATCAGCATGTGAGCTGTTGATGTTGCTGCTGCATCACTGTCAACCAAAAAAAAAAAAGGACTTTGATTGCTTCCCATACTGCTGTGTACAGCTTGGGCAATTAAAATCATAATGGCAGATTTTAGACACCAAACTAATGAGCTCAACTCCTCTGAGTAGAAATGCCATTAGAAGTCCTAATGGGACTCCTTCGCTGAGTAACAAAACAAATCTTCAGCTGCTACAGATATGAGATGTGCAACTTCCCAGACTACAGATCCGCACACAATCGCTATTTGATTAATACTGTTTGTTTACACGAGATATACAAAGAAGCGTCTCCTCCTGCTGCGCTGTGAGGCCTGATAAAACGTGACGTGTGATTGGATGTTGGCTGCAAAAGCTGAAAAAGAGTTCCTGGCCTTGAAGAGGAAAGAAGTGGATTAGGGTTTTGGTGATGTAGTTTTTCACCTCTGCTCCCTTTACAGTGTCAGCCATGTCTGTGATTCAGCAGACTCGATGTTACAACAGCTGATCTGTGTACTCACATGTCTACTGCAAGTTTTCATTACACTGTATGTGAATGCGTCTCTTGAGAAATATGACAGCTTAGTTGCCAAATAAAGCAAACAGACAGTTTCTGGAAAAGTCTCCCTCCTCCGCTCCACCCTTAAGCCCTTCTTCCTCCTCCTCCTTCCCCCTCAGCCATCCTCCACAGGGATGAGGATCATTGGAGGGCGAAGATTTCATCATCTGGTCCTGCCAGGATCTATTCCTGCTTTGGTGTGTCCTCTGAGATCTCTGCTCTGTGCCACGGCTGATGATGATCCAGGCTCTACACCTCCACTCCCACCGGAGCACATCAATCACCTCCGCTCCTCTCACGCTACTGGAGAGAGAGGGAGGCGTAGGGGGTGGTGAAGCCTTCGCCTCCACTTCACTCATATCAAGCAGAGAGAAAAGGAAAGAAAGGGAGAAGGTGGAGGCGGGGTCGCTGCCGCTGCCACCTCCGCTGCTGTTATATCTGTCTGCAGTCACAGGATGCCAAGTAAAGAGCCCAGAAGGCGAGCTCTGACACATCTTATGGGGAGGGCATGCGTGTGCGTTGTGGATTTCGTATTTCACCTAATCTCTCCCAAATCGGAACAGACACCTGAGGCGTGAAATGGATGCCTAGTCCCAACAGAGGGCACCCAGAACTTCAAACACAATCATTCAAAAGGGACTCTGAACAAAACGCGCCGGATGGGTCTCCTCTTACCCGAGATACTAAATCCCTCCATCATGCTTTGGTCTTAGACTCAACACGGCTGTCATTCCTTGTTTCTGGAGAGATATTGGTTCCAGATCACAGGGTCAGCCTGGCTTCTTCTTTTGATACTGTGCCAGTGCGATTGTGCCGGGGGGAAGCGATTGCATCCAGAAACAAGCTGGTCAGCCGAGTCAGTACAATGATTAGTGTCGACTCTGAAGTCGAGCGCCTTCCTTGTGTTGTAAGATGTTAGAAATGAGAAAGACAAAGACAGATAAATATTGTAATTAAGCAAAAGTTGCTCTGAGGGTTTGTTTTGTAGATGCAGGAAGGTAGTCGTACACAAGTAGTCCTATATTTAAGCCAGATGCAAGATGACAGGATTCCATGAATTTTGGTACATTCAAGTTCCCCGTATGATGAATCTTAATGACTTGGGGGGTTATTTAAAGAGGATCGAGTATACTTATTTTCAGGTGCATGCTTGTATTTTGGGTACTATGAAACATTTTTACATGCTTTAATGTTCAAAAAATGCTTTACTTTTCCAATACCGGCTGTGTTGCGCCATCTTTTTTCTGTCTGAAATGCTCCGTTTGTGTTACTCTGTGACATCACCACGTTACAGAAGAAGAGGTACTTGGGGTAGGCGTTTCTGTGGGAGGGGAGTAACTCCCTTTGGCATGGACTTTGGGCTTTATAACTTCTCACAAAAACACTTTAAAACACATTAAAGGAAAGGGAAAAAGCACAACAGGTCCACTTTAATGCTCAAATACCTACAAAACTGACAAGACGTTCCCACAGCCCCATTAGCAAATGTTAGCATGCTAACAAGCTAAACTAAGACGGTGAACATGGCAAACGTTATAGATGCTGAACATAATCAAATGTTTTTGTGTTCTCTATAACCTTTGCGCAGCTCGTTCCATTATGTATCATGTAACCGGAGGGCTACCTGACCATGACTTCAGCAGTATGTAATTAATTTTGCGCATACAGCTTGTCCTTTGTCATGCTGGACAATTACTTAATGAAGATCCAGCAGGGCTGAAACATCACCTTTTTTACAGTCCAATTAAGTTTTGTGAGTTTTAATCCCCCCTCAGGGCATGATTTGTACTAAAAGGAGTAACTTACAGTGATGTCTAAATAAGAAAAGGCTAAGATGCTGAAGGGTGACGTGACTCACATTTTCAGACACCAGATAACTGGAAATCTCTTCTAAATGTTTCCATTCAGAAACGCGAGACGGGAAAAACAATCTTTCAAACATTTGTGCAAAGTATCATGGGTATTTCCTGCAGTTAAGCCCCTAATAAAAACACTGCAGCCTCTTGAAAACACGAGTAGAAATTCATGCTACGAGGAGGTTAACGTTGGAATCTACCAGCTGCAGAGACCTGCAGACAAAACAGCGTTTCCTTTTCTTGTGTGGATCAGAGAGGAAGAGAAATGTTAGAGACGGTGTGTAAACATACTGAGAGGCAGAGGCTGTGTATACGGATCGTATAGGGGCGAACAGAGATATAACCTTTGTTTACGAGTGCAGGCGGGTTGGCTGACAGTGTGTATAAGTCAAGCGAGGCCAGCCCACTCGGAGATCTACTGGCACGCATTAATCAAACACCGGGGGAGGAGAGAAACGCCTCAGCACACCTCCGCAGGACTTTCTAACCAGGGGGAGGGGATGACCACAAGGTTATTGTACCTCCACGTGACAGAGCAGCACTTTGATTCAACACTGCTGCGCTGAAATGCCTCTCCATAAATGTCTACTAACTGTGAACCGCAAGGATGGCGGCAATAGACTTTTTAATGTCAGGGAACGGTTCGTGTGGAGTCATTTCACAACACGAGTTATTACCGCAATAATACCCAAGAGTGCGTCCTTCAGGGTGATTATTGCTGTGACAGTGATGCAGTAGATGTGAGGCACAGATGGGGATTACTGGTTATTATTGCTGTCTTACAACTGGTAAAAAAAACAACAACTCAGGAAGAAGTGTGAACATAGTTGAAGCTCATTTTTGAGATGATCCTAATATACAGCTTAAAGAAAGACTCTGCAGGTTACCGTAAAAGAGCAGCATCTGTATTTAAACAAAGAGCATTTTATTAAAACAAAATGCTTATTTACAAGGCAAGAGATCATACTTCTGTCGAAAAAAAGCATTGTACCTTTACAAAAAGGGGAGGATAATGCATACACAGACAGCCTGGGAATGACATATTTGCATTGAAGCTGTTTTAGCTTATTACAGTGTCAATTCGCCCTGAACATTACAACACAGCTGAAGGAAAAACTAAAGAAATGTAAAGTCAAATGGCTTTTAGATTAGTCAGACATGTTAATAATCATCTGTTTCACAGGACCACAAATTTCATCATTCTGCAGGAATATAAAAAGAAGCTACACATTTCTGTTTAAATACAAATTTGAGAGGACAAATAGCTGTTTGGGGGGGTCAAATTGTAAGCTCTTGATGCACACAGCTAAAGCAAACTTATTTTCCCATCTTTTAAATAAAAAAAAAAACTCCTTAAGTTTGAGTGAGTGACTCATTGTGATTGCTACACAAACATTTACACTGTCCTTGTCAGAGAGGTCAACTGGCATCACACAGAGTCCCCGTCGTCTAGTTATAAAAATAAATATAAGTTGAAGGAGGAGTTGTGTTTTGATAAAAAAGATTTTTAGCAGTCCAGATATAACTTATGTATACTGGCAAGCCCTGTTCAGACCATCAACGTGACAGTCAGAGCCTTCTGTTCCACTTCACAAACTAGTTCAGTGTACTTGATCAAGACAGTACTTGATCAAGAGAGAAAGAGTCCAACAGGTCCATCAGGTTTCTGTTACAGTGAAGAGCGACACATGCGTCTCACTTCATCCTTCTCATTCTCATGTTCCCTCAGAGCCAGGGGTGCCAGGCCGGGTCCATGCGACACAGATTGTCCAGGCTGTTCGCCGCAGCCACCAGGGTGTTGACTTTACTCTCTCCTCCCTCGAACTGAGCCAGGTTATGGAGGCGGGTCATGATGGCCGTGACAGCCTTCTGGACCAGCGAGACCAGCTGCTGAGAATCCATGTTCTCCGGTTGGCCGGCCGGGGACAGGGGCATGGACGTGTCCTCCTGGGTCTTCTTGTGCCACGCGATGATTTCATCACGAAGGACTGCCTTCAGGATGCCGTCCACCTGTCAGAGACGGAGGAAATGAAGGCGTGAGTTTCAAAAATAAGTGACGTAGAAACGTGTACATTAAAACGTGAAACATTTGGTCTGGAACTGGATCCTCAGACAAACAATGTTCACATTTAGAGACTTTCCTCAGATAACCGTGTGGTTAGTTTCCCAAAATTTATCAATGAAGCTCAGTAGGCATGAAATAACAGTAACGTCCTAGCTTTGAGAGCAAAAAATGTTCATGAAAAGTGATTAATTATTACTTTTGATCAAAAAATAACAGCATCCTGATGATGATGCAAGTTTGGAAAAAACTTATCTAACTTGCTTTATTTACTGAATTTAACTTGAGTAATTCTAAATAACTAATTATTAATTATCAATTAAATTAATTTCCACAAAGAGTGGGAAAGTTTATGTTTGTCCTTGGAAAAAATAGTTTGACCAAAGTAGATAAAATAAAATAAAATATTAACTCAAGGTCCATTTACTTGCTTTTTTCCAGAGCTTTCAACCACATCTTATGGTCCTCTACAGGTAAAGATGATCATTGAACAGAGGCAGGGATCATGATTTCCACCCCCTTGTTATACTGTGACAACTGAGCAAAATACATCAACTGATGAAGGTTCAAAGTACCAGAAAAAGCATGCAAGTGGACCTTTGGTTAACATTATTGATGGTCAAAAATTCATACTTTTTCAAAATGATCTCGCAGACCTATTTTCTACTTTGTGTTACAACAAATTACGCAAAAACTTAAAAGGAGAATAAACCTTTTCGCAGTGCTGCGCTATAACAACATAATATATCTGGCAACACATTCTAATTGCCTGTGAAATTCCTCGCTAATCCCATGAACATAGCATCTATTTGAAGTCCTCCATTACGTGTCAAAGGAAGGCTGTTCATATATACACAACATGCCAATCTCCCACTTTCCTCAGCCATGTGTTGAAAGAGTCTGCTGTGGGAATAAGAGCACTGAAACATGATAAAAGTTTATGGAAAGTCAATGCCAATCTCAGACATACACATAAAACAAAGCTGTTAAATCCAATTAAAGGTGTGCCAATCATCCTCAAGGAAATCTCTCTGTGTTGTTAGCAGCTCATTATCGCGACACAGCACTGAAATACATAACCATTTAAGCCATGGTGGGGCCACAACACTGGCAATCATCACCTAACTGGATACACTCTGTTCTCTTGGCTTAAGTGTTTGTATGGTTTCAGGCTTCTATATATTTGAGTGGATGATTATGTGTTTTGTTGTGTTCCCTGGAGACGTCCATTTTCTTTGACCACTGGTTTCTGGCACTCTGCCTTAACTAGTTCGCATCGTTGAGTGTTTTGTTTATTTGCATCTTTAGCACTCCTGCTCCCTCCATCACACATCAGTCAGTATGAGCAAGACCTATACATAGACACCACACGCCTGTCATTACTGCCCTGCTGCACATACATTATACAGCCCTCGGACTGCTCGTGCTTTCATTGCATTGTTTTTGTTTGCTTGAACTTCCTCTCTGGGTTTGACTAAGTTTAAGTGTAATAATAATATCTGCAGAACTCAGCAGGAGCTTCAATTCGACAACAAACCGCTGCGTCCTCAGAATGATGTATATCCTCACTGATGCTGCCAGCTGACTTGAACCCCACAATTTAAATACACCTCTCCTTAAAACCCTGCATATTTTTATAATATATAATTTTTTATAATATATTTATATTTATAAGTATACATATTTTAAAATTTAAATGCAATATGGTTAGATTTTACGACAAAACACATTTTAATGAATGTTTTAAAAAGGGTGCAATGTTCCTTTAAGGTCCAGTGTGGCGGATGTGGCAGCATCCAGCAGTGAGGCTGAGAATGCAAACAGCTGAAGCCTCTCCTGTGTGCCGAGCATGGAGGAGAGCGACACTGGCTGATGTGAAGATGCTAATGGGCCTCTCTAGAACCGTATAGTTGTGAGAGTAGAGTTCTTAGAGTGGGTGTGTACAAGGGAAGTGAGTGGTGAAGAGAGAGAGAGAGAGAGAGAGAGAGAGAGAGAGAGAGAGAGAGAGAGAGAGAGAGAGAGAGAGAGAGAGAGAGAGAGAGAGACGGTAACGGGAGCGAGTACTGTATTTTTCGCACTTAAAAATCGCCCAAATCAGACACTGATGATGAAGGATTTGATGGATTTGTGGAAGAATGAACTGAAAAGTGAGTGTATTGTTTTGTATTTCATGTGTTACAACTGAAAAATGTTGAGAGTTATTGAAGTTATTGAGTTATTAAATGAATTGAATAAAGTTTGGCTTTTCGCTTAATGTGCCTTATAGTGCGAAAAATACGGTAACATTATTGACTCCAGCCCAAGATGTTCGGTGCTACTGTAGAAACATGACAGTGCAGCATGGCGGACTCCATGGAGAGGACCGCTCCCTATGTAGATATTAACGGCTCATTCTAAGCTAAGAAAAACACTACGATTCTTAGTTTCAGGTGATTATACACTGAAGAAAACATACTTATTAATATCCATTTCTGCCAAAAGATTCCCCTAATTGTTACACACTGGTCCTTTAAATCTGGAATAACAGATTAACAATCCTGTCATATTATGACCTACAGTAGATAATAGCTATTTGCCTATTTACACATCCAGCAGATATGGAGCAACATTAGCCTTCACTGGCCACTGGATGAAAGGAAGTCCAACATTCACTCTTCGTTTAGCTCTGTTTTGGTCTCCACAACCTCCTATGTATCTGATTGTTTAGCAGCTAAATACTCAACTAGGTTCACCAGCGGGTTGCTAATTGTGTTTTTCTGGTGATTGTGCAGACCAGGTTAAGTTTTTCACTGACAACAGCAGCCCGTTGAATCTGGAAAACAATGCTGATGAGAACCGCAAGAGTGAACCAAAGCAGAAAGTTGTGGACCGTAAAACCAAAACAATGATCTGCCAGACGCTAAAAAGCTCTGCAGAGCAGAGGGGAACAGCAGCTGGGAGAAAATTATCTTAAAGTATTCTCATTCTGAAGCTGTAGTTTATTTGAAAACACAGGATAATCATAAGACAAGTCACCTTAAAGTTTGGCTGTGCGAAGCATCGAGCCACTGCGATCATGGAGGCTGTGAGAGGGCCGGAGACACCGATGGTGGTCAGGAACTCGGAGATGTTTGGCGTAAGGCGGAACGGAACAGGTCGGTTGGCGTCCAGGTCGCCTGTGGCGTCGTTGATGTCGAAGCGGAAATAGGAGACGTTCAGCTTTCCTGTGTCCTAAAAACAGAAAACAGAGTGAAGGTTAAAGTAGGGGTCAGTAGTCTCATAAAACATTACTAATTAAAGAAAACCTAACTATAAAAATTCCTTTCTGCAGTGTTCTCCTCAGTCCTTAGACCACATGAGCCCTGCAAGAAAATGATTCTTCTTCAGCAAGGCTAGGGGAGTTACAAAACAAGCTCACACCAACGAAACGGCTGCAGTTATTGATCTGCGTGCCCCAGACACAGTAACACGTCAAACTATCAGCAGCAGAACATCTATAATCCTCAATTCACTCCCACTCCCCTCTCCCCCGCTGCTCCCCGCTGACTTAAATATATACAGCCAAGTTTTCATCTTTAAGCCTGCATTTATGTGCGAGAGGACCGTTACATGAGCAGCCATTCCGGGGAAGATAAGCTCCCTTATATGAAAAGGTGAGTGGCTCTGACAGCTTTATAGCAGAGCATTTCATTCCAGCTCGTGCTCCCTTTCCTCCTCTGTCTCGCCTCTTTCTCTCCCTTCCTCCTTCTCCTTAATTCCCTCCCCTCTCTCCATCCCTCTCCCCTACTGTCATTTGCTCCTCCAGGCCCCAGCGGAGGGCCTCAAGGCAGTGGGCTGAGACACCAGCAGCCCCCAGGAGGCTCAGATAAGCCCGCAGACAGTTGGCTGTGGAGGAAGCGCTCAGAATGCTAAATCACCACACGAATGGCCGACGATGGCTTCATTTTGGAGCTGGCGTGAATGGGATGACGCAACAGATTAGTGTGTCGCGTGTAGTGACTTGGGGCTGTGAACTTGAGTGTGAGAAATGACAGATACTGGGTCATTTTCAGGACAAATTGTAACGATATCAAAGGAGACGGAGAAATTATGGCAAAAGAAAATTCAACAGATTCTCAAGAGATGATGTGATGAAGACGGATGAACTCCACAGAGCAGTGCCTTTTTTTTATTGATGCCTCCAAGCATCACCGAGCGCTATTAAGTGCCAACATGGAGGAACATAAGGTCTGCATTCAGGCAGGGTGGGGCACAATGCTATGGCTGTGATGTCCTGTCCTTGCACTCCCTCTCTGTTTGTGTGTAATGTTTGTGTGTGCGCACGCTCTCCGTACCGTAATCCTGCTGTGTCTAATGGGATCTGCGGAGTGGAACAGGCAGAGAGGGGCTTAATACCAGCGCTTAGCTGCCCGGAGGAACGCCTGTCAGCAAAGGCCGATTAGGATCAGAGGGGTGGGGTGGCCGACTGACACAATCATCTTTAATAATGACTTTTAGAAAGCTGTCTGCGGACCCCGAGCGGCAGACGGATACGTGCGGACTGAAAAGGCAGATGTGCGCACACACAAACATGGCCTCTTCAAATTGAAACGTCTTTGATAGCTGTAGAGCAGAGGGACTGAATATAACGTTCTGTCAAAACATCCTTCGCATTGACAGCGGGCTGGCTGACTGATAGGCCTAGCGTGAATGTCATGGGGGAGAATGGTAATGCACACGGCCAGATACGGAGACGGTAATGGTGATCTCTTAATGCATCTATGAGAGTGTCTATCTATTGAATTAGCTCACGTCACGTAAATGCGACTCGCCCTTGACAGAGTCTTTCTGCTTGTATGTGTTTGCGTGATTCTCCTACCTGTGCTATTTGGAGCATCTCGGGGTTGAGTCTGTTGAGGTGGAGCATGAACTCGGCGAGGCCTATGAGGGCCAGCTGGATGGTGAACATCTTCCGGAAGGTCCAGTAATCGGTGGCGTTGGGGAAAGTGTGGAGGGCCCACTCCTTCAGCATGCTGCGAGGCACCATGTTGCCCTGCACCTCCTTCAGGATGTCCCGCAGGACCTGGGAGTAGACAGGAGGACGGAGGAGAGATTAGGTAGGAGTTCTACTTTATTCAACACAATAGTCTGCTCTTTACAACTGAACACACAGCTGCCAAAAGCAGTTGTTAGATATGTCCACAGTGCACCACAGTGGATTTTCTTATTCCAGAGGCCAAAAACAGACGACCTGAGAGCAGATCATATTACAGCCATCTAAAATATCAACAATAGACGTCAGGCTATTGTATCTAAGAATCAGAGTACAAAGTTACTCTGTTTGTACCAGCATGTTAACCTGATATTAAACAATCACAACAATGGACATCCATCATAGATAAGCCATACAATGTCTCCACCAAAAGAGCCGTCACAGCAGCAGCCACTAAAAACATTAAAACTAATCAACAGGTCTGGTTGGACTATGTTTTGATGGATAGTTTAGGTAATAATCAGTCTCCAGTAATAGCCACCATCATTTTACAGTTTGCCACCTTGAAGCAAATTAAGTTTGACCACCACAGACAAATCCCCTCCTGTCCAGTGAAAATTTTAAATTAAATGTTCCTTTACAGGTTGAGAAAATGAGAAAAAGTTTAAGTTACATATGTATATCAATGCCAGGCTACACAGCTGTATTATGCACATCCTATGTTATGTGTGTTTGTATGCAGATGTGTTTATATGATGGTCTCCCTACCTGGTGGCTGGCCTGTGTGCCTCTGGCCTGCACAGTGGCCAGACGATCATAATATCTGGAAATGGGGTTGTCATGTTCGATGCCCTTCTTGGCACAGCGTTGCTTGTAGATTTCCACCAGTGACAGAGAGGAAGGGTTGTCCTCAACCAGCCGCATCTGAGGCGACACTGCCACCACTCGGGGCACTGGAGAGATGGGAGGGAGGGAGGGACAGAAGACAGGATACAGGTGGGAAAGAAATGTGGAGGGGAGAGGCGGAGGAGGGAGGAGGAGGAGGGAATAAGATGGAGCGAAGCCCAGGAGAAAAAAAAAAAAAAGCAGCAGTGGGGAAAGAGGCAGAGAGAGGGGAAAACAACAAAGTCAGTGACAAACAGCTGTAAACATCTGGCTACACTTGCAAGCAAACAGTCTTTGTTTTACTACAGTGTAAACAGATCTAAACCTACAACTAAAACAGTTGGGAAACAGCTGCACTGAAGACGTGCCTTCGCTCGACACCGAGCGGGGTCAAACTAGGTAAAAAGCTATGCATGCATGGGTCCCCCAGTTGAAAGCAGTCTAAACATTTGCATACACTGGCCCCCCAAATCAAATCAATACCAGCCATTCCAGTTGGGAGGAAATGGGTTGGAAGGGACTTCTGAATTCCCCGTCCATATTTCCCCTTAAACAAACCAATCAAGTGCATAAATGGAGAGTGGGCAAACATCTGGGCGGGGGCAAACCACAAGGGGATGACAGGAGAGGAAATAGCGCTTGAAAGCAAATTGAAATTGTGTGAGCGTGGTGTGTGAGTGGGACATTGACAGAAAGAGACCGAAAATGAAAGGAGAGCATCACTGCCAATTGCTATAGCAACAATGGAGGTGACGGTGTGTTACTGATCAACAAATACAGAAAGATTTGATCAGATCTGTGATAAACAAATATGTGTAAGAAACAACTCATAAAAAAGAAGAAAATAACAACATAATCCTGGTGAAAGTTCCTCCTTAGTCCTACTCTGTATGTATGAAGCTCAAGCACCCATCTCTCTTATCCCCTGGTCCTACCAGTGAAGAAGAGGTGTCTCTTGGTGGTCTCCTTCCTCTTCTCCAGACAGGGGTTGAGTAGGCGGAGAAGCTGCAGGACCCTCTCCTCTCGGCGTGACTCAGTCAGGCAGGCGTCGTTCATCACCAGGTAAGGGTAGATCTTGCCGTTGTGGCCGCGAATATAGAGACGACGTGCTGCTGTATTGTGTTTCTGAACAATTTCCACTCTGGGCATGAACCTGGAGAGAGGCACAGAGAAGACTGAAGTGATAAACACTGTGTGAAGAATGATACGTGGGGTACAATCCTCCAGTGAGATCTGTTTTCTATTTTATCCAAACGCAGCAGTAGTAGATAAAATTCTTACATCAGCCATTTTAAGCATTTTCATCATAGAGAAGGTGTTGTGTAAAAAAGTCCTTTACCTTGCGATCTTGATGTAATAGTGTGTAGGTTTCGGCATGAGGAACTCTCCGGGGATCTCCACCTCAGCCGTCTGTGCAGAGAAGTTGCTGAGGAAGCGACACTTCTCCTCGATGAGGAAGAACTTGGGGAGCTGCTTGGTCTTGGCCTCCAGGATCTTGATCCACTTCTTCAGCTTGGAGATCAAATTGTGCAGCTTCATGGAGCCCGGCACGCTGAAGTCAAAGTCTGGTAGGGGGTGAAGTGAAAAGCTGTTACAACATGAATCTCCTTATAGCACTGGCCTTTTCTCTCCTTATTCCACCAACTGTCCAAGTGTCTCCCATCCTTTCTGTCCATCTTCACAAGAGGGGATTTTAAAAAGCCAAATGCATCAAATGACTTTGTGGCATGGCAGATTTAAAAGGATAGTTCAGATGTTTTGAAGTAGGGTTGTATGAGGTAGGAAAGAGTAACTGCACAGAAGCAAAGTTATGTACTACTGTGGTCAGGGCCGCCAGCAAAATCAATTTTAGCCACCTGAAAGAAAGGCTCACCTACAAAAATCTGTTGAAGTATTTGCTATATTTAAAATATTTTCACCACTTTACCTTGCCATGTTCTTGCCAAATCCACCTGAGTCCATTGAAAAAAAAACAAAACAACATTTTACCTCACAGAACATGGAGCTTGTTGGTCTACCGCTGCTCTGATTGGTTAAATGTCTATGCTATTGTTTGTGACTTTGGCAAAACTAACTAACCAAAGTCACACAATAACACAAACTAACTAACCAATCGAGGTAATGGTAAACCAGAAACACCTGTGTTCTGTGATGTAAAATTTATTTTTTTCCCCCAATGGAGTCTGCTTGCTTTGGCGATAGCATGATAACGGCTTCAGTGCCCCGTCTGAAAAACTGACTGTATATCTCAAAGCAAGGTAAACCAGTGAAAATACTGTACATATAACATAACCTTAAACTGACATTTACTTTTTTTTTTTTAGGGTGACTATTTCTTTTAGGGGGGCTAAAATATGTTTTGCTGCCGGCCCCGTCCACAGCAGTACATTGATTTCCTTCTGACCGTCACCTACTGTAGGTAGATGACCCTCATACAACCCCACCTCAAAGACACCCAAACTTAAAAAAGTCAGTATCACTAACTGAGAGCAGAATATGATACTACAATTGAGAAAAAGAAGAAAACAACAGATATGCTAAAGCAGATGCAGGTTGCCAGCGATTCCTAAGTGGCCAAATGAAATCCTAAAGCTAGCTGAGAAAGTCTGGACCGGGGAGTCGATGTGTTTTCCCTCCCTAATCAACTACTCTCAAAATGCCCTTCAGCAAGACACTAACCCCCATAACTGTTCCAGTGGAGCTGCTCTCAGCCGCCAACATTACAAGACTGTAACAGTGGTGGGCAGCTCCCAGGTGTGTTTTTGTGTGTGTTCGACCTTTCACCTCCCCTGCAGCGATACGCTCCCAGACCTGTGCTATAAATACCAATGTGTTTCTAAGTAACCCTGCCAAATAAAACACTAGAAGGGGTTAAAACACATGCAAGCAGCGAACGCACAAGAGACGGTTCCTCAAAGTTGAGTCAAATATGATGAAAGAAAATAGAAGAGAAATAAACAGAATCAAAGAGAATAATGTTTGAAAGCTTATTGGTCAGATGGCATTTCAATGCAAACACTGCAAGGCCTGTTTCAAACGGTTACGATTAATTAAAGTGAGATTTGGGTATTTGCTTTATTTACACAGTAACACGGAGTGCCAGCACCTTGTTTTCTACAGTGATGCCTCTGGGAGGGCAGTGGCTACAAAAAAGTACATCTGGGAAATGTCTATTCTAAACATTGTGTTGCACTGCTGGCCACTCCAGCAGTGCAGTGGAGTGCCTTGCTTAAGGGAACTTCACGGATAAGTTATTCATTGCAGGCTGGCAGCACAAGAACTGTTTTCTCTATCGACTTAAAACTCCCCGGTGGAGGGCGGGGAGCTGATTAAATTAGAGCTATAAAAATGAGAGTCTTAAAGTATTAAATTCCTGTTTCAAGTCACAACTCATATTGCACAGAACATATTGTGATGAGCAGCAGCAATAACAACGGAAGGAGGGGGAAGTGAGCCAGGCAGGTTTTCCATTTTGGAGTAAAGCCCTCAGGACATCTCTGTAACATGAATGCACACACACACACACACACACACACACACACACACACACACACACACACACACACACACACACACACACACACACACATATACCTCTCCTATTTCAGTACACCCTGTTGTGCCGCCTGTTATAATGAATCCATGAAACTGCAAGGCCTTGCCATTTCAAACCTGTTCAATCTCTCCCAGAGTGAGACCTCCTAATACTTTAAATAAGCCCTTTAAAACAGCCAATGTTCTTTTCGGAGTGGCCCTATTTCGCCATCCGTCTGCCTGCAATTCACCTGCCTCGATAGCGGAGGGAAATTGAAACAGTCCTGAGGAATTGCGACCTGACAACAATTCGGCGCCATAAAAGTGCATAATGCTTACAAATAGAAAAAGCGAGATGTGCGCGCTCCTTAGCAGCCATGAAGCAATATAATAATATCATTCCATCTTTATCAGCTATAAACCTGTTTAAATCTGGAGACGGCTTCACGTAATGTTATTACAACTCATAAAAATACCTGAATATATAAAGTAGTAAAAATGTAGTCAAACATGAGAAACAAAGGCCTTTTCTGAAACAACTAATAACCAATATTTCACCTTGCTTTGAGCTCCAATTATAGTTAATATACAGTAGTGTGACCATATTAAACCTGTTTCTGAGAGAAAGTACAGCGATGCTCTAGAGCAAGAGCAGAGGAGAGTTATTTTCAATCCCCCTGAACTCATCTTTGACCTCTGCTCTGTGAGCTAGCTCGGGGAATAGGATGCTGAAAGACAGAGTGTGGTGTGGAAAGTAGCCAGGCTGCACTCTGACCCACATGTAGAAACCAGGGCTGGTAGTCTGCCCTACCTGACAGACCACAGCGGAGGATCGGCACTTCTGCACCAAATTATGGATCCAGACTTGGGAGGTGGGCCACCTCTCATTCCCTCATGTCTCACTCCCCTGTTCCTGACTCTGATTGTGTGAATGTGTGCGGTGGGATGAAGTCAACTCAAACTTATTGTGTCTGATTGGTGAGCTGAAGTTTGGAGCGTATCAGAGGTCATCGAGCAGCGTGTATGGGGGTTTTTGAGGGAAGTTCATATTTAAAGCTATGACTGACAACCAACTGAAGGTACGTAGGTAGTAAGCCAAAGTGCTATAGAGTTACATTTAACTGTGGTAAATGTCATTTCAGCATGACAAATTACTACTTAATAGGCAGAGAATTAAAAAGACAGGAAACTTGTGAATATTTTTTCCAGAAAAAGCTTTTCTGACAAAAGTCTCTGGAACAGATCCACCGCTAAAACAGTAACTCATGCAAATAGCATTCGCCGTAATTGGATTTGAATGCCTCCCTGCTGCCAAATGTTATATGTGCACACATAAACCCATATTTTCCGGCCCACAAACCCTGTGAAAGCGAGTGAGCCACTAACGTGGTTCGGGGAATGGGAGCTTGGCTGCTCAGCAGCTCTGTAAACCCTGTTTGTTCCGCTCTGGAAGGCTTGTGTGGTTTCGGTCTCTGTCGGGCCCTGCTCCCACGACACTGTGGGGACAGCTGGGTAGCGATGGTCGGCGGGCACCCTACGACGCAGAAGCCCGGTGATGCCTGGCTGCGTGAGCACAGCTGGCACCACAACATCTGGTAAGATTCATCAGCACGGCGCTCGCTCCGGGTCTCGCTCGTTCTTGTTTGTGCTGTTCATTCAGTCAGCCCCGTGCTTTTGCACGCTAATGCCATCACACCTGTCTTCATGTTTCCTCTCAGACTCTCATTCCCATAGCTTTCTATGTGCTAATCTCCTCTCTTCCATCATTTATACGCCTCCTTTCTGTAATTTTCTATGCTTGTCAGCTCTGGCTCAACCTTATTATGGCTCTTTTTTTCTCTCTGCGTCAGGTGATCATTTTTTCCCCCTAGCTGCTTTTCATTCACTCACAGTCCTTGTCCTCCACTATCCCAGGGCCAAACACATTAGCTCTATTGGCCACTCTCAGGACCAGTGGAGGGGAAAAGCACAGGAGAGAACTAAGAGCAGAGAGGGAGGAGGAGGGAGGAGAGGGAGGCCTGGTTGTGTGGAAACCCAATAAAAAGAGAGACTGTGAGTGTAATTCAGCGAACATGTATGTGCAGTAGGAGTGAAAAAGACTCAGCAAAGAGGTTTATTTGAAGGCAGAATGCTAGGGGAAGCTGCAGACGGGCCTTGTTTAAACTAGGTCCAGTGAACTGTGGTTCAACTCCTTTATGTAATGCTGGAAAACAGACGCACGGCTTCCAAAAAACAAGGGAATGATTGTTTACAGAAAAAATGTTTCAGAGGAGGCCTTGGCTAAACTAGAAGTGCACCTGTCCTGTTGGATTCCTCAGCTCACATATGAATCCGAACACGCAGCCCAAAATGACTGCAGGCTTCATCATTACCTTACAAGCATACACATGAATATCACAGATTGATTTGCTTTTGCAATGTGTTAATCCAAAGCTTGGAATGGACCAGAGAACTCCCTCTCGATGCAGAGTGTCTTCCAACTCTTAATCTTTGATGCTGCATCAGCATACAACACCTCAGAGATTGGTAGAAAGTGTGCCATTAGAAATTTTCTGAGGTTTCAGGACTAAGAATGTAGTCAATTTGAAGACAGCAGCTACATACTGTCTATAATTTACACTGTGGATGGGTTGTGACATTTGATAGTGTAAAATTTGTGGTCTCATATTGGAGTCCAACATCAGCAAGGGTTGGTTATGCTGGTAATTCATTACTTATTCTACTCTCTAGTGAATGAGAACATAATAGATTCATAATAGTTTCATCTCTAGCAGCTTTAGTAGCAGTACACTCTAATTCACCTACCTGCTCCAATATTTTATGAGCTATATTCACTTTCAATACAGCGAGCAACCCGTAAACAATGCTTGGTTCCTGGACAAAGAGGATAAATACTGTGAGGTGACTTCCTGCTCCAACCACAATGAAGCAGCACTTTACTGGTGGCTGGTGTTACTTGGTCTAACTGGACTTACACTACATTTACATTTCAATATAAACAGGCCAAAGTTGCCTAGTGCCAATATGGAGAAAATCATTTTACTCAGCCTCTGCTGGACTATGAGCCTATAAAACCTGCACTGAGAATCCATTTCACCCTGATATAAAAAGCTGCCAAGAAATAAAATAATTTCATTACAGTTTCAATAGAGAGATGCGCTATAACAAATAATGTTTTACAGACTTCTATCCCCTACCGAGACTAAAGATTGAACTTTTAGAACAAAGTTCACCGTTTCATAGTTTCAGCTGAGGCAAGGGCGCTCAGAGTCATCCGCTGTATTTCATCAAACCTGTGACAGGCTTTGTGCTTGTTGAGATCATCGCCGCAGCACTGCACCAGCTTAGATTAGAAATGCAGCTGTCTGGTGTATAATCAAAACCAGTGTGGGCGTGCCAGGTGCACACACAGTATAATAAAGACACAAACTAACACACACACACCTATTTCTGACCAGTCACCACCTCCAACCCCTAAATCAAATCATCTGTTTGGAAACCTTAATTATATTGCAGAACACCAATTCTCCAGCTGCTCCAAGCAACAGTCTACTGTAATAGCACTGGCATGAGTGGCACACAGAATACAGGCATACAGTACTGTAACCAGTTCAATATATCGCTGCAGAGGCCAGTTGGGCAGTTGTCTCCTCATTTTAACTAGTGTAGACATACAGTAACACAAATGCTGCTCTTGTTTGCTGAAAGGTGGCAGATGTCTGGCTTCAGGGAGAAGAGCTCGGAGGTGCTGTTGGTGTTGCTACCTGGGCAATTGTCACACCTTGTCAAACACTCACAAAACTGCTTTTTTGGTTGCCTGAAAACTTGTGCTTTATTTTTTATGTCTTTTCAAATTTCCAAGTGTTAGGGGAAAAGGGGTGAAGCAGCAATGCTAAAAGTTAACATGGCTGGCAGCCATGAAACTAAAGTGAACAAACAACTAAGTTCAAAAAATAAACTCAGGAGACAGAGAGCAGGTGTTTGTAAAGACACAACTTCAAAATGAAAGGGCTCTCCTATGCTTGTTTTTCTTCCTGTTTGTTCTCTATGCTCCCGTGTCTATACAGCCACAAGTATATTTTAAAAGTCTACCAACCTGTTGTGAACTGTCCCTTCATCTTCTGGAAAACAGGGTCCTGCGCTGTGGCCTGGGCCCGACGGGCGAGCGACTCGGAGGCGGCACTTGAGAACATGGTGGAAACGTTAGAGACGTTCTCCAAGCCGACACCGAAGGTGCTAACCAGCTTCTTGACAAAGTTCAGCGTGTGCGGCGTGATCTTGGCGTCGGACACGGCGCCGCTCTTCTCAAATGCCACAGAGTAGCATTTAGCCAGGCCCTGCTGGAGCTGCCTCAAGACCTGCGGAGAGGGAGTGGGAATAAATAACGAGAAAAAGTTATACATGTAGAAATACTTATTACAGCAACATTTTTCTCCAGTCTGAAACATTTCATTTTATCTCTTGAGTGTGATCTCCGACAAACAGACATACTTTATAACTCAAAGTCCTTGATGAACACAGCAGAAATAAAAGAGACACACATGTTTCTTAAGGAACAGAGGTGCAGTGATATGATGTCATACAGTAGTTAAAGAAAGGGGGAGAGAGGGACGGTGATGGTGGCATAGCATGCCCCTGTGTGCCCGGTGGAACGAAGCATAGAGGCTGCAGCTGCTGCTGAGCCGCCCCAGACCATCACAGATAATCACACAGACACACACACGCCAACGAACTTCCAGCCCTAAATCCCTTTCCCCATCCTACACGCTCACCGCACCGATCCATCACCTGTCTCGGTCTTCTCTCCCACTACCTCTTTTCTCCCAGTCGTCCCCTCCACCCACAGACCAGCTACCTTTGCGTGGATTCTGCCTGACACGGCTAAAGCAACTTGCAGCAGCATCGAGCTCTGTTTGGACGATCGCGTCCTGCACTGACATCCGTACAATTAGCAGAAGGGGGAAAATGCTGCTGGCTTGAATGGCTGATTTGAGTCGACATGTGCTTCAACTAAAAGGGACTGAAGAAAATGCCTGGCAAGAAATAATTAATCTTTTATCTGAAATGTATATGCTATTCTGCCTTGAATACAGTGGTGGAATGTAACTTAGTACATTTACTCAAATATTGTACTACTACTAAGTACAGTTTTGAGGTATTTGTACTATATATTTACTCCAAAACATCGCAGAGGGAAATGGATTTTTTACTGCATTTACTTTACTTATAGTTACTTTTTACATAAAAACATACAGTATAAGATGCTGTACTTTAATACTAATCTACACTGTAGTATACAAATATCTAAAACTGGCTCCACATTTACAAGCTACAACATTAAAATGTATTTATGAGTGATAACAAGAGAATAATGATATTCTATAATAATATAATGCTGTGAAAAGAGCCATTTCCCATGAGTTCTTTTACTTTTGATACTTTAAGTACATTTTGCTGATTAAATACCTTTACCTAAGTAATATTTTCAATGCAGGACTTTTCAGCAGTTCTACTTTTATTTAAGTGAAACATCTGAGTACTTCTTCCACCACTGCTTGAATATAATATTGTGGCAACACACTAGTTCAGTCAGGGCATGTTAGACAGTCAGACCAGTCAGGAAAACACCTTAGACTAAACAGATGTGTTGGCCCACCAGAGAGACTGGGGTCATCTGGTTGACCAGGTGGTGTGACACACACATACACAATATGTGCACTCCAACTCCCCTTCACACTTTAGCACAGATGCATGAAAATCCTCACGCCCACCTGCATTATTTTCTCACCATCTGATCCGCTAAAAACACAAAGTCTGACACGCACGCAAACCAGCACCTTTGTTCTTCTCACCTCTTCATGCCAGTTCTCCCTGAACCACACCATCTGGTCCACGATGCCCTCCAGGGAGGAGAGCAAGGTGGGGTGGAGCTCGCGCTGCATGTGCATGATCCGGCTGCAGCGCCACATCGGGGCGGTGGCTCGGATAGGGCCTGGGTCAGAGGCCCCCGAGTGGGGCTGGGCCCCCACTGAACTGGGCTGCTGTTGTCCAGATGCATCTGGAGGTAAGAGGTGGAAAGAATGAGTGGTGGAGGAAAGAAACAAGCAAAATCTACAGTTTCTTGAAGAACATATAAACAGATGTGCAGTCCAGAGTAATACTGGCGGAAGTTATATGTTACAGAGTATATTCCTTCTGCTATAAAGACATTTTCTTCCCCTTTACGTACATTCATGGTAGAAGTAGAAAAGAGCTTTTAATGTTCATCACGTGGTAAAAAGGCAACACACTACAGCCAGCCATGTTTACTTACCACTTTTGTAGCGCTCCCTCTGCTCGATCTTGAGTGTCAGGTAAAGGGTGCGGATGGGGAAGTAGACAGCCTGGGGGTACACTCGTCCCACCTAGCAGATAAAAGAGGGTCACAGATTACATTTCAAAGACTCCCCCTCAGGACCGCAAAGGAGAGAGAGAGAGGGAGAGAGGGAGAGAGACAGAGGTAAAGAGAGAGAGGGAGAGGGAGAGGGAGAGGAGAGAGAGAGAGAGAGAGAGAGAGAGAGAGAGAGAGAGAGAGATCATACTGATACAGCCAGAGCCCTCTGCTGTAACATAGGGAGTGTTTGAAGCTTTGAGTCAGGGGAGTTAGGGAAGTTAAAAACATGTCATGGCTGAATTACAAAACTGAATTGTGATTGATGATGAAATTGCCCTCAAGACTTTCAAGAAAAGTCACCGACAACATCGGACGGCTTAATGGTTGAAGTCGGAACATAAGAGGTTTCAAGTTTTAAACACATTGCAAAATCACCTCAAACTTGGTGGAGTAGTAGTGTTCCTTTGATAAGGAATGCTGCAGGTGAATTCAGTGTGGTGTTTGATTTATGTATCGGTTTCAGGTCGCAGTTCATTGAAGAGGTAGAATTAGTTAGTCATACAGCATCCAGACTGGACTGGAGAGGTTGACCGATATGGTTTTTTATGGCCGATGGCGATTTATTGGAGAATCAGGATAGTCGATGGCCGATATATGATGCAGATTTTTCTTAACTTCAGTAAACATTTATTGAACAAGACCTATGGTCTGACTCTCCAGTCTACATTTTGTGTCTGCACTGCAGTGCACTGATATATTTTAAATAAAAATAATGCATAATCTAAATACCGAATACATGAAACAGGAAATCAAAACAACTAAACTTTGTCAAATAAACTTTTGGATGAAAAATAAAGTTTTAGTGCATTTAGCAGCATTTATGCACATGCATAATTGGCTTAATATGCTCACGTCGGCCAATGCCGATTATGCAAAAAAGTCAAATAATCAGCCCGATTAACCGGCCGACTGATTAGTCGGTCGACCTCTACTGGATGGTTTTCTGGAATCAAAATCTGTTTACAATGAAAATCTCTTCTACTGAATCAATTTTCAAATGAATTGAAAATCAATGTTTGTTTAAAAAAAAAAAAAAAAAGAGCATCAGCAAGCTACTGTACCAGCATATTTGTAGATATTTTCTTATGATGGTTCTGTCTGAGCAGACGGGGCACTAAACATGGTTCACTTTATATGACAGCAGAGGTGGGACCAAGTCATTATTTTGCAAGTCACAAGTGAGTCTGAAGTCTTTGAACTAAAGTCCTGAGTCAAGTCCCAAGACCTAAACTTTGAGTTTTGAGTCCTAAACAAGTCATTATGCACTAGTGAACAAATGTGATGCCATTATAACAACAGAGTAGCTGGCGCCAACTGGTGCTCAGTAACGTAACGTTATGTCTTCATAGTTTTCTCCTGCAACTTGACTGGATGTTGTTGGACTGGTTCAAACAAAGTGAATCTGAGGAATTACCGTAAGTGTAAGATAAGAGTAAAAAACACCTCTTTTTGGGGATTCAGCAATAAACAACAAAAGATAGAAAGTAGTTTGCTCAGTTCTTTCCCCACAAATAAATCCTCTTCCCAAACAAACCAATACAGGATCCCTCAAAAAGTAAATAAGCTCGACATCTTTGATGTTGTCAGGCTGTCATCATCTTCATGCACACACTTTTAAAATAACATTTTTTAATCTGCAGGCTTGGGAGGTCTAGTATTTTCAAGTGAAAAGGCTCAAGTGAAGTCACAAGTCACTGGTGTTAAAGTCCGAGTCGAGCTGCAAGGCTTATTTTATTTTGTCAAGTCAAGTCTCAAGTCATCAAACTTGTGACTCAAGCCTGACGTGAGTCCAAGTCATGTGACTCCAGTCTATGCCTCTGTGTGACAGCCTATGGCGGGTCAGTCTTTCTTTACATAACAATGCACAAGCCAGCACACTTCATAGGTAAAGGCAAATTCACCCACTGTAGGTTTTCTGTCATTCACCATCCATTCATGTAGTGCTGCGAGCTCAGATGGCAATATGTTAAGCGTCATGAACATTAAGTAGAAAACCCCCTTTATGTGGCTACAATACCAATTCCACACTTGTCACTAAATGACATTCTAATACATGAGAGGGCGACCACTGTGACACGCCGCACACAGATATTGTGAAGGAATCACCCTTTGAATGAGAGAGGTAGACTCAACTCTACACTGATATATTTGTGTGTGTGACATTTGGCTGTCACTGTGACGGCACAAAGCGAGAGCCTAAAGGTAGAACATGAGCCGTGACAAAGCTCCCTAAAACTCTACATAGGCAAAAATAGGGCTTATAAGCAGAGGTAAAACACAGCTTTTCTTTTTTGAACATTTCCAGTGGTGGTGGTCTTAAAGAACTTTTTATTCAACATTCAAATAATCTGAGAGTAACGTACAAATTAACAGATTATAATCAACATTTCAGATATGCTTATTTTATGTCTCATCTCCAAATAAGTGGTTTAGAAGATATGGCCATGTTATAAACTTTATAACATGGCCGATTGTCTGACAACTCATGTTCCTCTTTGCCATATCACACAAAAATCCATCTTGTCAGGCTTCAAGTAATGCATTCGTGTCCAGAGAGCCAGTATACGAACCAATCAGCGTCATGCGAGGAGCTACTGGCAGCTAGGGGTGTGACGTAGGAGTGTGTGAGGCATCATGGAGAGGCGACTGTTTTAAATAACAATGGCGACTCCTGAAGAGGTTAGCGGAGATGCTGCAATAGCATTAGTCATATCAGAAATGGGGAGTATGTTTTCACTGAAAAAAGAGCATGACAAAGATGTTTTTTTCTCTTCTCCTGACTGGTTTTGGCAAGAGTTTGATTGACAGATGGTTCATCCAATCAGCTGTAGTACTTTTTGAAAGTGCTGTGTAACAAACCATCTGGTGGTCAGGTTGATACCGAGCTCCCAAGAAGAGCACCACTCATTGATCCCAACATGGACGTAGAGGCCAACGGTGGTACTGAAACTTCTGTCTGTCATGTGATGCTATTGGGCCCAAAATGATTTTTTTCTCATAGACCTACATTGAGAAAGAGATGTCTGCAACTCAGTGTATAATTAATTTTGAGGTGAGAACACTGAAATAGCCCTTTTTTAAATCATTAGGTCCTCAAAGTCATAAAATGAATCCAGAGTTATTTCCTTCCTCCAGACCGTGATGACAGCGCAAGCTGTACATTGGGACCCCGTGACCGTCATGTGACCTTGCATATCTGACATGTGCACTAGGGCCCATTAAGACCCGGAAGACCCAGAGGGTACTTTTCCAGACCCGTAAGTCTACCCATTGACTTCATGCACCACTGAGCAACTTTCATAGGAATGAACAGGGTCCTGCCTCCAACGCTCCAGTTCTCTTTATACATCCATGGTTAATACCCTGTTGTACTGATGTAAAATGGTATAAATGATGAGTAAAAGTACAAGAACAATAAGCAGGTTGTAAAAAAAGAAACAGATTTTTTTTTCCTCGACATTCTCGGTGGCAGAGATCTGTGAGCCTGGCTTTAGGCCTACTGGATATTGGTGGAAGACCAAACAAGGTTCTCTCAGGTCTCGAAGCACAATTTCATAGGCTGCAATTACATAGCTACTTGATCCCTTCTAGACCCTCTATATGCCTGCAGGGCAGTAAGGCATACCTCCATGTCTCGACGATAAAACTGAGTTCAATATGACTAAAACTGGGTCGAGGATGGATGGTGGTGGTGGAGAAGGATATAAGAGAGAGATAGAGAAAGAAAGAGAAGAAGCTTTTTTCATACTTTAGCCTAAGGCTAAATGGATCTTAGAACCTCTAATCTTCCTCTTACTCTATCCACGTTCCTCTGACATCTAGCTCAGGTCTTCAGGGGGATCCTCAAACTGTACAAATCAAGATTACACAAGAAGTAGTTCAGGTTTAAAGCTGCCAGCGATGAGAACGGGTCTGCCCACGGCTAATTAGAACATCTGGTAGCTCTCCTTAAAGTGGACTACTAACAGAGCTGTTCCAGATCTCTGCAGGTCTCGTCAAGAGACTCAGCTCCCTCAATCCACATAACTCTACATGGACAGTGAGTCAGCAGTGGTGAGCTGTAAAGGTAGCAGCAAGGCAGGGGAGACAGATAGGATTAACAGCTACTGAAAGAGGCTGCTGCTGTTGTTGAAGGTCTAAGCCTGGATGTGATACAAAAGGGAAGAACGAAAAACTATTATCAAATTGAACTGCATCTGGGAAAAGACTTACCACTTCCTCAGCGGTGAGCTAATGCAGCTATGGAGCATCTTCAGCCACCAAAAGGTTTTTACTGCTCTTTTGTGGTTAAAGTACAGTAATCTGTACAATGCTTCCAGTACAAAGAGCCACTCTAAACAAGTTATTGTCACCTCCTGCTCCTGCAAATTTGCAGAAATGCATAAACTACTCTGTGAATACATATATGGGAACTGTGTACACACCACTGCAGATTTGTTAAGTTGAATATCGGCACATTTATGTTCCCCTATATATATAAAATATTCTGCACACAGCCTTTTCTTAATCTCTTGTATTTAAGATTTCATAAATTGCATATATAACAAATGTGTCACTTTCCTGACCCTCCTTTTCTCAGTGCTTAAAAAAAACAGAGAAGATAGAAAAATACCTATATTGAGATGAGAAGCGAAGGACTGGATTCAGAAGTAACGGGAAGAGAGAGTTCTAAGTGGCAGCTAACAGCAGCATTAAAGATGAAAAAGGAAGGAAGGCAGAGAGGAAGAGGAGGTACCAGAGATCAGCCCGCTAATGGGAAGATAGATAAGAAATGTCACATTTTGGCGAAGCCGAGGTGGGCCGAGGGGGAAGAGGGCGAGCGGTAGACAAGGAGGAGGCAGCGAGAGAGAGGGTGGGAGCCTGCGTGGGGAGGGCTGTTGAGATACACTGTTAACTTCTGATTCATCTTCCCGCCTGCCCCCAGGCGCTCTTCTCCTCACCTTCATCAATATTTCAACATACGTTTTTTAAACATCCCGCCGCTGCGGAGAAACTCTAAATAATTCAGGCGAGCGGCAGAGACAAAGGCTGCCGTGCATTAAAAAGTGGCTTTCTCTCAACATAAAAAAAATGGGATGAAGGAAAGGGTGTTATCCTTTTACCCTTCAGTCATTATGGGGTGACGAGGAAGACCAAGAGGAGGACTGGATCTCTGTAGATGGAAAATATCTAGTCAGTCACCCACTGACATCCATTCATATTCATGCAAAAGACAAGGCAGGTACTGCTTTACGTGACGCAACTGTAACTAAGAGGTCATAACTTTGAGCCTTTTAACAACCATGTGTCCTGTTTTAATGTCCTCTAGATCAGTATGTCTTGAGATTTTATCAATAATGTACCCGCTTTGAAATATTTTTTCAGCCAAGTACCACCTGACTAGCGCAAAACATAACTGGTAATGGTAAAAACAAAAAAAGGTAATTGTGAATGTCATAGTGTTTGTTGGTGACAGTTTACGCCAGTTAAGGATTGCACTGAAAATAAGAATATTGAATATAAAATGTGGTTTATCAACAACATTTATATTATTTTTTTTTATTGAAATCATTATAGTATGATTATTTTAGGAACTATGCATGACTGATATTTTTTAAATTAACATTTAAATAAAAAACACCTCACATATTCCCTGCAGTATGCAAAGTATCCATAGCGGAAAGACACTGACTGTATTCAAAACCGTTAACTACATACTACTAACAAACTCAGTATGCAGTATTTAGTAAATACTGTACTGTGCTCATCAGTATGCAGTATGAATCTGTTACATTACTATATTTTGCAGTATGCTGGGCCAGGCTTTAGCCTTTAAACAAGCTCCGAAAGCACTGGACAAAAAATAAACTCATACTGCTATTATTATAATATCAAAAAACACCACTTATTGAGCTTTTTTTTTGGTTTATGATCACTGTTTGTTTGCTTTATAGGATACAGCATGAGCTCCCCCCTTTTACACCTTTTATTCTAACAGCTCTTGCGGAAGTAAGACAAACAGGATCATAAAAGAGGGAAGACGGTAAACATAAAACATCGCTCGAAAAAAATGTACTCAGCACAGCGGAATGATATCCATACAAATATTAGAGAGTGTATTAGTTTGTCAGTTTAAAATGAATGTAAAAAAGATTCATGTTGTCTCATTAAGTATCTCTCTGCTCCGTCAGAGGAAGCTCTTTCCCTCGCCTCCGCCTGCTGCTCTTCTTGCCGGTCTGAGAGTGCTGCCAAGCAAGTTACGCCCGCCGGCATTTGTGGAGCTTATCAACTCCAAAAAAACAGATTCCAGTTAATTTTATTATGGACATTTGTGTTGTGATATTTAAACAAACCATTTGTCAAAAGGGAAATAAAAGCTTCTTGACTTCTTGAGACTGGTCTCTTGAGAGGGCCCCGGCTCATTTCGGGGTCTGTGAGTGTGACTGGCCAGCTGGCGAGCTAGCGACCCCAGCAGGCGCTGGCTAACTGTCAAACCAGTTTGTGGAGCTTCAAAACCACGAAAACGGTGAAGCAAATTTTCGATTACCCATCAGTGAATTTAGTGTGAATTTAGTGATGAAATAGCTACCAAAATGAAAAAACTTGCTGCTTTTGACCGTAGACTGTACCGTACCACGCTGTGCATTGTGGGATACAGTAGGAGAGGTAGACTGGTCCGATGCATACTGGGGATTTTTTTCTAAATCACATCCGGGTATTTTTGACATACTGCAGATTTCTCTTTCATTTGCATACCGCATACCACATTTTGGCCAAATCAGTACGTACTTTTAGTCTAGAATGCGGTTTTGAATACCGCCGCTGTTCCAGACAGATAAAATACTAAAACATAATTGACGCATTCTATAAAAATCTAAGATAAAGACTGGAATGCAAATGATTCAGTATGTTCATTTATTTAACATCTAACTTGCATTAAGCCAGCTTGTTAATGAGCTCAACAACCACCCATCAGTGTGATGCTTCCGCTTTATCTGCATGTTAAAAAGTAGAGAGGATTCCCAAAGCAATCATCACTTCATCACGCACTTAGTCTGTCTTTCCACGATATTACATCAATCTCTTACACTGCCCACTTGTACTCTAAAGCTCCGTCTCTCCCCTCTCTTCTTTTTATCCTCCTCCACACTCTCTCTCATATCCTCTATACAGTATTCCTGCTCTGCTGAGAGGATGGCTGTTTGTTATAGCAGACTACTCTTTGAAGATCACCCTCTTCAAATTGTGCGGAAATAATACTCCATTAAGCAAAGCAAATTAGTCCTCGGTTTAATTACTAGCTCTGTTCCCGCAGTGCGGATGCGCACGATATTAGCTTTATAATCATTTCTTGAACAAATAATTTAAAAACCAATTCAGCAGGGAGTGTTGAAAGCCAATACATCGCTGTAGAAAGGGACAGTGAAAGAATCTGAATGCTTAATTTGGTAAATAGGAAGCAGGAGAGAGGCCACTTTGGCGTGAATGCAGTTAATTTATCTTGATTAGAAAGACGTGCATGAGCAATAATGCACCCACACCAGCCAGATGTGCTGCCCCGAATGTTTGAAAAAAAAAAAAAAAAAAATCAATGACTGATGGGTGGAGGAGACATTCAGACATGACACTGAAAAAGACAAAATGGAAAAGCAACAAGGCGAGGGACATGCATATTCTAAATGGTAAGATTATTTGTCAGAGCTGTTTGACATCAAGTATGTTTTCATTGCTTAAGAGTTGAAAACAGACCAAGAGCATTCTGGCCTTAAGCTCAATGGGGATCTAGATCTGGCTCTGGGATAGGGAGTTTTGTAAAGGTCTCACCTGGCTGATTAAGTTGAGCAGAGATTTGCCTTCTGAACCAACCAGGCAGGTCAGGAGCTGTGGTATCCATGCCAACCACTGGATAGGCGGGACTCCAATGCAGTACTTGTCCACAGCATCTGCCAGGGTGTTTTTATCATCAAAGCTGAGCAGCCACAACACCTACGGATGAAACAAGAACACAGTAAGTGTGAGAAAAGGGGGGTAGTAGGTGATGAATAATAATATTAAACTTTACTTATATAGCACTTTTCATAACAAGGATACAAAGTTCTTTCAAAAACACCAAAAATGCAAATAAAAAAGAGAAAAAACAATACAACTACAAAGGATTGCAAAAAATAAAAATACTGTAGGATAAAATAAAGTTTATCCTATGTATCTATATCTATATATCTATATACTCAGCAGGTGAGTGCACCACAGTCTGGGGGCTCTAACACCAAAGGCCTGGTCACCTTTGATCACAAACACAGACTGTAAGATAATAAGACTATAAGAACTGGATGTAGTCACTGTGACGTCACAAATTGGTTTGTGAACTGCCGTTCTGAAGCCTCAAGTTTGGCATTATGACTGTTGCCATCTTGGTTTTTGCAACCAAAAGTGACACAAGAGCATGGGAGGCTAAATACAACCAAACACTGAGAAAGACATTTTTAGGCAACCAAAATGTTAGAATTAATCTTCATGAACTATAAACACACTAGGAGAGGGTTTAAGTTCTAAGACGAAGACACAGACAACAGACCGGACAACGCCGTGGTAACGACCTGTCAGACACAAGGTAGCCAAGCCAAAAAGCATCCCCTGCTTCATGATTCCAAATGGGACCAAAATTTACTACATGAACATCATGACTTGAAACTAGTGACTGAGACCATAAACTCATGTTAAATGAGATAATAAATCAAGTGAGAAGTAGGCACATTTTCTCCTAGGTTTCTATACAATCAGACTTCTCTATGCAACCAGAGGAGTCGCCCCCCGCTGGATATTAGAAAGAAAGCAAGTTTAAGGCACTCCAGCATTGGCTTCACTTTTCAGACCCAGAGGTTGGCATGTGGTCACGAGCCAAGATCTAGGATCAACCAGCAGAGCTGCATCCACCGTTCTAAGGGAACACCAGTGCACACAAGACGTCAATAAATCCTTGATACAGTTTGGAGTAAGGCCATTCAATGATTTACAAGAAATCAGTAAAATTTTTAAAATCAGCACATAGCGATGCCATAACTGGCAGCCAGTGTAAGTTGGCCAGCATGGAAGTAATGTATTTCTGTCTCTTGGGTGGCAGCGTCGGTGAAAGGAGCTGATACCAACATTAAGTGCATTACAGCAGCCCAGGTGAGAAAAAATAAAAGCAGGTCTATACTTATGTATTCAGAAAGAGACAAAAGATCAGATTTTTTTTTTTAGCTGAAAGAAGCATGATGGAACAACACTTTAAAATAAAATATTAGATAAGATTTCTAGCAGCCTGCTTCACATTTTTTCGGGAGGGAACCAAGCGTGGTAGAGTTTAATGGACCGATGTCAATGATGTCAGTTTCATTACTGTTAAATTAATTTAAAAAAAAAATGCTACATTTAACATTATTGAGGCAGGAAAAGAGGTTAACTAAACTGCTGGAGTTCCTGGACTAGAGAGGAACATACAGCTGTGTTAACCTCATAACAATGGTAGGAGATGGTAGGCTCTGAATGATCTGGCTGAGAGGAAGCATATGCACTAATGAAAAACAGGAGGCACAAGGGGAGACAGGTAAGAAAAGAAGGCAGGAACAAACAACAAACAAATGCCTAAAGGCAGTTGTATACAAATGCTCAATAAAGTAACTACTTTTAAACACCAAGTAGCAAGAGGTAAGGTCGCTATCATCAATCAGACCCTTGCTGCTTCCCTGGCTCTGTTCACAGCAGGAGAGGGCCTGCAGAGCAAAGAACAAGTACATCTTGGCAATCGATACCATGATCAAAGCTGAGCCAATGTGGAGGTGATCTCTCCTCCCCTGGTGTGCCCGTGTGTGCATCTACATTATGATGAAGACATTAACCCCACTCAACCCCCCCCCAGGCTCTCCTCAGCGAGCCAACTCGGGTACACAGATTGTGCATAATTACTGATAATGACTGGTCATCTCCCTTCACCCATCAGGACTAAGCTCTGCCAACCAGGCTCAGCAGCACAATACCGGAGGGGTCACGAGAAAAACATCTAATTGGGATGTGTAGCCGGTAGCCGCCGTTATTAGAACAGATGATGATAGTAATGCCGAATGCTAACATTGAATATGGCAAGACCATATTTATTATTTATCCAGCCTGACACATAGAAGTAGCTGGTCTTTTGCTCCCTGGATGAGTCTCTCTTATCTGGCTCGGCTTGAAAGCAGAGACCCAGCAGGAAGTTTAGTACTTTTTTTTTGTACAATCTCTCAATCACCTCCAGCTCATTACTAAATGATACAAAAAAAATCAAAAGTGTTCTAATGAAGCAAAAACTTTCAAAGAATTAGCCTAAATTTGCTTTGTGCTGTGATCATCAGATTTGATGTTGAGAACGACCTCACTTGAGCACAGCAGGTCTCAGTACTTTACATAAGCCCTGTTTCCACCGCAGGAACTTTCCTCTGAAACTAGGAACCTTTTGAGGAAGTCACTGCGTTTTGACTGCAGGGACCAGAGTCTAATTTAAGCTCTGCTGACATTTTAAGGGGCCTTTTTACCCCCAAAAAGGAACCATGGTTGGGTGTTGTACTTTCTGAAGCTTTCAGGGTGGAATTTGCAGGGATGACCGTCGCTGATTGGTACTGCTTCATTCATAAGCCAAGGCCTATTGAAAGAGGCTGGGACACGGGCGGACATGGGTCTTGGGGTATGGGATATAACACATGCGCAGTGTAACTGGAGCTGCTGTCATGGGTTTTAATTGGCTCAATTTCGGCTGTGTTGTACCCTTAAGATATGACATGTTGATGACGTGTTACCTCTCCTCTTTCCACACTCACTGTCAGGACGTACTCAAGTATCAATTTAGGAGCATTTCAGGACAAGGGGAGAACATGTTTAAGAAGAAAAAACAAAAACAGAGGTTTTTCTTTGCTAATCTCTGGACGGACTGGAGGGGCTGTATTGAATGAGTTGGTGGGTGTCTGTAAGAAGGTGGGATGATTGTTAGCAAGGCGAACACCTCTTTATCTCCCACATAGGGCTTACTCAACTACTAAGTATGGTAGCATTGGTCTGACTGCTAGAGAAAGGTCAGTCCATGTACAGGGTCATGAGATTGGAGTACCAGGGGAGGCCATTAGTCTGGTAACCCCCCCCATGCCAGAGGATGGCCTTCATTCCACCATTGATCTGCCGTGGGAACCCATCCACACTGTCTACCGCTGGACTGCAATAAATCAAATTACCACTCGCTGCTTGTACCTGTGAGAGTCTGAGAGGGCTAAAAAATAATGTCTTTCTTTTCATCAGCAGCAATAATGTATGGGCTGGATGGGGTCAGGAAACTAGAGAATTAGAGGTAACCCTACCTGAAAAAAGGCCTGATTGCAGGTACCGGTTTATCACACAAAAGACCCCTTCCCAGTTCCCTTATCACCTTTGCTAGGTATTTGCGGGATTTGCTCTCGTTTTGGTGGCGGCAGGCATGGAGGTAGCAGGTGATGGCGGAGACTCCCAAATGGAGCTGGCGGTCCTTGACGAAGATGTTCTCCAGGTAGTCGCCCCACATAGCCCAGGCCTTCACCAGGACGTCATGCATTTGCACTGCTGCTGAAAAGGCCTTGTTGGCCTCCTCTGACCTGAAAACAAGAAGGGAGGGAAGGTGAAAAGCATTAGAAAGAGTGAGGGACAGATAAGTGAAGGGCAAGTGAGCAAAGGGTGGCAGCTGTGTGAAGGAGAGGAAGTAGGATTGAGTGACAGGGAAGTCGGAGAGGAAAGTAAGGGGGGAGGGTTGAGATGGATGCAATACTTGCGCAGGGAGCGGAGTTGAAGGAGTCAAAGAAAAGGAAAGATAGTGTGCGAGAAACAGATTATGATGATCACATTCTGAATTATGTACTACACATCAATAAGCACCATATTTCATTTGCTGTAATCTCCAAGGCCTTTCCCATCGGCATTATAGAGTAAGCATTTAAACCAGCATGAATTAATGTCACAAGGGTTCAGGCGTTTTGCTATATTGTAATACGAGCTGAACCTCATCATACTGTGTAGATCGGTCTGTGTTATACCGGGTGACATATGAGCTTAACGTCTTCCTATTTTATCAGATGTGACAGAGTCGCAGCAAGGTAAAAAGCCTCAGTGTAATGGCTATATTTATCTGTATACAAACCATTGACCGTGAAGAGCATTGCCGCATCTTAGAGAAATCTGCAGGCTGATAAACTTGAGAATCCTTGGGATTTTTTATCCTGCTGCAGCAATCTAGAAGTCACACTATGAGTATTCGATTCAGAAATAGGCGGCAAAGAAATAGACGGGAGAAATCTGGCAGGAGACCCAAGTTTTGACTGCGCCATTTGTGCTGACAGGGAAATATATTCTGAATCATCAGCCGTTTTTACCATGCCAAGCGGCTTCTAACCTCACATTGGCATGCAGTCTGAATAATTGTTGCACACCTTTCAGCCTTTTGATTAATAAATAAGATGCAAGAGGCACTCGGAGACGCACTACCCTGCAGTCAAACAAGAAGACAGACAGGCCTGTCAATGAAAAAGCCTTACTGAGCCACAGTTGGTAAATGGACCTCCATTTCAGGAGTACTTCCAAAACCGACTCTCCCGCTTACTTACAGTGACGTGTCTCCCAAGCCAATCAATTAAAATGTGTTATTATAAAAGGCATTTTGGCATGTGATTAAGAAATGGGAGCTTGATTGCTATGGGAGTCGGAGCCGAAGACCCTCCAGTAATACTTAATGGGGTTGCCTCAGTCACTTTGCCAGTGTTAAAGTACATTAACAGTTTCTACTACCCGGCTCAACGGGAGCACAGGCACCCAACAGACTGTCAAATCTCTGACACCCGTTTAATTGAATGATCCCAAAATCCTTAGCACATGTGGTTGCGCATGCACACACCGACACACACTCCCAACCCCTAACCCCCACTCTGCTGTTAATTCTCCCCCGGTGTAGGGGGAACTTAATGATTGCAATAAACCCTGCTGAGGTGGAGGCAAGTTCTGCTGATCCCAGAGATTCCTGCAAATTGCCTCGAGTTAATTATTGAGCTGCATATACATTTAATAAGCCTTCCTCAATTTGTCTTTCACCCCTCAGGACGCTGTGTCACGTCAAAGATGACGGGCGAAAAGGGGGTGCTGAAGGGGAAAAGGGTGTTAACAGAGCGTGGCTGCGGGTGTGCAAAGCATGGAGAGAGCAGTCGTATGCTACGCAGGCAATCCTGGAAGCAAAAAACACATTACTGACAGCGTCGAAAACTGATGACACAGATGTGCATTAACAACTAAGCAATGTCATGGGGGTTGCCTAGTATCATAATCTCAGAGGTGCGTCAGCTTGAGGTGAGAACTGCCGATTAAATATGACTTCTACTTCTTGACAGGAAAAACACCCACCCACGCAGAGCTAAGTTTGAGCAAACTGTGATGATGAACAAAAGGAAAACAATGACGGACAGAATGGTAGATTCAGATAATTACTGTGTAAAGCTGCAAAGTTGGCAAAAGACTGACGGACTTACTTGTTGATTTGAGCCAGGAACATGCCCTTCAGAGCGTAAAACTCAGCCGTCATCTCCTTAGTGAAATACTTCAGGTTGGTCGACTCTATCACCTCCAAACCCTAACAGACAAGGAAGTGAACAACAGAGGTTTAACTTTAAACTGCAGCAAAGAAACTTTCCACGTCATCGCCAGGGAGAAGAATTGCCAAAAAGATGCCACAACGTTTGGTTTCAGACAGGGCCATAATCACAGGTGAAAAACAAACAAACTGCTCGATGTTCATTAAGAAGTAAGAAAAGAGGTGTTAAGGGAACTAAACTTCCATTATGGTGAGCCTCTGATTAGGTGTCCCCTATGTGCTGCTGTGACAAACGATGTGTAGCGGGAAGGAGAGACAGAGAGAACCAGAGAAGATGAGATAGAAGAGAGAGAGAAGAGTGTCTACTGGCACTTTTAATGACTTGTGGTGAGCTCAACTGCTTCTATTAATCAGAGTACTCCATGGGCTTAAGAGCAAGCTCCTGAGTTACACTCTCTTATAAGTCTCCCTGCTATAACTTGTCACCTAGAGCCACCCCAAACACTTAATACTCTTCCCACTCAGAGTACCGCTAACTATGCCTCCAGCTACTGCAGACAAAAATCAACACAAGTACTTAAATCACACTAAATACATCAAATGTGTTGTTCTTCAGTCGAGGCTGGCTTATTTCAAACTGGAGCATGCATTACCACGGTCCAAATGTCTTGCAGCTGTGCTGCATTATGGTGCAGGTGTTATGTGGGTGCAATATATTTATCATGCTTTGATCACACATAATTAGACGATAAAAACTGCATAATCTGTGCTCTTTCTAGAGAGTGATTTTATCAAGAAAATATTTAATGAGTTACTTACAAGCTAATAAAACCTAGTGATTCTGAACATGACAACACACTTGTTAACACAGTGACATTTGTAATATATTTTTAATCATGTTCAGAGTTCTGTCAAACAATCCTGGGGCTCAAAAGGTATTGAGATTAGAGCAACAATAATTAATCAAGTAGCTGTCAACTATTAAATTAATCACCAGCTATTTTGGTGATCAATTAACTGTTTTGAGTTTGTTTTTTTTTTTTTAAGGAAAAAAAAAAGTAAAATTTCTCTGATTACAGCTTCTTAAATGTGAATATTTTCTGGTTTCTTCATTCTTCTATGACAGTAAACTGATTATATTTGAGTTGTGGACAAAACATGACATCTTGGGCTTTGGGAAACACATTTTTCACCATTTTCTGTCATTTTATAGAGCAAACAACTAATCAATTAATCAAGAAAATAATCAGTGAAAATAAATATAAGTTGCAGCTCTAATTGAAATGACCAATTGCAACTATTGTTGACAGTGATACCACTCAATTTGCAAATTTTTATTATCTAAAATAGTATGTTTTCATAAGTAAAACATCAAAGAAATAGGGTAAAAAAGGGCAAAATAAGAGCCAGGTAAGTTTATGCTTGCATATGCATCCATATTTATTGAGTAGGTCAAATCAATAATTAGACAATAGTGATTCTCTAAGTGAAATGTAGTTTAGGAGAGGCGATCATGTTCAGTCTTACCTGCATGCACTCATTCTTGCCCATGACGCCAGCCAGCTGCAAATAGCATTTGACCTGCTGTCTGATCTTCTGGAAGCAGTCAACGATGGGCACGGTGGGGATGGTATGGATACGACTCAGAATGTCCAGCGCCACGTTCACCAAACCCTATGAGACAACAGTGTAATGTGGTTTCACAAAAGGATAAAAGGATGAAGGAATGTGAGAAACACATCTTAATACTGCTTATTGGTTCACACTTATTTTGGATGTATGTGACTAAAAAGGCTCACGAGACTAAACCAGTACCTGCTTGCGTCCTATCTTGCCGTACTGAATGATAGCCGAAGCCGAGGCATGAACTCCCAACATAGCGTTGTTGTTGTTTGGATCGTGCTGTGTGTTCGTCTCGTATGCCGTCACTATGGCTGTGGACAGAGACAAAACAGTAATGTACATGTTTTTCTCTTTATACAGTGTCATATTTGAAGAAGTGAGCAAAAAGAGGAGAGCTTAGAGCAGTATGAACTCTGAAAGCTCTGCTGTCATAATGCGGAGGAGGGCACTGGGGACACTAAACGTATTGAACGGTAAATGGGCCATGGCGATGAATTTCGTTGAGAAAATTTCATTTCACTTTAACATAAGTTTGAAGGCTGTCATGTATAAATGAAGTGGATTTTATTGGCATGGTGCCGCAGAAACCAGTGCTATCATTATTTCAGCGCCTCACAGTGAGAGTTGGAGCTCAAGTTGCTTGAGACATCACATTTTGCAGTGGCTGCCTCGCTGAATGGTTTCAAAGTCACTGCAGGAGAGAGCACTGAGCAAGGTAAATATGTGTGTGTGTGTGTGTATGTGTGTGTGTGTGTGAGTGGGTGTGTGTGTGTTATGTCCTGCAGTGAGAGAGAGAGTGCTTCAGTGAGCTGACATTTGGAAATGTACAGAGACCCTGAAGGGGTTCTGCAACTCGTGGCCTTTTAAAGAAGACCCCTCCGTGGAACTAGCGGGACCCTGGGCAGCAATCTGTGAGTATCTGCATGAGAGTGGCACCCTGTTATATATGTAATGTCTAAAAAGTCATGCACAAAAATGTGTTTTAATATCACTGGTATTAAGCTCAGAGTCGGCACTGGGTCGATCAGAGGGTGTGATGTACCTTGGTAGTGGTGCTGGCGCCACATGAAGATGCTGCTCCAGTGGGAGAGGTCATCAGAAACGATGGGCAGTCGGTTCCTCCAGGTTTTCACCACCGTTTTCATGTCGTGGAGGCTGGTGTTGCGGCCCAGGTTAGCCGGCTGAAGCCCTGCATTAATTTGGGCCGCTTCTTGCAGCTCAATGATCTGCTGTGCCGCCTGGGGGGAAATTAGGGGTGAGAATCTGCTCTTGACTTTTTTGTATCTTTCATACAATACCGTGAGTATCTTTGCCACACTCACTTGACTCTTTGACTCCAACTTTAAACTTTTATGATGCGTGCAAGGTTGCCGATCTGAAGCATCAGCCATATGCTTCTCATGCTTGCAATGGCTACCTCTTTTGTTTACAGTTAACATTTTGTGTTCCCAGGCTTGCTTCAAAGATTTAGTCCAGACAGTGCACCAGCTGCATTTAATCTTCTTAATATTTTGTCTACACATCTCAACAAATGCATGCTAGAAGCCAAGTTTCCCCACTTAGTTTGCACTGCATTACGCACATGGTGTCCATATGATGTCAATCCGTGACTGGTCACTTGTTTAATCTTCATATCTCATGTCAATTATTTTCTGTTTGCATTCTGTCGATGCTCTAGAGCCAAACAAAGTTTTAAGTTGTGCTTGCTTTAGGGTGTTTTAACATGCATACTACATTTTTTGTATGAGACTTTGATGTATGTTATAAAGGGTTAGTTCAGATTCATCTAAGTCACACAATAACACAAACAAAGTGATCGCGGTAATTGTAGACCAGCAACTCCTGTGTTCTGCAATGTGAAATTACTGTTTTTGTCAAAGGAGTCTGGTGGCTTTGAAGAGAGCAGAGACAACAGCTTCAGTTCCCTGTCAGAAAGGGCTGGCTGGGGCACCCTGACAGCTCAACTGGTTGAGCGGGCGCCAATATAACAAGTAGAGGTCGACCGATTAATCGGTCGGCTGATTAATCTGGCCGATTCTTTGACTCTTTTTCATAATCGGCATCGGCCGATGTCTGAGCATATTAAGCTGATTATGAAGCTGGTACATAAATACTTTTAAGTACACTAAAACTTTATTTTTTCATCCAAAAGTTTATTTGACAAAGTTTATTTTGCATTCAATATTTAGTTTATACATTATTTTCATTTAAAATATATAAGTGCACTGCAGTGCAGACACAAAATGTAGATTGGAGACAGACCATAGGTGTTTTTTGTGTATCACTTGTTATTATTAAGCTGTTATATTTTATCAGATGGAGGAAAAAAAAAAAAAAAAAATCACCCAAACATATCGGCCCCAAAAACATCGGTATCATATATCAGCCATCGGCAATCCAGATTTTCCAATAAATCGGTATTGGCCATAAAAAACCCACATCGGTCGACCTCTAATAACAAGGCAGAGTCCTGACTGCAGCGGCCCAGGTTCGAATCTGACCTACGGCCATTTCCGCATGTTACCCCCTCTCTAGACTGTCCTGTCAACAAAGGCTTGAAATGCTACAACAAAAAAATCTTTAAAAAAGAGAAAGAAGGGCTGTCTGGCGGCAAGGTAAAGTAGTGAATTATTTTAATTATAGCGTGCACTTAAACTGATATTGATTTCATTTTTAGGTGGCTAAAATATGTTTTGCTGCCAGCCCTGTCCACAGCAGTAAATTGCTTTGCTCCCGTGCCCATACTCATGTCTGCTTCTACAAGCTGGCGGCTTGCTGATCATCATCTTCTGTAGGTAATACACTGACTGTGGATAAGTACCTCAAACAATCCCACTTCAAAACACCCAAACTATCCCTATAAGAGATGAAGAGATGACGTATGAGATGTACATGGAAGGAACAAGAAGTAAGGTGATGGCAAGAAAGACAGTGTGCGAGACTGCTGCGCTAATGGAAGATATTATTATAAAGGTAAAAGCAGCGAGTGAAAAATATATAAGAGAGAAGACTGTAATGATAAGTAAAAGACCATTACTATATACTGTACTGACAGATATGAAAACAGAAGACAATGCTGGGGCTGTCTTCCTTTAAGTGACTGGCTTAAAACTCATACTCAGCAATGTCGGAGGGCTGAAAGCCTCCACAAACGAGATGGATCAAAGTGATCACATTTACCTCCACGGACAGCTATACCTGCACATATATAACATATATCTAAGAAAAAGTAATGCCTTCTCATTGCCACTTATAGCAAAACATTATTTAGTAATTAATATTGATATTTATATTTGTATTTCTTCTTTTCAGGCCAATTAAATTGAATTATTAGAAGAAGAAACTTGTATAGCATATAGAGAAAATGTCACAGAAACAACATTTTTGCATTAGAAATACAGTCCAGACGTATTTCTTTGATGCAACAAAAATGATTTTGCAGGGAAAATCATTATGTCTTCCTACATTACTTCAATGGCTAATCTGCTCCAATATGGCACAGAAAAAAAGAGAGATGGGAAAATGTGAAAATGATAAGCGAGGGCTTCTTTCTCATTCCGTGAAAAAAAGCCCCATTGATCGGCCCAAAGCCGCTTTGTGAGCATATAATCAATCATCCCATTATAACTACTCATCAATCAATATTAATGCCAACCCTCATAATCGATAGTGTGGGTGATAATCCATTGATCGTCAGTCACTGCTAAGGGCTGGGATTTGATGATAACTTGATTCAAATGGTATTTGAGCCTTTCTGTATTTGCAGAGTCTGGGCTTCTCATTCTCCGAGGCTCATGGAGTCGTGAATGTGAGATATAGAGCTGGGAATGGAGATTTACAACAGGCCGCTTGGCTGGGTAGAGGAATAAATAGCTTGTTTTCCCTCGGCTAGGGTAAATAATTGGACTGCACATATGCGAGCACATGCACGCCAAAACACACACACACACACACACACACACACACACACACACACACACACACACACACACACACACACACACACACACACACACACACACACACACACACACACACACACACACACACACACACACACACACACAATAACAAAGAACGTAGTCACCCAATTCAAATACCCATTTTGAAAAGATAAATGTAGTGAATCAGAGCTGTGCTGAAGACTTAACCCCCCCGCTCCAAAGTCAAATCTCCCAAAACAAAATAAATTAGGCAATACAATATTTTTCACAATTATCTGTTAATATCAGCTGATGGCCCATTTCTAACCTTCATTCAGACCGTCCCATTCATCATGTAAATGTAATTCTGCTGCAGGTATTTAATCAAATGGTATCTGATGGCAGGGAAGTAATTACAGCTATTCTAAACCAACTCTTTTTCCTCTCCTCTTCTTCTCTCTCTCTGTCCCAACCAAATGTTCACTCTCCACCTTTTTCAATTTTCTCCTTTTCCTTTTTCATCTTTGCCCCTGTCTTTTGTAATGTCTCGTGGTGGAATCAAAAAGGCTTAAAGGTTTTTTGATTTTTTTTTTTTTTTTTTAATCATCTATCTCAATTTTACAAAATGGTGTGAGAGAGGGAGATAGTGGCCGTTATCAGCGTCACTCTACAACGTCTCCGGGCTACTGATGATCTCTTGACATGCATCTCTTCAAGTGCTTATAACAATAAACTCACTTCCCTTCACTTCTCATCCTGGCTTCCTAACCGGAGCCTTTCATTAGAAAAAAAAAACCCCATCATGTCTTTTTGTACACTGACCTGCAGCAGCGGCGTGTGCACGTGGGAAACGATGTGAGGCAACCGCCTCCACTCGCGGATGGCCAGGCTGGAGGCCATCTCCACCAGCCGCTCTATGAAGTTGAGCTGCTGCTCCTCCGGGTGGCAGATGGCCAGGTAGCCGCGGTGCATGTTCACCTTCCACGCCATCTCCTTCGGACAGCTCAGCTCCACCTGGAGAGCAACACAGAATGTCAATTTCCATTCAACACCAATTTATAGCAGCAAAAGACTGTGGCTTAAAAACAGAATAACCAACTATTTAAAAGATAAAGGCAGGCAATGATAAACATTTTTAAAGATCAACATGCCACTTTGGTCTAACTACAATAAAAAGATGAGATCGTGGTCTCACAACAGCAGGGGTTTGAATATCTGCCGTTGGAAAATGTACTACCACATGTCGAGATGATTCACAAGAACACTGCTACTGTTGGAAATGTTTTTTGCTAGTTCACATTCATCCAAAGAGCATAACTGTGTTGCAATTTGTTTCTTTCATCAGTCTTTTACTTATTCTACCATCTGCCGTCTCCAGAAAATCGAGCTTTATTTGTGTTTGCACTGAAAACGACTTCATTTTGCGGTTTCATGTTGTGAGGCCAACCACCAGTTTTCCTTCAAAATCCACACGGGTACCACACGAGATAAAATGATGATAAAATATTGGGAAGATTGCCAGTGTCCTCAACGAATATGTTGTTTAAGGTAATACTAAAGATTTTTGTTTAATTCTCTTTTGGTTCTTAAAGGAGCGTGTGGAAGACTTTGGCAGCATTTAGGGGTGTGGTTGCAGATTGCAACCAACTACAACTGCTCCTGTGTGCCAAGGGTGTAGGAAAATTACAGTTGCTGATAACTGATAGCTGAAAACGCAAATGGTCCTATCTAGAGCTGGGTTTGGTATGTACATATATACCCTATGTAGAAATAAACGGCTCATTCTAAGCTAACCATTACTCTGATTGAAGTGATTATACACTAAAAAACATACTTACTAATAATATATATTTCATTACTGCCAATAGATCCTGCTAAATGTTACACACCGTTCCTTTAAGAGCTATAACTATGTTGAGTACTGACACATGAGTAGTACATTGACTTTTGGGAACGGTTGACTGATCCACTGACAGTCAGTAGCTGCTAGTTGCCGCCAAAAAAGATTAATTTGAGAATTCAATAAACAAATAATAAGAAGCAAATAAATGTAGATTTGGTGACATATTCTCTGGAAACAGTGTACGTGGCACGCTGCTTTCCTGTGCATGGTTGTCCCTATGATGTCAAGCAGATTTAGCACAGCCTTCACAGTGTTGGGAGTGTGGCAGTTTTAATTAAATGAAAACATCCGAGGGGAAAGGGCCTATGACACTTTCCTTGCATAATTTAGCACAGACACACAACAATATGCTGTTTCCAATTCATTTTCTGAATGGTTTCAGCAGGACTTTTGTACTAATGACTAATCAACCTGACGAGTCCGACACAGCGGCGGAGGAGAGGAAAAGGCCCCGCTATTGATTAAAACGCTGAGTGCATTAACACTAAACAAACAATAGCCCAGGGGAGCCTGCTTTGTCAAACCTGTGGTTGTGTGTTTATATGAGTGAGAATGTGAGAAGACCAAAAAGAGGAAGAGTGAAAAGAGCTAAAGAATGAGGAAGCATAGGTGTTTATTTGTGTATGCTCTTCCGATGTTGGAGAAAATTACAGTGGCCGGTCAGAGGGCACTTATCAGGGATGATGCTTGATGAATATCCTCGAGACAGGGCCGCCCTTACCAAGAGCCAGCTTTAATCGAAAGCGGGGACATTTGGACTTTCGCCTCTGAGCTGGTGAGCCGTGAGCAGGCAACTGAAAGCCTTGCTCCTCTCCTCCACCATAAAACAAATCACCCCGCAGCAGATGCCGGGGTAATTATTCACGCACGCAGCTGTTGTAAATATTAGCCGCTAAAACTGGAGCTGTAGAGCAAGGGATGAAGAGATGGAGGTGGAAGTAGTGAGGGTAGTAATGACAAAAAGAAAACCAAGTAAAGAAGAGAAGTTGGAGAAGTAAGAGACAAAAGAAAGAGAAATGGGCAGACAGAGGAGAGAAGGAATGAAACACCAGAGGAAGGGATATAGCGGCGTTGGCGCTGCCATCCAGACAATTTAATTAGGTGTCACCTTAGGACGGAGCGGCTCAATGGATTGGTTCCAAGTCTCCTTGAAAGAGCAAAGCAGGAGTATTTGTTATATGTCAGGTACTATCACGCGCTCGCCACCCGTCCACACTTTGTTTTAGGAAACACAAGGCCAATAAATTAACGGAGCAAGCAGCTGAACTGCATTTCCACAGCTTTACGGCCAGCTCTCTCATTATTCCCAGGGGCGTGGGGTCCCGGTATCAAGTTACTATACTTTACACTGACATGAGGCCAGTGCTTAATATACAGCACTGTACCGGAAACCACAAATAAAATAATAAAAAAAAGTTGAGTTAGTGGGAACTTGTGGTTATAGTTTCTATTTTCTGTCAAACTGTTGGGGGTTATAGCAACTGTTGGGAGACATCAAGAGCACTCCTGTGTGTAGATGTGTGCTTGCAAGTGCGTAGCTATCCTTACATGAATACATTTTTTACATGGTGACTGCACACCCCTCACCTGGACCAGAGCCTCCTTCATGGCGGCCCAATTGGAAACCCTCCAAGCACACTCGAGCATGAGATAAGGGTTGGAGTGGCCTTTAGATTGGCCGTATTCTGTCAAAGGTTCCCACTGGTTCAATTCCTTAGAACAGCTGGACAAGAACACAAGGGAGATGAAAAGTTTAGGAAACTTTACATAGTTTATGCTTTTAAACATGCTAAACAACATTTTAGCAGTGGATTGAATCTTTTTTATTAGTCAAATTCCCAGTGCGTCACTTGGAGCTGTGGGAGGTTTGCCTGGATAAAAAGTTCACTAGCTAACAACACTCTGGGTTGTTCATATTTGCATAGGCCCCTTGAGGTTTCTGACATTCACACATATAGTTGTGGGTCTCCTTTTAATGCTATGAATGATTTTCACTGTAAAATCCACCAAATACCGGAGGTAAAATACACTTAATATTATTTGGATGCTATGTAAAATATCAATAATGGGTTTTTAACAGGCAGGCATACAATTGGGAGAGTCATTTGGTTCTGCAGGGAACATAGTGGTCGTCTCAGACTTTGGCAAGTTACTAAGAAGCCATTTAATTCAGATACATAACAAAAATGGACTTGATGGATATGCATCTGCTGACAGATGCGTACAGTGTTTTCCCAGTGACAGAACCTAAGCTACAACAAAAAACTGATATAGGCCTGCAAAAAAAAAGGTGACAGGGACAGATTTATGGAGGAAAAATATACATATCATAGAGAAATTGTTCATTATATTCTTCAAATATTGTGGTTTCTGGATGCCCTGCTGTATAATTTGTCATGAAAGGAATAAATGTGATCTGGTTTAAACAATCAAAGGTGCACAGTATATAAATGAAGGTATTAAAGTAAAGTCCACTGTTTTTGTGCTCCGCTGGTTCTCTTGATGTGTAACATAAGACTGCCCTCTGGGATGCAGAGAACTTACCGTATCCAGTGGTCCTCCCAGAGCTGGTACTCAGGGAAGATGGCTGAGGATACGTTGCTCCTTTCATGCTCTTTTCTAGCCTTCTCCATTGCTTTCTCGTAGCTTTCTTGGGCCTTAACAGACACATGAAACATTTTAATACAAGCTTTTTGAGGCTAATAAAATGATCATCAGTATAATCTGCTGGCCTCGATGTAACATCTTTTCTGTCCTCATTGATATAAATGCGGTGGACGTAAGATTAGAAACACCTCCCGGTAAAATGCAATATAATTTAACAGCGCCACAAATTACAGCCCATAAAGTTAAATAACACCTTCATGGAGGTAGGATTTATTTGCAGGATGGTTGAACCCAATAAACTGGCAACAGTGTATGCTAAGTAAGACCATACATACATTATGAGTGTCCAGTGGTTTCCTTTCAAGCTTTCTCTCACCTGTTCAAAGAAACCATGCTGCTCGTAGGCAATGGCCGTGGCGGTCTCAGGAAATTTGCATCTCTTCTGCCACAGGCCGGCCCACATGTCCTCCTCCTGGAGCAGAGAGTAGAGCTCCGCTAGGGAGTCCAGAATCTCCTAAGGACAAGTAGAACAAAAACGTGAATGGCAGCAAAACAAAGTGAAACATTTGCAGTGATTGAACTGTATGTAAGAGAGCAGCCAGATAAATTAAATTCTTTTTCTGGAGGAAACACAAGTTGATAAATATTAGTTGAAATTAGCCAACATTTAAAACAAAAAAAAAAGATCTTTGATGGTGCCAACTCTAAGCTTGTATCAAAATGCATTACCTGTTGAGGTGGAGTGATGCTCTCCTGCTCATAGAACTCGGTGCTCTGCTTGGGTTTGCTGTGCAGGCTGAGGCCCTTCTCAAAGGCCTGCTGCTCCAGCATCAGAGTGGAGCGCAGCCAGAGGTTGTGTGTCTTGCCCAAGTACTTCAGCACGCAGGGGCGGATGGGAATAGGAGGCACGCACTGGGACATGGCCTCGACAAAGCAGTTTAGGGCACTGGGCTGACAGTCCCTCTGGGCCTGGTGGCTGCCACTGCACAGGAAAGGACTCATTTCTCCTGACAAAGCCTGGAGAGTGGGGAGAGAGAGTTCATCAACTACCCAGTTTCACTTAAGAAGCTGTGCACTGATATAGCATATTGATAAAGGCATTTTGTTGCATGTATGGGATGCAACATGATGCCTTTTTTCCAGTAACAGAGAGCTGTTAAGAAACAGGAAAAGAGAGGTAAGAGAAAACAGGTAAGATGACAGGAAAAGGACACACTGTATGCAGCCTTTTGTGTGTTCACACCACAAAAAAACAAGTCACTGAAACTCCATTAATTTCCTGTAAATATACAGACTATTTAGTACTCATACTTTTATTTAATAGCGTTATTTGCTCATAACTGCAGAGGGCCACTCTATCCATTCAGAGCCTCTCAGAACAGCCACATTTGGACAGAAGAGACTTTGAGTGTGACCGTGGAGTTGGTGCTCTGATAATCATGACTGACACATACTCAGAAATAAATGATGTATTGGTAATGAATATAATTTCCACTGCCCGTTGACAGCATGGAATAATTAATGTCTTGATGGTCACTTTAATTAGGCTGGTGGTGGGGAAGGCCAGTATGTCGTCAAATTCCCTCCTAAGAAGAATATGCTTTTCTATCATTCCAATGTAGTAATCCCCCCAGAGATATAAAGCCTGAGCACCAGTAATCTCCCTACTTTCACTATAAATTGATATAGTGTAAAAGTGGCATGAAACTCAGAGCTGAGGCAGGCATCAAAATAAACATGTGACATATTTGTGACCTCATGCCGGTCACAGGAAGAAAATATTCTCATTTTTGAAGCCATCTTTCTATTGACTGCATCTTCAATCACTTCAGATCAAGGCCTTTCAATGAGCCTCAAAATACTCTATATGCATCTGGTTCATTAAACTCATTACAGCTATTCCTCCCCTCTGCTTTCCATATTTAGCATAAATTAATCTGTCCTCATTAAGTGGAATTGCATGTATTTGAGACGGAACTGGGAAGGCCAAGGTCAGAGTTACTGTCTGCTTGCGTCACTGATAAGATACAGAGGATATAAGGAGTGCATATGTGTTTATATACAATGAGAACAAATAGGTGCAAAAATACTAGGAGCATAGAGAAGACACAGTGTAAATGTGCATCTGTCTTTAATAATTAGATTCTGAACTAGATTAGAGACTGAACTGTCATTTTCGAACCAAGTAACACCTTTAAGATAAAAAAAAAAAAGCAGTGGTAACACTTGCATACTGAATGGATCATATAGTACGTGAGTTGTGTTATGCAAATGTAAAATATTTTAGCAATGGCTACCATGCAAAATGACATGAAATATTTCCCCACAAAGCTGGATGGACATTCTGTTGTAGTTAACGCTAAAACAGCCTCAGGGAAGTGACAAAGAAGCTTGCATTTCTTGCTCTTATTGATAGGGACGCACCAGTCCCGATGCAATAACTGGGCTTTGGGTATCATCCGATACCGAGTACAGAGCCGATTCCAGTGTTTAATTAACAAGCTGTATGTCTCATTGTGTGGAAATCACTGGGATCATTCTCATATGTATAAGGCCACATCAGGCCTGACTTAAACATTGCTTTCCTTACTTTGTATGACAAAATGTAAGAAATAAATACAAAGATATAAATTTAGTGAACTGTTACCAGTGGTAAAAAAATCAGTTGAAGTATAAACCTTTTTTAGGTCAAACCCTAAACAGGAATTCAAATTCCAGTATATAATATATAGTATAGAAACATAGAATTAAGTTTAATTTATTGGCCCCATTTTCACTAACACCTGATCAAGCTATTTCAGTCAGAATCAGCCCGATATCGAATCTGGTATCACTATCGGTGCATCCCTACTTATCGAATGTATATAAAATATGATGACTAGGCTACCCCTGAACCATCAGCATACTTCTACCGTTCTCCTAGAAATACTAATATGTAAAATGTGTATACAACTATCTCTGGGTGGAATGAGAGGCCTGTAAGCTCTACTCACATGCTGCTGTCTGTCAGAGAGGATCTTCCAGAGACGAGGGAAGAGCTGAACCCAAGTCCTCTCAGCCAGCGGTGTGGAGATGTGACAAAGCTGGACCAGAGCGTTCAAAAGTGCACCCGTCTAACACAGAGTAGAGGAAAAAAAAAAAACAACAACAACAGATGCTGACTCAGCAAGGCAGTGGTTCAGAATCCTTGTCTTCGGGACTCAAGATTACCGCTGATTTACTATCCTACTGGGTGGTTAATTGTATTCGACTGATGTTCCAGGTCAAAATCAGTTTATAGCTAGAATAAAAATCAGTGGGGCTCTGCATCATGAAAACTTCCTTATGAGGAAAATAATGTTTTAAATATACGACAAAGTTAAACATCTCAAACACGGCTTTCTCTAATATTGCTAGAAGTAGCCCCTGGCTAATTAGGGTAATTCTGAAAATTTCTCAACATAATTGTTCGATTCATCATTCCCCCCCAGCTTTGTCAAAATCAGTTTTGTCAGCCCCTCAGCACACTGTAGGACAGAGCACATGCTGGTTCCACAGAGGTCAACCTTACCTTCACCTCCCGTAGCGAGTCAAGAAACTTGTCATGGCGGTTTGTCAGCATGTGCAGTTGGTTGCCTGCATCTCTCTCCGCCTGCTCCTTAGTCTTGGGGATGGCGGTCTGGTCGCCTGGGGCTAACTCAATGTCTATCTCCACATCCTGCCACAGAACAGAGGAAACCAATCATATTTTGGGAAGGGTTTGGCAGCCAAGAAGCGAGTCTTTTCTCAGGACCACAGTATGTATGCAACACCCTCCTAATGGGATAATGTGAAAATTTATGTGAGAGAGCATGCCTCTTGAAGTCGTGTGTGCGTTTGTGTGTCCCACCTCCTCCTTGGTCTCGCTGTTCTCTCTCTCTCGCGGCTCCTGCTTGACATGCGTTGCCATGGCGAAGGCGGCGCGGTCATGGCTGTCGGCCAGGTTGATGACGTTAGTGATAGACGGCAGCATGGATCCCTGGCAGCTGGTGCCGATGATGGTGTTTCGTTCACACACGGCCAGCAGCAGCTAACAAGCACGCACACACAGACACACACAAAGAGTAGCAGCAGAAGGCAAAGATCAGTGACAGTAAATAGCATGACAACTGACAGGCACGACAAGAGGCAGCTGAAACTAAAAAAAAAAAACAAAAACAAAAAGTAAACAAAAACAAATGAAAGACTTTTAGGAATGAAAATGCATTATTTTTTAATATTGGATAAAAGGCTTGAAAGGCCTCCTGACGGATCAGAGGCAGCACTCTCACTGTTTACCTCTATACACTGTTTGATCCAGAAGTGGCTGCCCATGGCCTCCCAGTTCTGAGAGCAGCAGATGTAGAGCAGCCTCTCATACACACGCCGCTTCATGGAGGCGTCAAAAACCTCAAAGAACTTGGCTCTGATCAGCGGCTGACTGCAGCGAAGCCCCGAGAGGAAGGCTGGCTCCAACTTGGATGTGATGTCACTTCCTGAAAGGCTCTCATCCCTGAATAATGTGATGGACAATACATTTATTTGACAGAGCTCTTACCCATTTAACGTGCATGACATTTTGTTGATAATAAAACATTCAATCCACTTAGAGCATCTGTTGTAACTGAAAGCAGTCACAGCATTGATGCAGGGGCAAAAATTACAGTAAAGTACACATTGAAATAACAAAAAAATGGGAGTACCCATACCCTGCAATTAATCCACATTTTTTTGGAGCTTATCGTATTACATTTTGTGGAGAGATGTACTGATTTTACATCTGTGGTGTTGATGTATTGTATTTAGGTCAATTGCTCATCTTTCTTGAGTGATTTGAGTATTATTACTTATATACAGCTGCATCTGCACTGCCAATAATCACCATAAACACAAAGGGCTGTCCGGTCAAGAGAACAGCAGTGATGTTCCAATACTCAACTGCATATGCCTCTGACACAATACTCAGATGTGCTGTAGTAAATGAAGGCGCTCTGAGACTTTACATTTTTATGACTTCATTAATCAGCTGCATTTATATCATTAAAACATGTTTCTTTTAGGGCCGTCAAAGTAAATGCGATAATAACATGTTAACCCAAATTTGTTTTAATGTTTTTTTAATTTAATTGTCATGCATTGACATAACTTGCGATTCTTAGGCTGTAGCATGTTCATTTTTAAAGCTACAGTGAAGATACTGGCATTGTATGCAACTAGAAAACCTAAGGAATCCACTGGTTCAGGTGGCTTGTCAGTAAGGAGGCTAAATGATGCTCCAAAATTTACGCTAAATTTTGGTGAGGAAAAACTGGCGTGGCCAATTTCAAAGGGATCCCTTGACCTCTGACCTCAAGATATGTGAATGAAAATGGGTTGTATGGACATGGACACTTTATGATAATCACATGCCGTTTGTGGCAAGTCATAGCAAGTTTGCCATGTTAAGATCTGAGCATATTTTTTTTAATTTCTGTACAACATTTGTCATTGTTTTGAGTTGTTATTTGATTTTGAACAATAAATATATACATACATTTCCATAAAGCAGCATATTTGCCCACCCCCATGTTGATAAGAGTATTAAATACTTGACAAATTTCCCTTTCAGGGACATTTTGAACAGGTAAAAAATGTGAGATTAATTTGCAATTAGTCACAAGTAATCATGGACAATCATGTGATTATTGTGATAAATATAAATATTTTAATCGATTGACAGCCTTAGTGTCTTTACTATTATAAATTTATACATATCTGAAGAAATTATCCCAAACAAATTATCATAATAACCCAAAGAATACATTGAAAGTAATTTATTGCAGCTCATTTTTATCTGGTATTTCAGTGTAACTTTAGACATAATTACTCATACTACTAATTAGGAGAATATATCGGGTTTGTGATTAAAGGGTTAAATATAGCAGGGAGGTAACATTCCGAACATATCACCAGCATACAAAGTAATCTCACAGCAACATTCAAATGCAAGGCGCCAGCATGTTTAAACAGCCGCGTCGTGCCATACTGGGATCACTGAAGTGTGAGGAGATGGCAGTTAACACTGAATATTCGGTGAAATTAAGTATCTTTGATGTGGAAACTCCACTGTTAGTAAAGCACCAACCGTCATACATTAAACACTTAAATAACAAATGTCATCATTTCTACATCATCCTGCTGCACTAAATGGGCCTCATGGGTATGATTCACATCACAGAAGGAGAGAGGGAGGGTGGGATGAAAGCAACAACAAAGGCAACGCTGCCACAGCTGCATATTGCCCCTATTTGCACCATTCTCTTAATCACACATTGTTCTGGCACAGCTGCTTTATCATTCCATTATCATTACTTGCTGTCCATCATGGCTTTACTGCTCATTTTAAATCCTTTGACATGATGAGCAGATGGGGTGGAGGAATATGGGGTGCATTTGGCTGATTAAATGTGTATGTGGGTAAGACAGGAAGACAAAGAGAGCCAGGTTTGATGAATAGCGGGCGGTAGGACAGTCTCTCCCCTCTGGCCCCCACCTGCTGGGTGTCCTGTCACGAGTCCTGACACTACTGTAGCCCTGTGAAAGACCCTGGCACATTATCTATCTCCATCACTACCTGCTGTCTCTCTGACCCGGTCTGCTCAATGCCACACTCCTATTCTCCACCTACAGCTTCAATTTCTATTAATTAATTCCTCTGCTTCCATGCACCACCAACTGACTCTTACCATTTCCATCTATCTACCATGATCTACCTTTCCTTGTCCTTACTTTGATCTTAACAAAAAAAGATGAATGGTACACTGCTCATGCTTCCCTCCTCCTCATCTCCATTTTCTGTAGCTCCTTGACCCAACCTCCCGCGTCTTTCCCCACCTCAACCTCCCGACCTTCATCCCTCCTGTTAAGATGGATGCAAGGGCGGCGTGGCGTCGGCGGCACGGCCATTTGGCCATGTGATGAATGGCGGTAATTACCTGTAGACGTAATTAACGAGGTCCAGGAACTGGGCGTTTAACTCAAGTTCATCGGGGAAACGCTTCTCTATGTAGGTCATCATCTTCACCAGCAAGATGGACTTCTCACGTAGATTGGGCATCTAGAGGGAGGGAGGAAAAGAGGGGTGTCGGGTAGAAAGGAGAGATAGAGGAAAATGAAAGAGAGAAGGAGAAGACAGATCTATTCAGTTTTGTTCTTGTAACTGCGTCTCTCTCTGTCCAGCTAAGCCTTTTACTGCATGCTGTCCTTCTACAGCTTTAAAGAAAATAAAGACCAAAGACACCTCTGTGGGTATTATGCTAATGTTAACCTCACTGGGTTTACAAAATGTGCTTTGCTTGTTGTTTGTCCAAAGGTTTCACACCTTTTTAAAATGCTGATTCAGTCCTCTGATTCACACCTGCTATTAAAGAAATAATGCAATGATCTGCTGAATCACGCATTTCTAGTCCTTCGCATACATTATATTTGTGTAACATAATATTGTCTTAGAGTGTCTGAGCTGAGAAAAGCCTCCTTCTTACCTGATTTGCAGCCATGGGAGAATTATTTTTCACCCACTCTTCGACGATTTTGACGACGGCGCGGAGGATTTTGGGGTCGGGTGACTTCTCGATCAGCGAAGTGAGGATGACCTGGATGAAGTTCTTCCTCATTTCCATGCTCATGACAGACAGTCGAGTCTTCACCAGGTCAAGACTCAGCATTACCAGCTCACTGGTCACTATGAGAACAGAGAGGTTAGCAATCAGAAGCAGCACTGAGAAAAACAAGCTACGAAGAAACAGTCAAGCAATTTTAGTAATATTAATGTAAAATATTTGTTGTTTTTTTTCTTTATTGCTTTTCTAAAATCTAAGAGCTGTAATAGAAAATAAAGTCCTTCACTTTACTTATATACTTCACTTCACTTATATATTTCTTTATAGTGACAACAGCCAAAATACAGCTAAACCGTTTCAATACATTTGTGATGGAACTACTTCAGTTAAGTTCATTAGATTAGCGAGACATGAACAATCCTTTGAGGCAAAGGCCTCACTGGTCAGATAGCCTTTGGTCTCAGTGACTCTAAATGCGCCTAGTGGAGGGTAAATGTCTGTGTTTCCCGATATAGTCATTAGGGGCCAATTTAAAGCACAGATAGCATCTTATAGCCATTACCTCCCATCTGAGAAGTAGCAACGGGAATTACGTACAGCCTGACTTCTATAAATCTGGTAAAGCCAAGAAGACGGTGAACCTCAATGAATTTTGTAATCGTCACAAGAAAGCTCAACAACTTAACACATGTGAAACTCTTCTCTTTGCCCTTGCTGCCTGACATATAACGTAAGTTGTCAAGAGGTCCCACGTCAAACAGTGTCTACCTTTTCAAACCAAAAGTAAAACAGCACAAGGTGACCATCTGTTTGCTTTATCTAGAGAGAAACTATGAGACAATACAGGGTGGGAACCAGAGCTGAGGAGTATTCCCTGTGAAACCAAACTATCTGTAGAGGGGATCTCCCCTGACCACTGCAGCTATTGAGAACACAGCTGGGGTCATTGATATAGAACTTTTTGATACAGTCTTTGTGGTGTAGAGCCAGGCGTGGCCGAGATACCTGGGATATCTGAGCTGTAACGGAGTCTGAGGAACATACGAGTGTGCATGTGCGTTGAGTAGAGCTGAGCTCACGCACAGACAACCCTTTGTTAAATCAGGGTTGGGGAAAGTAAACATACTAACCCCTGTGATAATGTCAGCCTGCTATCATTGCAGCCCTGCAGAATAAGTTCAACTGATATGATAATTGATGTCTGGTGCACAGTGTCTTTATGTTATATTCATTCTTTAAGGTTTTATATAAGGTGTACTGTATATGTGTGTGTGCGCTTGGCTTTATTATGTCCATGTACCTGTGCTGGTTTCCGTGACCCCTGGATTGGCCTGCTGGGGGCTCAGGTGTTCCCGCACCATCTTCTGTAGTGAGCGCATGAACACCGAGATGAGGCGGTCGATGTAGCCGGCGTTGTAACTGCAAGCCGACTTCAGGATCATCAGTGTTCCTGGAGGACAAATGAAAAGTGGGAGAGAGAATGAGAAATACAATGATATGACAAGAGCCTCAACCTCTATGGGGGCAAAGCAGCAAACACACACACACACACACACCTGCAGTCAGCTTGTGTTCGTTCACACAGCTTGACAAGGACTTTGCTGTTTTTTTTTAGGGAATTTGAGTAAAGTTTGTCACAGAGGCAGGGGTAGGTATGAGTAATGTCCCTCTCTGTTGCTGCTCCCTAGAGGGGGGACAAATGTTAAAATGTCACGCAGTGCTACCTCTCTGTGACAGCAGGATACCAAATGCTTTTTATTGACCACAACTGCCATTTTGAGGAAACCGTATAAAATAGCATTACCTTTACACTGCTTTCCGGTAGCCATTTGTAACCTTGAGGGGCCTTTTATTTGGAAGGCTACCGCATATTTCAAATTAAAGAAGGAAAAATCTAATAACTGTCTCCTTGGAATAAGCTTGAATGTAAGCTTTTCCCATAAATACTCTCTGACATCTGGGAGGATAACAGTAATGTTCGTACAGGGAGGGTGGCCAAAAGCAGCAGTTCTTCCAGAGACAACCTTTCCCAAACCGCTGGACTGTGGCCTCCGTTTAAACAGACCAGATGTTAGCCCAAGCAGCAGGGCTCATCGGCTTGCATTTTAACGACCCACTCACTGGCTTAATTGCTAAAAGTGACTGAGGTGGCTTGGTTTTGTAGGGATAGAGTGGGTGTGTGAAAAATTGTTTTAAAAAAACACAGGGTTTATGAGCAACAAAGTGAGAGTAACAGAGTACAAGGGTGTAGAAAGGGATAAATGAGAAGAAGAAAAAAGGGAGAGGTGGAGAGCTACAGGATTTACCAAAGAGCTGTGTGGGGTTAGTGTTGCTTGTGGCTTTTTCATAGTTTGTGAGTCCCTCGTAGATGACCTTGCCAACAGCAGCATACAGACACTCCAATTCCTCGTACTTGGATGCCACTGTTGATGAGCCTACAGAGAGAGAGCAGTGTTTGCTTCAGATTTAGAAAAGCTGAAAATCTAAATCAATGCCTTGTTTTTAGCACATGGCATAACAAAAGCAAAAATAAGAGTTTAAGCATCAATCAATAGCACAAAGGTCCAAATATTTTGGCACATCTTCAATGAACACAGAAGGGAGTTAACTGAGGCAACTCAGACATGCAGTGCTTTCCTGAGTTTATGAGTATTGCCAGCCTCTTTTAGTCAGAATTAAGCACTGTGAGGTGACTTACTAGGCTCAGTGGGGAAGATGCTCATGAGGCGAGAGAGGAGAGAGTGGACAGCCCGCAGGACTTTGGTGTTGCCGCAGGTCATGCATGCAGCGATGCCCCGCTGGAGGGGCTTAAAATGGGCCAGGATGGCCGGGGATTGCAGCACTGTCAGCAGGAAGCAGAGGATCTCCAATCCAGTGCAGATGTTGGAGATGTTAGCCTGGGCTGGCTGCTCCTGAGGGGACACAGAGGAGTGAAACCGGGACATCAGTGTTACATGAATAGAGTTATAAGTAAGTGTTATTCTTATTTTTATTTATTTTTTTATTTTTTTTACAAAAGACAAAAATATTAACCACATATTATGCTTCTTACTTAATGTGACCTCCATATCAAGGAAATTATCCAGGCTTATCTTTTTAGCCATAAGTATAGACCTCTAAAACAAAGTAAGAAAATCTACTGTACTCTACAAATTCATCAGTAGATGCATTAATCATTCAAGTTTTCATTCCATACAAATTCCAGACAAGTCAGAAATCAATATTCTACACACAGAGGTATTTCTCGCACAAAAGAACCGAGGCAATGCGATCGCTGCTAAACCAAAGATCAATGGCCAACATTGGGTCCTAATTTTGTCTAAATTGCAATCAAGCTTTACAACGATGGCAGGGCCAAGAGGATAATCTGGGACAGATCTATAGCACTAATCTTGGCTAATGAACAAGGTGACTCTTGTGATAAGGCCCTTGGTAGATATTAGGGTAGTATTGATTTGGCACTGTATTAACAGAATGGGACCTTGTCTCTGGGGAAATGCAGATTAGGGCATACACATGTACGTGTGTGTGATAGTGTGCATGTTGTGTGTGTGTGTGTGTGTGTGTGTGTTTGTGTGTCCCGTACGCCTCCTCGTTTGCCCTCTCATGCCACTCCTCCCGACTCTTAATCACTGCCATGCCGGTACAATGAGATGATAAAAGGTAATCCGATTTAGAGCATTGTTCATTAGTCTGGGTAAGACGGCTAGGCAGGTAGAGCACGCTCCCGGGGGGAAAGGGCCCGAGTATGTGCATCTGCATAAGACCTACAGAAAGCCTTGTTTGTCAGACCAGGCCCAGGGGATCTGGAGGGGCTGATTGGGTTTGTTTGTGTGTGTTTGTGTGTGTGTGTGTGTGTGTGTTTGTGTGTGTGTGTGTGTGTGTGTGTGTGTGTGTGTGTGTGTGTGTGTGTGTGTGTCTGTGTGTGTGTAGTCAGACAGAAAGGCGTGGCCGATGCAGTGATCCCCAAAAGGGAACAAGGGAAGTACGTGACAATTGCCGGCGCATGGCGATAACCTTGTCTGAACAGTGGTGCTGAATCAGACCGGAGAGAAACGAGTAGAGAAGGAGACGGATAAAAAGAGAGAGCAAGAAGAGAGGCTGCGATAAGAGGCTGAAAAGAAAAGAAGAGATGAGAGGAGGAATCGGTGGCAAGAGACAGAAAGAAAGGCGAGGAGAGCTGCAGAGAGGCACAGCAGGGCGATACAGAAGGCAAGGATGTGGAGTTTAGGATGGAGAGGGGTGGGAGTTGAACGAGAAGGCACAGGCCAACCCGGATAGACTCCTGTTATCTCGCCACTGTCATTATTTTGTCATTATGGCGGTTGGCGCCTCACTTCATGTATTGCTGATAACAGACAAAGGACTTAGAGGCGTTAGAGCAAACACTAAGACAGAGCTTAAGCAGAGACGAGGAAACTTCTGCAGTCTCTACGAAAGCAGAGACACATTAGTTATCCTTTACTGTTTGTTGATTATTGCTCAGAGCTGCAACAACAAGCCTGAATATTTTAAATTTTACTCAGACTTGTTTGCCTAAAACGCTGTTGATGACATGCGAAAGCAACTTCAAATAATCTGTTACATGCCCAGGTAAACAAATAGTGCTGAACAGCAATAGTCCCTCATCGTAAAATAGAAAAGATAAGCCAGACGCTTTTACAAAGTTAATATTCATCATCAGAAAATCTAAGGAAAATGTCATCACAGGTCTGGACACAGTGATTGACAAGTGATCTCTGGGAAATGCAGTACAGAAACACAGCTGATTAGCATCAAATATGTCACTTACACAAGCATGAATGTGGCTTTATGAAACATAAAGGTAGCCTCACTCTGAAGGCATATGCCATCTTACCACAGTCATAAGCAGCTTGTCAAACCACTGTAGCTTGAGCTCGGCGCGAGGCCACATGTCAGGCCTGAGGGCAGATTTCATGAGGCTAACGCAGCGACGAGACAGCAACTCCCCTGGAGACCCGGCCACATTGGTGCTGTCGTTCACCTAGATGGGAAGAGGGGGAGGAAGGTTGGCATCATTATCGTTATCAATGACAACAGGTCTTCATCTTCAGTATCACAATGGTGTCCTGAAGAGGTGAGAAACCACACAAGGCAAGAAGAGACAAGGACTGTCATCATGTATTGTAATTTCATTCATGCAGCTAGAGTTCAGCAGTGGCACAGCCAAGAAGGAGACAATACTTCAATCAGCAAGCCCTGCAGAAGCCCTCATGTGGACAAGCATCCATCCTGCGGAAGCATCCTTGAGCAACAACAATGAATCCCTATCAGCTCTATGTGTGGTGTCTTCTGGTTGATGGTAATCCCAGGTGGCCGGTGAAAAGATAAAATTTTTCAACAGGGATCAATTTGGTATCACAATACACTGTTATCGAGTGGAATACAAAGAGAAGATTATGTGACTGTTGAGTGAGCAGTGAGTGATCCCCAGCGGTTACACAGAAGGTTATATTCAACAGAGATGGTCGGATGAACAGTGAGAATGGAGCTTGGCCCAAAAAAGAAAGTAGGAAAAGTCAAGGTGAGTGAAATCTCTACAGTCTATTTCAAGCTTGTAACCAAGGTCATCACTGCCACTAGACCAAGGGACAGCTGTGTGAGGAGACACATAAAGGACTCTGTGTGTGTGTGTGTGTGTGTGTGTGTGTGTGTGTGTGTGTGTGTGTGTGTGTGTGTGTTTAGAGATGTACTTAGGACAGCCATCAGGTGTGTCCTACCTTCACCACGGAGGGGTTAGGACACTTGTGTCCTACCTTGCAGGCACTATGGATGGCAGAACTGTACCTGGGTGTGTGTGTGTGTGTGTGTGTGTGTGTGTGTGTGTGTGTGTGTGTGTGTGTGTGTGTGTGTGTGTGTGTGTGGCGGTCATGGTGGGGGTGTTACCTGGCATGCAATTCTGATGAGGAAGTTGACCACAGTGTCCGTATGTTGTTTCTCAACAGGTTTGGTGAGCATTGTCTCTGTACCTGGCATGGACTGGCTGCGGCCAAATACCTAAAAACACACAAATGTTATAATTATTAATATTTCGGATTGTTTTTTAATTTAAACACAGACAGGAGACAGATTCTATGACCAAAGAAGAGTTTAAACTTTCAGTGGCAAAGAAACTAAACTGATTCGACAGTGAAACTTTGGGACAGCAATGCAAACACTGCATAGTTAGGAGGGAATATCAAAGAGCCTGCACAAGTCAGGTTTTTGTCTGCATTGCTTATAGTTAAAAAATGTATGAAAATTATCCTGGCAACTTTCTCAGCAATTAACATTTCCTCGTCTCAAGCAGAAACAAATGCTGCTATTGCATTTTTCTCCTGACATCAGGTAAAAGAAGCTGGAAATTACACTGTCATTAAGACCGCAACTATTAAGACTTGTGCTAGTGCTTATATTAAGTACAATAGCGTTTACGTATTATAGTGATTTTTAACACTGCATAATATGATTTCAGTTGCTTTTTTTGGTACGGAAGTACTAATACTATAGACAGTGTTTGAAATTAACTTTTTGACTCATCGGCCAAGGGGACTGGTAGATGAAAAATTCCAACAATGAAGCATATTTTTTTACCAGCCAATATAATATATTGCCTTTTTGTGTCGTGTCATGTTTGTTTCAGTATATTTCATTTAGTTAACTAAGAGAACTTCATAATTGTTTGTCTTGATTTTGATGTTATCAATGCAGCTAAGGGAAATTTAAATATATTTTTATGTGTAAAAAGTAGCATTTGGTTAAAAAAACAAGATTTTGCATATAAGCCAATGTAATTTTCATGGTATATCTGGAAAAAATAGCACTTTATTGAGCTTTATTCCAGAATAATTGGCAACAGAAGACATAAATGGATGAGTTGAAATTTACACCATTACGAATACCGAAAATCATCATGGGAAATATTGTACACTAGGTGAGGCAAATAAATAAACTTTGCATGTATCGGATATTGGCCATAGTGTGATTCAACAACTTAGATTTGGATTTTTAACAGGCACTTCTTGCAACGAACACATCTCATCCAGGTTTGAAACCGTAAAAACAACAGATCACAGTGGGATTTTGAGATGAAACAGATGTGAGGCTGCAACACAGTTGTAAGGAAAAACGAATTAAGGCAACAACTACCATGCTGTCACCTCCTGTTGGCAATTTTTTTGTCTCAGACAGATGTGAAAATGGCTGTTTGATCAAAGTATCTTTCAAACCGCTCTGCAGTCATTCAGTGAGGTGTGGAATGCAGAGACAGACAGCAAGATTTCTGAGAGTAAGAGGATGCACTTGTTCATTTTGGAGGGTGTCACAGATAACACTAAAGTGACTGGCCACGTGGACCTGTCACTCACTTGGACTCTACGAGCAAGTAAGGGATGGTGGACTGAGCTCACCGTGGCGGCAGCTCCGGTTGCCGTACGGAACCTCTTGACGTCTTGTCCAGCGGCGGCGGCAGCAGCAGCTTCCAGAGACAGTCCTCTTTTCACAGCACCACCACTAGTCCCTTCGCCGCCAGCCCCGACTTCAGCCTCGGATTCCGGCTGCCACGCCAAAGAGAGAGACAGGAGACAGAAGCATAAAGGTGAGGATGAGTCCATCAGTTAACATAATCACAGTTTACAGAATGAAACGTTTCAGTCTCTTTGCCTCTATGAACACACCTGCTGGTCTTTGATCCTCTGTAACTCCCATTTGATGACCACCTCGGCCAGGTCCACGGCCAGCTTCCTTTGCTCTATGGTCACACTGGGGGTGAAGCCCAGACGCTGCATTGCACTGATCATGTGCTGCACCAGGTGATGGCGCACAGGGTAGTACACCTGGAAAGAGAGGGCAGTATGTCAAAACACTGATAACATTCAACCACTAGATGTTGCAGTCTCCCTCCCCCGTTCCATTGCATTCACTTCACAACAAGTAGTTGCCAGGCACTTAAAAACAAACTTTTTTTTTTTTCCAAATCAGTTGGCAACTTGATCGCTGATGACACAGAGATACCATGTGATACCACTGTTGTTACACTATTTGCTCACAAACCTTATTAGAAATGGGAACCAAATGTCAGATATCTTCCACAGAGATCCACAAGACCCGTCAAAATTTTCAAAATGATTGATTCACATTTATAATTTTTTCTTTTTAAGGAAAAGCCATACTTTCTTACTTATGTGGCTCCTTTCTAAAAGCTCTGTAGACGTCTTATTATCATTATCTTTTAAAGATATTTGTCTGCTTTAGGAAATATATAAAATCAATCTGATGATAACAATAAAACATGATGACGTGATTCAAAAACCTTCCACATTTGATATTCTTAACGCAAAATATCGGGCAGGACTTGGCTGCATTTCCTTTTCCTCAAGCCCAAATGGCAGATGGTCACTGATGCCAATGGCAGAGTTCAAAAGAAAAACGAGAGCCAGCAAGGCTGAACAACAGATGACAAAGCAGTACTTACAGCACCCAAACATAAAATACCATTGTAGCTTGGGGCCTGTGTTTTTTTTTTTTTTGTATTCGTTACTTTACACAGAAGCACAACTTGAGCCTCCACTCTGCAAAAATCAGAAAAACAGAACCCAAGTATGAAAGAGCAGGAAAAGAGTGATACGCTTGCAAGATTACATGCTTACAAACAATCATGTTTTGCATGAAGAAAAAAAAAATACTAATCAATAATCATTCCTAAACACACTGACTGAACGACATGAACTTCAGTAAGGCACAAAAATGTCAATCATAGAATTATGAATGAAACAAATTTGCATATTAACATTGGCTTTTGATATTCTAGTCCATTACTGGTTTGGCAAACTTGTCCTCCGAACATCCACGACCGATGAGCAGAACCTCTGCCTTCCCTTAGCTTCATGTTAAATGAACTGTCTTGCCAGTATCATCACATATAAATGAGACTGGCTTCCACTGCCTTAGCAACTATCCAAAAGTAATTATGAGAGTGAGTTATTGTGCAATTCTTCCCCTAGAACCAAACTAAAGCTTTCCCAGAAAGACAGTTTGTCTAAATGCCTAAAAATCAGAGGTTTCCAGGCAACTGAGAGCCCTGTGAACTGACTACAATCGTGCGTCGCGTCAGCTCCGTATTACTGCGAGAGATCCAGTCAGCCGGCCCACAGAGCGTCATTACCATGAACGCTAAAAAATGCATCACAGGCAACCACATGCATTTACAGGAAAAGTGTAATTTTTTTACGCTGGTGATACTTCGCTCTAGATTTTGGGCAATAACACATGTAAAGTTTAACAGGGTGCTCAATCACTTTGAGACAGAGTCAGAAGAGGCGAACTCTGAAGTCGTATTCCCACTTAGTCTCAAGGACATGATGACACACACTTAGCCCGGAGAATTCACACTCTCAAGCGTCACACTCAAGAGTCACTTAGCTTCATCGCAAACTGAACTGGGACTCTGAAACCCACAGACGCGCAGACAAAAGAGCAAGAGATGAGATGTCTATCTGAGGGCTGTTGCCAGTGTCAAAGAATATTAAAGCTTCTCACTTTGAGGGTAATTATAGTCGATAGAGCGGGGCTTCACAGCCTCTTAATGACAGAGTGGCTAAGCCCTGTCCATCACGTGTGCACGCAGACAAACACGCACACAATCTCTCCATTGCTTTATCAAACACACACACAGACACACACAGAAATGCTCTCATCTGTCTGTCATTATCTCCCCCCCAGCGTAATTATGCTGATGTGATTACATTAGATTAGTCATCTGGCCCAGTGAGAGCAGCCTGTCAGTGAGACAGAGAGGGGAGCTGAGCAAAATGTCAGTCTTCTGCTACGAGACTGTCGCTCTCTGACCGGCGAGGCGGCGAACATCATCTGAAGGAGCTAGAGGGCAGAAATTGTCTTTGAAGTTTAAGGAGGGAGGCGAACATAAAGGCCAATGATCCTTTGCTGGTGTTGACTTCTGAACGGACTAGACGCACTCTGGTGCTGCTGATCATCACCGAGAAGGGTGTGCCGGGGACTGTGTCTGCATTAAGGCGATTAAAGGCAGCAGGCGGTTCCCATTAGCTCCACTGTCCAGTGATGAACGATCCAGCTTTTAACTGAGGAGGGAACAGGGCAGCACGCCGTTGTTGTGTCTACTGTCAATATGAAACTCAAATTTAGCGAACCAACTAGTATCATAAGCTCTGTTTCCACAGGAATTTTCCCCTGGAGCTCAGAACCTTTTGGGGAGCTCATTGAGCTTCGATCGTAGAGACCAGGGTCTAAATTAATTTCTGGGAATATTTTAAGCCCCATTTTAGACCCTGGTCGTGGACCTGACGATACCTGAACTTTCAGGGTAGAGTTTATGGGGATGACCAGGGCTGAACATAGCACTAACGTTCCAACGCACAAATAATCAACCATCAATAATCTGGTCCTAGTTTCATTTTCCTCCTCTGCATCCTGTAGGAGCCAATGTATGTATTAAGCCTGTCGTTATAATAATAATAATTATTATTTGTTTAGGCTGCACATGTTCTTTTGATTAAAATCAATTCTGGTAATTGGGTCAGGTGCGTGGTTTCACGTATTTTTACCTGTTCATTTGGACCGCAGGAGTTAGACAAAGAGGGTGAGATAGGCTTGGATATTTTCTGTTGATCGTCATGTCTCACCACGTCACTTCGCGGTTTGCCTTATTGTTTTTAATTCCTTATATTTAATAAACAGTAAGGAGCATCTGGACTTTTTGGAACAAGTCACACAGTGAAGAACATACTTCAGTCACTTAGCGGCTTTTTAATTAATAGTAGTCGCTACACATACAGCGTACATCAATAATTACAAGGCAGCAGTAAATGCCATCGCAGTGAGACACTTAAATGTGTTTTTCAGATGAAACGGACACACTGAACTGCAAACTGCAGAGTGTGTTTACCACTGCGACCACCAGCAGCCTTCGTCCCATGTCATGTTGCTTTTTCATATGTCAGCGGACTAATTTGCCTAATCTTCACAGGTCTGTAGGCTGCTATGGAAACACAGACAATGACAGGCTGAAGGATGCTTTTGGTTTGTTGAAAAGTACCTACTTGGACTAAAAGTCCTGGGAACTTTAGGTGGAAACCCGGCTATAAAAACTATTAACTGGGTCATACAAGATAATCCAACTTTTAATGATGATGCTCCTTTCTCATTAGGACTGGTTAAGAGCCATCACTTAATTCAGGGTACTCAGATAATCAGCAAAAATAGCTTCTCAACTGTTTTTCCCCCCATGTGGTTCACTGCAGTTGTCGAAGCCACACTGAGTGGGGAGCAGGCAGCAGCAACAAAAGCCCGTGGATGTACAGTGGCAGTTGCCCTCTCCCTCCATGTGGTGGCAGCTTGCTCTGGTTTACCATAAAATGTAAATTATAAAGGTAGTGATATTCAAGTAGTAGTAAGCTGAGATAAGTGATTAATCATCCTTAAAAACGTGCTCTAAAACACCACATAAAGTGTCAGTCCCTCATGGTTATTGTACTTACTGGGACAGAAAACGGATTTGTTTTGACTGTTATGTCTGCCCCACCTAGCCTGGATGAAAATGCTGAAAATCAATACATTCAAAAGTGATGGGCTGACAGAAGGTGGAGCACTATTGATAAACTATTGATAAAAGTTGTGTGTGTTCTTTTATATACAGTATCGGCTCACCCTGAAGTGCTGCACGATAAGATGCAGTATGTGGACCAGCTGCGGTACAGTGTGTCCCTCCTCCACAATAATTTTGCGAGTCCAGTGGGTCAACATTTGGTGGCCGTCCTCCATGCGGGCGGGCACGGCTGGGGTCAGGATGGCCATGGCCTGCCGGACGATGGCCCGGGCCTCCATGGTGTGGGCCTTCAGCAGGCTGTGGAAGACCTGTACAAAGGATTACCGGTTACCAATATCTTTTTTTAATGACCCCTTCAACTACCGTATTTCTCTTCCGATACAGTGATATTACATAGGATATGGAACATGAGACGGGCTACAACTAGGCTCTTTAACAAGCACATACTGTTAAGTTGAACCCAAGCTCCACTGAGCTCCTGTCTCCTCTCTATTTGCATTCCTCCTCACCTGCAGCACAATCTTCTTGTGAATGGCGAACTTTGCGATGATGTGAGCCAGAAGTAAGTGTCCGCTGTATTTACAGGCGGGGTCCACGCAGGCTTTGGGCAGCAGGCATGGCCAGGCGAAGGTCATGAGGCGCCGCAGCTTGCTGTTGCGTGACTTGTTGTTGTCATGAATGTGGTGGGGCGCGTGCTCCACCAGCAGGGTGGAGAACTGCAGCAGGCAGATTCGCAGCGAGTCCAGCAGGTCGGCCTGCTTCTCTGGGTCCAGAACCTTGGATAAGGATGGGCGAGATGTGAGGTTAAAGATCGTTGAGTGAGGGGGAAATAGGTACAGTTTTTGTTACACATAGCACAGTACATGTTGGGGGAGGGGAATCAATACAGCATAGTATCACAATATTTTGTGTGGAAATAATGTATTGATACATGGATGTCAAGTATTGATCTTTTATTATATAAACTATTTACTTTCTAACAATTTGATGGTACGCCGGTGGGCTGGCCCCTATTCTGTCTTTCACAGGCTGTAGCTGGGTCAGTCATAAAGCTAGAGTAAAGATACTGGTATCATATGAAACTAGAAAACCTGATGAATCCATTGTTATGTCACGGTAGCTTGTCGGGAAGAACACTTAATGCTCCAAATTTATGCTTCATTTTGGGAAGGAAAAACTGACATGGCCATTTTCAAAGGGGTCCACTGACCTCTGACATGTGAATGAAAACTCTGAGATGAACAGAGTGAAAACTGTATCTTATTAGATAAAAAAGATGCTGTATATTGTATCTTATCACAACATATTGCGAAATCTTCGTAATAAGAATGTATGTGACCAAAGTATTGTGATAACTAGAAAAGCACTCGGAGAGCGCAGACCTCCGCCAAGCACCATATTTTGCCCCCTGGCGGTTTCTTCTGGATCTATCTCCTCAAGTATTAAAGCTAGATCAAATTCGTTGACATACTTCAGATGTGGAATTGTCTCAGCTACACGACGCTTGTTAGAAATCTCTACCTCTAATATTAAATGAACAGTAGGCCAAAATGTAGGAGTATCTCCATTTTTTTTATATAAATTGCTATAAAATCCGCCATCTGGATCAGATCTGGATCAGCCCTTGGGATTTGATAGAAGTACACATTGTAAATCCCTGAGTCAAATTTCATGAGCTTTGGGCAACAATTACCAGAGATATTGAGAAACAATTTTTTGGGTCCCATTTACCCCAATGTTGACGAAAATTTCAAAGTGATCCAGAATCCAGGATCCAGGATCACCCCCAAAATTAAATCAGTTCTTCCTTTTCACATTTTCGACACACCCTGAAAATTTCATAAAAATCTGTCCATAAGTTTTTGAGTTATCTTGAACACAGACAAACAAACAAACAGACAGATAAACGCCGGCAAAAACATAACCTCCTTGGCGGAGGTAATAATGGTGCGGCTGTAATTCTGTCCAGGTGTCGACAGAGGTCAACAGAAGTTTTAGATTACTCACTGCCCCTTATGTGCACAAATAAAGAGAAACACATTATACCGAATATACTGCCTGAATTGCCCAAGTATACTGCAGTTCTGACAAATGTTCACTTCCCAAAATTACATTTGAATAATATCACACCACAACAGCAACATACTTTTCAAAAAAAAAGAAAAAAAGACAGCTCTTCATTCAAAATAGCCATCACTATCTGAATTCTCTGGAGACTGACACAGAGGAGAGGAGAACATTCAGAGACAGGGAGGTGAGTGAGGAAATGAGTTTTAACCAGACCATAGAGGAGCCATTAGCAGCCATTAGGACTGGTGTTAGTCAGTGATGAGATCTGCCACAGCACAAACAAACACGCTGACCTTTAGCATGGTCACACCGTGACATTTACACCAGGAATTATAGTCTGGTCTGATGAATGAAATGTGATGGAAAGAGGGGCCGGCGGATGGTGGGAGGGAGAGAGAAAAACAAAAGAGATGAAAAGGAAGAAGAGAAAGATGGAATGACAGCAATTAAGTGATCGAGTAATGTGCAGAGCCACGGGAGAAGAAGAATCAGACTAAGTGGGATGTAGTTGATGATGACTGAGAGTGTGGAGATGTGCTGGACTGATAAGACATTATGAGAGGAAATGCAGCAGGTAATGAAATCAGGGAGACGGATGGAGAGACTAAGCTGGTGAGTAATGAACAAAAGAAGAAGGGGGGAGTGCGCAGACTGAATGTGAAGAAAGATGTCGAGAGGATGGAATACCCGTGAGCATGTATGTGTGTGTACCTTAGTGATGAAGACGCTGGTAATGCTTTCAGGATTGTCTCCTTCAGGGTTGGGCGGTCCAAGCAGCTGCTCACCTTCCCCTTTCTCAAAGCTGTGCAGGAAGGCTAGATTCAGGATGTGCTGCAACACCTATGAAACAGGAAAAACAAATCGATATGATCTACTTAGTAAAAAAAAAAAAAAAAACATTTACTTAAGGGAATATGTAACTTTCTCTCCTTTAGGTTTTCAGAGAGCTACAACGGATGGTTTCACAGATAGCACACACAGGAGAAAATAAGTGAAATTGCCTTGTGTGGTCTTTCAAAAGCTGCATAAAAGAAAAACCTGCAAACGTTCAGCTCTCTATGACACATAATTAAGTGATGAAACAGTAATCTACTCTAAAATCTATTCTAACATCAGAGGGACACGGGTCCTTTTCAGACCGATGATAACAGGGGGACAAAAGAGTGAAAAATAACTTAAGAGCACAAAGACGAGAGTTGAGGCACAGCAATGTCAAATATGACCCAAAACAATGGTAATAAAAAATGTGATATTTCAAGAATCAGAGCAGAAAACAATTTCTGCTCTTAACATGTTCTCTTAATTAATTCATAACCACCGGAGGCAAAAATAAAATCTAAACTATTACTGTGGAAAAGCTTAAAATGCAATTTCCAAACACCCTGAAACCTGCAGGGATTGTTATGGGGGGCTCTGCAAATGAACTGAAGACAAAGGCTTGATTAGCTGGTAAAATGCAGAATAACCCGACCACAATACAGCTAACGACTGCATTTATTAAAGGAGCTGCTATCTGTTAATGAACCCCCCTGTTCAATCCATCATTGGGGAGGACGGGACATCGCTCAGTGGAGAATGAGCTGTGGCAGCATATGTTCAGGCTCTTCCATTAGGACATTATTCACACACGCTCTGCACAACGTACATGCATGGTTGATAGACTCGCACAGGCGTGCAGAAACACGCTCACAACTAAATGAAGACATAAAGAAAACGCATGGAGCGCCAGTCTGTTCCTCAGTCTCATCGGTTCCTATTAATTCTAAGCTCCTCCAACATCAATCACTGTACGGATTTCTATTATTAACGCCATTAGATGTTGTGTTCCTGCAGGCCGTGTGTGTTAATGCATTGTCACACACACACAATACCTCTGGGCAGGTAGGCGAGATCTTGTTTTGCAGGTGTCTTAATTATCTTAAAATCATTTCCATACACTTAAACAAAGAGAGACTGTGTGTGTGTGTGTGTGTGTGTGTTGCCGAACCACCAGGGTTCCTCTCCAACCACAACAGGAGGGAGGTGGTGGCGAGGGGGGGGGGGGGGGTATTATGCCTCCATACACACAGGAATGTGCAAATAATGTACGGATGTTATTGTGAAGTAGCCACAGGATGTCTTAAATGATCTCCATTACCAGTCGCATTGGTCAGTTTTCAGTTATAAATAGTCTTAAAATTATTTAGATATTATAAGCACTGTTTTTTACTTATTTTTGTAGGAGGAGGATAACTTTTACTCAGTTAGGTGAAGAGCTGCAGGATCTCATTTCACTCTCAGAAAACCTGAGACTAGAGCTGCAACTAACGATTATTTTTATTGTTGATTATTTGATTGATTAATGGATTAGTTTTCTGGTATATGAACTGTCAGAAAACAAGTCAACCAGTGTTTCCCAAAACCCATGATGATGTCCTCAAATGTCTTGTTTGTCTGAAATTCAAAGATATTCAGTTTCCTGTCATACAGGAGTAAAGACAAGAAAACATATTCACATTTAAGAAGCTGGAATCAGAGAATTTTGACTTTTTTTCTTAATAAAATGACTAACCAATTTTAAGAAATCAATAAAGTGATTTTGATCAACTGGTTTTGTTATTTGTCTAAATCTGACTCCTTATACAAGCCAACTAAAAGGTAATTAATCTGCGCTGAAAAAACAATATCCGCTCAGGTGTTAATTTATTTAAGCAGCTGTACTGCACGTTGGCATTAATGTTCTTGGTAATAATTTCATTTTTAAATGTGAAGAAAACCTCTTGAAAAACTGTGATATCTTCACCCACACAGCTGTTGGTTTCTTACAGGGAAATGTTGAAATTTTGGATTCCACCTATAACAAACATGCCAGAAGAGGCGTATAACAGGTATGCATTTTACACAAAAAATATGCATTTGTCGTTTTAACTTAACACTTTGCTTTCAGTCTCCACTGAGGAGATACTAGCACAGCGTGTAGAGGCATTTCTGACATAGTCGAAAATTCTGCTCCACTATATGTCATGTCGGGAACATAAAAGACAGTAACAGAATGTGAAACAGACGCGCTGTGCTTCATAAATTTCATACACTTGTTTGTTTGCTTGTCTGCTTGAAATCTATTCCATGAATAGTCAAACACATGCAACATAAAAGCGGTTTTCTGTCAGAACTGCTGGCATACAACAAAAGAAACAATACAGGAGCAGCATGAGGTCAGTCTGTGCCGTCACAGATGATTCATCGCCGTCGTCCCACACCGTCTCTCTCTCTCTCTCTACACTCACTCTCTCCTCTCTCTCTCTCTCTCACACACACACACACTCTCTCTCTCTCTCTCACACACACACACACACACACACACACACACACACACACACACACACACACACACACACACACACACACACACACAGATACTGTATACTCTCCGAGACCCCACCGATCCATGAACCTCAGTGAGCCTCCATCTAACTCCCAGGCATACTGAGAGCGTGCACACACATGTACTTCCCTGTGATATTATCCTTCCGGGAAAATGCTAAAGGCAATTATTTAAATGTCAGACTGCCGCACTCATTGTCTTGCTCACGACTCATACACCAATCAACACCAATGTATTCACACAAACACATCCTCTCTCTCTCTCTTTCTGTCTGTCTCTCAGCCTCATATGCACAGCTAGCATCTGCTGTGTGCACCAGAGGAGGACAATTAAGGGAAAAACAACAATATGAGCAAAATTATGATAGGGTGGGTGGGGTGTTGCGGCTCTGCTATCTGAGAGACTAAACTCTGCTCAGTTAAAAATTAAAACACAGCATTTGGGCCACACTGAGCTGGCTGAACTCCCGCTGCCTTTATTGTGTCTGTTTTCCCTCTCCCAGTCCATATGACGCTGAGGCAAACTGAACATGAGCAAAAAAAAAAAAAAAAAAAAAAGGCAGGGTGGAATAAGCAGCATCATAAACACAAGCTTATGTCCTTGGTTTTGCACTTGCCAGCTTCTTGTCTGTGTGTGTACAGTTGTGTGTTCTCACCACACAGCCATTTGGCTATGCGCTATAGTTTGCCAGCCAGGGCGGGCCTTCCCCACTGACCCGTTTGTACTTAACAGCAGTGCTGTTGCTCTTCTGTGCCAGGTTGTGTGCCTATTACAGCTGTGCAAAATGTGTGTGTGTATGCGTGAGAGCGTGCATGTAGGAGAGTGAGCTTAATTAAAAAGCAGCCCGAATGATTGTAATGCTTGCAGCAGCAGGTCAGTTAGAGAGGACAGAAGCATTCATCTGTGAGCCTCAGAGGGTCTAGAGCCAGACAATGACCTTCCTGATTCTATCAAAGAACTTCTGGTACAAAACGCACCGACCATAAAAGTCACACAGATCAGGTCCCTCACTGAGGCAGCAAAGTAAGTATGCTGAGGAAAAGCTCAAGGAATTTAGGAACATCATTTATAATCCATCATTATGTCTAGGACAGGGGCAATATCTTCTTTTGTAAGCTTATGCACAATCCAAGATTTTAATCTATTTTTCCAGTACAATGCAAAAAGTCCAAAACATAACACTATTTCAATTAAGGCCAACATGTGCCTCATAGTTTTAAATTAGCATATTCATTTAAATATGTATTTTTCTTTAGCTGGCTATATAAAACCAAAAATGAGTAATAAATGCATTGCTTAAAGAAAAGAAAAAGCTAACAGCAAAGCTGCAGAGAAAGCCCCTTAATCCCTCCCTTAAAATGTTAGTGTTTCACAGAAAATTAACAACCTCCCCATGTTATGACAACTCCAAATTTAGATATTTTACACACAAAAAACAGACTTAGAGAAGATGTCTCCATCAATTCAACTGGTGGAATGGTCGGATGTTTTTGGTGTTTAACCTCCCACAAGAAGACAAATACTGTTTTTTTCTGTGTGGTACCTCTGACCACGAGTTGAATGTCAATTCCAAAAGATGGTTGACTAAATTCATCAGTGTAATCATAAATTAACTTTGCTGCTCTGAGTGTCTGTGTATGTACCTTAGCTTTAAGCTCGTCGTTGAAGTGTGGGTCGTTGAACTCAACAAATCGGAAGAACAGGGCCCGTTTTTGGGCAATGGAGTAGTTCTTGGGAATCTCCTCCTCCATGTACTCCTTCAGGAAGGTCATGTTGCATAAGAAGCGACCCGTGAAGGCCCGCAGCAGCTGGAACAGCAGCTCGATCTCTGAGTAATTCCGCCTATTGAGGAGACAGGAGGGTCAATAATTTCAGTGTACAGATAGAGATATGTTTAATGTGTCATAACAGTGATATTGTACATCATAAGTTATAATCTCAGATACCAATGTGACTCAGGTAATTAGCCAGTTTTACACTTTGTTTACCATTAGAAGGTTCACTGAACACACATCAAAACTACTGGCTGGAGTGGTCACACGGTCTAAAAGAAAGATCTGTTAAGTGTTTAGTATTTTCTCTGTGCGAAGACAAAGATGTAGGGGGAGAAGGTCATTCATGATTGGAATACCATTAAGTCACTTAAAGTTAGAAACTGCACTAACTTTAAAAAGCATCATTAGCTTGTAGTCCTTACACAAGCTAATAACTCGAAAACAGTACTCGAAGGGTCACTTAAGCCATCAAGTTTGACACTCTACTGGCAGAATTGCTCATTTCAGAGCAACAAAGGCTCATTAGTTGTAAGAAGTGAGAAACAATAAGTCCTCTCTCAAGAACAACAAACAAGATCTTCATATTGAATGTCTGTTTTAAGATCTTATGAAAACTTTGTCCAACGTTTACGCAATTTCCTTCCCTGTTACAATTTGAATAGGTGCACATACTTGCAGTAGCTGAGCAGGCAGTAAGCCAGCAGCTTGGGCTCCTTCCAGTTGGTGGCAGCCATGTTGTCTTTGCGATGTCTCTCCTGGAAGGCCTCGCTGACCCAGACTCGCCTGAGCTGGCTGACCAGGGAGTGCTGCCCTGCCAGCCAGCCCTCATCATTCTTCACTATGATGCTGATGATCTGAGCAGAGAAGAATAAAAAGGTTAGAAATCATATGATGGAATTACTGCGAGTCATTTAGTATTCAGATTAGAATTTAGTACGAGTAATAAGTGCTTATAAAGGATGTAGAAATTGATAATGAAAATATATGTCTACCTTGATAGCCTGAAACTGCAGGTCCAATCTGGCTGTGGTTGTGGAGGGAGATCCAGGTCGAACAGTTGCTGCAGTGCCAGCGGGAACCAACAGGGGCACGAAGCGGTTGGGATTAGAGGCCAACACGTCTCTTAGCGGCTTGGCATCTTTGTGTTTCAGAAAACTCTGTAAATGAGCACATCTACATACTGTAACTATAAGACAAAATGACATACAGCAAGACAACCATGTTTACTGCATTGGATCAACAACTGTAACACCACATTTAAAAAAAACATAATACAGAAAATTAAGAATTTTTACTAGGAGTGATTCATCTCAATTCGGCATTAACAGGACCGCTGAGCTTCAAAACACCCATTACATCCCTGGTTATAGCCGATTACTGAGACAGCAAAATGCAGTTTTAATGGCAAATGTGTCAATAAAAAGACTGAAGGGACTGCTACTGAGAGCTGCCAGTGTCTGACCATGAACATGCGGCTCCACTGGGGGTCGTTCAGCGTAGCCTCCATCATGAACAGCTCCACTGTTTGAGATGGGTGACGCGTCAGGAACTTGATCAAAGGTTCTCTGAATGGACTGCCGGCCTGGTACAGCAGTGGAAGGGCAAGTGAGGCAGGAGAAGAGAAACGGAAACAGGCAGAAACAGGAAAGATGGTGATGATTTTATGAAGGCAAACGCACTTTCCTGTGACGATCTGTGCTGAATATATAAGTTTAATGTGCCATTAATACTATACATCAGACATACATCAAACAGGATTAGCAGGCATATCGCAGGTTGTAAAATTTAATATCACGAGATTATCAAGAGAGTTTTCAAGTATTTATCACTACAATGAATAACCAGAAAAGTTGAAGTCGGAGTGTTGCTGGTGTTCGCCTACCTCTATGAGCATGGCCCTCTCTGTCTTCATGACCACCTCAAGCAGAGGTTTGACCAGAGTCTGAGGTGCAGCTGGGATCAGGTGGAAAAGGTTAATGATGGCAGAACATATCTTCATCTCCTGGAGAAAAAGTCAGAGAAAAAGAGCGGAGGAAAGAAGGAAGTGGATGAAATTTTTGAAAAGATGATGGAACTAGACATAGTTTTGGACAGACAGCCTTGATGGACAGCCACTGTGGAGAGACGAGGACGAATCTTCATCAAACGACTGAAAATGCAATCTGTGCTAGGTTAACTTCCCACAGGAAAGGTGCAAACAAACAAAGGACAGTATGCATGATTATTTTCACCTTGTATCATCGATATCTTAGAGTTGCAAGATTGGACATTTCTAGTACCCCTTTCACACCGAGCACTCAACCAGGGTTGATTGTGCGTATGAAAGGGCTAACACGCGTTTATCGACTCGCCTTTGCGACCCAGGTCGAGAGGTGGTCAGACCAGGGTGGATTTCGATGTGAACAGAACAGACCAGGGTCACTAACAGTCTGGGTGGGACAAATCTATTCGGTTGTAAATGTGGGCTCATTCCCATCCGTGGTGAGGAAGAAAAAAGCAGTAGCTGATGGGACGATAGCGACAACGTGGTGTAACGCTAAACATAACAAGGCTGCTGAATGAGAGAGATATCCAGCGTTACGTTACACGGAAACACACCGTGTTAATACTAAGCCGACCACCTCACGGTACCGCCAGCTGTACGCGCATATGTTTTTAAAGTGTGTTTGTACGACCTATTTGTATCATTACCATTTTTTTTTATTTTATCGTTCCAAATAAACCTGCAAAAAGATCCATCTGTTGCCTGTTCCATCTGTTATAAAGTAACAAACCCTGTCCCAGTTTATTACATTATCAAGCAATTAGAAAACAAAATGAAATATAAACTCATTCCATCAGGTTAGGACAAGCTCTTACATTATCAAACAGTTGCCACACGCCTAGCTGAAAAACTTTTGCTGCCCCACTATATGGAGCAACTCTTTGCTGGGATGGTCGAGTGAGTGAAACATACATTTCAGTCTTCAGGAGTTTCTGTAATCCTTTTGTAAATGTGGCCTATATTATCATATTAGACAGCACAATTTAGTCTGATATATGATAAATGGGTACTGTAGATAGAAACAGGAAAAAAGGTTCATGAGTGTTGATTGATAGATACTATAAACCTGTATGTTGTCTGTATGTTTTTGCATATATTACAGCTCCATACATACAACATAGGTAACATTTTATGAAGCTAAACATGCCTGTACTATATTTACATTGTATCCCATCATTCTGTGACATATTATATTTTTATCCCCACGTCTTATCTGAATTTTGCTGACCAGGGTTCAACCTGGGTTGACTGGCTTGTTTTGAATTGACAAAAAGGAGGATTCAGGGAACGAGGATCAGATAACCCTGGTCCAACCCTGGTCATTGGTGTGAAAGGGGTATAAAACATGTGAGGTTAGAGCAAGGCTGAGATGACAGTAACATTTCTGAAGATGACCACAGACACGGACACAGAAATACGGGGCAACTCCACCAGCACCACTACCACGACACTAGTTCAACTAAGTTGAAATCACTGACAGAGAGTCACCAACAGAGGGCGCAACACCGGGTCACATCTCACCTCAACGCCCTCCAACGCAGGCTGTACCGGAACGGGAGACAATGATCAGAGTCAGCAGAGCAGTATGTGTGCATTTTTGTGTGGCTGTGTGTTGTCTGTCTTTGTTCCATGTGGAAGGTGAGCAGATAAGACAGGGTGATAACGATATGAATGGGCACACAGCAGCGACCTTTATGAGTGACCTCCGGAACAACTTTTCTCAGCACTTGGTGAATGACGGGGACAGGGGCCATACTGGAGTGTCAGTGGAGCAACACAGAATCCATGGCATTTGGAGGAAAAACACTCTTCTGACAGATATCAGGTCATGAATACATGAAACTGACATTTTGTTTTGGTTAAACCGTCTTTGCTCCTCCTCACACCTCGTTACACTGTTCAAGAATCTGTCAAAACTCGCTTTCATGCCCACATGTCTTCAGACCATCCTCTGCAGTCCTGCTCTGTACCCCTTTCTCCAGTTTTTGTCTTTATCAGTCATGGCTAATTTACCCCCTGACCCTGGCTTTGTTGTCACTGCCAGCCTTGCTGTCAACACGCACAAAGACCACTGGTTGGAGGGTGGGAAAGACAAAGGGCTAATTTGCATCTAATTAAACACAGCATTTTGAGATGTGGCAGGATGAACTCGCATAAAGAGAAGGGAGGAAAAGATGGGCTTTATTTCTGTGAGGGAGAGGCAGCTGTTTTTCCCCCCTCTTCCTCTCTCACCTTTTCTCTGCCTTTACAAGGTTATCTGTCGGGGAGATAATGAGGAGACGCAGCGCTGGGCCCACCACCGCCTGCCTGGCGCCTAATTAATCATTGATTGTAATATGGCCACTCATGACTCATCTGGGAGGAGGCCACACTGAGGAGGTGTTGACTACATATGACTATGGCTCAGTGTGTATAAGGGGCAATTTCTCTGCCCCTTCCCTGTGTGTGCAGTTTGGTCTCGGCAGGACAGATCGACTGAAGAAAAACAAGGTGCCAGTAGACAGCTGTATTGACCTGCTCCTACAGGCTAGGACTGCTTCTGTACTGCACTCAAACAAGATCCTACTAAAGTAAATGGAAGAAACAAGAGACATCTACATATTATGAGTGCTAAAAGTTTTATATTTGTATTCAATTTCTCAGTGCTGTGAGGTGTGTGGCTGGTCCATCTGAACTATTTATACTTACACTGCCATCACTGCGCTGGCCTCCCTTGTGTGTTATTACAACCACTTCCATCCACTTCCTCAGGTGTTGCTGAGAGAGACAGAGAGAGATAAGATTGAGACTGTGAGTTGGTGAAGTGTGTGTGCACGGCTCTCTAGCTCAATGGGTAGAATATGGCTCCAACAAAGACCGAATATTTACTCAAAAGATTACAGTGATAACTAACGAAATTCACATAATAAACAAAATCTCTGCTGTCAAGCTTTGTTTAATCGTGAAACTACTACACAGCAGAACAAGTGTGCAGACAATAAGCTTTGTTGCACCATGACCTGACACCTACCCAAAAATTATTAACCTACAGGACAGATGGCAACAAGAATCAGATCTCCCTATGGAAAACCAGTTTAAATATGGTACTTACAATAATAGAGCTGCAACAAGTAATCAATTAATTGATTAATTGCCAAGAATTAAATTAATTGCTAACTATTTTGACAATCGATTAATTGGTTTGAGTCATTTTTTAAGAAAAAAAAAGTCAAAATTCTTTGATTCCAGCTTCTTAAATGTGAATATTTTCTAGTTTCTTTACTCCTCTATGACAGTAAACTGAATATCTTTGAGTTGAGGAAAAAAACAAGACATTTTGAGGATGTCATCTTGGGCTTTGGGAAACACTGATATTTTTCACCATTTTCTAACATTTTATAGACCAAACAACTAATCGATTAATCAATAAAATAATCAACAGATTAATCCACAATGACAATAATCCTTAGTTGCAGTGTTACTTACATCCTAGGATATGTCACAGAAACAATACTCAAATATGTTGTGGCAATGCAAGTACTGAGCAACATTCCTGTAGGTTATGTTTCCATGATGATGTTATTACCTTTATTAGTGTTGATGCAGTTATACTGTAATTAATAATGGTAATATTTCAGTATAAGAAATTTCAAAGAGAAATTGTATGTAATTTCTTGCATATTTACATGAAAATACTTCAAAATAACTATCTGATAATAACCTGCAGATGCAAATAACCTGCAGAAGAATATTCAAATTTATAGATAAATAATCTATAATAATCTACAGTTTAAAGCCTAGCACCAGCTCTGCCACAGTTTAACAGTGAGGTTGTCATGTTGATGCCATGACAAACTGTATTCTGTGCTGTCAGGTGGTTTGAAAAAAAGATGTGAGATGAGGAGGAGGAAGAGGAGGAGGGGGAGGAGGAGGAGGACAGAGGTCGAGCTTTCTCACCATCATCTGATCACAGAACTTGTCATTGAAGGAGTTGGGGAAAAGACGTGTGACAGAGGTTAGGCGGTTCACCACGTTGAGCGTCAGGCTTCGGTAGTCACCCAGCATCATCAGCAGGGGCCGCATGTGAGTGTGAATCTGGTCCACCTCAATGGTTGCGCCTTCCAAAAACTAAAACAGGAGTTCAGGGAAACATCATTTGCATTTTCAGAAAGTTTAAGTACAACTTTTACAACTCAAAAATTAATACTATAAAAGAAACAAGATAGAGTTTGTAAATATATGCCTCCACAGCATTTTTGACATGATTATTATAACTTAAAAGGCCTGTTTTTCTCTGATGTTTTCAAACCTCACATAAAAAAAAATGTTGGGAGCTTTAAAATATTATTAAGATCTGTGACCAGATCTTTTATCCCCCACTGCGTACATAAAATCATTTTCATTTCCCTTCCACAAATAATTTTTCTCTACATTAGACCTGGCCTTGTCACGTTTTCTAGCCCCATGAACTGCTCGCTACCCCTTGTGTCTCCATTAAAGAGCTAAGGCCACTCAAATGAGGGTATGACTAGCCATAAACAAGCACACATGCCAACACCAAACACTGATGACACACAAACCCTCACACAGACGGGAGGGAATGATGCATGGCAGCCACATTCATTTTCCTCTCAGTGCTGAGAACAAACACTCCATCCTGTATCGATCGGGCCATGGCAACGCTCATTAGTGCTAGCAGGGCAGAGATGAAAGAATGGAGAGAGCAGAGAATGGCTGGCCAGAAAAATAAATAAAAAAGGTACAGGATAGTGAAAAGGAGTGATGGTGGTGAAGAAAGAAAATGAAGGACACAGAAATGGAAGGAAAAAGGGACAAAGAGGATGAGGTAGATGGATAGAGGCGAGGATGGTATGGATACTTTGATGAATAGAGGCAGGACTGGTTCATGGAGAGTGTGATAAAGCAGAGGGAGGTCCCTATGAAGATAACTGGGTGGGGAAATGGAGTGAGGGGAGGATTAACAAAGGACCTCTTAGATGGCAAATGACATGAGTGGTACAGATAAAAGACTAATGAAGCAGGAAGGAAGAGAAGCATGGAAAAAAAAGATAATAAAAAACTAAACTAAGAAAACAAAACAAGCAAAGAACAAACTCTTAAAGCATAAGAGCAAATTATACAAATCCACAAATTAAGAGGGGAAAGTATAACAGTGACACAGAAGAGGGCCATTACAAAGGGTGTAGAAATTGTGTTTTTTGAAAAGACTTAAAGGGTGCCACCAGATTCTCTAGTTTGATCTTGGGTGCATCACTTCATAGTTTAAGGGCACAGTCTTTAATCCAGATTTAGAAAGGTCATGTCTGCGAGTGCTCAAAGAGAGCTGCAGTTGAAGTAAGTGATGTAACACAGGTCTGAGCTTTCTAAGTAATCGATAAAATCTTGAAATGAATTCGGTTTCTTTTAACAGGAGCCAATGTAAAGATGCTAAAGATGGTGTTGACAGGTGACAAACATCTTTCAGGTGGTGGTAGAGATAGTGGATTATAAAAAAGTCTGCATTTCAAAATGCAGCCTCCTCAAAAATGTAACAATTTTGAGTGTGACATTTCTCATCAAGTCATGATGTAATGCGTTATCACCCAAATCTAAACCGTTTACAAAGGATAAGGATGAGAGATGTTGCACTGACCTTCCTCATACATGCCTCGCCCGCTTCCTGCAGTTCATTGTTGGTGGAGTTGAGGGCTTTGAACAGGGCAGCAATGATTTTCTCTCTGGACTGTGGCAAGTAATTACAAGCTGCAAGGGCATCTAAACAGGACAGAAAGTAATAGTCAACACTTGACTTGACTATTGACTCTGACAAGAAAGAGTCACAAGATGATCATATCAATAAAAATTATGCAAATATAGCAAGACAGATTATTTAGATTATTATTTAAATACTTCAGAAATTTTAGTAAGTTAGTTATTAAATCAATTCACACTGGTAAAACCAAGATAATGTGAATAAATATGAACAGAACTAATTACCAAAACCAAAAAGTAAAAGTCTCTGCTAACATGACTTTTAAATTATAATAAAATCTGTTGTATCAATTTTCCCCAGGCTGACAATTATAGTTGCAGGACTTATAAATAGTTTTTAAAATTCAGGAATTAATCGTCATACAGAGCAATTTGCAATTAACACAAAAGATGAGCATCAATCATAAAAGTCCAACAATACATGATGAGACCAAAGGTTCAGCAGGGTCTACTCACTGAGAGCAGCGATGCGGAGGGGAACCAGGGAGGGAAGGCTCTTGTAACAGGGCAGCTTCATCAGAGCAGCATCCTCTGCCTCACACAGGTTCAGTAGCTAGAGGAAGGGGAGAAGGCACAAGGTCGGAAGTCAACAAACAGATATTTCTTTGATAAAGTCCAGTTTATAAAATGTTTAATAAATTGGAAGCAAGCACATTTCATTTCAATACATTTTAATATAAAAACATCTTAGTATAAATACCCATAAAAACAAGAACAACAGAACAAATATATGCTAAAAAGAAAACAATTCAGAAAAGTAGATTTGATTAACATCAGTGACTTCTGCATTTTGCATACCTCTGTGTAGAAGACCTTGTGCTCCATGACATTGAGGTCCATCGTGAAGAGACGGGGCTGCAGGGTGGTGCAGAAGGTGTTGCCTTCCATCAGGCCGATCTGGGCGTTGGCTGGCTGGTGCCGAAGCAGATGTTTCTTGGGGGGAACCATATCTTGCAACACCTAAAGAGAAGGAAACCCAAAGAAAACAATTAATGTGAATTAAAAGAGTTCCAGAGTGATCTGAAACACTCCTTAACTGTAGCCTTATTTTGTGCATAAAAATTATGGCACAGCATTTATATACAGTCAAAGAAAAGTTTGCAGTCCTTGGTTTCACCTCTTTGTGTGGTTCCATAATGACGGTGACACTCTTGCCAGTGACCTGGGCTAGCACCTGCAGGGAGTGCATGGCCTGCTTTCTGACGGTTGAGTTGGGGGAAGTGACCTCTCGGACCAGGTCATGCGTGACCATATGGAAAGACTTGTCCTGGGCAGCCAGCAGCTCCTCGGTCTTTTCTTCATCCTTCAGTGGAGTGGCACAGCGCACTAGCAACTGCTCCAGGGTGGTCTTCGCCATGGCTACGGCTCCATTTGACACCTTATTGTGAAAATCAATAAGGTAGTAAGTACAACGCCACTGCAGTGAGTGGTGCAACACACACAGAAAGTTATGTTGTTACATGGCACCTGCCGCAAGCCTTTGTAAAACATCATGTGAACACAAGAGTCGACAACAAATGGATGTGGGTAAATCTTTGCACTCAATAGCTAATATATAAACAGAGGTGTCACTTCTACTGCTTTTGAAATTATGTGCTGAATATTATTCAGTAACTTCTTCTCACCTCTCCTGTGAGGTCCATCATGACAAAGAGCAGAGCCTTGAGAAAGGTGAGCTGGTTCTGTAGCACCCAGATCAGAGGCAGTCTCTCCATTAGGAACTTGATGGACACCACGCCGCCAAGCTTGGCATACCAGGCTTGCTCATAGCAGCAGGCGCACAGACGCTCAACAATGTAGGAAAACAAGGGCAGCTGGCATGCCTAAAGATGCAGACAAGAGGCCAGGAAGATTAACTGATTCCCATTTTAAAACTATCCTATATGAAAACATACAAAAAATTATTATAAAATGCCAAAACCTTTGAATTTGAACAAGATGTATATCAAATGTTTATTTCAAACTACAATATGTAAATTCAAGTAATCAGTTTATCAGCATAATTGTTTTTAGCAGGGTTGATCAAGCACAAGATTGAGAGCAAAATATTTCCTAACTTATATTAATGGCCAGCAAAGTTTACCACATTTACAAAACAATTGGTTCAATGAACAGAAAAGGCAATGTCTTTATTACACCCTCCTCCCAGAGACGTACCCTCTCCTTGGAGCCCAGGATGATACTGGCGACGTCAAAGATGACAGCTAGGGCAACTTCTCCAATCTTACACAGCTCCTTCTCCTCGTAGGCCATGCAGATAGCAATGGCATCGATCAGAACCAGCGGGTCCATGCCCTTCGAGCCGTTCTCCTCACTGTGGAACATGGCTGTGCTTGGCTGGCTGCCCAGCTGGTAGCTCGGCAGCAGGAACGGACCTGCAAACACAGGGGAGGACAAATGGAAAGAAATTATTTTTAACATGAAATTTACGAATCAAAAAATCAAAAGATGTTACGACCACGCATTACAGTACAAGTAATGCTTAAATATATATTCTTAAAGCTATACCGAATAGTTCGAAGCTTGATTCATAACGTTGACATTTGGATGCTGCAGTTTTTTTTTTTTTTTTGCTTGTCTATTCATTCTGTTTAAACTTGGTATTTGTACACAACTGCAGATCAGGATTAGGCTAAACTAATATTGTTAGTGGGAGCTGTGTGGGAATGGTTTCAACTCATGTGATCCAAACATTTCCAATAACTCCAGAGCATTGTAAAGTCCAAAAGTTTTAAATCTATTGAAAAAAGATAGATGCAATCATTTCCAAAATATACAAGTGTTTATCAAAAAAAAAAAATCCTGCTTCAATTCATATTTATTGCCATTTTGCCTTTCAAAAATAACATTTTCATGTGGTGAAAAAACAGTTTGCTCTCTTGCTTGCCACACACAAAGGGAAGCACTCACCTGTATTTAATGGGGCGGTCTAGCAACATTTGAAAACCTGAATAGAAGCTTTGAATACAAAAAACCTGACATTTAGTACGGCCCTAATTGTTCCTTTATTTAGTGTCAAATGCAAAGTGAAAAAGCCAGATATAATAAAACCAGAGAAAGGAAAAAAAAAGTGACTGATATACTTGTGCAGCAAGGAATCAATGCCAATGTCGGGGCAAAACAAAAGCTAATATTAGATGTAGAGAGTAGAAAGAGCACCAGTCCCTCACCACACTGCTGAGCCACAGCGACCATGGTATAATGGCGAATCAAGCTGGCTACGAAGGGCAGCGCGCTGGGCCTCAGGTCCTTTATCACAGCAGACATGAATGCCCCAGTCAGGGCCTGTTCAAAAGTTCTGCGGGCAGGCGTGTCTTGTGCTTTGTAGCGGTGAGAGATGATGACATTGGGGATCCACTTCTCAGCAAAGCTAATGGGGGAGAAAAGCACACAATGAATTAGAGGATTACAAACTGCATCAACAAGGACAATATAATAATATGCAGAAGTGCCATTGAAACTTTCTTTAAGCTAAAAGCCCAAAAATCATTTAATGGTTTGTGTTCTGCCAATATTTCAAAATAAAGGTCCATTACCTGTCTGCAGCCCCCAAACGTGTACCTCTGATTCTCCTAGTCCTTAAATTTTCTCTCTTCTCTTAGCTCCTTCTGCCTTTCTATTCCTCTGCCTCCCTCTTTGTCCCCTGTTGGTATTTTTTGTTATTTACTGCAGCTGAAGGCAACTGGGCCTTGGTGTGATTGAGCAGCTGTTTTCTCCATGCTTGAGCTTGTGTTTTATAATGCCACACGCCAGGGGCAGACCTGATGGATCGCTTCATTTCATTATTGCCATTTAAAAGAGAGAGAAGTGGAGAAGACGGAGGGTGGGGCGAGGGGGAAAGGAAAGAGGCTGGCGAGGAGCGTGGCGGGTGGAGAAAGAAGGGAGCGGTGTGGTTGACAGGATGTCAGATAGATTGCCCTTCACTCATCCAGGAGCATGTCACTTCAATACTGCTGCGTTCTCCCCAGTTGGCATTTCATGGTTTGCTCTGTGTTTTTTTCTTTTAAAACTGAAAGGGTATATTTACAGAAATCAAATACTGAGGAAAGGAGAAATGTGTAAACAAGAGAGAGGGGAGGCAGAGAGACAAAAAGGCTTAGGCCCCCTGATCATAACTGACACACTTCATTATTCCCACAGAAATGTGCACACAGACGTATACATGTGCACGTGTGTTAGTGCATAATGACAAGAGAGTGTAAGGGCCATGGTGTAGCATAAACAGACAGGGGAAAGTCAATTAGCCTCTGCCCGGGGATCAATGATGGTAATGTGACTAACCCACCCCACAACCAACCCCCCTTCCTGTTTGTCTGTTCATGTATGTGTCTCCGCCTCGCAGTGAAGCCTGCCAGAGGGCGGGGGGGGGCCTGCAAGTGTGTAATTAGCAACTCCCGCTTGAGACGGAATTGATGAGGCAGTGTGTGGTGGGAAAAGCAGCGAAGACGTGACGTGAGAGACTGAAAGCAGGGCATGTCAGCAGGTAGCGGGATATGGGTGGAGGCGAAATGATATACAGAGCTGGTGCGGTAGGTGGGCTTGGGAGAGGGCAGACAGGAATGGTGGTGTACACAGTGGGCAGGGTAGAGGTCAAGGTCAAGTAAAGGTTAAAGAGGGGGATGATTGATCAGAGACATGGCTGTGTACAGATTCAAACGTCAGCCACAAGTCATTTACTTACCTCCAGCCATTTGTGTTAACTTAACCCAGCAGTTGGCAGAATATTTTGGCATCATTGGGCAAAAATGACATAATAACCTTTCAGCATATTGTAATTCAAGTGTTCTGACATATAACTAGACTTCTGCAACCCCTCCTGGCTCTGGTTTCAGGTAAAAAAAAAAAAAATTAAAAAAAAATCTAGCCCCTAACAAGAGACTTTGACCAGTAACAGGTCATTTAAGAGAGTGTGTACCTATGGAGCGTCCCTATAGGCTGTGCTCTGGCTGGCGGGTGGTATTTGGTAGTTCCTCAATATCACTTTTGTCAATATCGCTTTTCAAGACATAGTGACTGTTTCATAAAAATAACTTTTTTTAAATCATATTTGCTCCATTTCTACTCACTGCAGCTTTAAGTGAATGTTTGGAGGTAAATGCAGTGTCAAGAATGTTCCTTAAAATATTTTTGACATTTTTTTCCTGTGATGAAAATGTTGTAACACATCAATAATCTAGTACTGAGTACTGCATTACAGCTGATATGATGATACTAATTGAATTGATTGTAAATGAATACCACAATGACTAGGCATATGAAATGGTGAAAATCAAACCCAGAATGTTTACTTACTTGGGGTGAGACAGAAGCTGGTAGAGAGCGTGTTTGTTGTCATCCAGACTGGTCATGGCCACCAGGAAACATTTAATGACCTCCCAGGCCTGCCGTCTGTAGTAGGGCTCTGTGTTGGCGCTCTTCAGACAGTCTAGGGCCGTCTCTATCGCCTTGAAAGGAATACACCAGACAAATCTTACTTCAAAATCTTCACCATTTTATATTCTAAAATAACAAGGTAGTATGTTGTAAAATACCAATATTCCATATTATTAATATGGGAATTGAATTGAGATATACAACTATATATGTGATTAATTTACAGGAAGAAACACAGGGCGCCATCTGACTGAGCAAAGGTCATTATGATTTCTACATTATGGGCTGACAAGCCACAGCAGCCAGACACTTAAAAAGGGAGAAAATGAACTAATTAATGCCACTCAGGACGAAAGGGAGAAGATGAGGAGGACGCAAGAATAGAGAGAGGGTGAGAAGAGAGCTGACCGGTGAGTGTATTAGAAATATTAGGATATTACTGTCAGGATTGAGACTTAGATATGAAATTGAAGGGGAAAGAAAGAGGATTTTGAATGCAAATTTCTGAGAAAACACAGCTTTCTACTTCAGCCTTACTGTAACATATTTCAGTCAGTAAAAAATATGGTTCCAGACATGAAATGGAAGTGAAAAAGAGCTTGAAAGGCAGAGGACGCTGAGGAAATCCAGAAACATGCTGCTCAAATCCCATGCGAGTGTTTTACTTGTACTACCTTGAACAGATTCAGGTTATTCAAATCACTGTTAGGTGATCTCTCTGTTTCCCTTAAAGCACTTTAAACTGTCTCTAACTCAGTGTGCCAGCTATCCATATGGCTGTATCACGAGTCTGCTAGAGATTCATGCCTTAAGCCCAGTGCATGTGGGTGTGTGCAGCATGTGTGTGAGTCTGTGTGTGCTGCCTGTGCCCAAGATGATGGCAAACACACAGATGGATAGCCAGAAAGAAGAAGCAGCCATTAGTGAGAGTAAATAATGCCGTCATGGTGGCCCACACTAGATTGATGATTACTGACTGGGGATGAGGAGGAGAAACAGGAGATGAATTTAATTACCTGGAGAACACGCACATCTCCTCACTCGCTCTCTAACTCTCTCACACACACAATTCCCTGACAAGGATATATTGCTCTCAGTGAAGCACAATAATGAGGAATATCAAGCTCTTTTACATTTAATACAAAAGGTAAAAAGGTAGAGAAAAGGTCTTCAGACGGATTCCAGGAAATAAAACCGTGAAATCATCCAAAACCTCCTCCTCCTCAAAGTTCTGCAGTGGAGAACATCGTGCGAGCATTAACTACCAGTAACAGGGGTGTGATCTTACCTTCTCCATGGGTAGCTGTATGGATGCCTTGCAGTCAGTGAATTCAGCCTTGATGCTGGGCCCCTGGACTTCAGTCACCACATAATGCAGCCTCTGAGACTCCTTCAGCATCTTCCTGTTGCTGCCACCAAACTTTCCCAACACCCGGTAGGCTACGTGAGAGATGCTCTCAGCCGGGTTGCGGAGGGTTCGCCACAAGGCCTGCAGCACGGGGAGAGAAGGAGAGAAATGACAAGCTTCAGTGTTGAGAGAAAATAAGAGAAGCAGGGAATTAAATTCCATCGCTTAAAAGACATGATTACTGTCAATTATTACTGCTGTACGTTACAATCTAATGTATGTTGACGGCTTTAAAGTCATAATATTGTGTTAAGGACACGTGAGCTATCTGCAGATATTGCCATGATAACGGCTGACCACTAGAGGGCAGGTATGCTAGGTGATACTGTGAGAATGATGGATATAAATCAGTTATAAATCAGTGTCCAGCCAGACAGCTCAGTAAAAATTGTACTGGGTATGATGATGACAACATCCCCCCACCTGCATGAGCTCGGCCCTAACGGGCTGAATGTGGTCATAGAGGAAGTCAGGCTGCAGGTTGTCAACACACAGCTCCAGGGTGCGAAGGCCCTGGCTGACCAAAGTCTGAGAGCCATTCAGGGCAGACACCAACGGATCCATTAGCATGGGTAAGTAGGGCAGCAAAGAGCTGAGACGCACTGGCACAGTCAAACACAACTCCACGAAGAGATCCTTCATGTGCTGCTTGTGAAGGCCACTCTGCAGCATGTTTAGACCTAACAGCATGGAAAAGGGAAATGGGGATTTTTGTGAGAATAAAGTATTAGGGGAGGGGTTTACTTTTTCCTCACTTGTCAAATACAACTCATCTTCAATTCAGAGTGTGTGAGGCTTTACCTTGCAGCAGGTTAGGTAGAAGGGGCAGGAACTCCTGGTAGAGCAGGTCATGGCTACCTCCACCAATAGAGCGGAAGAGAGCCCGGAGAAGCAGAAAGTAGTTGTAGGGTTCTTTAGCCGATTGGGCCAGCTCCATGGAGCTGTTCACAATCTTGTGGAGGTGTGGCTGAGAAAACAGGGACGGTCATATTAATTACAAGTGAAAAAGACCAAATTACAAGTGAAAAAGACCCAAAAAAAAAAAAAAAAAGGCCTCACAATAAAAGAATAAAAAGACACAGAAACACCCACTTACCTTGAGCATCTGCTCATTTTCAGCAGCAAACAGTGACACTGAGCCAAAGACTAGTTTGAAGAGCTTGAGGTAAAGGTTTGAGAGCTCAACGTTGGAGCCCATCTCTGGTAACCTCTCAAGAAGATACTCCACAAGGATTGTGGCAAATAGTGCTGACGTTGACAAGTTGGCCAAGAAGGAATTTGCCACAATCTGGGAAATAAACAGAAAACACAAAATGGAATATGAGCACGAGTGATGAATAAAAACTGAAGACCATATTAACTGAATTGTTACACACTGGCTTGTATAATTTGGAGAAGAGCATAGCATCCCATTTCTTGTTTACATGTGCGATAGCATGTACCTGCAGTGCGTAATTCTTGGAGATCCTCTCCACCATGTACGGCACAGTTGTCTGAAAAATCTCCTTGAATGTGAGGGGGTTCATCATGGTGAAGACCCCGGCAAAGTGCTCCAGAACTTCTTTCTCCTCCTTCATGCGTACAGTCTGACAGTTGGCCACCCTGATGTACGTCTGCTGGTTATTGGCAACTTGAACCTGGTCAAGAGAAACATGAGCTGTTACACTCAGCTGTTGTTGTCTTACTTTGTTAAGGACTGAATATGACCAAACTTCATTTTATTTCTTTCGTTGTCTATCACTGCACTAATCTAAAAATAGTGATGGTAAAATCAAGATAGTTGGCTGTACCTGGTAGATGTCCAAGGCCTGCATGGCATATTTTACCAGCTTAATATAGATTTGTGTCTCTTTTGGCTGAAGTTGCTTGTTAGGAATGAACTGAGCCTCTGGAAGAAGTTAAAAAAAAAAATCAAAAGTTAGACAGTGCAAGTAGGTAAGTTCTAGTTTCATCAAACAGTCATTGATAGATTAAATGCTATGCCTAACGCCATCACAGTTGCTGAGCATGAATCTCTGTCATCTCACCTCCCGGGGCCTTGCAAGAGGTGATGCCCCAAGTAATTGTCTTCACACCACAGACCAGAGTCTTGACTAAGCTGCGGCAATCCGACACTTGAAAAGTCTGCTTGTCTTCCTTCTCACCGGCTCGGTCAAAGGACGCAGTTGGGGGTTGAGGCGGTGCAGCAACAGGCGTGGGAGGAGCGGGAGGCGGAAGAGCAGGAGTGGTGGATGGAGTGGGTGTAGCTGGTACCCCAGGTAACACCCCTGGGTCCACCACACCCATCTCTGACTGGGGCTTGCACTTTTTAAAGATGGAGACAAGCTGGTAACGTGCAATGGTGTGAAACTTCAGAACAAACACCTGATTTACAGGAGAAAGAGAGGAAAAATGGACTCAACATTTCTGTATCAATATGTATGTAATATATACAGTATATATCAGTGTATCAATCCAAGCTCTGTGCTGCCTACCTCCAGCATCCTCATCAGGATGTCCCGTCCATTGCCATTCTCCTGCTCCGACTTTGAGCGGATGCAGTCCACCAGGTTGAGCAGCAGTTTGCAGGACATGGTCTGAATGTTACTGGGAAGTGACTCATCATCAATGTTTTTGGCAAACAGCTGCACGGCCAGGGATAAATCTGTCAGGGGCAAGTTCTGACGAACATGGTGCACCAGGTCTGCTAGTGTGCTGTAGGCCAAGGGTCTGGAAAGAAATGGAAACATGTAACTATGACATGTGGAGCAGAATTACAATAATTTCATGACTTAATAGCAGTGAAAACTGGAGTGAACTGACACTTGCTAAAAGGCAGAAAGTAGTAATCAGGAGCAGTCAGGAAAAGTTTGACAGATATTGAAGGTAACTTTGGGATCCAAATGGAACAGCGAGGAAGATGGGGAGGAGAAAGTGAGCTAATGAGTGACACTGATAGTCCTGCCAGGTCTCAGCCAACTGCCTTGTTTCCTATGTAGTACTAATGTGAAATGACAGCTATTTTGTTGATGATGCGAGATTGTCTGGCATCTGAAGAGGGTCAACAAGGTTTTGGAGTCGACCTAAGGGGGAGATGTGCTGGCAGCCTGCCCTCTGGAGATGTGGGCGTACATGAAAACTTGACACCGAGATTTGTGCTGCAACGTTGGAGTTAGCCTCCCTGAGAATTTCAGCAACGCTGAGAGCTGCCTGATTAATATGCAAGGACACTGTACATGCACCTGGCTGAGCAAACAACCACGAGAGAGAGAGAGAGGAAGGGCACCGATACCAAGGAGATCAAATGATTGTGAACACACACAAAACTCACCTTAGAGTCTCCCGAGCAGTGTAACCAGAACCGATGAGGATTGATTCATCAAAAAGTTTGTCCATACAAGGTATAAACTCTGAAACACAATAAAATACATTTTCAAGGCATGATTCAAAGATTGTAGGTGTACCCCAGAAAAAGTTGCTGGAGATAAAAACTGGAAAGGAGTGTCTAAGCGTGTTGCAATATATGGTGTTAAATAATATATTTTTACAAGAAAATAATAAACATACGATAAATAGAAATGTTTGTTTTATTAAATGTAATAATAGTAATAATAATAATAACTGTATCACTGCCCCGTCCCCTGCTTTGGCAGCAATAGAACAGCTGTGACTAAAACACACAATTTTGGTTAGATAGTTTCCTCTGTTTTCAGTAACTCCACAATGTCGAATCTCTTGCAGAAATTCATCCGAATCACTAAAAATGGCTTGAGCCGTAGAAGCAGAAGTGACTCACAGTGTAATGCAGAAAATCCTCCAAAATGTGTATCGCTGTCTCAAGATTTTCACTGCTGGGTGGTTGAGCTTTTATTCCATTTCATTCAGTCTCAGTTTTCACCGCTCAGTCACAAAAAACGAAATGAGGTCCTATAGCCAGTTTGACAGCTAATAAAAATTTTATTTCAGAAGTGTGAAATGTGAAAAATGAAGTGTGTGGCTTGGCAAGAACGTAGGCTGCTAATGTTTTGACCAGGAAGAACACATTAAACTATAATTAGCCTTAAAGTTTCTTCAGCTTTCCCCGAGGAGAAAAAACGGTAGAAAAAAAATATGAAATGCTATTTAAAAAAAAAAAAAATAATAATCACCCAACCTACTATTTTTCCTGTTTCACACTACGTTATATGTACTTTTGTGTGTGTGTCTGTCTGTGTGTGTGTGTCTGTCTGTGTGTGTGTGTGTGTCTGTCTGTCTGTGTGTGTGTGTGTGTGTGTGTGTGTGTGTGTGTGTGTGTGTGTGTACATACGGCTACGTAGGTCAGTTGTGAGGATGTGCTTGGCTGCAATGAGCAGTTCCTTGCGGAGGTGTGCTGTCTCAGAGGGGCAATTGGTCAGCAGCTGCAGCATGCCCTTTACCATCTGCTGAGAGTACTTCCCTACCAGGTCCTGATAGGGCAGACACAGACACACATACAACACAATAATTAAAAGCACAATAAATTCCTAAAATGATTGTATACTGGGGCAAGCCATGTTTGGTTAATACACTAAGTCAATATCAATAAAAGTTAAATCTTTGAGCGAGTATTCAATATTTTTTCAATTTGTAATCTTTTAATTTAATTTGGAGAGACAGGGTGTCTGTAGCAGCACAAACAACAGTTCGCTAAATCCCCTAATACAGTTATTCCAGGTGGGTTAGAAGTTCTTTTTATCAGAGTTTATTTTCTGTTTGTGCCAATTGTCTGAGTTTTTAATGTCTCAAACTGATAATGTCTGCACATAGTCAGCGCAGCAGGAGATAATATGAGCTGTTTGTGCCATCCATTCTTATTATGTGAGAAAAACTAAATATAATGTAAAATAATAAATTCTCAAATTAATTTTCAAACTGTCCATTTTATGTTTCGTCTTCAAAGCTTCTGTGCCCTCATATCAGTGAGTACATTATGTCACACTGAAAGCTGGTATGCGGCTTCCTGCCACCCACAAGAAAAAAATGATATCCAGAAAACAATCCTTCAAAACATGTCTGCTTGTTTTATATTCTGGTGATTTTGCTAGTAGCTAATATTAAGCCAAGTTCAACAAGAAGATGCATTTTAAAAACAACAACAAAAAAAAAACACAAGCGTTTATAAATTCTATTTAATTTACACATACTGCAAAATACAGGTGCGAAAAACCTCAATGCATGTGAAAGGACAACTATAAATGACAACTATTGTCCTTTAAGGCACGATGACTCTGTGAACCTATTAACTGACAGTGGAGACTGGTGCAACACACAGTCATTAAATAGGTGTACCTGGTAGATTCGGATGATGTAGGCCAGAAATGACAGAGTCTTGATCTGTGCAGCAATGAAGTCGGCATACAACTCCTTGTTATAAAGCTTGTGTTGCCTGCAAAGGAAACAGCACCATTTACATATAAAAGCCATTTAATCCCATCAAAGACATTAATGATGTGGTATACCTGCAGTAGGTGGCAATTACAGAGGTTGAAACTGTGGCTCTACATATGGGACTCAATTCTACATGGGTGATTTGTTTGTCTGCGTCACAGCTGTTACTGCACGTCAGGAAGATGCTCTCTCTCTATACCTGCCAGAGGTATTTTTTTCCAAATTAACTCTGCTCCATTTGCTTCCTGTTCCGAATGCTTAACACAAGCCTCTTCCTACCCGGAGATGTTTCACCTCCTGCTAAGCCAATTTCTACCATTTTAACTTCCCCAAATGGATTTTAATTCCGGGTTTGGCAGGCAAAGTGCTGGGCAACAGTGTTGCAAAACTTAATGCTAGAGAGGACGACGGGCAGGGAAAAAAAAATGAATGTGCCAAACTCATTTTGATGGCAGTAAAGTGAAAATTAAATTTGATAAAAAGGCACATACAAATCCTCTTGACACACACTTGAACAGCACATATACTTGAGTGTGTACGGGCGTACACAGACACACATATACACAGAAATTCATCTCACCTGGCCTGCGGAGACACCTGGAGCATGATGGTGTTCATGATGAGGGGCACAAACTCTGACACCACATTGTGAATGTTCAGCTTGTATAGCTGAGGGGATGGAGCAAACACACAAGCTCAGTTAATGGGAAAACTAGCCTCATTTTAATATATACTCGTTTCACTTATTCCTTCTTCCTGCTATTGGGCTACATTACCAAGAGTTATTGTGTAATGGTTATATTTAGAGAACTTCGGGAGTATGTCACTAACCTGATACATGAGCACCACTATGATAGGCAGCTCTGCCAGCACCTTGAGAGACAAGGACCCCCGTGGGATGATGGTGTGCTAGAGGAAGAAACAAAGTGAGAAACACAATAAAGATGACTGAAATAACTGGATGATGTAAATCCTAGACACTCGTCACACCCTTCTACAGCTGAAACCCTTGAAAATAATGTGATTCTGACAGATATACCATGGCCCCAGTAAACAAAGTCAAGTTTAGAGTAGCAGACTTCTGACCACAAGGTTGCTGGCTTGAATGAGTTCTAGTACATTTTCCATTACAAAATGTCACACGTGTTTATGTTATGTTGTTGTTATGTTTCAGTACAGTTATATATAAAATAAAAAAAATAAAAACAAAAAAAATTTAAGGAAAAGACACTGGCAGTCAATAAAGGACTATGGTCCCCAGTGAGACAAATTCAGTGCAGCATCATGTTAAACTAAGCAAATTGAATGTGTAATAAAACCTTTAGTTTGAAAATTAATGATGAAAGAGAGCATCAATTACTTTTTCAGGGTTTTTTTTCTATTTGAGGGTAAGTATAGGGTAGTTTGTGGTTTCTCCTGTTAGTTTGCCAGCATGGTGCACTACTACCATCTTGTGGTTACAGGCAGTACTGTAAACTTATGCAGGACGGGGACATAAACTCTTTCAAACTGCTTGGTAACTTACTGTTCGTGTTTCGCTGTCTTCCCTCTCAGGTGCAGTCTTGACCAACACCGATGTGATCATCCCTACCATTTCTGGGGAGGGAACCGTGTTCTCTGCTATCACTTGAGGGTTCTCAAAGTACCTGGCCTGAAGGGAGCAGAAAGAGACAGTGGTTAGAGGAAAACAAAGACACAGGTAGAAGAGAAGAAAGACAGAGAGGAAAAGAGAGACAATGAAAAGTTACTCAGTGCTTCCGCTTAAGACACAATCAAATCAGAACCAAACACTTTTTCGCTGAAAGCAACGACACCTGCTGTGAACACTGTACTTACAACAACTTTCGGAAGGTCTTTATAAATCTGCTTCACAAAGTCCAGAAAATGATGAATCTGAAAAGAGAGGATTATTAAAACCTGTCAATCCAAGACTTACAGATGTTAAAATGTAAAATATATATATATATATATATATATATATATATATATATATATATATATATATATATATATATATATATTTTTTTTTTTTTTTTTTAAATAAAGGATGAGAAGAAACCAGTCATTAATAATCACATCTCATCATCAAAAATTGCATTAATCAGCACAGGTACAAAATTCAGCTATGAATTCACTACGTTAAGGACAGCCTTATCACTCGTCATTTTTTCAAAGCAATACGGCTGAGATTCTTACCTCCTGAGAGATTGGAGGCCGGAACTGTTTGTGCAGCTCAATGATGATGCGAAGGCATATCAGCACATTTTCCTCACTTTCAATCTGTGGAAAAAAAAGTGAAATGGCCCCACAATAGCTTTTGTAGTTGTGGAATAACTGCATGATATTTATTTTGCTCATTATTCAGAGACATCAACATTTTTCACTGTTTTCCCATCCACCGTATTTGTGCCACAGCGATGAACACCACCTGTTTTATTAATTCTTTGTAAAATGTCAAATAAAAAAACAAGACCATTACCACCACAGGCATGCTGCAGCTTTCGGGAGGTGGTTAATATTCATTTTACAGCACCCTACGTGCATGCACTGAGCTTTTGGAAACTGATTAGCTAATTAGAAAATGAGGCAAATCAACTATGAACAGTAAAATACAGTTTTATAGTGACTGATTGTATGATGCAAAAATAATAAAATGTAAAATGTTCTGGTGTAATAGAATAGGACTCATACCTCCAGGAAGCGGAACATCACAGACAGGACGTTCTTGGTGTGTGGACGAAGGTGTTCATTTGTTGGAATGCGGTGGATGATTTCCAGCACCAGCTTCCTCAATTGCTGAAAAAAAATTGAGACTTTAAACCAAAGAATCCAAGGAAAAAGGTATTATAGTCATAGCTAGCATGAGCTAGTATGTGAACATTGGACCATGTCTACAACTGTAGTCATGCTACTTAATGTGACATATATTACTGAGACGACTGTTCGTGACCAAATCAGTACCTTTGCCACACTGGATTTCAGTCTGTACAAGTAGTAAACTGAAATTGCTGAAAGTACGAAGAAACCCAAACTCTTGTCTTTAGACACATACCTGTGTAGGTTTTTCCTGGAGGAACTGCACCTCTCCATCCTGAAGAAAAGTGAGGAAGCGAGGGATGATGTGCTCCAAGAAGGTGGAGTACTGAGGCGAAGATGTGACATTCTGAAATTGAAAGACCAAAACATGTAATGTCATGTACTAAGTAACTCGATATATCCTGCAATCATGTTTCAGCGCTGTGCAAATTTTCATCAAATATTTTTCTTCATTGCTGCAGGCTTATTTCACTGCATCAAAAACTGGATTTTTCCTAAGTTCAGTAACAACTCGAAAAAGCCTCAGAGAATTACACATTTGTGGAATACATAAAACTTCTTAAAATCCATCATAATACATCAAAAGAGATAATCCCCTCCAGCAGACACTGAGAACATTCATTAAACTTACCTCAAAGTTCTCGCTGACCTCCTGCATCATCTTCAGCTTAGTTTCATCAGCTGGAAGTTGAAGGACACAATGTGGCCATTAATAAAACTTGCTAATGATACAGCTCCACCTTTCATGGCCATCTCCAAGTGCTCAGCAGGGACTCTCAGATCTTATCAGTTTTACTTTCAGCGTCCAGTTTGACCAAAAGATACATAAGGAATCACACTCACACTCACACAGACAAGCACTCTCACAGACACACGTACCTTTGACTGGACTAAAGCATATCGCTCTCATCACATCGCCCGTGCTAAGCACAAGTACCTCAAAATCATATCATCGATTTGTAACATATCAATATAATCAAATTCCAAACAGAAATATTATATGACACTTTCTATTTTTATGGAAATAGCTACATTCATTCTTACATTAACTCCTATTGTACAAACATCATTTTACTACTCTTAACAATAAAGTCACGCTAATCAATACTGCATCTAGGGCTGACCCTAATACTTCAAAGCTTTGACATTGCCATGGTAGTCAACCTCCAAAACACTATTTGAATGCTTTGTTTTTATCTTTTTTATTTTTTACAAAAAGTTTATACTGTATATACATATATAATAATAATAAAGTAAAAATCCCAAACTTTGTTCACTGTTCATATTAAACATTATTATTTATTCTGAGAAAGATATTGCTGTTTGTTGAGTGTATAGGTGTGGTTGTGTATGTATGTGTGTGTGTGCATTTTTGTGTGTTTGTACGGTACTGCGGCAGCAGTACCGCTTCGAGTAACGGGGTTAATGGAGACTCAAAAACACCATGTAGCTTCAAAAACTGGTATTCGGGACAGCCCTAACAACATCTGTTCACCTGGTCATACATAATAAAATTAAAAATGACAAAGAAACAGAAAGACATCACTGTTAGATAACACTTTTTTGGGTAACACCAAGCTCATGAGAAAGTGCCTCAATTTAATGACTTAAATATGTTTATAAATAATTTAAGTAAAATTACACTTTATAATATAAATGTGATTAAATACAGACAGATTTTTTTCTGAAACTGCATTATTTTGAAGGTTTCTTCTACTATTTTCAGACATCTGACATGGTTCCTGGCTAGATTACTCAAGTCTAACAACACAGTGTGAGGTTTGTGAACTTACGTGTGTTAGCGTCTGTGAGCGCTGCCACAAACTGCAGGTACTTCTTCATGAGTGTAGTCTGGTCAACCACAGTGGGGCTGGGCGCGGGCACAAAGGCCATGGTGGTAGATGGGACAGACCGGACGGCTGTGGGGAAAGGGGCAGACAACTGCCTGCACTGATCTCAGTGTGATCTCATGTACACTGCAAAAAATGAGAGGAAAACAGATTGGCTGTCGTTACTCTAAATGAAGACATGAATATTACATTTGCTTAATATTTAAGGAAAAAAGAGCGTTGTAACGGGAAAATTAGTGTTTGTGAAGTAAACCGGTAACAGTTCCACAAACATGCCTCTTAACGGGCGCGCAGTGATTACGTCACAACAAGCGTCAGCTAGCACAATTCCTGCACACTCCCGACAGTATTTGTGAATTAAAAACGGGTTTCTCGGCGTCAAAGCGGGAACCGTTGTGATATTAAGAGGCATTACACGCTTATGTATCCCCTCAATTCAGCCACAAAAGGCACATATTGTATAAATTTGCAGAAAACGTTAGCAACCGTTAGCTAATAAGCTAGCTTCCCCAAAGAAAGAAAGCGCTCGCGCATCCACTAACATTACACTCAAACTTGGAGAGAAAAACACAAAGGCCACAGAGAGAAAGCACCCGTTCTCAGATAGGACCCGGTTTAAAAGTTATTCATATACAAGAGTATGCGGAAAACACCTACTATTTCGCCAAGATTTACAAGAAAAAGCGAACCACTCGCACTTACCTAGCAACACAGAGAGGAACTGTCGACTAGCTCCGTATCCGCCGCGCTCGCGCTGCTGCTCAGGAGTTGAGACCAGCCAAGATGTGTGATATCCCTCCGCGTGTTGCGTGTCATATTTTCCCTATGAATGCATGAATGCAATTTAATAGCGTTTGATTGACAAACGTGTATGCAGAGAAATGATACAATCGATGTTCAATTCCGTGAAAATAAGTTTATTGGTCAAAACATATTATTCTAGTACCAGCGGAATGATATAAAGCGAAAACCAGTGGCTATAAGACCATCGTTTTCGATGGTCTTCTGGCTCCCAGGATTGTTAGCGGAGGAAATAACTTTGCGAGTAACTGCGCGTGGCTTCATCCGTGGGCAGTACCCTCTGGGAGAGGTGTAGGCCTGACTACTGTATCTTGTAATATAAAGGCTTACATTGGTTAAGTATTATTCAGCAAGTATAATAAGTATTACTAAGTATAATTCAGCATATATATAGCAGCAGTTTAGGTAAGGTATTTACATAGGCAACTTTGCTTTGCCACCTTTAGGCCTACCATGTATATAGTTGTATTGGCTTGAAGTTGTATTTTTCTCATACCACATTTGGTTTCGGTTGATATAAATTCAGATTAATAAAAAAAATTACTAGCATTATGATCAATGCGTATGATTTATAATCAGTTAAACTAAATGAATAGAACAACAGTTTGGTTGCCAGGTTGGGAAAATCCTCTATGCTGTTGTTTCTTCACCTTTTATAAACTTTACTGGGTCTATTTAAAAAAAAAAAGTCAAAAGTAAGATAAGATAAGATATTCCTTTATTGGTCCCACAGTGGAGAAATTCACAAGTGTTTCTGCATTTGCAATATTTCATTTGTAATTAATAGGGGGCTGTGATTTTCACGCTTTCTAATAAGCCAGTAAGTCTGCAGTTATGAATAGTAAGTCATTAGTAGAATATTTTTACAACAACTCATTGAGTCTGTTATTGTAAATGTTGTTGAATTAATTTTGGTCCAGATGTTCAGTGCAAGTGCAGTTTTTTACAGGACAGAAGAGAATTAAGACCAGCCAGGGGTTATCATATATAATGCAACCTGGCTGACAACCGAAAAGATCTTTATATTAATGGGAATTATCATGGAAAATGGCTGATGTATGAGGAAGTATGAGGGACAGACCATGAGCTGCACTGATATTGCAACAGATTTAAGTTACTAGTTTGTTTTACCACAAGATGGCAGCCCACTGAAGTCGACAGTGGCTCTGAAATCCTCAGCTCAAAGTAAAACAAGCATAGTGCCAACCCATAATGTGTTATAAAACACCAGAGACTGCATTCCATCTCTTGACTTGGGGCCAGCATGGACTACAGGACCCCTTTAAAGAGTAATGAAGTTGGTATGAAGTATTGCAAACATGGCACTTCCACATCATTTTCTTATCCAAAGCCTGGGAAATTGGTCTCTGCTAAAGTATAGATGTGCAACATTAATAGAGGTCAGCCAGAAATCTGAAGTAGGGAAAACTGTGTTTTCTTGTCAATAATTTTGTAGGGATGTGGCTCAAGAATCCATCATAGCAGTAGTCAAATGTTAGACATATAGTCAATATTAGCCATTAATTTGTTTGTCATATTTGTTCGTCTTTTATTAATAGAAAAAATTTGATGATGGGTTTAGATTTTGCAATGAATGTTCTGGTTTTCATTGATCAAATCAGTCATTATCTACAATTAGAGAATATTACCTTTTATGGTCATTTTAAAGGTTGTCCTTGAGGTTCATTGTCATTATATTAAGTTGCTGTCATACGCACTTCAGTGATTCACGAATGGAAGTGTATGGCAACAAGCCTTCAGATTCATTTCCCCCCATAATGCTTGTTTCAATAGCTTTGGAAATAATGAAGTCAGGTTGAAAGGCAGTCATTACTTATCTTTGCCTGTCTCCTGCCCACATGCTTTATACTAATGGGTTTTAATTCATAATTCCTCCTTCCATAGAGTGAAACGACAGGCAAAAGACCACAGAATGAGATATCCCTTTCATATATAATGTAAGAGGTAATTTGACATGTAATGTGACGTTCTCATTCTCTTTGTCGCTTTCTGTTCCCTAAGTAATAATCATCTGCTAAAAGATGTTTGTCTCAGGCTTATTGCGCTGTCCTGTTGGTTTCATTAGTGTGTTTTTTTGTGTGTGTGACAGGGGCTTTATCCTGAGAGGGGAGAGTGGATGACACACATGCTTTATAAAAAACACTCATGTGTCCATTAGATTTGTGTTGGTTATTTTCAGTGCACTGCTGCGGCAGCTGATGCCCTCATGATGAAGCCACATCACTCCTCCGTTATTACTTCTCATATAGAAAGAAGTGCACTTTCTTTGAGGCTGAGTCTGAATCATCAACAATATACTAGAATCATGCATCTACAGCTCCCATTCACAATCACTCTTTCTGCCCATATGCACTTCTGCAGAATAAGAGGAATTGTACTCTGTGAACCAGCCAGCTTTGTGAATATGGTTGTTAGTGCTGTCCCCAGTGTAATCAAAGTTGATTTCTCCATTTCCAGGGGCTGTTTTTAACCTGCTGGAGTTTAAATTGGACTAGCAGATACGTTTTGTCTTTGTCACCTGCAAGCAGAAAAAAGGTGTGATGTCATTAAAACATTCTGGGTTTAACCGAGGGAGGCAGAGTCTGCCAGCGATGATGGTAATTGGTTTGCACAGCCTTTGCAATGCTGTGTTTGTACAGCGAACTGAAGGTGTTGATGGCCAATCACTGCTGCTAGATTCTTTCTTTCTTTCTTTCTTTCTTTCTAAATCTCAGAAAAATACAATTTTTTTTTCATGTATTGTGCTTTTAAAAATATATATATTTGAACACATTTATGAGCAATTGTGAAGTAGTAGTAGTATTTCTTTTCACTCCAAATACAAGTTATAAAATTTATGATCACAACAAAAATATCTGACAGCAAGCCTGTATTGCAGATTGCCAGATTTGAAACCACATATCCAGACACAATTTATCAGCAAAATCAGCCGCAGCCTTTAAACGTTTCATATTCTTCTGTTTATTTTGCTTTTAAATCTACCACAACAGGGGTTATAAAGTAAACAAGTGAATTTACTAAAGTACTGTGCAATGGTATTTTATTTGTGATACTTGCATATGAGTATTTTCACTTCATTCTACGTAACTTAGAACTTTTGGTCAGTAAAAGGACCACATTTTTGGAATACCCTACCAACGGAAATGAAATCACAACCTGGTCTGAAAACTTAACCAAACCTTCAATCACTGATAATACAGCATGTAAACTGGAATGTACGATGTTGTATTATGTGTTATTTTTATGCATAATGATGTAGCCTGTTGCATGGTGGTGCAGTGGTTAGGGGCCCTTCTGTGTGGAGTTTGCATGCTCTACCCGTGTTCGCAAAGGTTTTCTCCAGGTTCTCTGGTTTCCTCCCAATAATCCCAACAATCCCACAGTCCAAAGACATGCAGGTTAATTGTCTGTCTCTATGTGTCAGCGCTGCGATAGTCTGGCAACCTGTTCAGGGTGTACCCCACCTTCACCCAGTGTCAGCTGGGATCGGCTTCCCCTGACCCTGAAGAGGGTTAGTGGTTACAGATAATGGATGGATGTTTTGTATTATGTATTTTTATTTCTGAAAAGCCTAGTCAGGGCCATGATGTGCAAATTATCAAAAAGTACATACACTGTATTGGTAGCACTTTATTTAAACGTAACAATGCTTAGATGTATTGTCCCTGTCAAATAAATTAAGAGTATATAGGTCCTGTTTGTGCATGTATGTATTTCAGACCTGTGTGTACTGTGTCAAAAAATAACAATGGAGAGAAAAAACTGAATTTCCCCCCAGGGGATCAACAAAGTGTGTCTTCCTCTTCATCTCCTTAAAGAGGTAAAATTGTCCAAATATAAAGCAACCTTTTGCATCTGTCTTTCTAATGCACTAACACGGTAGTTAAAACTAAATTTCACTTCCAAAGCAGAAAGTTCCAGTCTTTGATTATTGCATTGATGCATCAGTAGTTTTACATTGCTGTTTTGTTAGTAATACTTTTACTAAGGTAAAGGCTCTGAATACTTCCTCCACTGCTGAAATATGCCTTTCATACAGTATGAATGTGTTTTTGTTGAAAGGTTAGCATAATCACAATGCAGGACACAGACAACCACCGACTGGTAACCTAGTAACAAACTACTTTTCATATAATCACTTGAATAACAGCGGGGTTTTTTTTTATGTCTCATCATTAATTTGGAGCAAATACGAATCCCTACAGCTGACTTTCTTGCTGTTTTAAAACAACACAATCGAACAACGTGCACTCAGTGAATGAAGCCAAACTGTGTCTACTGTCATTAAAAACCTCCCTGATTGACTGTGTGATTTGGAGCATGGTTGGATGCCGTGTTCAAAGCACAGTGGTGCATCTTCCAGCCTGCACACCAGGCTTTATTGACCTTTCACTGCCAGGCAGGCAGCTGCTGCTAATTGTTTACCACCGCATCCTGTCTCTTCACTGCTTCCTTTATTGAAGAGATTCACCCACATTTCTAATAATGTGTCACATGTTTGATGGCTGGGAAAACTCTGGTCTCAAATGGCCTAATTTCCATCATGACTGACACTGAATCAGTGCTAATTCATCCATTACATAAAAGGGCGCTTTTGATATATTGAATAAATGTTACACTGATTAACTTTCTTTGTTTATACAACATTTGTACCAGATGATATTGAGCTGTACATGAAAATAAAGAAAACTGAGAAATGAATCAGCTAACTTACAAGCATGTCTGCAATGTCTTCTTGTGTTTGTCTTTTACATTTTCAAAACCTTAAAAGGGAATGCCATCTGGATTAATTCCAATCATATCAATATTAGTGAACATGAGCTCCTCTCTGTCAAAGCCAGAAACCAGACATGTAAGTGTCAAACTTGTGATGTCATAATGTATATATGTATAAGTCTGTAGTTGCCCCATAGACAATCAATGGGAAACTGATTTTGTTTCTTTTTTTTCTTCTTTTTTTTTTTTTTTTACCCCAGCTGAGCTTTAGTCTACTGTAGTGTTGTCAGTTTTGACACAGAAAATGTTCCTATATACTCAGATCATTCCCCTGAGTGCTCTCAATGTCATCTATAACATCTCTCCGTATTCATTGTCTGTGGAGCAGCTCCACACTTTATACACTATGACATCACAAGTTTGAGTTTTAGTGCTCTAGTTTTTGGATTTTCGAGAGTAGTTCATGTTTACTAGCATTTTTGTGGACTGTCTAAGTCCATAAGAATAACATGTGAATTTTGAAAATGGATGTAGTTCCCCTTTAAGAGAAAAAGAAATCAAGGAACACCAAAGCTAAATATAGTCACTATTCAGGTGTTCAGGTGTCACTTTCGCTTGATGGGGCTAAAATGGGGTATTAAATCCACATTGGTGATATAAGGTGACCAGGCTTTTGCTGTCTGGGCCCCTCAGCTGTGGAACTCCCTGCCCGAAGATCAGTATGTATTCCTAAAACTCACTTTATATTAGGGCTTTTTCTTAACTGATGGTGCATTGGTATAACTATTTATATGTTTTTGCGTTGTATTTATATGATTTTACTTTGTTTAGATCTTAAATTCTGGGTGTTAATTACTTTTATCATACTTCTATTGGAAAGCTCTTTGTAACCTTATTTTGAAAGGTGCTATATATAAAAGTTATTATTATAATAATTATTATTATTATCTGTGGAACTTTATTTTGGTACAAACTCACATAATATTCAGTCTTTCATTATTGTCTTTTTTAAGGTCCTCTTCTCTTCACTGCTTTGCATTGCCATCTTTTGACTGACCAGCTGATTGTTTGCTTGATCCCCACCATTACAATCAATGGATCACTTTACCAGACAGTAATGCAGCTGTAAGTAGACCTAGCATTCACCTTAGTTAAACGGTTTAGTTTTTTTCCTAGTAGAGGGCTTTCTCCGTTACATATACATTATTTAGTTTTCATTGTCATCGAAAACCAAACCAGTTGCATGCATCACGGTGAATAGAAATGTGTCCCACACATCCCTTGGTTGTTCTCAGTTCTAATTTAATTAAAAATATGGGCATTTTTGGACAATATTGATTTGACTTAACAACTATAACAATGCTGATTCAGGGGCATTTTTTTAATATAAACTGTGAAAGCTGTGATAACAACCTCTCTGACCACAACACAGTCGTGAATTAATAGCTGCTATCTAGGCAGCAATACATGAAAAAAAGAAACCAGAGAACATCAGAATAATAAAAAGAAGTGAGAACAAATATGGGGACATGAAATGATACTAAGATTGACGCCATCTTTCCAATCCTCACTGTTGTGAAATAATCAACTCCTCTGAGTCTTTATTAACTTCCCTACTAAATAAATAAACAAATGTTTGACCCGGCTGTTGGTGACGTCAAGCTACTACAACCAATCCAGGCGTTTCTACAGACACCTTTTTGGTAATCCTCTTTCCTGAGAGGAGCTGTCCGATCAGCACCACACTGCGCGCTCTGTTTGTGCCAGAAATAGTTGCTTTAACACAAGCCACATTAACCGGGCTTAGGTTCACCCCTGATCGGATTTTCTGCTCGGAATTTTCTTCATTTTGCTGCTCAGTCATGCCGCTGCTTTGTAGAAACAGATATATATGATGTTTTGGGGATAGACCTATTTGGTGTACACTTTTACGCACGGAACTTTGGAGTGGATTTCGTTAGAGTGTGTTAAGGGTTTAGTGTTTGGCTTTTCACTTTCCCCTTGACTTTCCTCCACCGTAAACGCCACCAGTATGTTTTCACTCTTGTACGGACTGTTTTGTGTGTGTGCGCTAAGCAGCGGCCAACTAGCGAGCGGCCAGGAGGACGATGGAAAGCGATACATCTGCCGGGCGATACCCCTCAGCGGCGATGCCAGTTGCCCCGTGACACTGTTACCCGAGCTGAGCGCAGGGAGTCAGGAAGAAGAGCTCAGAAACACCGTCATGCAGCTGCGAGAAACAATCTTACAACAGAAAGAAACAATTTCCAAGCAGATAGGCACCATCAACGAGTTGACCACCAAGCTGTCCCTCTGCGCCTCTGCCACCGACGACAGGAGGTACGACACGGGGGCTTCCTGGGGCAAAGAGAAGCAAAACACGATGGGGGATGTTCCTAGAGATCCGAACGACACCATCGACAGTCTTGGGAAAACCATGCAAGGGCTCAAGGACCGGTTGGAGAACTTGGAAGTAAGTAAGAACAAAATGCGCAAAGCGTACCCTCTGTGTTACAGCCATGCGTAAAAGCGCAGTTTGATTCCTGGAGCGGATTTATAGGATTATAACACCATGTCGAGTCACTGCTCAGCAGTAGAATGGCGCTTCTGAGAATCTTTGATCAGTACCTGATCAAACATTTATCTGTGAGGAAGAGATTAATTGCCTAACTGGAAAGTTTCAAACTTCCCATTACGCAAGCAGGCCCGATTATGTGACAAGTGTGTTTACTATGCTAAAGTACTTTAAAAGGAATTGTCTACCCCACTGTCTTGAAATGGCAATGTGTTGGTGAGTCTGACCTCTCATGCATTATAATTAGGTCAAGGATTAGAACTGTTTATTGCACAGTTAATTTAACATAATGGTTAAAGTAAGATTATTAAAGAACTGGATTGGACAAATGATATACAATCCTGAAACTATATATACAAGCCTGACAATCAGAATGGACTTATAGAGAAGGTGATGTCAGTCATCAGCTCTCAAGGGGGTGGTGGGCTCACTCTCTTTGACCATCTGTGTGCACTTCCTGCTCATGCTGCCCTGTCCATCCTTCCCCCAGCAACAGCAGCTGCGGGCCAACATATCTGGTGCCTCGTTCCCCAGCGAGCTCCGTGACCTGCTTCAGCGTCGCCTCGGGGAGCTGGAGAAGCAGCTCCTGAAGAAGGTCAGCAACCTGGAGGAGGAGAAGAGCATGCTGTCCAATGCCACGGCCGCCTACAGACTGAAGACGGAGAGCACGCTGAACGCCCTGGTGGACAGGATCAGTGAGCTGGAGAAAGGTGAAGGAGAACACTGTGTCACTCAGCAGCTGTCACATTTACATCATCATCAGAGCTGTACAGATTGTTTTGAGATGATCGGGTAGTAAAGGGGATAAACTGGAAAATTGTACATGGTGCTGCACAGAAGGAAATATAAGACTATATAAAGCATGCAACCTATTGTACATGTACTACACTAATGGAGAGGAGGCAGAGGAAGGCACTCGGGAATAAAAGAGTTGAGAGGATCTGATGAATCAGACACCAACGTGGACATTTTTTACATAAAAGGGACCTTTGCTGAGGTTTTATGGTACAGATGTCTGTGTATTAAACAAACATAATCATTCATCTTATCTTATCTTATCTTATAAAGGAAGATGTTGCTGCTGTTTCCTCTTTTTCATTCCAAGACACCTCATGAGACACCTCTCACCTCCTGTCCCACCCTGTCTCTTTCTCTCCTCTGTCTCATTACAGGAGGTGGAGACTTCATGTCCCCGGAGCAGTTCAAGCTGTCCCTCCCCCAGCGGACCAACTACCTGTACGGCCGTATCACCAAGAGCCTGCCAGAGATGTACGCTTTCACACTCTGCATGTGGATTAAGTCCAGCGCCAGTCCTGGCATAGGGACGCCCTTCTCTTACGGTGTACCCGGGCAAGCCAATGAGATTGTGCTCATCGAATGGGGCAATAACCCAATAGAGCTGCTCATCAATGACAAGGCAAGTTGTTTCGGGTTTCCTATGAATATTTTCATTCAGCTGCCATAATGCACATGTGATTTTATAAGCAAACCTCAAATAAGTCCATCGTATTTTGAACCATTAGGTCGCCCAGTTGCCTTTGGAGGTACGTGATGGAAGGTGGCACCATATCTGCATCTCCTGGACCACACGGGACGGCCAATGGGACGCTTATCAAGATGGAGGGAAGCTGGGAACTGGTGACAACCTGGCGGCATGGCACCCCATCAAACCCGGGGGGGTCATCATCCTGGGGCAGGAGCAGGTTGGTTTTGACGCACACCTGTATCTGTAGCTTTAACAGTCACTTCTTTAGCTCTTTTGTCATGATCAAATAAAGCAGCCACTTACCTGGAATTACATCACCAGTGACTTCTCTTTCATATATTTTTTATCACTGATGAGAACACTAACAATGTACCACCAACTATCTAGTGCAGCATCACCTCTAAGTGCAATGTCAAGTAGGTCTGCCAGTAAAAAGTGTTATTTATGAAGCACCGCAGATGGAAACAAGAAAACCAACCACATCTGAAGCAGCAGTAATATGGAGGTAGCAGGTTATCATGACAACACTATTAACAAGCTAATGGTAGATGTGTCACTGCCCACAGATGCTGAGGTCTCCCGTGTGGATCAGTGCATTATTAAAAAATGTCAGAATGAGAAGCATCAGTCTGTTGGAAATCAAATCAGTGTTTGAAGACTGTTGTCAGGGGATAATTTTAGCTGCATGGTTGACAATGAAGTGTGAAAAGCAGCAAATTCATTTTAATTTAATTATTGTTTTAACACTTAAATGACACTGTAGGCTGTAGGAATGGTACTGTCAGCCAGTTGATCAACCACTTTGATTCAACCTGAAATATCTCAAAAACCATTGGACTGATTGCCATGAAAGTTATACAGACTTTTATTGACTTTGACCATGTCCTGACTTTTCATCTAGCACCATCAGCCAGTTTTCAGCTATCCAGTGAAATATCTCAACATGGCTTTATTGTCACCAAACTCTGGTGATGATATTACTGATTCCCTGACTTTTCAGTGCCGTAACAAAGTTGACATGTATGAAATAAAGTTGATTATCTCAACAACTATTGGATTGGTTGCCATGAAATTTTGTCCAGACACCCACGTCCCCCTCAGGATGAGCTGTAATCACATTGGCTGACATTTTATGTAGCACCATCATCAGGTCAAAATTGTCACTTGTTCAACACTGGTTTGTGACCAGAAACCTAAAAACTAATGACATTCATTCATCAGCCTCAGCTGTATTTGTGTTTAGTACCAATCACAAAATGTTAGCATGCTAACATGCTAAACTAAGATGCAAACACTGTAAACATTACACCTGCAAAACATCAGCATGGCCTTGTGTGCATGTTATATTTACTGATATGAAATACTGAGATATGAAATGCAATTTAATAAATTTTAATTTAAATTTTTATTCCAAATAATTTAAACTAAACCGAGGATTTCATTGTCACTTTGTACGTTGAATTGCCAATTTCAAAATCCATTGTCATTTGAATAAAATGACAAAAAACATGGCAGTATGAAATGCAATTGATTGAGCACTCATTTTGATTTCTGATCAAAATAATTCAAAGTATTGTATATTGTATTGTATATATGAGTATTGCATTGCAGCTCTACATACTGGATTATAAAATGCATTATCAAATTGTATTGCCACTTTGCACATTGAATTGCCAGTTGCAAAATATATTTCCATTTGAATAAAGATAAAAACTTCCATATAAAAGAGCTGCATTTGGAAGTTGACAAAGTTGGTCAGATGATGTTATGAGGAGTCAGTATTCAGTACTCAGACCATATGGTGTGACACCCGGACAGTTAAAGAAGCACTGAGGTGGCCCCTTTAGACTTGTTAATCATAGCTTGATTAAAATCCTACCAGTGGCATACCAGAGACTATACTTACAGTCATGTACACATATATCCATTTTATGTGCTTTACGATTTGCAGCCCTGAACAGAGCAAAGAATAAAACACCCATTAAACACGAAAGTTTAATGCCTAGTCCACTTATATTCCCACCTGCACCTCACAAAGATAACTTCCTTTGATTGTTGTTGATGCTTTTTACATTGACATCCTGCTGTTTATGGCCCTCACAGGACGTGGTGGGTGGGCGCTTCGACGCCGGACAGGCCTTCGTGGGCGAGCTGAGTCAGGTGAACATTTGGGACCGCGTTCTGAAGCCGGTCGAGATCCAGTCCATGGCTAACTGCAGTTCTTATATTCCTGGGAACGTGATCTCATGGCTGGCAACCAATGTTGAAGTCTTCGGTAGGGGAGCGTTCAAACGGCCCTTGGAGATGTGTCAGGAGAGACTGCCCAATGCTTAAATGCTTCATCAGTTCGCCTCTCTTTACATTAGCTGGTGTTTCCATCCATTCAGCATTTCTTTTAATTGAATGCTCTTAACGTGAGACAGTTCATGGACTTATGGATGGTATACATTTGCATGTAAGAATTTTATTTGTCCTGTATACAGATATTAGAGATTTGTGATCCAGGTGAGAGGTGATGTGGAGGCTGATCATTGACTGGTGGCTGTTTTATTTCTTTCTTTACCATGACTAAGGTATTTCAGTCCTCCAGTACACCCACCATGATGGTAAAAAGGTCCCCTCAGGTATCAGTGCTAAGACTTTATATACATCCTCATCCCCACAGTCTCCCACACACTCCTCCCTCCCTCCACTCTCAAAAGCTCTGAAGTAATGAAAATCCACTCTAGTCTGGTACAGACGCACGCATACCTGCTACTACTACAAGGTCCAGACTAGCTAACAGTTTGACATCGACATGTGAGCTGGTATTGCGTGCAGTGTGGGAGTGAGGAAAGATTAAAGTCTGGCTAATGTTATGTCTATTCCTTAACTTGGAATAGGCTTAGAGCCAACATCAATCACACCAATGATCCTGACATGTTTGGTCACTTTTAAGGAGAATATAAAAGTACAATATGGCACTTTATCTGTACAAGCTGGTAGCTGGAGCATGTGTGCAATAGACTTAATTCTCTGGTAGAAACACTGCTGTTGATTTAGATTTCAAGCTTGTGTATGACTTTAAATTTTACCTTGTTAGGAGGCAAACATAACTGATACCAGTGATACTAGTGAACCTATCACAGTGCTTTTTTCCTTGCCTTTTTCCATTTGAATGAAACCTGTTTAAACGGTGAATCATGTGGGAAATATATTCATAGCTTCAGTGTTGTGATATATCTTTACTTGTGATTGGTAACATTGTCGCAGTGGATTGTCTAACCAAGCATTCGACAGAAAATGTATTGTGAAAGTACATTAATTATTTGTATGTGTAGTGTAATGTTCCATAATCTCTGTTCAGGCATATAGTTCTCGTTGTTCGTTGTTTGTAACACATGCACAGTGTAAGGCATCGTCCATCTTGTCTTGTGGCCTTCTTCTGGAGACTTAAGTGCCATTAAATGTTTTCTAAATGTTGGAAATCATTTGCTTTGCTAATAAATGAAAATGGACAATAAAGAAAATTACTGCTGCATAATGAATTTACAAATTTTGGACAGATTTTGTCACCCCGATAGCGTTGCAGCTGTGCATGATGCATTCACAAAAGTTAACATGCGTAGTTGAGATCAAAATGAAGGACAAGTTGCTAGATTGGTGTGGTCCGATCAAGGGGGCCGGAAGTAGGAGGGCAAGAAATGGGAAAGGTGCCATTGGACCCCCACTTTACTTCCACGGTCTAATTTGGCGTCACAGCTCGTGTGACCCCATCACATGATAGTTTGTGATAGTCTTTATTTACTGCCTATATACACCATTTAAAAATCACCTCACTTGGTGAGGTGACACAGGAGTGACAAGTTAATCTGAGCAGGATCTTTAGGCTCAGATGGCTTGGGCCAAGACAACAACAGGTGTCCTGGGTGGCATTAGCGACACTTATCAGATGAGAGAGGCCGAAAAGTCAAGGGTGGCGTCACATACACACTCCCTCGGATAAAGCAGCTCTTTTCAACCACACAGTGCTCTGAAAAGAGCTCAAGGTTTGGGCTAAATCTATACATGAAGTATAAGCTTCAGTAAAATCCAGACTAATGAAATTTTAAGGTTTACCAGCTTTTTAAATGCAAGATGTGCTTAACAAAAGCTGTATATAGACTATATGTAACTGTCCCCTTCAATATAAGGCAAAGAAATTGTGACATTGTGCGCATATATATATAAAACCTGTACGGGTCTCTGGAGACAGGAACAAGGTTTTGTTGTTGCAACCTTTACACTCTGATGGAGTCGCCTGATTAATTTGTATAATTCACACAGGGCTGTTCTTCAGGTGGCCTCATCCCAGGACACAATATCATGCTGCTTGAATGTCCATCCCATGGTGTAAGGCACTCCTTTGTTCCTCTCTGCACAACATGTAATTTTCCAATGTCACAGAAAAAAAAAGCAATTACATAAAAGTCTCCAAGCGGCTCTGCAGAGCTGAATTCAGTCAGTAATGGTCATGGAGACGTCCAAGGCCAGTATCTGTATCTGTTCATACTTTATTAGCCTGTGTTTTATATCTGCATTTAAAGATGAGATAAGTGGATAAAAACAAGGTTGGTTGGTTGGTTGGTTAATTGTTGGTTTATTTGTCTTGTACCAAAAATTTAAAAAGTGATGAGATATAAAAAATGCTGAAAAGGTGTAATGAAGACTAAAAAAACAAAACAAAAACTTAAGTTCTTAAATAAAAATAAAAATGAAAAGTGGAAAATGTTTTTCTTGAGAGTGGCTGTTTCACAGTTTTTGACTGGAGAGCCATAAGTTCACTTTTATCAGTACAGTATTAAGGCTAATCGATACTGTTATATTAACAATGGATCAAATGATTGTGTGTAATATGAAAGGGGTTTGTCATAATAACCAACCCATAGAGAATTATCATCCAACTCTGCCGTTCCTTTCAGGAGCACTTCAGCATCCTTCAGCTCATTAATTTGGTTTTCTGGCCGTCAACTTAAAGTGTTTTTTTTGGCCACAGCAGGCAGTTGTTTTCAGCAAATGAGTTCTGATAAACCCACAGTACACTACCTGCACAGCAACCAAACAGTCGACAAACACAGTTAGCATCCAGCTGGTGAATATAGTGGAGCATTTAGCAGCTACAAAGCCAGATATTTCCCTCAGGATTTGGTGAAGACCAAAAATGAGCTACAAGGAGGGTGAATATTAGACCTGCATTAATCAGATGGCCAGAGGCACAACTCCAAATTAATCCCTATGAAGCTCTGCATCTGCTGGATGCGTAAATCTGCAACCATTTGCTAACATTTTCACCACATCGGCTTCAGAGGCATTCAACAGCTAGAGCTGCGTTAAAGGTACAATGCGTAGGATGTGGTGGAATCTAGCGGTGTGGCTGCAGATTGCAACCAGGTGAGTACCACTCCACTCACCCCTCCCTTTCCAAGATTGCAGTAATGTGAGCCGCCAAGTGCAAAACCGTGGTAACGTTGTTCGCCTCGCTCAAAGGCCAAACCTACTATAATAACACTACTTTTGGAGCAATGGAAGTCAGATGCCAGCTGGCGGTACTACAGTTTTGTAATCTGCGGCTCACATTACTGCAGTTTCATAAGCAAGTATTGAAGAATCACGGTGGCCTTCAGGTAACACAAAAAATGCTAAAGGCTCTTTCTAGAGCCAGTGTTTGGTTTGTCTGCTCTGGGCTACTGTAGAAACATGGCAGAGCAACATGGTGGATTCAAGCCCCAGTGGCCAAACAGTGGTACTACAACTTCTGTGTCCATCGCGTGATGCCATTGGGCCCAAAGAGACGTTTTCCTATAGACTTACATTGAGAAAGAGACATCTGTACTCTGTACTTATACACTCAGAAAAACATAGTTGTGAATATTATATTCCATTCCTGCTGTGGATGCCCTGATTATTATGGTGATGTTTTAGTATTTAGGTAACACAGTTCTAATCAGGGAGCTGTTATTGCAGATGTCATTCCAACCACATAGAAAACTGATATATCAATATCTGGTCAGTGTCTATTACAGAAACAAGAAATTTTCATCAAAATGATATTTATGAACACAGATATTAAGCTAGTTGGGTTGATGCCCACTAATTGTTTTACATTTGGGGTGTGTTGGGTGAAGACCATTTTATATGGGGTTATTTAAGATGCTAAGTCCTGCTTTTGCATCACCTCATTTTAAGCCAAACGGTAACCCAGAAAGACACGCTGACACATCAGAAACTTCTAAAAAAATCTTCACCTACTTGGATTTGTCACAGTTATGTGTCCGTTTATGATTTTAACAACTACTCCCCAGGGTAAAAACAACAACAACAAAAAAAAAAGTTTAACTGTAAAAACTGTGAAAGATTATCGACGTTAACCGCAGCAGTGTTTTTAGCTCAAGGTCGATCCTCTGATGGAAGTGTGGTGTATTCATCTTAGCACCTGCTGTCTTTGACAGCCGGCATTCATCAGCACACTCACAATTAATAATGTTGTGACATCTCTAGCAGTGAACGAGCTGTCATTAAATACCATCAATGTATGAAAATAATCTCACTGACGTCAGCGCAGTTGGAAAGATTCAAGGATGCTGTTTTGTGTGAGGTTATCGTGTACAATGCCTCCTTTTAGTCAACTCTGCCTCCAATTTATCTTTTTCAATAATAAGCACATTTTACTTAGTGTCACATTACATCTCACTAAGTAACTCATACTCAAACTAATTTTGTCTTTATAATGTGAAATGTAGTCTACACCAGTAAGGCTTAATATTTTTGAAAGAATCATTGTGGTAAAGGGGTGGCAATATCAGCCCTCCACTTTGGTCCAGACTGGAATATTTCAGCAACTTTTGGAGGGATTTTCATGAAGTTTGTGTCCAGAGGATGAATCATAATGACTTTGTTCATCCCCTGACTTTGCCTCTAGCACCACAAGTAGTTAAAGTTTTCTCTTAATATCTTTATCATCTACAAATTGAATTGGTACAAGGTGCAAGAAGGAGTGTAGACTCTCATATGTCTTAAATCCGCATGCATAAGCATGTGTTTTACCATATAGTGTGTTCAGTTTTCCTCAGAGTACACAATATCCATGTGTGCTGTTAATGCTGCAGTTGGTAACTATGAGCAAATATAATGAAATGTTCTATAAAACTGTGCTGACAGTAGGGCACTAGAGACACATTTTCTTTTGTGTCCTCCTGTGCTGAGAAAAAAATACGAAAGTTTGCTCATCGTCTTTGAATGGTTGTTTTCTTTTGGGCAAGGTTAAATCTTGCAAATGTAGGAGCACTAGTAGGAGGCAGAGGAACATGAATTTTTTTCACAGATTATCTGTCTCATGCATTACTGTTATGATATAGTGCGTACAGTGTTTTATAATTTAAAAAAATCATATTTGCTTAAAGGTACCAACTGCAGCTTTAATACATACTGTTTGCTGGAAATTAGGGTAAAATGTACATAAATTGTGGGGAAATGCCTCCAAAGAAATCTTGGAGTATTATTATTAAGTAGAAAGTATTAAATCTTCAGAAAAACTATTTTTGCTTTCTCTTTTGAAGTTCTTTGGGAAAGTACTTGGCAGTAGTTACAGTTTGATGGGCATCTTTGCATCTCTTGTATCATCATCTGTTAGTATTAAATAGTAGGAAGATTAGTATGAAGTGCATACTGTATATGTTCAAGAATTCAAACATGCGCCATTTCTGGCTTCCACTTGACAGACATCAAAACAGAGCGGCACAATTGCTTATAAAGTGCTTCAACTATTTTATATTTAGCACTGCAAGGAAAAACGTTCTTGAAAAGGAGAACATGTTTTGTTCTTCAGACTGGAAAGCAAAGCAAAGCAAAGCAAAGCGAGGTCCAACTTTATACATCCATTATGATCGAAAAACAAACATGAATAAATGATCCATTCGCAGCATGCTTAAATTAACATTCATGGTTTAAACATGACATGCAATTGTGCTATTAATTTATTATGAGTTCATCTGAATCTCAGCTTAATCTCATGACTCATCAGTTGATCACTCTTTATGGAAAATACAGAAGGCGTTTGAACTACTACTGAACATTGGTGACTCAAACATTAATTAACACAGCTTAGACCACGGTCCTAAATATATACAGGCACCACTTATGCAACTTAAATTTGCCATATCAGGCTGTGTTATGCACTGATCGTTCACAGATTTAGCTACTGTATATACTGTACATCTTTAACATGGCGATATGCAAGATGAATATTGTTTTGTAACCCCATATTTGTATCTTTTTCCTGCCAAATACCTAAATGTACATCTACCTACCACCAGATACGGCTGTTATCAGGCCTTTAAATGTGTATTATTGCTCGCTATAAGCATCATGGATGTGGGTCAGCAGGGGCTGCTACACCTACTACGTTGTAAAAGTCAACACAAACAGCTTATTTTTTTACAATTTCTTTAGGTTTAGGCAACAAATTTTAACTTCTTTAGGTTCAGGAAAAAAAATTACAATGTCTTTAAGTTTAGGCAACAAAATTATGACTTCTTTAGGTTTCCAGAACAAAACTAACAACTTCTGTAAGTTAATGGAACAAAACTGCACCTTCTTAAGGTTTAGGGAACAAAATTATTTATTTAGGTTTAGGCAACAAAACTATAACTTCTTTAAGTTTATGGAACACAACTATTTATTTATTTAGGTTTAGGCAGCAAAACTACAACTTCCCTCGGCTTAGGGAACAAAACCATAACTTCTTTAGGTTTAGGGAACAAAACTATTTCTTTAAGTTTAGGGGACAAAACCATTTAGTCAAGTTGAGGGATAAACATTGTGTTTTGGCTTAAAATAACTAAATTTCAAAAGTGAAAGTGAAACCTAACTCTTAATACCTCCACCTCGTTTCACACTCCAGCTCCTCTCACTTCAGCTTGTCATAATTACTACAGTCACTAGAGGTGTCATCCTCTTTTATTCCATCTTTCAGGGATCTACCATGTGAATAGATGACAACACCTACTACTGGGTGTATCAGGGCCCTGCTGACCTACATCTATGAGGTTTATAACCACTGATTTAATGACCAGATTACACATTATACTGGAGCAGAGACGGAGAGCAGGCAGAGGAGCAGAGTATTGGTTAGGAGGAGTATTGAGTCCCATACTGGAGGATGAGTGGCTCCTTCTCTCCCCTCTCTGTGTTGGAGAAGTTCAAAACAATCGTACTTTGACCTTCAGAGTCTCGGTTCTTCAGGAATATGGCGTTACTGGAGGCAGCAAACTGCAAAAATCAAATATGTCCACACAAATGTTTTAGTTTGAGATTAAATACAGTTCCACAAACAGTGATGAACCAAAAGAATTTTCGGGGAATGTCATGTCCACAGACAATTTGTTGCTCAGGGATGGTTTACTTCTGGGCATAGAGAGCCTCCTTGTGGTCATAAACTGTGCTCACTGAGGCTCTTAATGAGGGTTTGGATTATATTCAACAGAGCTAATGAAGACAAATACACATCAGTGATTTTTCACCTCTGAACATAATAAAGCACGTCACTTTTACCATCATATTTATTGGAATATAAAGGAGCACTTTATACAATATACAATAAGTTGTCACTATAAGATGTTCAGCTCTGTACCTGGGATCTGTGGTGATGACGAGGGCGGCAGGCGATGACTGTGATGAAGGAGAAGGTTGCTACAAGAATGGCAGCACATGACAGCATGAAGACCATGTGGGTGTTATCTGCAATTTAAAAACATGTGTGTTTAGGAGCAAAGAAAATGTTAAAATGCCATGGCAGCAGAGGTCAAAGAGGTCAAAGTTTACACAGAAACTGACACTAAAAGCTGGTTATTAAGAGTTTTAGTTGGATCCCAACAGCAGCGAATCAATTGAACACAGCAGACATGTGCCGAGCACTAAGATCACCGTGTCTGGATTCCTCCATTTCCACTGTTCCCTCTCCGTCTGTGGAACTAACGCAGCTAAACAGCGCATGGTATGTCTCATCTGAAACACCTCATGACACGACACGTCTTCTTTTAGTCTTAACAAACTTTTTGATTGTGGAAGAAGAAGATTTTTTTTTTATATGTAATTAACAGTATGCATGCACCAAATCAAACTGATGAATCACTGTAAATTATCACTGATTTTCATTCAAATGGCATCAACGCAGAGTCTACACACCGAGAGCCGTGCAAACGCCCATTAAGTTGTCAATGCATTTATATTTAGTTGGATGGTAATCAAAGTGTTAATGTATACATGGTAAGGGTCTATTGTATGATACCAAGATATAAAATAACCCAATTCACACTGCTCAATCAAAAAGGGACATGCAAATTAAATAAATCAGTTCTATACAGACATCTACATACAATACTAAACTATATATACTATCTACCCTTGCCTCTACATGGCTCTCAACATGGCAGCAGTTGAGCAGTCCAGTGCGGCGGCCGTGAGCTAGCCAGCGGGGCACGCTCACATGCACAAACATGCACTAAAAGCGTACGCTACGTCAACAAATCACAAAGAAGCTCTGACTACAACACACACAGAGGGAGAGCGATTTCATTCTTTGCTCAGGAAGACAATACTTCTCTATATCTTAACATAGCAAGCAGTTATTTGCTGCTACATTAATGCTATGGATGCCGCATAGAGCACCTTTAATCTTTAATGCAAGTACTGTATCATAAGCTGTGGATGAGGAGTTGAAGATTTCTCGACCAACGGGGATTCCCAGGACTTTAAAACCCCTCAGACCTCTCAGAGTGGTTCACAGCATGACGTCACATGAAAGTGGGTGAGGGGTCAGTACGTCACATGGGAGTTATCACAGTGACGTGGATCAAGGTGTCTATTGTTGGTATTATAAGGGGTGATCGCTTACTGAAAAGTGAAACTTCAGAAAGCACCACTGCTGAGGATACCGTCATTGCCGTTGTTCAACAAATGTTTCTCCAGTTTGACATTTTGACCTCTTTTTCGTGTCATTCAGACCATCCATCTGCTCAGATGAGTGGGGAAGGGTCTTAAACTCTAAAAACAATTCACCTGATGTTGAATGGAGTTTTTACAACAATACCATTCAGAAAGCAATGATCAGCCAGTTCCTCTTCTTGTCCACCCTACTTTGTGTCTTTCTCCGTCTCAGTTTTCGTCCATCTTTTTGTCATGGAAAGCAACCAGGTATTTGTGTGTGTCACCACTCACTGCTTCTCTTCACATTAAGGCTGAAGGAGGTCTGCAGCTTGCTGATGTCATTGTGGACACTGATGTCCAAGCAGTGGACGCCGATGGAGGTGAAAGTGTGGTTCAGTCTCAGGGTGTTCTCATACAGCATGGTCATCGTGCAGCTCCCCGTCGTGTCCGGCATGCAGTTGTGCAAAAAACGCCAGCATACCCACATGGGTGGACTAAAAACACACAGTCATTTTTTTATGTAACTTGGATTAATCACATTGAAGATGTCAAATCCAAAGGATAACCAGTCTTTGATTGCAATAAACACAAACGCAGCTTACCTTCCATCAACGTGAAAAGCCAAACTGGTGTTCTGAGACACCTCGTAATCTGAAGGCCCCTTCAGCTCGATGTGTTTAATGGCATCTACAAATGAATTTCAGTTATTTCATCACGTTCTAGGGTTCATTTAGGCTCAACTTTACCTGGAACAATACAGCATACACATTTATATAAATCCGTTTTCACTGTAAATTCAGCACTGAACATCTAATAACACTTTTCACACTATTTAACAATTCAAAACTAATGTTTTGAGGCATTTCTAGGATGAATTTCCTGTATGCTGAAGGAGAATTCTGCCTTGTTTTACTGACATTAGACTCATCATCTGATCATTTTTATGTGTTTGAAGGAACTGAAGTTGTAAGTCTGACAAACAGACAACAAAGGGAAATATAAAACTACAAACCCAGCACTTGGACGTCCGTGGAGTAGACGTCAGTGATTGGAGGTGTATGTTGGGTCACATTCACTCCGACTTTCAGCCTCAGTGTGTAATTCCCAGATTCAGAGTAGTGATAGCGGACGACCGGTTCAGTCCCTTGGATCACCTCTCTGCATCAAAAGATAGATTGAAACATGAAAAAAAAAAGCATCCCGTGCCTTTGCTGATATTTCAAATATCAAAAGTCCTTGTACCCATTCCCCAAATCCCACGTATAGGTGAACTTCGCCGTGCTGAAGTTTTTGTGGGGGTCGAAGAGTTCGAACATGGTCTCAGTGGGGACATCTGATGCCAGTTCTCCTGTGTCCCTCACATAGGTGGCGTTCCCCTCCATCTGATAGAAAACCAGCTTCCCAGCGATGTTTTCTGTTTATGAAGAAAAGGATTTCCTTACAGTTTTAACGCCTGTAAGAGAAGTAGAAATGAGAAATGCTGGATGGCCTACCCAGATCCGTCAAAGGGTCCTTGGTCTCTGCCACATCCAGGACGGCCAGGAGAAGGAGCATCAAGATCCATGCAACATTTGTTCTGCAAGCACACATCCCACAGTTTAAGAAGCTGATCAAGAATGTCAAATGTCTTAAATGTATAGATATTAGATTTACCTGTCCATGTCTGCTGGTCCTCAGGAGGACCTCCAGTACAAGTTAATCCTGAAGGCAGAGTGGCTGGACATGGGGGAGGAGAGGGGCGATGTGGCTCCTTCTGACTGCCTCTGTGAGATTCAGAGCGTTACAGATGAGAGCTGGAAAGGCTTGAAATTGTCACCATGCGTTTCAGTCATGTGGCTGAGGAGCTTTTGACTGGGAGGCTGTGGCCCGGGTCACATTCCTGTCAGTGATGTGGGGCATCTGTCTAAAGATGTGGATCCATAAGAAAACAGAAATAACACCACATTTCATTAAGGCAGTGGAGGTATATTGATATCCACATGGTGGTGCTAAGAACTCAAGAATTACCCAAAAAGCAGGTTAATCACTGATTACCGAGACCATTCCAAAATTAAGGACATATTGAAATATTATTAACATGTCTTGTTGACCTACATTCATATTTGATTGTAAAAGTCAGCATAATCTCCCAATTTTCCTCTCTTACATATGCCATAAAGAAAATATTAAATACAATTAAGAGATATTTAAAATATACACATAGTGGATAAAACAGAGAGATATGCTGAAGCTATGCCTGCATATAAGGCTGGATTACCAAATAAAATAAGATATTCCTTTATTAGTCTCGCAGTGGAGAAATTTACAATGGAAAATGGGAAAACTGCCCCAGGGCCCTGACCTGCAGGAGGACATGTCTTCATTCGATTAATTGCAGATTTGTTTAAATATGCACCACTAGATGAAACTATCAACTGAATGAATTCTTGCAGTATCAATTATTCTTGAGGTCCTGTGTAGATGATGCACCAGTCTGATATGCCAGATCAATATCACTGCTCATACTAACCTTATGATCCTGATATTTCCTTTTTAATCATATAGCAAAACTGTTTCTTTCTATGCTAAAAACTTGTATTCATACGGTAAAATATGGAATCAAACTCCAACGTTAACCGTAAAATCAGATGTAGAAATAGTAGAAAAAGTTGTACCGTATTTATATCAGTGAAATTCGATCAAACAAAAATGCCATGTTTATTTTTGATTCTATTGTTGATTGATTTGATTGATTTTATGTAAAATGTATATTTACAATAAGAAGAAGGTTATGCAGCTTCACCCCAATCAAGATACACAATGCCCTCAAGTCTCCGTAAAAGTAGGCTGGTGATAATACACTAATTGTATAATAACAAATGAATCATACATTTTTCATATGTTCAAAATGTACCTTCAAGGGAGATTTGTGAAGTATTAGTACTCTTATCAACATGGGAGTGGGCAAATATGCTGCCTTATGCAAATGTATGTATGCATTTATAACTGAAAATCAATTAACAACAAAAAACAATGACAAATGTCCAGAAACCCTCACAGCTACTGCATATAGTATAAAAATATGCTCCAGCTCTAACATGGCAAACTGCAGCCCAGCAGGCAAAAACAGCTGTCAGTGTGTCAGTGTGCTGACTTGACTATGACTTGCCCCAAACTGAATGTGATTTTCATGAAGTGGGCATGTCTGTAAAGGGGAGACTGGTGGGCACCCAAAGAACCCATTTACATTCACATATCTGGAGGTCAGAGGTCAAGGGACCCCTTTGAAAATGGCCATGACAGTTTTTCCTCAACAAAATGAAGTGCAAGTATGGAGCGTTATTTAGCCTCCTTCTCCACAAGCTGGTATGTTGGTACTCATTCCTTAAATATTCTAGTTTCACATGATAACTTCACTCTAACTTTAAAACTAAGCCACACGCAACCTAAAAATTGTATGTTGCATTAATGCATTAAAAAATTACAATAAATTTGCATTAAAGCATTATTATCATTTTAACTTTGACAGCCCTAGTAGATATATTATCTCACTATTATTAACATTTTCCCTTTTGGTGTCACTGTGAATTAAAAACATACTCTGATATGAAAATGTATTTCTGTCATTAGATGTTGTACAGGGCTATAACAGGGACACTGAGGACCTGTGGAGACAGATGGAGGTTGAGTGGAAAGAAAAGGAGGACAAATTAAGGATTGCTGCAAAGCTCATGGTCCTGAGGAAGCTTTCTGTCACCGAAAAGGAAAACAGGAAGTTGAAGGCCGACCTCCGGGGCAGTAGAGAGGAGACTGGACAGAGCAGAGTGGAAATCAACCCTCATCAACACCATGTCTCTGCTCTGGAGGAGGAATATGATGCAACCATCGTGGCCTGGCGGAGAGAGCTGAACAAAGAGCGTAGGAAGGCAGAAGAAGAGATCAAGATGGGAAACGAACAGATCATTTCAGAAAGACAAGCTGGTCACCAGGGCAAAACAGAAGTGTTCACTCATATGGACACCCTGGAACAGCTGAATGCCACCCAGTCAGCTCTGAACGAGAGCAGACTGAGGTGTGACGCCCTAGAGGAGACCCTCCAAAAACAGCTGGCTGAGAGACGAGAGCCACTAGAAAGAGCTCGCAGAGAAGGAGGAGAACTTCAGAAAGTAGAGCAGTCCGCAAAGGATCTGTCTAGTCTCTGTGAGAGCTGGGATGTGAGAGACCAGCAGCATGAGAAAGAGAAGAAAGAGCTGAAGGAGATGCTGCTGGTCAGAGACAAGATCTGGACATTTGAGGTGGCAGAGAGGAAGCAGGACATCCATCACATCATGGATGAACACATGCGACTTCGGGTACGCCACCCCAGCTCATTGTTTTGATTCAAACAGGTAACCTCAGACCTTCAGGAGCTCACAGCAGAAGACGAGCTTCTGGAGCTGGTCTCTGTAACTAAAACCTCAGCACAGACACATCCCTGCTCACCACTAACCCATCTCCCCCAACCCTCCCTCCCTACAACTCCAATTAAATAATCATTGAATAATATCAATAAAAAACGCCATAGATTTTATGATTGTTTGTCTGCTATCTGTGAGGCTGCATAGCCTGACCTCTTTCCAGGTTACATGGTGGACAGGAGGTCATATGGTTCAGGCTTCATCTGTTTGGCGACACCTGGAAGCTGCTTGACCTCCTGGATCCATCTTTTCATATATTATGTTCGCATTATATGTGCTGAACAGATTTTAAATTGTATCTGTGATTTTGAGCCATATACCTAAAACTGACTTGACTTTATTTAAAAGTTCTCTGATTAACCCTAATATGACTTTATGGGCCAAACCGACTTAAATCTTCAGATGAAGGTTGTGATATGTGTAAATAATAAAATAATCCCTGAACTTAATAATAATAATAATGGACCAAAATGATGCAGATGGTTTGACAAGCTGTCATTAAATTTAAATAAAGCCAACTCAATTAATCTCAATTGATCATCGAGTAATCCCAATTAGATAGTTGAATTGACTGACAGCCCTAGAATAGACTTTTACCACTACGTGGATTACTGTACAACATTTGCATTGCGCCCTCTGCAGGCCAATTTAACACCAACACTGCTGCCACAATGAGACATCTTTAAAAGATTTTTTGGTAAATTTCTGTGGAGTTACTGCCAAAATACCCCAACTCAAAATGTTGCTTTATTATAAACATAATTTCATAATTATATGCTAAGTCATCGGAGGTGGAAAACAAAAACTAATAGAAGACATTTATGATCAGGCACAGATCTCACCATTGAGACTTATTGTCTACACAAAATATAAATCAGTTTCAAATAAATTATTTGCTAGTTATAATCTATTTATCAGTAGACATGGAAATAAAGCATATCAATTAACTTTGTTTTATTTTCCTGGAAATGCATTAAATAAATTACCACTGGGAAATAGCATATAGAATATAATTATTAAATAATGCTTCTAATGAAGTAATTTTTGATGAATTTTGAAGTAAATATTGGGGTAATTTGGTAGTGATTCCAAAGACATTTCAACGAGTTTACTTTCTAATTATCGCCTAATTACTTTGACATTTGGAGGACGCAGGTGGGGTCACCCTCTCTCCTAACTTTTATTTCACCACACGGAAACTACAATTTGTGTAACACCCATGTGTCGTGACGTCACGGCGCCCTCCCTCGCGCTCCTCCCTCACCAGCTCCAAACGCACGGGGAAGTGTCTCGTGCACCAGTCGGTCCGTCAGTCAGTGCGTCCTCCGCCGGCTCCCTGAGCGTCTCCCTGCGCGAACTGAGGGTGCAGACCAGGAGCACGACCGGCTTTGGGATTTATTATTCTGGATTACGAAACACCACTTGCATTTTACTTGTTTTTTTTTTTTCTTGATATTTATTCTTGAGCAACAACCTGCCATCATGTCTCGGGCTTCAGATGAAGTGAGCAAGCTCACTGAAAGTACATACAAGGTAAGTGTATAATCGATAATCAATAGATTATTCCAGGTTTGTTATGGAGCTAAGAGATTGGGGTCAGCTTTTCTTAGCTGGTCATGATCCAGGTTTGTTGCCTTTTAACCCTCATCATAAATCACAGAAATAACAACACATTAATATTGTTAGAGAAACTTATAGTGTGTCTGTGCTTTTATTTTATTTGGACATTTTTCTTCTTGTTTCTTTTTTTACATTAAGTACTCATTATTTTGCTTTCACAATAAGAGCAACTGAAACTTTCTGTTGTTGCTCATAAGGGAAATAAAGTATTTTTGCAGTGCAACAACAAGAAAAAGGTTATTTTCTTTATTATTATTATTAAACGGTGCCTAAAACACAGCAAACCACAGTGCATTCAAAGGCTGTCTGACCTGTGATGATGAGTGTGACAAAAGTTTCTCCCATCATTCAACGTTCTCCAGCTTGTCAGTGGACATAAAATGATTTGATCAATAGTCATCTAATCATGGGATTAATCTTGATTAGTTGGCCTAGAGACTAATCTAATCAAGTTTGCACTGCTGCCATTCACATGTGATAAACAGGTGGGAGTGTTTCTGGGGGTATTTATGTCTCTGTGAGGACCACATGGCTTCAAAATCCAAGACTAGAGCGTTGAGAGTAGAGGTCAAAAGGTCATTTTGTGGATTTAAGGTTAAATTTAAAGGTGGAATTGGGCTGATAGTGGAATGTCCTCACAGGGTTAGCAATACAAAATGTGTGAGAGGGAGAGAGAGAGAGGGAGAGAGAGAGAGTCATACCTGTATTTAACAGTGTGCCACAGTTTCAGCTGGGAGAGAGACAGAGAGAGAGAAAAGAAAATGAGAAACCTGTTTCCCTTTTTTTCCTCTCCTCCTCTGCTCTTGTCTTCATGTAAAGTCATACCTGCCCCTTCATTGTTCTATTGAGGGCGTGCCAGGGGAATAGAGACAGGGAGGTGAACAGCACTTGATTGTTGAGGCATTTCAATAGAGAGAGAGAGAGAGAGAGAGAGAGAGAGAGAGAAGGGGGCTGGGAGGGGAGAGTGATGAGGTTCGTGCCGCAAATAGCTGCAACTTTGTGTGGGACTTCGCTCTTTTGAGGGAGTTGTAAAAGCATACGTGAGGGGTCAAGTTAAAGATTGAAAGTTTTATTGTTCTCGCATGGCGATATTAATAACAGCACAAACACTTGCACTTGTTGTCGTGTATTTCTCTTCTACTCCACCCACTCCTTCAAAAATAGCCTCGTGAGTTTTATTATTCAGGGCAGGTTCTTCTTTTTTTTTTTTTTTTTTTTGCCTTAAAGGAAATTAGACATGTTTGTGAGCAAGCCAACGAGAAAATGCCTTGTGAAACGGTATCATTATAATCAGGAAAGAAAGAGTTGTGATTGTTGCTTTTCTCCACCACGTTTAATCTCATGCTCTTTGTCCCAGAATGTGATGGAGCAGTTCAACCCAGGCCTGAGGAACCTGGTCAACCTCGGGAAGAGCTATGAGAAGACAGTCACAGGTAGACTAACACCTGATGGTCTAGAGTGTACCTCAAAGTCAATAGTATCTCCACCAATCAAAGAGTCAGGATTGAATGATGCTTCACCAGAAAGTTTTCAGTAACTCGATATCTGTCTGTTTCTCCATGCAGCCATGACTCTGGCTGGGAAGGCCTATTTCGATGCAGTCGCAAAGGTGGGAGAGAATGCTATGGTGTCTCCGGTCTCCAGAGAGCTTGGTGAGTTAATGCGAGTCCAGGTTAAATCCACCCACAGGGAGTGAGCGGCCCGATATCCATGTTTGAATGTCTGTGTCTCTTGAAAAAGAAAGGGACTCACCACTTTCATTTCAGTGGAAATGAAGCACACTAATTCACTTTCTAGTTGGACGTGAAGATCAACACCAGTTTCAAGTCTGTACAGCAAAGCTAGAGCTGGCTCAGCTTAGCGTAAAGACTGGAAAGCAGGGGAAAACAGCTTTGAAACGCCACTACTTTCTTGAACGCATTAATGCAACTTGCGATTTTTAATTAACCTCCGCCACTATTATGAAACTGAAAAAACTAAAGAATCCATTGGTATCATGTCATACTAGCTTGTCGCTGAGGGGGTGAAATAATGCTCCAAAGTTGTGCTAAATTTTGGTGAGGAAAAGCTGGCTATTTTCAAAGGCGTCCCTTGACCTCTGACCTCCAGATATGTGAATGTAAATGGGTTCAGTCTCCCCTTTACAGACATGCCCACTTTGTAAATAATTCTGTAAATTTCCCCACTGTGGGACTAATAAAGGAATATCTTATCTTATCCTATCTTATCTTATCTTTATGATAATCACATGCAGTTAGGGGCAAGTCATAGTCAAGTCAGCACACTGACACACTGACAGCTGTTGTTTGACATCTTATGATTTGAGCATATTTCTATGCTAAATGCAGTACCTGTGAGGGCAATTTGTCATTGTTTTGTGTTGTTAATTGATTTCAAATAACAAATATATACATACATTTGCATAAAGCAGCATATATCCACTTCTATGTTGTAAGAGTATTAAATACTTGACAAATCTCTCTTTAAGGCATATTTTGAACAGATAAAAAATGTGTGATTAATTTGTGATTAATCACAATTAACTATGGGCAATCATGCGATTAATTCTGATTAAATTATTTTAACTGATTTGTTTATTTTCTACAAAAACCAAAGTGTAAAAAACGCCAGTTTGTTGTTTAACATGGGACATTTCTTGGCTGGGAGCAGTGACTTCCTGAAGGTTACCCGGCAAACTCACAGTGATGAATAGACTCCCAGAAGGCACTGCTCCCAGCCAAGAAATATCCCCCTGTGAAACCACAATGTGTTGTTTCCTATGCGTCAAACAAATGAGATATAACGTGTTAAATAGTGAGGGTTAGAGATGCTTTTAGGTGGATTGTACGGCCTTTGGACATAGCCAGGCTGTTTTTAGTTTTTATGCTAACTGGCTGTAGCCTCATGTGTATCGTATGAACTTGAGTGGTTTCAGTTTTGGCAACTAAGAGAACAAGTGTATTTCCCAAAATGTCGAACTGTTTCTTTAAAGTCACCATGAAATGATGAAAGTGGCTTTTTTTTGCATCACCAGCCTTGTTTGACCAAAACATCCTGTCGAATAGTGAAAGCTGGAAACCATCAAAATCCTGTTCCAATGCAAATTCATCATAATAACATATTTTGCCATCCGAAATGAGAGTTAATTATGCAAACATCTGGAAATAACATTGATCGAACCCATGTGGCCCAGTTGCAGCAGAGATTCATTACTGTCTACTCCCTGATTGAAGTGCTTCCTCTGTCTGTTCTCTGAAGCTGCCATCAAGCCTGTTTTTCATCCATCCAGTGACTCATCTCCAATTATCCTATTAGTGCTAAAATTTGGAGCTGACCTACTTTGTCCAGGGCTTGTAATTCCACGCTATTAGGATTCATCAAAATTGTTTTTTTTTTTTTTTTTATTCTGCTATGTCACTCCTTAATTCAGGGGTTAACAGACTGGCCTTGTGTAAGATCAGGTACATGTGACGGACAGGGAATCAGGGTGGGGTAAAGAAAATGGATAAATAAGGCTCTGTCATTTAGCCCTTGGTCTTTTAAAAGGAAAAATGTGACCACAATGAATATCACGTCAGCTTTCTTTTTTTAGATGCTGTTTGTATTGTATTGTCATAAACAAAATTGATTGAAATGTCAGACCAGGTGAGGTGATTTTCATAAAGCTGCCACTGTGTGAAGTACACATCATTAGGTGTGTGTGTGTGTATGTGTGTCATGTTTGGTGAAAATGGAAATAAAGGAATAAGGAAGTTAGCAAAACACCAAGGCAGCATAACTGACAGCCACAGTATACCGACAGTATATGCCAAATATGTAAAATCCCTCTAGGTGCAAATTAGAGAAACAATCTCCAGACTGTGCTATCACGCATTGTTGGTCAAGTTTGTCTGGCCGCACCCGTCACTTTACAATGCAAGTACACTGTCGCTTCATGACATAATATGGTCATGTTACGTGTTCGGCATTTTCATTGCATCCCTTACCAGAAAGATGTTTGCTATTTATTTCTAAGTGTGCCATTAGTATACTTTAAACTTAAAATAAGAAAGTATACTCTCAGTTTACTTTTTATGTACTTTTCAGAGATATACTTAACAAAAGTATACATAAGTATACTTAGCTCGTACTGAGGAGTATACAGATATATACTTATATACTTGGCTTATAGGCCTACTTGTACTTAGTCTTTTGCTTGAGATATACTTGAAAAAAAGTATACACAAGTATGCTTGGCTCATATTGACAAGTATAAAGAAAATTCTAAGTATACTTGGCTTATACTGACAAGTACTCAAAACAATCTAAGTATGCTTGGCTTATACTGACAAATATGCAAAAAAAGTATACTTGGCTTGTAGGTCTACTTGTACTTAATCTTTTAATTGAGATACTTAAGAAAAGTATCTATAATTATACTTGGCTCATACTGACAAGTATACAAAAATGTCTAAGTATACTTGGCTTGTAGGTCTACTTGTACTTGTTCTTTTGATTGAGATACGTAAGAAAAGTATGTATGCGTATACTTGGCTCATACTTTAATATACTTAAAATAAGAAAGAGATATACTAAACAAAAGTATATGTAAGTATACTTGGCTCATACTGACAAGTAGACAGAAAATTCTAAGTATACTTGGATTATAGTCCTATTTGTACTTAATGTTTTGATTGAGATATACTTAAGTATAGTAAGCAATAATGGAGTATTCTTGCCTTACAGGCCTATAGAAAGGTATACTTGGCTTGTAGTTGCGCGAATTTCTTTTGCTAGAGTAGCCTATTAAAGTATGTGAGTACCAAAAGCATTGAGATGGAATAACTTCACAAATGCCACACTAAATGGTTCGCCATCTTTACTTTTGAACATGTGGATTGTGGTATTGCTTTATGTGCTTTTCCAACATATTTTAGTAAAAGAATTAAACAAAACTGATGATTTGGTAAAATAAAAAAAATAAATAAAAAAGTCAAGGGACTAAAGTGATTATTTGGGGGCAATGATAAGAATCCATCTCAACATTAAAATGGCTGCCAGTATAAAGGTACATGAAGTCTTGAACCTCCAGTTTGGCAGTCATTCCTCGACTGCCTGGACTGGACGACAGCGAGACAGTATGAATCCTCTCACACATCGCAGCGAGCAGAGCAGCAAACACACTGAACAAACAGAAAGACAGAGGAGACTGTCTTCCCACCACTGATCCTCCTCATCCCCTGTTCCTCCATCTGCCTCACCAAAACCCCTACTGCTGGGTTTTACTGTCTCTCTGTGGAGGCCAGGGGAGGCTCTAATTGTACGGGAATAGACAAACATTGACTTATTTTTTCTTTAGTGGTGCTATATGTAATAAAACAAAAGACATAAGACAGAGTTAAACAATGATCAACATGTCAGAACATACAGACTTTAACACAGGTTAGCTTTCTCCCTTTTGTCCTTGTAAATACAGGATTTACAGTTGCTTATTATTGCCTCAAGTGAATCTTTTCACTCCATCTTTGAGAGCAGGATGTTTGATTTAGGCATAAAAGTCCAATAATCGAGCATAATTTCCTTTAAACTGCACTGCTGTCAAGAATGACAGAACAAATGCATTACTCTGTTGTTATGACTAGATCTCGGCTGCAGACACCTGTAAGGATTTTCTTCTGTGAAGTGACAGCTTGTTGTTTTTTCCTCCCTCGTTGAATGGTGTGGTGTAAAAAGAATTTGCGTCACTGTGGTTGTCAGGCATTTGCAGAAAGTTACCTGAGGCTTTTACCTCATACCATGCTGCTCCTTTTCCACGGCTACAGTTTGTCCACATTTTGTCTTTCAAATTGATGTCTGTATGGAGGTGAAAGTGTAGGACCACTAGTTCAGCTAGTTACATGCAGAATGTCTCATTACCACCACCGGTATCAATTCACAGACCATTAATTATATAGAAATGGGAAGAAATTGCCAGGAAATAGCAGTAAAGTAAAATCAGTAAAATCATTATAAAGACAAACTGTTGTAGTAGAATTACTGGGAATTACAGAGTACAATTAAATGTTTCCAAAAACAGAGTTCATGTTACACTTTACATGCAGTTGAAAGGTAATGATGGTGATATTTCATGATACCCACCTTGTCTTCATTTAGTATTTTGAAAATGTTTACGTATTTCATCCAAATGGGTTTCTGGGCAGGCAGGCCATGGGAAAGTAACAGCTAAAATTATATTACCATGTTCTTATTTATGTTGAAACTACCATATGTTTGAAAGAAACAATGCACACTACATTTTACAGGCAGTGGAAAGGTAATTATGGGTTAATTTTGGTGACATTTCCAATAGTTGCCACATCTACCATTTGCTTTTCGAAAACAACTATTGCTGAATTTATTCTGGGCAACAACAATAAACACGCTTATGGTTAGAATATGAGATCACACAACCTGGTATTACCACGAATGTATTTAAGAGAACTGGATACAGTGTTGGAGATTGGGCCCCATTCATTCCTATGAAAGTTGCTCAGCAGCGCATTAAGTCAATGGGTAGACTTCCGGTCTGGAAAAGTACCTGGATCTTCGGGGTCTTCCAGGTCTTAAAAAAAACAACCCACTTGTCTTACCCTATATGTGGGCTATACTATTTAGGCTACTATAACAAGTAATTTATGTACCGTAATTACTGACCAAACCACTTTGTTTTACTTTATTTTACTCCATATTTAATTGCTAAGCTCTTTCCTCTGCTAACGTACAATGCTGGGTAACCAGTAGCTAAGGCCAGGTATAATGCTGGGTCAACAGAAGCTAATGGTGGCTAATGTTAGCTAATGCACAATACTGGGTAACCAGTAGCTAATGGTGGCTAATGTTAGCTAATGTACAGTGCTAGGTAAACAGTAGCTAAGGCCAGGTATAATGCTGTGTAACCAGTAGCTAATGGTGGCTAATGTTAGCTAATGTACAGTGCTAGGTAAACAGTAGCTAAGGTCAGGTATAATGCTGTGTAACGAGTAGCTAATGGTGGCTAATGTTAGCTAATGTACAATGCTAGGTAACCAGTAGCTGAGGCCAGGTATAATGCTGTGTAACCACTAGCTAATGGTGGCTAATGTTAGCTAATGTACAATGCTAGGTAACCAGTAGCTGAGGCCAGGTATAATGCTGGGTAACCAGTAGCTAAGACCAAGTGTAATGCTGGGTAACCAGTAGCGAGGACCAGGTACAAAGCTGAGTAACCAGTAGCTAAGACGAGGTATCATGCTGGGTAACCAGTAGCTAATGGTGGCTAATGTTAGCTAACATACAATTCTTGGTAGCCAGTAGCTGAGGCCAGGTATAATGCTGGGTAACCAGTAGCTAATGGTGGCTAAAGTTAGCTAACATACAATTCTGGGTAGCCTGTAGTTAAGGCCAGGTATAATGCTGGGTAACCAGAAGCTAATGGTGGCTAATGGTGGCTAATGTTACCTAACATACAATTCTGGGTAACCAGTAGCTAAGGCCAGGTAATATAAAAAAGCTATTGCTGTAACTGACTTATCATGCTTCTCTGAAAATTTAATGTGCCATTAGTTTTTGTGGCCACTGTTCAGCAAAAGTTTAGTGTCACTTTAAAGCTACTTTCACATGTGGAATGATTATATTTCGATGATTATAGTTTGACATCAGTAAATAGATGTATTTTTCTTGTCATTCATCTATAATACAGTGCCATGGCAGCGCGACTGGTGTGCCATGTATTTAAAAGTCATAGTTGTTTTCAGAGGGTGTACAATTAGAAACTTCCTGTGCATTAGGCCATGACTGGACTCCACAGGGAGTTGCCATTCCACTCTGAAAAGCAGCAGGTATTGAGAGACTGAAAATGTTACAGGAGAAAGAACAGCACCATCCCCACCCCTTCCACCGTTTGTCGAGCCTCAGCCGAAATTGTTTTTTGAAATATTGAAGTACACTGTCAGCATGAGAAAAATGGTAATGTCAGCCAGAGCGGTATTTCTCTCCCAAGAGAATAAGGATTCAGAACGAGGAGACCGCTGAGTGTTTCCTGCCGATAGCTTCTGTAACAGGTTTTGGCTTTTGAGAGATTTATTGTGAAGGGAGGATGATGTTATGGTTAAAAAGCATTTGTGACATTTCAACCATCTGACTTAGAGCTATTTCATGGGACTATTTTGCTCTTTAGACACAACACATAGTAATGCCTATATCATCAGTTAGTAAGCCTACATGATGGCAGATTTTTCTTTTATCACAGACATCACAAGCAGCATCAGGGAACATTAAATCGTTCCCAAAAGTTATACTTCCCCTTCATTTTTCCCCCAACGTTATATTTTGTGTCTGAGAACACCTGGAGCAGACTCATTTGTCCTGTATGGCTAAAAAAAATTTGTCTGGTGTAAAGTTAGTCGAAGAACTTTTAAAGCTTTTAAAGAGTGGGCAGTTAACAGCCTCACTATTAACAACAATGCATGTCTCCATCATGAACCATGCAGTTTATATGTTAACCTATTAAAGGTTCTCTATGTGTCAGCATATGGCGTCCTGTTTTTCGTGGGTGCACTGTCACTACATAGGCTTGAACGAACAGCTGTCAAAACAGTGAGGCGACACACACGAGACTGAACGTGGTCAACAGGCATCATATTGATTAATGTTAGCAACATCAGCCAGCTAAAAACACAATATCACTACATATTTCACATTCTTGGCAGTAATTTTAGTTTATTTGTCCAATAGGAATTTTGCCAGCTCAGGGTCTGTTTTGATTTCCAAAACCAAACAAAGGTCCCTCCATGAATTGAAGGCTTGGCAGATATTGGTCCTAGTTTTCCCCTGATGTCCATCATGATCCTTATTTGCAAAATGGGCTTCACTAGATATTACTCTGTTTTTTGTGTTGGAGTCTGAGTTGTTGTTGCGGGCTGCTGCCTATACACTTGCTTTCAGTCCAAAATGGTGGAATCATAGCTCTGCTTCTGATGTTGCAATGGAACAATCATTTGACTTTCATTTCTTGGCAATATACTTCTATCTGTGGGTTCAATTTAATGCTATCCAGGAGAAAGTTAGCTTAGCTTAGACTTGGAAGTAGTTATGTGCATCCAAATGGGGTCGTATTTACCATGTTTATGAGTTGGGCCCATATAAACGCCCTCATGTCATATTCACAATCTGGTAAGTGGAAAGTTTCCTCTTCACAACTTGTGATGTGTTTGTTGATGTTGTGCGAAATGGTGGCACCCATGGAAGCTCATTTATTGGTGCATAATAAGTTTAATTTTAGTCATATATTGTTTTTCTTAGTCATTTTTTAATCTTTCTGAGGAAAATGTTGATATTTTCGTCTTTCTCCTCTGTCATTATGCCTTTGCATATCCTGCAAGTTTCCCACTTGCTAGCTTGCTAAATTATTAGCCTCTGTGGCTTCTAGACTCGGACAGTACCGTTAATATTGCCGTTGCTTAGCAGTGATGTTCATGACTTAACCACTTGAATGCAGCGCATGTCATGTTCACGACCCCCCATGTGGTGAACACTAGTTCACGAGTTCCATTTGAAGGCACCATCTGATACAGCTAGCCGGGACTGTCCAAAGGTTTGGAAAAATCTTCTAAACAACACAAAATTATTAACATGTTATATTTTGTTTGTTTTGCCATTTAAAATTAGTCAGGATTATTTTTAGTCTTGGACAGAGGCAGGCTAGCTGTGTCCTCCTACTTCCTGTCTTTATGCCAAGAAAGGCCAACAGTCTTCTGGCTCCAGTCACATAGGTTACAAAGAAAAGTGGTATCGATCTTTTCATCTAACTCTTGGCAGGAAAGTGAGCAAGTGTTTCCCAAAATCTTTTATTTTTACTCTTTTACTAACCTTTAAAAAGTGGTATCTGCTGCTCTGCTAAGTATGGGCAGTTGCTGAGGACAGTTAGCTGGACCACATGGCATGAATGTATCAGGGCCACTAAAATATCCGGGTCAGTCACACATACACAGATTGTTTTCCCTAACCAGGCATAGACTGTTACTAAAAAACAAAACAGAGGAGGGTGGAGGTTGTTTTCCAAGAGTCGACTCATTGTTCAGTCAGTTATGACTCCTGTCGTCACACTCCACGGCTCTCTAATGATTCCAGACCTCAAACACCCTCCTTCTGCACCCACCATTAAACTAAAGGCTCCCCAGTACACTGGAAGTTTCCTCTCAGGGACCTCTAAAGAGACCAGACTCACTTACAGCTCAATAAACCATGACGCTGGAGCGTCTAAAACACGGTCACACTCCAGTCATTTCACAAAAATATCCCATGAGTCTGTTTGGCCCCTCCGTCACTCGCTTGGCACCTGAAGTCATTTATCGGCTATTATAGATTTCAAATAGTATTCAGAGCAAACCGCTGCGTTTAAATACATTACTCTGCACATAAGGCATACATGCAGTTTTTAAGGTTATTTGAGTTCAGTTTCTTTAATTATAAGTAAAAAGAGATTTATTGTGGATGCTGGAGGCTGCAGTTAGTTTTTTGTGTCCTAGTGATAAATGATGCTATGTGCTATGTGTGATGGCCGGTCATCGCTCTACGTTAAGGAAGCTGTCACAGCTATTGATCTGCAGCAAACAGTAGACATGCTGAATGACAGTAGAAGCTCAAATCACAAAAATAACTAAATACAAACTAAAAAAGGTCTCTTTGATCATCATTAGTGTGATAAACTGATGATATTAGTAATAAATATAATCAGGACAGCGTTTTTGATTGGTATTGATGACTGCAGTGTGCTGTCCAAAGTGTTCTAATCACATATAAAAGTCTTTAAGTGCCAAGAAGTGAAAGTCAATTGTTGGCTCCATGGCAGCATCAGCACCCATCAGCAAAGCTACGCGTCCGCCATCTTGGACTGACTCTACCGAAATGGCCCGTGTTGAACAATAAAACATGGCGGCAGTTGTTGTCAAAAGAACACCAGATTTTCGTCTCTTTGCTTCTATACTCTTTGGCATGTTTGCGTGAATTGAGTGTATGTGGTAGAGCTGAACTGATTTGCCAATTAATCGATTAGTCAGTCGGCAGAAGAATAGTTAGCAACTATTTTGATAATCCATTCATCTTAGGTGATTTTCAAAATGAAAGTAGTGATAAAATGTTGAAATATTTAAGTTGTGATGGGTATTTTTTCACCATTGTTTGACAATTTATAGGCGATTATTCAAGTAATTGAAAAAAATAATTGGCCGATTAAAGACCTTTACACACTGGCGGCATTTCTTTCATGTGATTAATTCAGATATCAATATATTTTTTGACTTTTTTCATGAATACTTTCACACAGAATGAAAATATTATGCTGCAAAAACGTGACATGCTTTTTTTGGATGATGACAAACTTTATTACTTGTTTCAACCTTGATGAATGCAGCACAGTCCAGATGCACTCCTTCCTGACCTTTCACAATAAAAGCTCTAGACATATAATATTCACAGGCAAGTATTTCACATTTTTATGTTGTTTATTTGTCACGTCTCCAGCAAAAAGGCTTTAATCAATAATAATGAAATAGGGTTGTGTATCTCCCAAATGTCAACTGTAGGAGCAAGGCAATGCGTCCTTTGGAGGTTTGACTTTATGTAATTGCTGTTGACAAAAGCAATCTCACCTCACGGCCCATTAATTAGCCAATCCTGAGTTTTCGATCATATCACGTGATCTTCATTAGCAGCTAGGGTTTGCCTGGTTTGTAGATATATTTAAATTTTTTGTTGGTGCCAAAGTTGAGATGCAGTTTATTCCTGAACTTGAACACTTCCTTTTACAGGTCTGTAAATTTCATAGTAATTAGATGATAATTAGCAGGTAACCTATTAAAATTACTAAATTTCTTTGGAATTACTGCCAAATTACCTCAATATTTACCTTATCCTTTTATAATTATATTCCACTATTTCCCAGTAGATGGTAATTTATCTAATACATTTATAATTAGCAAAAAACTCCCTGAATTATCACATTAGCTACCAGGTTGCATTTGTGTAGACTATAAGTCACAATGTTGAGATTTGTGCTGATCAGAAGTGTCATTTATTAGTTTTGTTTTTCCCCCTGTGACGAAGAGCAGCACACAGCAGCTTCTCAATCCTATTTTAACCTTTATATGCTACTTCCGCATATTATTATTGAATATTTAAGTTGTCAGTTATTCCAAAGAAATTTCAAATAAGTTACTTGCTGATTTTCACCTAATTACCTAAAATAACATTTTACAATACAGCTGATCAGGAGCTTTCAGTCATACCATGATCTGTGCAGTCAGCGGTTGCTGATTGTGGTTGTTTCTGCAGTAAAGGCGTGCTGAGTCCAGAGTCCAGGTAGAGTTTAATCACAGTCACCTCCCTATGTGCTTGGGGAGCAAATTTACCATTGATCACAGTGACATCATTATGATAACAGAAAGGGAGTAGCTCCTCTATGGCAACCTCCAAACAGTGTCCCCACCCACCTGCAATGGAATGTGTGTAATTGAGATACCATCCGGAGGTGGGCGCATTTCATCAGCCACACACGGTAAACCTGCATGGACAAGCCCGGTGATGCATCTCAGTGATTTCCGCAAGACGATGACCAACGACCACTGCCAAGCTCAGCGCTTACTCAGATTTTGCTTGCTTGTTAACGCAATAGAGGAAGGACTGCCAGTTAGATAAAGTGGTGAAATAAAGGCGAGCCTGTAGAAAGATGCCAACACGTCAGCTGCCAGTGTTTGCCCTGCCAACGTCATCTCGTATTGTATGTATTCCTTATTTAACAGCAAATAGGCAGGGGTTGGCACACGCAGGGCGCTCCCAGCTCATAAATGGCATCATCTATTGAGAATGTCAAAGGCGTTGCTCTGCATCCTATCGTCAGTCTTGTAAAACAGGTATTTGGTACAGGATTCAAATAATTATGGACCAGTTTTTAAAAGACCCAGTTAGTTATGACAACACCAAAAGAAATGTCTTTTCAATGGTATTTTTATGCTTTTTCAGCCTTCGCTTTGAGCTACGTATAGTCGACAGTACAGTTTTATTATGAATGTTTAACTCCATGATGTTTATGTTAATTTCAGCCAGGCTTAAAGCTCAGACTACACCAAAAGGTCAAAGTTCATTCTGTGTAGTTGTGAGCCACAGTATCTGAATCAGTATTTGAGCGTTAGACAAGCTAGGGGAGGAGAAAATAGGCGGTAATTGTTCATAGTGAATCATAACTCATGTGAGTGAATCATTGATTGTGTAGTTTTCCACAGGGATCTTTTATCCACCCTGTACAAACCTGCCTAGAAGCCCATGTGAACATGGCACTGCATATTTGAAATCGAGATTAGATTATCTTGGTACTTAAAAGCCTCAAAAGAGAACAAATCGCCTGCAACAGATAGAGATAAGAGATTAGATAGAGGGAGAAAATGCTTAAATAGCAGTCCAGTTCAGAGAATAGATGCGAAAAACTTAAAGGAACTTCTTTTAGTTTTTTTTTATTCACACTTAAGCTAGAGAGAATCCATTTCTGTACTTTTTACACCTCAGCTCTCGCGCCTTATATCCATGGAGAAAAAGCCTGCAAGCATCAGTCCTTTGACGTCTTTACAACATTGCACTCCCTCTCATGTGACAGATTTGTGATCCACTGTTCAGTCTATGCTGTAGCATTTACCATCCCTCACACCTTGTTAACCCCAAAGGTGAAACCTGCAGGTGTACAACGGCCTCTTCTCAGCCTCCCTTTCCACCCCTCGTGCTCCGTTGTTGGGGCTGTACAAACAGCCCCCTGAGCCCAGCGCCACCCCTCCCGGTCGAAGCACAAAGGCAGCATTTACCAGTACGTTCTGGTGACCTTCAGAGGGCAATGTTGTTGTAGCTGGACGCTGCCTGCTGGATCACAGAAGTACAGCTCTGTATCAGCGGGTCGTTACGTTTGTTTGCAGGCGTGCAGGGAGGAATGTCAGGTGTCGGGTTCAGTGTGTGTTTAGGTAGCGTGCTGACATGGGCAACTTTTTACCTAAAAATCACAAAGTTAACCAAACACCTGTGCTTTCAGTATTTCTTCTGAAGGTGTTGAAACGCTTTTCCCTCACGGTGACACAATCACATGTCCAGATATGACGTCCCCTGTACTGTTTTTACAGGTTTCACCAGAACACCATGTCCTATAGTAAACCTTGAGTCTAGATTTCACCCCATTGTGATAGAGGTAGCTCTATAAACTGCTTAGCTACAATTGTCCATGTCTGTTGACAGTATTGACTCACTCCCATTGTCTCATGTCATATGCTGCTCTATCTGTGTTGTAGCCGCCCGTCTGTGAATGGAGACTGTTCTGTATCTGACCGCACAATACCAGCAACGTTTCACAGAGATTACTTATTGACAGCTGTTCAAATATTGAAAAGAGATAAGTCATCTGTAAAATATGGGCTGTAAAGATGTATGTAAGAGGCTCGATGTAAAACAGGTTACGTTCACTCAGGAAATTTGGCAAGTGTATATTGTTTGTTGTCATAAGTGACATCTCATGAATCTGCATCTTGTCATAAACTGTTTATGGATGTTTGTGGTGCGGTTTTCAAATCCTCTGTCACCTACATCCCTTAAAGGAATACTTAATTTTGAGAAATGCACTGTCTTGCCAGAAGTTAGACATTGTACAGTAAATATGAAGCTGCCGCTAACAGCCAGTTAGCTTAGCTTAGCACAAAGACTGGAAATTGGGGGATACAGTTATCCTGGCTCCATCACCAGGTAACAAAACCACATACCAGCACCTCTAAGGCTCACTAATTTTAATCTGGCCGAAAAGGGGTGCGCCAATCCCACTTTTTCAGACCCGATACTGATAGTGATACCTGGGCTTTGGGTATCGGCCGATACCGAGTACCAATCTGGTAATAATTCATTATTTTATTAATAAGCTGTATGTCTCACTGTGTGTAAGTGACTGGGGTCATTCTTTTATTGGTAAGGCAGCATCAGGTTTTACTTAAAACATTGCTTTCCTAACTATAAAACAAAATGTAACCAATAAACACAGATATAAATTTAGTGAATTGCTATTTATTATTAAATAATAAATTTTACACCAGCAACTTGGTAAAAAATCTTCAAAATTTGAGTGTAAACCTTTTTAATGCAGCAATAAATCGGTCAAAACTTAAACAGGAATTAACATTCCAGTATATAACGTACAGTATATTGTAATGTAAATAGTGGCGTCACTCTTCCAGCTCTCGGGAAGGAAGCGAATAAATTTATTTCCAGCAAACTCCTCTTGACCCCGGTCAGGATACAATATCACAGGGCCACACATTCAAAACGAGTTTGTCTGTCTTTGAAATGATCTCTGAAATACTAAATCTGTCCCTGATGTCTGTCTAGGTGTGGTTCTGATGGAGATCTCCGACGCCCACAGGAACGTCTTCTATGAACTGGAGGAGAACGTGAGTAGCCTTCAAGTATGGAGGTGTTGTGTATTTGTCCCATAAAAAGAACAAAAGCCAACTATGAATGGACCCTACAGACAAGCCAGAAACTGGCATCTCCATTGTTGGTTGGTGACATGTTCCTTCACAACAATGAACGCTGTAGTTTATTTTAATTTGATTCCACATGTGCACTCATATACTGTTTTACTCTCAGTAACACTGTATTGATTTTTATTTAATAGTTTACATGCAAAGATGAACTCAGTCAATACTTTATTTAATTTGCAAAGAGATGAGCCCTCTCAGTGTATGAGCCCTCTCAGTGTAGTGCTATGATGTTGGACGTTAGAGGGAATGCATGCAAATGCAGATCCCACTGTTCTGAGTCATTCCTGACCCTGCTGCCTCGGGGTGAAATGCTTCAGATACCTGTTAGTGAAGTAAAGTGAAGTTAAGTGTCGCCAATTTGATTGCGGCGACAACTGAAAGGACGAGCTCAGTCTGATGTAAGAAAAGCTTAAGAAATAAGTTCTTAAGTCTCTTAAAAAAAAGCTAACAATGCACTATGTGAATGAAAAACGGCCTCTCATTTCTCCTTGTGACCACCCTGGACTGATCGTGATGTATCATACGAGAGGGGAAAGTTGTAAATCGTTAACCATAACAAGCTGATAAGCCATCCCTGATGGGTGGAATCATCCTCTCAGAAACCCATTATCATGCACTCCACCAGGTCACGCCGCTCTTATCGCAACGTCGCCACTGAGCCATGTGACTGAACTGTACATCGTGTTGAGAACAGTATGCACGCAGCAGCATGATGTGTGTTGCAATGAATTTGAGGTGTGTGTGTTTTCTCTCTGCAGTTCAAGAGGTTCCACAGGGAGATTATTATCGAGCTGGAGAAGAAGACGGAGATGGATGTGAAATACATGAATGTAAGTGTAATCATATACCGCTTTCCATCACTTATAGGAGTTAGAATGCAAACATATTTCATGAACATAGAGCTTAGATTTAACAATAAGACTCAAACATCTCCTGTAGGCCACCTTCAAGCGCTACCAGTCCGAGCACAAGCTGAAGCAGGACTTCCTCGAGCGCTCCCAGACAGACCTGAAGAAGCTGAGGAGGAAAAGTCAGGGAAAACACTCGTCCAAGTACGAAATCAAAGAGAACGAGGTGAGACTGAAACCACACCGACCCCCAACACAGTATGTCTGATACTGATTCGTCGTATGACTTTTCAAGCACAGCATCGTTGCAAGCTTACCATGCTCTGATTTCCGTGGTAAGATTATGCCAAGTGTGCGATTTATATGATGGGGTGGAGAGATGTGGCCAAGATAGTTGTCATGATAATCGCATACTAGCGTGAAGGAGCGGCGTTTGCTTTCCTTTGATATTACATAAGAACATAGCATAATTAATGATAGACATTTCAGATGTGCGTTCAAACACTTAATACCTTAAAAATAACTTTTTTATATAGGACAAGGGACTAATCCCATCAAAAATGCCACCACGGCGATAGCTGTTTGCAGATTTACATGCAACAGAATGAGACCATTATACCTCGGCTCACTGCGTTCAGATACGGACGGAAGATTGTGTTTTTATTGAAGGCGAACGCACCCAAATTTGTGCAAACGTTATGAGTGAATGCTCACATGTATGCAGGCACACAGTTCCAGAGCACGCTGAGATCCAGGTTGTATCGGATGCAGCAAGTGGAATTTATCTTTAACAAATGATTCATTCCTGAAAACCACAAATGGAGTTTGACACAAAAAGTGGTTACATATGGATTTGTATTTTCAGTGTAACATATTTACTATTATCCAATGGCATGTTTTGTATACCAAATTAGGGCTGGTAAGGCTGCAAATCAGAAAGCAAATCCACTAGTCCTAAATTCTCCTTTCTTAGACTCAGTAGTACACTTCTAGTGCTTCATGAGTACTGCTCTGAACAAAGAGGATATGATTGAAGCTGAAGAGCAACACCCAAAACAGGTTCCTAACAGCAGTTCAGTGCTAATTAGCAGATGTTAGCATGCTGACATACTAATCTAAGATAGCAACCATGGTTACCTGTTACATTGTTCCTGATTTTTATCAGCTCATGTCATTGTGAGCATGTTAGCGTTCTGGCATTAGCATTTAGCTCTAAACAGCACAAATACTGACTCACTAAGCTGCTAGCATGTCTGGAGACTCTTAAAGGAACAGTGTCTAGCATTTAGGGGATCTATTAGAGAAATGGAATATAATATCAATAAGTGTGTTTTCTTTTGTGTATAATCACCTGAAAATAAGAATCATTGTGTTTTCATTAGCTTAGCATAAGCATGTTGCACCACCATGTTTCTACGTTAGTCCAGAATGGACAAACCAAACAGTGGCTCTAGAGAGAGCCTTTCACGTTTTTACGCTACCTTACATTACCATAGTTCAAGACAAGACAAGACAAGACAAGCTTGTAAAACTGCATTATTATGAGCCAGAGAGATCAAAACTGTGGTGCCGCCAGCCACGAGCTGGTTGCAATCTGCAACCACACCACTAACTGGCACCAAATCCTACACACTGCACCTTTAATATTTAATATAGGCAATACAATATTATTATCAACATTTAGAAATGTTCTCCAACAAATAACAGTCTTTCATTTTAACCCATCAATAGGTACCTTTTACAGTGCAGTCTACAATGCTACACCATGCATTCCTACAGGGTCACAGGTCATGTATAGCTGCTATTTCTTCAGCAGACAAACAGCAGTGTGGTCTCGTAAAACCAAATCTTTTGCATCTCAGGAATTGCACTGGAAAAATGACAAACAGAGCTCAAACAAGCGTCACTGCTGAGTGAGCAGAAATACACAAGATTTACTAGTCTGTGTTGATATTGCCTTCGCTTGAGTCGGTATGTTTTTTTGGTGTGCAGTGACCCTGGGTATGTTGGTTGAAATGCACACTTCAAAATGAGTGTTGCATATTGTCGGGTGTTCACATCCTGCTGTTCCGCCTCCGACGAGCAGTCTTAACACCTCAGGCAGTGATTTGCTTTTTAAATCAATGTGGTGAGATGAAGTAGGAGCTGCAAAGCCTAAGTAATAACTCCTGTCTGTCTCTTGTTTTAATTTCTCGACTGTTTTCTCACTTTGATGAGAGTGTAAACCAGCTTTCCCACGATCATGTGTAGCCGGCTGCCAGTGATAAGCTCCGTCCTGTCTCTCTGCTCTCCCACCTCTCTGCTGTGAAAATGGGAGATGAAGACCCCTGATTCAACGTCTGACAGGCTATCGCAGGGAGAGAAAGAGACCAGACAGTAAAGGAGGGTCTGCGACAGAGCCCTTAGAGACAGGCTGCTTTACCATCACCATGACAACCTGGGAAAATAGGAGAGACACTGTAAGGGGAGTGGGTGTAGAATAAAGGGATGGAGGAGTGGGCTGAGAAGTCATTTTAAAGAGTTTTATACAGTATGTCTTATGTGAGGTCCAGTCACCCATCTGCTCTGCTCTCATAGGCAGACTCCTTCTCTGTCTTTCAGCACTGATTTGGTTCACCGCTGCGCTAAGATCGATCCACGAGCAGCGGGAGACCCACACAAACTTGTCGCTTAGTGCAGAGGTTTCATTACAACGACGCTTGTTAGTGACTCGATTTGTGAATCTGACCCAAGCACACAAACGTTAATTTGTGGCCACCGAGGTTGCTTTTACTCAGAGATAGCCATCGAGAGCCAGTTTCCCACTCAGGTTGGTGTTAAAGTAGCATTCACAGTCCTAACTGATCCACCCTGTGGATACGCATTGTGCTGCAGAGCTGGAGGGGCTTGCACCTGCAAGATGAACATGTAGTCCAGAAAAAAATCTGCAAAAAAAATGTAGTAGTATGCATAAAGTATGTATAGTATAGTTTATAGTACATAATAAAATGCTAAAAAATGAAGTACATAAATTAAATAGAAAAAAGAGAAAGGGAAATTATGGGAAACAAAAGAATTAAACACATTTTATTTTGATACATATTTATTTCTGCTATTTCTTCTATTTATGGTATTTTTTTATTTATTCATTTATAATTTTTTTCTTTCTTTGATTTAATGTACAATATTTTGTTATTTTGTTCTACAGTCTTCCTGTAATTTATATTTATTCTATTTTTCCTTTTATTTTATTATTTACTTTATTTGTACAGTTCATTTGCTTACTTATTACAGTTCATTTATTACACTTATTTGTATTTATTATTTCTACTTTTTTCATTATTATTATTTTATTGCTAACATGTTTTTTTACACTATTCATTTATTTAGGCCCATTCTGCCTTCTCATGAATCTGATGAAGTGCCGATGTTGCTCTTGGTTTTTATTGATTTGTTCACTGTAATTGAAACACAATCTATAACTCATTTTGCTAATTTGAAAGCTGACTAGTTATTAAACTCATACAATGACCTTTGACCCTGTCTGCAGTATGTGGAGACCATCTCGTCGCGCCAGGTGGACATGCAGAAGTTCATTGCCGACGGCTGCAGAGAGGCCTTACTGGAGGAAAAGAGACGCTTCTGCTTCCTGGCAGACAAACACTGCATGTTCTCCTATCAAATTAGCAACTTCCACGAGAAAGTAAGCATCAGGGACAGAGAGGTAACCCCGCACAGTCAGACCCCTCCATTAATGCACTGCTAAATACCTTTCATTCTGTGGTGTTTCCAGGCCAAAGAGATGCTGGCCATGAAGCTTCCCAGCTGGCAGGAAAAGTGCAGCGATATCACCAAGGTGCCAGACACCATCATAGAGGAGCTGTCCTCCACTCCAGAACAATCGCCGCGGGTTGAACACTACAACAGAGTGAGTATGAGCAGGTCGTATATGCATTAATGCTGAAATGGCATTTCAGAATAATACATTATGAGCTTTATTCACTTGTCGAATACATGTTGCTTATAATTATTACATTTGATACCCATCTTACTGTAAGATGCTTCAGATAAAAGTTGTTGATAAAAGCATTCCAGATATTACATAAGCAGAGCAAATCACAGCCCTGACGTGTTTTATCTTGTCTTGTTGCCTGTGTTTTATCTTGAAAAGGTGCCAATATCTATTGTATCAGAGTGAGGCTGTTGTGTGCCTTGTTATCATTACCTGGCTATCGGCCATGGGAAATCCTACATGTGCTCTTGTTGTTAAGTCCAATGAATGTGGCTTTTTATTGCTGTGTAGGAGCGAGTTTCAACTGCAGTAATGACAGTTTAAAAGTCATTGCCTTGATAAGGACTTAACCCTGGTCATTCAGAGAAAACGGTTGCTCTAGTTTCATTATTGACGTCTCATATTTTTGGCAAATAGTTCGCCTGCTAATCCTGTTCTTCTGCATCTGCTCAGAACAACGTGGAGTCAGGGGTGCCTCCTCCAGCACCGCCACTGAAGGCACAGATCAGTCCGCTAGCCACCATGTTCAACCAGGACCCCAGGTTTTCGTTCAACCCCCCTTCAGATCACAACTCAGGTACAGAAGGCTTCTCTGAGACAAAGTCTGTCTCCCACAAATGACTGTGGCATCTCACAGTCCTTTTAATAATACGACTATTATTATTTAATTACATTTATTTTTATTTTCATATTATTATTTATATTATATTTGATTTTATTGTATGGGTATTTTAAATTTTAAGGTATTTATCTATTAATTTTATTTATTTATTTCTTCTTTGTCATCCTGAAATTCCTTTGGTGTTGTCGATAGTGGTGCCCTTTTTACATTACACATATGAATAAAAATGTTAAAATGTTGAATCTACAACCATTGAATATGTTCAAGTTGTTGCTTTCCTTCTTTGAAGTTTTGTCAAATGTGGTATATACTGTATAAAGCAAGCAGCCTGTTAGCTTAGCTTAGCACAAAGACTTGAAACTTAGGGAAACTGCTAGCCTGGCTCTGTCTAAAGGTAACAAAATCCACCCACCTTTCCCAAAATGACAAACTACTGCTTTAAATCATTGCTTTAAACTACATTTTGATTTAAAGTTTTGACAGATAACTAATATCATCACATCTCTAATCTCCTCCAGACCAGGGCAGTATGGCAGAGGTCAGTCTGTCCCGGTCGACGTCCCAGTCGTCCGGTCTCAACGTGGCCAGGAGGCCCCGAGTTAGGACCATCTTTCCCCACACGGCAGGCAACAACCACACACTCCTCAGCTTCGACGACAGCGACATCATCACCCTGCTCATCCAAGAGGAGAAGGACGGCTGGCTGTACGGAGAGCTGGAGAGGACACAGCAGTATGTTCTTAACCTTTTTCATGATTCATGAGTTTTGTTTGTTTTGGTGGTTCTTGTCTCACGAGGAGTCATATTTTACCCATTTATTCATCTCCGCATCTGTGGTTTCAAATGATGGGACAAGCCCCCAAACAGAGGTACCACATCTTCCGTGTCCATCATGTGATACCATTGGGTGAAAATAGACTTTTTCCCATAGACTTACATTGGGAAAGAGACATCTGTAACTCACTGAATGATTTTTTTTTAGGTAAATCATCTTCCCAGTTTGAACACTTTAATAGCCCTTACTTAAATCCTTAGGTCTTAAAAGTTGTAAAATGCACTAATAGCAGAGTTATTTCCTCCTCTTCTTTCTGCGCCTGCTCTGTGAGCCCAGTGGGTGCAGAAGATCGCCACATGATCCGGGTACTTAATCACTCGGCAGTCAAGCCATTTTGACTTCATGCGTCACTGAGCAGCTCTCATAGGAATGAACGGGAGTCCGCCTCCAGCGCTGTATCCAGTTCTCTTTATACATCCATGATCAGAGATCACGTAGGCTCCCATAGGAATAAATGAACTTGAGGCTGATGCACATACATACACAGACCTATGTAGAAACGAGGCGTTAAACTTAAGAGCTGGACAGTATACAAGCCTATAGGGTCTTTAAGTCTCAAATAACTTGTCAGAAAATGAACTTGAAAAGTGGAATAGGAAGTTTTATTGTGACATCTAAAATACACAACACAATCTTTGGCACACCCACGCAGGAAAATGTACTTTCATTCCAGCAAATATGCAGCAGCACAGACACAGACATTTTTCACATAACTCAGATCAGCAGTACTTGTTTCTCACTTTGTGTTTGTTAATATTAAGCTGTGCTAATACGTCATGCTGAGACACACAGAGCATGTCAGTCAGGTATGTTCAACCTGGCAGTCGTAAAGCCTCTCTCTCTCTCTCTCTCTCTCTCTCTCTCTCTCTCTCTCTCTCTCTCTCTCTCTCTCTCTCTCTCTCTCGCCCTGCCCAGCAACACCATACACACATGCAAAACATCCAGGTACACACACACAATCAGGATACATCTGGTCTTTTATGTCTCCCTCAATGATGAACTTAATGCCTAATTTTTCTTCACCCTGCATGAGTGAATGAAATGTCACCTAAAACAGGCAATTAAGCTGAAATCACTCCGTTACGCAGCAGCTGTGACTCCATGTCCATACAAACACAGATTTGTGTGTTTTGTTTGCTCCTATCATAAGCTCAGAAAACGTTTACATGCATCAAGTCGTGTTTGTGTATGTAGCTACAGCGGCGCAAATCCATAAAGTAGCCTGTGGTTTGCCTGTGTAATTACAGTCATCTTCAGCTCCCCACTACATCAATTAGGACTCATAACGCAGGCGAAAGGATCACCGAGTGCTGACAGAGCTCGTGTCATTTCATTCCCACTGTGGAAGAAATTAACGCAAGCCTTATCTGCTCCCTGTGTGTGTGTGTTGTTGTTAAGTGTCTGTTCGAATGGAAGTGGTTTTAATGCAGTCGGTGGCTGTTTGTCAAGATGAGGACATGTTGGGATAAATCACATTACACTCTGTTTCTTAGCAACAAATCCAGCACATTGGTCTGATAAGCCATATTTTTTCTCTAGACATGACTTGGAGACAGCGTCTGAGTCTTAGGGAACAGTCTTAGATTGTATGTACATCTGACTCAAGTGTGTCCTTGCAGTCTCTTGATTGCACACTGAATGGTGAAAGGATTTTAATATAACTGTTTTCATACATGTAAGAATAAATACTGAAGGTCCTGAAACTGACTAAGACAATCATCCTTTTAGCGGAAGTGATTATTATATTATCGTGCAACCAGAAAGTGCATCATGTGATACGTCTCTCAGAGAGATTTATTATTTAGGTTACTGGGTTACCTAATTATGAAACTTACCCACCTGGAAACATTGTACTGTAATTGTGCAAGATGAAGATCATGAACTTGTATTGACCTAATTTTTACTGAAAAACTGTGTTTAAAGTTGTGCTAAATTATGGTCACAGACACCAACAGAATCTGGCACATTGTGGCATTTTTTTAAGAAGAAGAAGAAGAAGAAGAAGATATTCCTTTATTAGTCCCGCTAGGGGAAATTCAATTTTTTCACTCTGTTAACTTATACACACACATGCACAAACAGGTCCATATACATGCAACAATTGGAGAGATGTCAGAGTGAGGGGGCTGCTCCTGACAAGCGCCCCGAGCAGTTGGGGGTTTGGTGCCTTGCTCAGGGGCACCTCGGCAGTGCCCAAGAGGTAAACTGGCACCTCTCCAGCTACCAGTTCACACTCAGTTCTTGGTCCATGTCGGGACTTGAACCGGTGACCCTCCGGTTCCCAAGCCAACTCCCTACAGACTGAGCTACTGCCGCCCCCAAAAAAAGTAGTTAATCTTCTTTTTGTACATCAAATGTTTTTGGTTGTAATTTGGTTGTAATATTTATGTAATATTTTGGTTGTAATATTGTCTTTTTGGTTGTAATATTGTCTTTTTGGTTGTAATATTGTCTTAAAGGAATAGTGTCACATTTTCAGATCTACATTAATTGATCTCTTGCCAAGCGTTAGATGAGTCTTTATTATGTTACATCAACTCCAGGAAGATAGCAGCTAATGGGTGCCCAGATAATCAATGTACAATAAAGATTTTATATGACTGTTGATATAATATTGTTTTATGATGTTTCTGTTTGCTTTCGTTATTAGGCGGGGCTGGTTTCCCTCATCTTACTGCAGACCTTACACTGAGCAGGTGATATCACAAAGGTAAGAAAACATTGCAGCATGCTAGGAAGTGAATCAATGATTTGTTTTACAGCTAAGAGTTTATGTCATAATAGTGAATGTGTTCACAGCGATCTGAGCTCGCCGGTGCGTCGTTTGAGTGTGGCCAGTCTGCCGGAGCAGGATGAGGAGGAGCCCGTGTTGCTGCCGCCAGCGGACTACAGCGACGGCACCCCCTCTAGGCCAGCGGTCCCTTTGACGCCCACACTAAAGAATAAGGTCAATACCAGCGCTGACTAAACGCGCACTAACCACGTGTCATCTGTCGCATTTGTTAAATCCGTCCATCTTTTCTTTGTGCGAATGTAATTAACTTGACTTTATTTATTCCTTTAATCCATCATTTTAAAGGAGCAGTGTGTAACATTTAAAGGGATCTATTGGCAGAAAAGGAATATAATAATGAGTATGTTTTCTTTAGTGTATAAACACCTGATGATAAGAATCACTGTGTTTTTGTTACCTGAGAATGGCTGTTTATATCTACATACAGAGCAGGTCCTCTTCACGGAGGCTGCTGCCATGTTTCTACAGTAGCCCAGAATGGACAAACCAAACACTGGATCTAGAGAGAGACTTTCCTGTTTTCACATTTTCATGTCAGGTATATGGAAGAAGTTTCAGCTGGTTGCAATCCACAACATCACTACTAGATGCCACCAGATCCTACACACTGCACCTTTAAAATGAGAATGATGAGTTTTTTTTTAATAACATGGACGTAAGCTACCATAAGATACACTTACAAATTGCATTATCACGCAATTTTGTTTTGAAAACAGAATTATATTTCAGAACAATGACACACAATACATCGACAAGCCAAAAAAAAACAGGGTAGCGCTAAAGAACAAACTTTAGCATTATTAGACTTTAGCATTATTAGACTTTAGCTAGAAGGTGAAATTTATTGGTAGCAGCTAATTAGCCAGATTAACAGAGTTGGTGGGGACCAAAAACAGAGCCAAAAGGAGAGTGAAAAGTGGATTTACATTCACTAGCTTGCCAGAATATTACTGATGTAAATAGGCAAGTTTTTGCTAACAAGTTGCTAGCTCTGGTTGCATGGTTACTACTGTGGTTGTACACAGTTTAGGAACACTTATCTGCATTGCCAGATGGGAAATGTTAAACAGTCGCACCAGAGGGCTTAAAATAGTATTTAGAGGAAAATTGGCTGGTCGTTACCACCAGAACAAATAGGTGTAAATGTGTAATTTTACCAAACTTTCTGACACGTCTACAAATCTACCCACATTAGCAGTTAGACAACTTTTATAACATCCTGCTAAGACAGCAAGTCAGGTTCATAAACATCATCTCTTACACCAAGCATGACTGGATGGAAAGAAATTACTTCAGAAGAAATGTGTAAACACAGATTTGGATTCATTCAGATTCGTAATTCAATTAAAATGAGACAGCACAGACTAAAACCAACCACTACTTCTAAGAATCATACATTATGGCACTTTTTGGCATAACTATTGTACAGAAGGAAAAATGATTGTAAAAATACAATAATTATTGCACATCCAGCAATGCTGGGTCTTATGTTTCCTCATCTTTATTTCCTTACCTAATTCATCACAGGCTCTACAAAATGAACATCAGACATGTTGAACTTTTAGTCTGACTAATCAGGTCTTATCAACATCTCTTTGCTACATAGTCATCGCCTCCACGCCCTTCAGAGAGAGCACAGCCAGAAACACACCTCGATTCCTCTAACCAGTTTGAGGAAACATGCTACATTTATCTTAAATTATCTCCCAAGAGGAAATGATCTAGATATGTCCTTTCCTTAAGTAACTGTATTGAGACATAAAGGAAAAGCGTGACCAGAGAATTGTTAGCTCAAATTTCTTTTTTCAAGACATGTGAAAAATGCTCCCAGCCAGGTTTCACCAGGTTTCATTCAGGAATGGAGAGAGGAGAAAGGAGAGTGTTACATGAAGGACATAGAGAGGGTGCGGACGCAATTTTATTTGGTGCCTGCACCGTGTCAGCTGATTGAGAATGAACTAGTAGCTGTCCAGTCAGCGGACCAGCCCAGGCACACTTCTTTCTCCCTCATCATCACCTCCCTCGCTGTACTGTCTGTACTCCGTGTCCTTTGTATCTGCTGCCTCAGGGCTTTACCAGGGAATAAACCACACACAGTGAGGGATGTACCGTCCACACAGTGGGGATACGAGGGCTTTTCTTTTTTTCCCCTTTTCTAATCTCATCCTCATATTCTTATAATTCAACTTTTTTGCTGGGGGGGGGGGGGGGTTCATTAATGGTTTGTTCAGAGGGCTGACTACGCTCGCGTTTGTTATTGTGACTGTGGGGCAAAGGTGCACCTTGTCAATCAGTGGCGTGGGACTTTTTCCGTAAGTTCAGCCTTTCAGGCAGCATTCGGACCCCTTCACCTTAATCCTAACAAGTTTATGTATCCTGGTGGAGACAGACACCTAACAGAGGGGACCATAAATTGAGTTTTCTCAATTTTAGTGATTGGCAGAGGTGCTCTAGTTATATAACTTGCTGCCAGCACTCAACATACTGTATATGTATGTACACATAGGTCTGTATATGTAGGCCTATACTGTATATTGTGTTTATGCTTGCCTTGAAAACATCGCTAATTCAAGTTCAATCAAGCAATTTGTGGATTTTTTTGCAGGTTTGGAGTTTTTGAAAATATGTTTGTATTGCTAAAAGTGTTTTATTTCTGAATTACACTGATTTCTGGCTATTTGGCTTGAAATGTTATATCCCCAAGGAAAAAAACAAGGATTCTGAGTAATGTTTTGAGCCGGGAAATCAACAAAATCTCAATTGAAATGTTATAAATGAGGAATGTAAAAAAGTTGTTGAGGGTGGTCCACAATCTAGGAGGCTTCCTGAAAGGCTATGTTGAGGGAATAAATATCTCAATAGACTGTGGCTGCATGTTCAGTGACTTCTGGACGTTGTCTGCTCTCTAATGGAAGAGCAGGGTAACACGTGTTTTTCTGCAATTAGGACTGAATGCAATGATAAGCTTGATAACAACAGTAAATTATAAAGATTTGAATCTGAATAATTTTATTGTTACCTCTCTTTATCAGCCATTGGCATAAACAATGAATAAACAAATAAAATAAACAAATGATAAAATCTTAGTTTAAACATGTTCCGATCTGATCTACAGTAAAAACAACATCCTGAATTATAAGCAATAATCTCTCAGTTTTATCATCCCCATGCTCACTTGGCTCTGTGGAGGCTTGATAAGATTATCATCATCCCCAGTTGAGAGAAAAACAAGAGTGTGTCTCTCGCCATGCAGCTTTTCTAGATCATCCAGATTCCAGCCTCGTTGAGGTCTGAGGTAGATTAAGTACGTGTCAAAGCTCCACTGTGCTGATTGGGAAGGAGGGGAGGCGGCGACTGTTGATGAGGAATCTTAACAAACCAGTCTGACAACACTGACTTTCTTCACAGCTGGAGGGAGGGTGTGGTGACTGTGGTGGTGTGTGTTTAATGTCGTGTGTTATGTCTCTCTGTCCTGGATCTTCAAGGGTCTTTTCTTCTGTGTTTTTTGACAACAGGTTTCTTTAGTCAATGGGACTGCAAAGGCTCCTTTTCTAGGGTGAGTGTCCTAACACAACTAACAAAAACTCACCGATTTCCACAGATTTGTGTCAGCAACTCAACTTTGGTTGATGACCACATGATGAGTTTGAAGGACGACATTATGATTTCTCCCCCATTTTCTTCCCGCAGAGGGGGGAATCCGTTCGCCACGGTAAAGCTGAGACCAACGGTCACAAATGACAGATCAGCGCCAAACATCTAAAATTAAAGATAAGGATCTTCACCGCTGTCATGCCTTCAGGGGAATCATGCAACATGGTGCCCCTGCGACACACTGAATATCACCCCAACCTGACATCTCACCAGCCTGCATGCTAGTCTCTCTCAGCACCAGTCTTCTCTATTATTAAAGGAATCCATTGTATCTTGGCACAGTGTGTGTTTGACTGTGCCAGTGTGTGTTTTACATTAGCCACAGCAGACAAACATTGCATAATCAACAAATGGAGAAGGAGGAATTCAAAGAAAATAATCTGTGTTTAAGTCACAATTCACCCAAAAATGAAAATTTAGACAAAGTTTAGTCTAATCACCAACGCACTAAAAGTTGCAATCAAAAAAAGTTATTTCCTGTGAATCCCTCGTGCATAGGTAGACTGTGGGGAACTTGAATGGCGGACTCCGCCACTACTGATAAAACCTACTGCAGTATATAGAGAAGTTATTGACCCTTCACTAAGCCCCGCCCCCTGCCGCTACTTCATCAAGCTGTCAGAGCTACCACGGAGCCCACACTGTAACCGTAACAGCACACCCTGCTAAATTTTACCTAATTTTTGAAAAAACAAAAAGGTGATTTCAAGGGGAAGCAGCCAGATGGATCTACAGTTTCCCTTTGACGGATATATCAGGATGTCAAACTTACTCAGCAGTGAAAGTATGTCAAAAAGACAACAGTGTAAAATTGAACCACCACCTGGTGATTTAGACAGAATATAATGAAATTAAATATGTAATAGACCTGTATTACTGTAATAAATTATAAAATGACCACGATATGTCATTGAATATTAAGGAAACTTGCTGAATTGAAAAACTGGCTACAACCAGTATGTTCCCCTTTAAGATTTCCTTTCCGGTCCAGAACATCTGTTTTTGTTTTGGCCGGTGTGATCCCGTCCACTGTCCATTTCAACACCCCGTTGCCACATATGAAACATACTGGCACATTCAGTCTTCTGCAGCCAAGAAAGCAAGCAAACGGACGGGATGAACAGAGTTAACGTTAATGTTTCTACGATTCTACCCGACCTGAAAAGCATTGGCACATCTCTCTGTAGTCCGTGTGCAGCTGGGTTATGAAGGCAGCGAGTATTTGAGACACACAGCTGGCGAAGTGATTCAGACTACTGCTGCTGGCCAGAGGCTAATGGGTTGTGTCTAGAAGGTAACCCTCAAGTTGGGTAAAATTTGTGCTAACTGCTATCAGTCTCGCAGGAGGAGCGGACAGGCCACAGCTCTAGTATTTTGAATATGGTCGACTGTGAGCCATTTTAAACGCTAGCTGTCACTGCTAAATATTGTAGGTCTTTATTCACTGTTATAATCGTCGTCTACAAAGCACAAGCATTATGTGTATACATTCAGTATACCTTCAGTATTTTGTGTAGCATAGTGCTAACACTAGTTTAGAAATTAACCGCTCCGGGTAGCGAGTATAACTATAACACGGCGCCATGCACAAAATTTAACCATGACTCGCTGAAATCCACAGAACCAGCCTGAAAATGAAGAGAGTCTGAAACGATTGAATGAGCTTCTATGGAGAAGGGCTGTGTAGTTGTCAAACCCTGGTCGGAGCTGGCTACACTATGATTGGCCGTTTTGTTTTTGAGGGGCAGGACTTAGCGAGGGGTCAATTACTTAATGTAAATACATTGAATGAGAATGAGAAAAAGCTATTGTGGCTTATTGTGTGTCTGGTGGTCCCACAAATACCAGTGGAGTTTCTCCTGCCTTGCTAATGAGGTAAAACCTCAATATTCATTTTGGGGTGAACTGTCCCTTTAAGATGTGTCATAAGGTCCTCTCTGGCTTGTTTGTGCCGCAGTCAGTGCAGTGTTTTAATTCAGAATGAAGAGATCCAGATGTAATTGATAATGACCCGATGCTGACGAAGAAGACCAGCACCCAGGCTGTCTACCTGACTTGCCAAAAAATATATTATTTGTTTTTATTACAATTATTTTTATTTTTTTCTTAAGAGGCATTATAATATACAAAGATTGTGAGAATGAAGGGAGAGTGACGTGTTGGGAAAAGGGTTTGTCGTTTGAGTGAAGGCAAAACAGTATGTCACTGTTAAAAATGAGAAGGCTATTTATATACACTAAGTTTGTATGAGATATTTAAATAAAAAGCATGTGTGCAGAAGTCCATTCTGTGAAGGCCACCACGCTCATGATCCCGAGCTGATTTTGATTTGACTGCTGGTATGTATTTTAAATGGGCAAAATGACCTTTAGATGAAGGGAATATTTTTTCACTCCTCATTGTTTTCACTGTCGTTTAATGTAGATTGCGTGTACAATACACAGTTTATGCAAAATAAAAATGTACCTTACTGGTAGATATTTGCATTGTATGAACAAAGTGGGTCATTGTTTGAAATCTAAGTATTACCTGTTTTGTGAGGACTTTTTTTTGCCATGTATTTGCTTGACAGAATGTAAAGGTATGATGAGGAACTGACCTGATGAAACAGTTTGTTGATCCTCGTAGACCCACTCGTCTGTGTCAGTGAACTCATCGTAGTTATTGCCACATGCTTTCTTCAGAGTACCTTGCCACCGTGTTGACCGATGTAGTCTTTTTTTTTCTCAATAAAACAAGGTTAAGTAAAAGTTCAACTGCCTTTTCTGTTAGAAATGTTACTTCCTCACATAGGTGTATATTTTGTGGAAGACACGATTTTAGAAGCATAGCTGAATATTATCAAACTATCTGTGTAAAGACTGTTAGAGAAACAGATATCTGAAAACTTAAGAAAAGAGAGGTTTGTTTTAGGCGTGTGGGCTGTAAGATCACACAAGAGAACTTGCACACTCATATGATAAAAATAGGGAAAAAAGGACTAACTGATACAAAAATAGGCTATACGTGATAGTGTTTTTGATGCACCCCGCAAGACAATTTCATAAGCGAACATTTCATTTCCAAGCGGCGAAATCAGAGCTTTTATTTCACATTTAACATTTAACAAGCTGTCTCTAACAGAGCAACCTGAACACTTATACGAAGCACTAACAGCACTCTAATTTACCCCCTCCAGCACACTTGACACCAATATGTGTCTCTCTATCAACCTAAAACAAAGGTTGACCTGATTATTTTTTCCACTGGGTTTAGTAGCACTGCTCCTTCCTCGTCAGACGTTGTTCTCCAGGAAAACAACCTCAGCAGTGTTACTCTACTCTACTCTTTTTTCGTGTCGTCAGATGGTTAGATGTTGATCAACGAACTTTGCGAAAGGCAGGGCTTATCAGGAAATTGGTCATAATTCATTGAGCATTCATCCAATTATCATACATCCTGTCAGATATCTTCAGTACGTGTTTGGGAATAGGTTTTCCCAAAGCAATTTTTATAAAACAGTCACTGTATCCTAAGTTAAATCCTGTCTTCTTCATTGATGGCTGTAGTTACAGGGATGTAGGATATGTATGTGTGTTGTTTATGTGTTGTTCACATAAAATAATATAAGCAACTTAAACAGCAGTGTTTCCTGTGTTAATAATATAACCACAATGCAATCAGTATATACTGTACATTTACACAAAACCTGACAACAACTACTGTAAAACACTTTATTTCAGTACAATATACAGTACACACTGATGACCACAATACTATATAGCTGAATAAGGTGTACGCAGTGACATATAGTGGCTGAAACGGGCACAGCAGACTGAACATCAGCTGAGCACAAGGCAATGTGTAACTAGACGCATTTAACCACCCTAAACGGTAGACAATATCATAACAGAAGTGTAGCAATATACTATATTAAGTCAAATATCAATAGACATGAATAAAGTCAATGGAGAGCCTGATATTATTGCATCAGCATGCTAATTAGCATAGCACTGCAAGGTACTTTTGAAGATAAATAAGCAAAGAAAAGAGTAAATTGACAGTTTCTACATATAAGCCAAAGGAGAGCAAATAAGAAACTGCTCCCTGTATGTCATGAATGCACAACAGCACATGAATTTGGTCCCTCAACTCAGCCACAGGCCAACTACTGAGCCTCAGTTACCTTTACCGCTTACTAAGATAAGATAAGATAAGATAAGATAAGATGAACCTTTATTATCGGAGGGAAATTGGGTGTTAGAGAGAACAGTACAGATAAATACAGTACAGTAAAAAGTAAAAGAGAAGGTGCAGTGAATGAAATAAGGTGAATGAAGAAAATTGACAGTAAAATAAATAAAGTAACAGTAATAAGTAAAGTGAGCAGGTGGTGAGTATTGTATATGACAGATATGTATATGTAATGATATAACTATATGTAATATATACATTTGGAATAAATATGGAGCAGATGATAGAGTCAATGGGGGTAGGCCTTGGTTATGGAGCCTGATGGCCACAAAAGAAAGGACTGACCAGACGGTTTGTAGTGTGCCGAGGGGGATCAGTCTCTGGCTGAATGTACCCTCATCTGGACAGTTGGTCATAGAGGGGGTGGGAGGGGTTCTTCAGAATAGACTCCAGCTTCCTCCTGGTCCTCCCCTCTGCCACCACCTCCAGACTGTCCAGCTCACATCCAACCACAGACCCAGCCCTCCTCACCAGTTTGTTCAGTTTGGTGGCATCTCTGGTGCTGATGCCACCCCCAACATACCACGGCGAAGAACAGAAAGCTGGCTACTACAGACTGGTAGAACATCTGAAGTAGCCTGTTGCACACGTTGAAGGTCCTCAGCCTTCTCAGGAAGAATAGTTTGCTCTGTCCCTTCCTGTAGAGGGCCTCGGAGTTGTTGGACCAGTCCAGTTTATTGTTTAAGTGAACTCCCAGGAACTTGTAGTTGTCCACTACCTCCACCTCCTCCCCACGGATGGTGATGGGAGTAGGGGAGCTCTTCCTCCTCTTCCGGAAGTCCACCACCAGCTCTTTGGTCTTACCAATATTGAGCTGTAGGTGGTTGATGTCGCACCACCTTACAAAGTTCTCCACAAGTGTCCTGTACTCCTCCTCGTTGTCATCTGTGATGAGCCGACGATGGAGGAGTCATCGGAGAACTTCTGCAGGTGGCATGTTCCGGAGTTGAAGCAGAAGTCGGAGGTGTAGGTGGTGAACAGGAACGGTGACAGCACAGTTCCCTGGGGAGCACCGGTGTTGCTCACCAGCACGTCAGACAGGCTGCCCTGCAGTATGACATACTGTGGTCTGCTGGTGAGGTAGTCCGTAATCCAGTCCACCAGGTCGTGGTCCACCTGCATAGCTGAGAGCTTCTCAGCTAGCCGGTGTGGTTGGACTGTATTGAATGCACTGGAGAAGTCGAAGAACATGAAGGTTAGGGTACTGATTCAGTCAGCCAGCAGGGAGCGTATTAGGACTGTCCCCATATACCCACAGAAAGATGGGAATTAAAGCTGAAGTAGGCAACAATTTTTTGGCACTGTTGGGCAAAAAAATCCATAATAACCTTTCACTGATCGTCAGCTGATTATCCAGGGTGGGTCGCAGGGGCAAGAGGCCCAGCAGACCACAGACAGCTCTGACTGGGGGATCCTGAGGCGTTCCCAGGCCAGTGTGGAGAGATAATCTCTCCACCTTGTCCTGGGTCTTTCCCGGTGCCTCCTCCCAGCTGATCGTGCCTGGAACACCTCCCTAGGGAGGCGCCCAGGGTACATTCTTACCAGATGCCCGAACCACCTCAGCTGGCTCCTTTCAACGCAAAGGGGCAGAGACTCTACCCCGAGTCCCTCACAGATGGCTGAGCTTCTCATCCTGTTTCTGAGGGAGACACCAGCCACCCTCCTGAGAAAACCCACTTTGGCTGCTTGTACCCACGATCTAGTTCGTTCAGTCATGACCCAGCCCTCGTGACCATAAGTGAGAGGAGGAACGAAGACTGACCAGTAGATCGAGAACTTTGCCTTCCGGCTCAGCTCTCTTTTCGTCACAATCTTTCACCATATTGTAATTCAAGTGTTCTGGGAGAAAACTAGACTTCTGCACCTCTTCATGGCTGTTTTCAGGCTTTAGGAAATCTAGCTGGTGGCCAATCACAGGTCAATTCAGAGAGAGAGAGTGTTCCCATTGGCTGTGCTCCAGTCACGTGAGCAAACTCTCAACATGGCTGCTGGGTCACAAACTATCTCCTTTTACAGCTAAACAGTACACTGCAAGATGTTTCTGAAAACCTTAGCGGAGAGAAATAGTCATTACAGTAACAGCATATTGATTCATATTTGACTGTTTGATCGGCGTTCACAAGTGACTGACAGCTTCTCAGAGACGGCAGGCTCCAGATCAGCTCTGATTGGTTGTTTTCCTCCAGTCTGTGAAATCTTGCAGATGTCGTTAAGAGCACCGGAGGACACAGAGGAACATGATATAGGATATAGTACCTGTTTTTTAAAAATAATCATACTGCTCCTATCTCGCCTACTTCAGCTTTAAGCCATACAGATTTTATACCTAATAAACAGTAAGACGTTGAAACAAACAAATTTTGAACTTTCCGTTATCACGGTCCTATTACAGTCCAGGCCTTTCTAACACTGCCACAGTGCAAGAGACAGGTAACCTGAATTGATTAAATAATCATATTTGCTCCATTTTTCCTCACTGCAGCTTTAAGTATTACCAACAAAAACAATCTACCAATCTAATCTAATCTATCTATATATAATGCTTGTGAGCTCATGTAAATCCAGCAAAGCTTTTCACAGGGATAGATAGGAACGCAATCCAGTCACTCCAAAATACTAGTGGCAACCAGGAAGAAAATACTGAAAGCCTTTATTGTATTGCCAAATCATTAAAAAGCCACAGTAGGTCTTCGTCAGGGCTGAAAACAAACAGACAAAGCAGATGTGGCCTCACCTATACGGCATGACCAACCAGTGGGAGGTGATCACACGATTGCCCTAGTATAACAAAATATTACACAAAGCTTTGCACAGCTCCAACCTTAACAAGCCTAATCAGCCACATAAGTGAAAACACCAGTATGTCAGGGCTTTTAATCAATGCACCATATTTTATAAGCTGATTGTGTGTTTTAAAATCTAAGTCTATACTTGTCAGACAAGTGCAGTGGAGTAAAAAGTATGAGTACAGTAAATTGGAAATACTCAAATGAAGTACAGGTACCTAGAAGTTGTACTTGATTGTATTACTTTCTTTTGAGTGTATTTGGTTGATGAGCCAGCTGCGCCCCCTGCTGGACGATGGCGCTACAAACACCCACCTGCTGCCGTGGAAACAGCCAATAGGAACGAAGGAACCGCGGCACTTCCTGTTTCTCGTCGGACAGACATTTGATGTGAATATGTGTGAATATCAGAGGGACACATTATGATTTAGACAGCTGTTCATTCATCTCCACCCGCCGAATGAACAGCGGTGCACTGACTGACGGTTTATGAGAGGAAGCTCGAGGTTGGTGTGTTTGAACTCTTGTTAATTTGCTATTTCTAGAGGGCTAAGCCTGTAAGCCTGCACCAAAAGCAACCTGAGTGTTGTCGTTATAAGCCTAAAGCTGGTTTCACTGTACAGTTAGCGTTTGTTTATACAGCTTAGATTCATGTCATTCACACCTGCAGTGTATTAAGGCTCATTTCTAGCTCGCATCGTAGTGCTAATATGCTACATTACCTTGTTATACACAAGCGCATAAATGAACATAGTTGCTGTAGCGTCGTTGTGTCCTTACTTTCAATGTTATTGTATCTATATTTTTAACTGTTATCACTGTGAGCTGAATATACAGTAGCCTGTAGGTGACAGAGGATACGCCTTTTAGCAGCAGCATCCCCGCTGATGCCAGTTACGCAATGTTGTGAAATGGAGACCACTTACAACAGCTATTAGCAGGCCTTGCATCGTCTACTGTGTTAACCGTCATTTCACATTTTGCAGGCTTAAATGTTGTGATGACATTGCTGTCCAGGGTGTACAACATGGGTCAGTAACAGGCTGTGGGAAGTGGAGCAAAAGTGGTGTAAACAAACTCAAAAACACAGTGAGCTGCACAGCTTTGCTCCAAAGTGGGATTTTTAGCATTGATTTAGAGGTCATGCTTTTGCTCATTGTGTTGTATATGTCAATATCACAGCAGGAAAAGCACAGGTGTAAATAATCAAATTAACGGTGGCTGTATTTAATGTAGTTTGTAGAGTATTTTCCTTTGCTAAAAAATAAAAATAATTGAAAAAAGAAATAGTACTACTTGTAATAACAGTAATATTTATATATTGTATATATTTCTTATATTAGTAATAAATATTTTTATATTAGTAATATAGGTATTGTTAATGTTGGCTTACTGGGACACGCAGAGACATCATTTGCAGTGTTATTAGTGACACCAGTGTGCTTTCCCTGCTATAACTCAAAGTGTTGACTATGAAAAGTCTTATTGTGAGAACAGCTTGTCTTTATCAGTATTTCATAAGGAAGAGTAAGCGCAGAGGCTGGTTTGAGTGCATGAATGTCCCAACGCCTGGGTTGTAGGGGTCATTAGTTTCTGTTCTTTTTTCCCCCTACCACTTTGAATATACACCATGTGTGACACACTTCAGATGAATGTTTCGTCGGATGTTATTTTTCCGACATAATCAAATCTAATCCTTCCACTTGAAGCTGAAGTAGGCAAGTTAAAACAGATGTGAAACAACAAATATATCCTCACAGTAGTGCATGAGACCGGTAATCTGAAAAAAATTGTGTGCCTCCGGTGTCCTCCGGTTCTCTGAACAGCATCTGCAAGATTTCACAGTCCAGAGGAAAACAGCCAATCAGAGCCGAGCTGGAGCCTGCCGTCTCTGAGCAGCTGTCGTCTCTGAGCAGCTGTCGGTCAAACTAGACAGCGCTGATCAAATATGGATCAATGTTCTGTTGCGAGTGATTGACAGATGCCTCCATTGAATGAACAGCCAATAGGAATGCTCTCGCTCTCTGAAATGACCTGTGATTGGTCAAAGTCTCCCATCACAGGGTAGATGTTTTAAAGCCTGAAAATAGCCATGAGGAGGTGCAGAGGTCTAGTTTTCTCCCAGTACACTTGTATTGGTATGATTATTATTTCTTTTGACACATGGAACGAACAGATATTTGTAACTTTAAAGCTACTTTAGCTGCAGTCTCGTCTTCCTGTTCTCCAGGAGGTTCCTGGTGCAACCATGCCCATCTCCCTGCTATGGGCGGTGGATGTGTATGGGCGGGTCTACAACCTGTCCACGGCGGGCCAGCTGTGGGAGCAGTGCCGCGATGCCCAGATGGAGTTCAAGCGGGTGACGGCGGCTCGGCAGTGCTGCTGGGGCATCGCCTGTGACAACAACATCTACCTGAACGTCCACGCTTCTGACCTGCCGGTCCGCTTCCAGGAGGAGACCTATGAGAACCAGGTGGGTTATTGCTTACATAGAGTTTGCCACTGGAAAAAAAAAAAATAATGTGGTTATCATTTATTTCCTGCGCAAAGTATAAAGTCAAATCGAAAATGTGGAGTTCCCCTTGGACTTATGTTGTGTGTGATTGACTGAAAGAGCAAGCGTAACATCCTCATACAGCAGTGTCACACTTCCTCTGTTGCCAACTCTAGCATACTGTTCACTGTGTGCCTTCACAAGCACATTAGAAGTACGCTGAACAAGATTTTAAGCAAAATACCTCACACCATGAAAGTATGCTCTATGTGGAACTTCAGATTCATGCCTCCAGTGAGTGATTGCAAAGGTTTTAGACCATCAGGTTGTTGTCACACAGCTGTCAGAGTATACACATCAGGTCAATGCTGTGCAGTGGCTGTTCTTACAGGGTACAGGGTGCTCTTTGACATTACATTTTTCAAACACAGTTAAACTGGGCTGGAAGGGGTTTGGATTATCGGGGAGGGGGAAAACTAAGGGAAACAGTTATTTTTACGTTGTTTGTTTTGACCCTATGTGTGCTCTAACGTGTCATCTCTGTCTGTCTTTCTGTCAGCGATGGAATCCTGTTGATGGTTTCTCGGAGCGTTTGTTGCCAAGCGACCGTTGGCAGTGGAGCGATGTCACAGGTCTGCAGCACCAACCTCTGGACAGTTTCCGTCTTCCCTCCAACAGCTGGGAGTGGGAGGGCGACTGGTACACTGATGAAAACTTTGAGGGAGAGCCCACAGAGAAAGGGGTGAGTGTCCACTTATTATTTTTTTTCTTACATCTCCCCACTTCAGCATCAGTTTCAGTCTTTTTATTTCCTGCCTTGTTTTAATGACTGCGGTGGTTGAACCTGCAGGGATGGACCTACGCCATCGACTTCCCCGCCACCTACACCAAAGACAAGAAGTGGAACTCCTGTGTCCGTCGAAGGCGATGGCTCCGCTATAGGAGATACAAAGCCATGGACACCTGGGCTAAGGTGGGTTATACTGTGTGTGTGTGTGTGTGTGTGTGTGAGTGTGTGTGTGTGTGTGTGTGTGTGTGTGTGTGTGTGTGTGTGTGTGTGTGTGTGTGTGTGAAAGCTTTCTGTTTGTTCACCTGCGTCTCTCTCTCCTTGTGTGTGTGCTGACAGATCCCCTCACAGCAGACGACTCTACCAGATCCATTCAGCGACATCAGCTGTGGAGGCTGGGAGATCAGCGAGGAACCCAGAGGCCGACTGTCTCTGTGGGCCGTGTCCCTGCAGGGCAAGGTACAGCTCCCACACACACACACACACACACATTTACACATGTAACATTCACATTACCATTAGGTATCCATGGCAATGTGCTTAAGTCTTGATTAGTATTACAATACACAGTATTTTATTGTCCTCTCATGACTACTGCTACACATTTTATGGTGTGTGCCGCTGTAAAAGAGCAATAACCATCAAGCAGTTCTGTATTACAGTCATACAGCATAGCTGATGGGCAAATTAACTATGTATGCATATCTTGCAGTTTGTACTACTGAACCTTTGCTGTCATGCAGCTCATAAAACATGTTTAAAACAGAATCTTTATTAACTGTATCTAATTTAATTGTCTAATCTACACACCAAGGATGTGATTATGTGTATTTTTTATTATCTTTGACCCTGTTAATGCCCATAGCAAGATCACACAGTCTTGTCACTTCAGATAAACAACTGCATTTGCAATACTCGATGCCGAGAGATTCCTCTCCTCGCTTCCTGTCCTGCTATCACTCTTGATGATCTAACCCCTTCTGTTCCTCTCCAGGTGTGGTTCAGAGAGGGAATCTATCACCACAATCCTGAAGGCTCTCTGTGGGAGGAGGTGCCTCTCCCCGGGGAGGTGGTTCAGATCAGTTGCGGCCCGGGGGATCTGATCTGGGCGGTGCTGTGGGAGGGGCAGCTCATTGTCAGGGAGGGCATCGGCAGAGACTGCCCCAAAGGTACACCAGTTCACTGGTGGGAAGAGGATGTGGTTTGTGTATGATTATGTTTATTGTCTGTGTTGAGATAATACCTTTCATGCATGTCAGGTACCTCCTGGACGGTGGTGGACTCTCCCAGTCCTGATGTGGGAGCCACACATGTAGCTGTGGGAATCAACGTTGTTTGGGCTTTGACCAAGGACAACAAAGTAAAAAAATTCAGTAATTTTTTGTTTGTTTATTCTTATTACAATTACCCAATATCTTACTTAATTGTTTATTACATATCATTATACAGTATATATGTAACATAACTGTGTACATACGGTACAGATTCACTATATAGTTATTCCCAATACTCATCTAAGCAGTTCCAATAGTGTTATTAAGTGTAATGTTTAAGCTGATGTGTGTAATGCTTAAGTGCACTTTTCTTCCCTCTTGCCTGCGTCGCCAGGTGTGGTTCAGACGTGGCGTGAACTCTCACAACCCCTGCGGCTCCGGCTGGATCAACATGGTGGGAGAAATGATCATGATCAACATAGGACTCAACGACCAGGTGAATTCCAGCCCCATAACATCACACCCTAGGAAGTGGCATATCGAATATGTTCCTCTCTGCTAGTCACTTAAGCATTGCCACATGGCATTTAGTGTTACGCTATGGGATGTAGACATATTTAAGTCTACCTATTGTTGTTGTTTGTAGGTGCTAGCCATCAGCTGTGAGGATCGGGCGGTGTACTTCCGACAAGGTGTAACCTCTAGTGAACTGAGCGGGAAAACCTGGAAGGCCATCAGCGTCCCACGAGACGGAGACCGGTCCCACTCCAGTGCCAGCGCGACCAGCCTGCAGAGGTGGAGAGGCCTCAGTGGACACACACATAGACACACACAGACATAAACAGACTGGAGTCAACATTTTAGGAGTGGGCTGCTTTTGCAAATGCGCTTGAACTGATATGAATAGGGTTCCATAATCACTGGAGGACGCAGGAAGCAGTTATTGTAGATTACAGACATACTTTTCCAGTGTAGTCTATCGTGTCAACATAAATGCAATATTAAATGTTTGCTGAGAAAACAAAGTAAAATCATTCAGTTCCTCTTTCTGTCCCTCCATGTCACAGTGCTGGATGTTACTTCTGTGGTGAGGTGCGTGCTCAGTCAGCAGTGAGTGACGTGGAATCAGACACGGAGAAAGGATCCACAGATGGAGGCAGCCAACTCGTCGCCTCCACCTCCCCTGAGTCCTTTGCCGATGCTCCGACAGACCACTGTGAGCAAACTACTGAGACCCCCAAACCCCGCATCCCCAAAGTCACCAGCGACAGCTTCATCTCTGAACTCGTCTCTGACCGAGAACCAGGAAAGACCTCGAGACAGGGCGGTGGTCCTACAGGTCCAGCTGTTCTGGAAGAGGAGCCCGTCCCCGGAGAGGAAGAGGTCAGACCGCCTTGTGCTGGTGTAACTATTTCCCCCAGCCAGTCTGGAGGTCCTCTTGACCCCCAGTGGAGTAACGTAGATCTGGAGGAGGCGCAGGGCCAGCAGGCCCAGACTGGATCAGTGGTGGACACAGCCGACACCTGCAGCTTGTCATCGGTGGCCACATACACTCTGGCCATGGAGGACCTGTACGGGGCAGATGAGCACCCTCTGTGGGCGTGGGTGAGTGGCGGCGGCTGCTCTGTGGACAGTCACTCCCAACTCAACTGGTTCAACTGCTCTATGAACGCTTCATGTGAGTTAAATGAGATAGCTACATTGAATCAGTGCTTTGAATATTTTAGGCTGTTTTGAGGCAAAGAGAGCTCTAACTACACTTTAAGTACAACCCATCTGCTGTGTGAAGTGGTGTAACATAATCATTCGATAACATCAGAATCCCAAAACACTCCATAGAGGCACTTTTCATGTAACATCTTAGCTCCAAAGTCAAGGCTAGCATAATTGCATTGTAATCCAATGTCTGCTGGAAACCTGAGTCCATTTAGTTTCCTTTTGTTTTTTCAGCTATTGATTTTTCCTGTCTGTCCTTCCCAGCTTTGGTGCAGTCAGTCCAGTCCATGAGTCTGTCTGTCTCCCCGGCCCAGACGGCAGCCTGGCGGAGACAAATCTTTGAGCAACTCAGTGAGAGGACCAGAAGAGAGATGGATAATTTCAGACATTATGAACAGGCCATAGAACAGGTACTAGCAGTAAAGGAGAACAGCAGGAGCTTAAGAGTATTTGTTCTTCTCTACTTATTTCTGTCTCAGATATTTTCCATCTTACCTCCCTCTTTATCACTAATAAATTCACTCCTCTGCCTGACCGCTCGCCCCCTCTGCAGTCTGTGTGGGTGAAGAAGGGAACCATGCAGTGGTGGAGAGACTGGAAGCCTCACAAGTGGGTCGATGTTCATTTTGCCCTGGAGCAGTTCTCAGGCCCAGAGGGCAACAAGGACGGCATCCTCTTCATCTATTACAACTTCTATGAGGAGAAGAAGGTGAGGGAGAGTGTCCATGTGTGTTTTCAGGTTGGTGCTGTATGGATTAGACTTGTTAGACGTGACTAGACTAGCTTCATAAGCCTTCTTGAGGGAAATAGTTGTTAGTGTTAGGGTCAGATTGTCACAATGACTGTAAGGAGGCCTCTGGCAATGAAATGAGTCATTCAAATGAATCAGAATAGGAGTTTCTCTTTTGCGCTCACTACTGCTTTTCTCTTCTTCTTTCCTTCTCTGTGTACTTTTTAAAACTTTATATCTACTTTCTTTCTCTTCCTCCCTCTCTGCTGTGTCTCTCTCCAGTACTTGCATGCCTTCATCAATGAGGTCACCATCCTGGTTCCCGTGTTAAATGACTCCAAACACTCTTTTGCCATCTACACTCCTGAGCGGACCAAACAGAGGTGGCCGATCAGACTGGCAGCGGCCACAGAGCTAGAGATGCACGATTGGGTATGTATGGATACTGCATCCCTACCATGTCCTTGTTATTGCTTTCTTTCTTTCTCTTCTAATCTCTTCTCATTTTTCTTTCACTCCCTTTCCATCCTTCCCGGTCTCAAGCTGGCGTTGTTGAGTGTCTCGTGCTGTGACTCCAGGGGGATCCAGGGTCCTCCCTCCAAACAGGCCATCTGGTCCATCACCTGTAAGGGAGACATCTTTGTCAGTGAGCCCTCTCCCAGTCTGGAGGCCATGCCCTACCCCACACCCTGCGACCAGATGTAAGAATAACACTCACATACAGGGGAAACAATATCACACAGCAACTTTGTCTTAAGCTTCTTTTATACATTCTCTTAATTTTCTGTCAACTCCAGATGCACTAAACATACTTACCCATCCAAATCTGCTCTTACCCAGTTGTGCTGAATGATAAATCCTGCTTGATCATTCTTGGCGTGTGGCCGATTGATTATTGTTAGCATACAGTAGGTAATGCCCCTAAATGCTATCAAGGCAGGTTTTGTAGCATGTGCTCCACAGCATGCTCAAAAATTAGGGAAATGCCACCGAAAAAAAAAGACTTTAAGAAGAAAAGGAACTTCTTAGTAGTGAAACTGAGGTATTATTACATAGAGTCAAACAAAGTAAATATGATTTTGTCAGTACTGGTGTTACAGGAAAATCAAAAAGCAGCATGTAAGTCATTCAGAAGCTGAACACACACAGTATCATCCAGTCTTTGTGGATCAATGGATCAATAGTAGTTCTGTAGCTCACAAATTGAATAATCCAATTATTATAATTACTCTAAAACGTATAGTAGTTATATGATATTCATGCATTTTTTTATGTTCATTAAATGTAAACATTTTTGTACTGTGTTTTTTTCTGATCTTTGTAAGAGTGCTCACAAAAGTTTCTGTTCCCTAAGAGAGGAGCAAAAATAAGAAAACAGTGGTGAATCCCAGAAATCTCTGCGTACTAAAAAAATAAGTAGAAATCATGGATACAAACAAAAAAAAAAAGCGGAAATTTGTTCTTATATCAATTCTTGCGTGAGGCCCATTGTCTTTTTATCTTAATCGCTGCTTTATGAAGCATTTTCTTCCCTTTGTGCAGGTTCTGGCGGCAGGTCGGAGGTCACCTACGCGTGGTGGAGTGTAACAGTGTCGGCATAGTGTGGGGAATCGGCTACGACCACACCGCCTGGGTCTACACGGGGGGCTACGGAGGAGGCTTCTTCCAGGGACTGGCCAGCAGCACAGATAACATTTACACACAGTCGGATGTGAAGAGCGTCTACATCTATGAGAACCAGAGGTGGAACCCCGTCACCGGCTACACCAACAGGTACAGCAGAGGGCTCACAGTGCTGACATTTAAATTAAAGGGGGAAGTCTGGACTTGTCTGTACTTGTTTAGCTGTGTAATTTCTGTCTCCAACACAGAAAGTCCCAGGCTAATATGGTCTAATATGTCTTCATAGACACCAGGAGTCTGAAAAAATTGACAAGAACTGTGAAGAAACAAAAATAAAATGTGACAAATACTTTAATATACATATTATATTGCCACTCTCTAAGATGATCAGTCACTGCAATTTGATGAGATTTTATTTCACTGAACAACTAAACCTTTACCATAACTCTATGACATGAAAACAAACGCAAGCATTACTACTACAGCTGATGTTCATGTTGTTTTTGATAGTTTGATTTTTTTGAAGTATAAAGTCACTCATGTAGAGTGTGTTTGGTTTATTGTAGAGGGCTCCCAACAGACCGCTACATGTGGAGTGATGCATCAGGACTACATGAGTGCACAAAAACAAATATGAAAGCCCCTTCCCCTCAGTGGACATGGGTAAGTACAGCTGCACGCACACAAGTTTTCCGAGTCATTCATTTAAATTATTATGATATATGTATTTATTTATTTTTTTTACAAAAGTCTTCATAGTTCAGCGAATAACATTTTAATTCTTAAATATATAGTATAATTGTTCATAGATGTTATAATCTAACAAATCTATAACTCTTTAAATCTGCAAATATTTTAATACATGTCTAATATCTTTTTAATGCATCTGTTGTGTTGTTCTTTAGAAGTGTTAAAAATAGACAACGTCAAATTATTCCAAGGGACATGCAGGGTCTGTTGTATCTTGTTTGTATCCTTGGTTGAGAAAAGACTGAGAACTGCTGCTCTAGGAAATACCCTGTAGTGATCTGAAACCAGTCCTGTGGTGCACAGATTAACCACTATCCTCCCATTCTGACCAAACTATAAATATTTGATCTTGAATTATCACAGACAAGGTGTGTAGCCTGAAATACTGATGCGTTTCAGTGTTTCACTTCCCATATTTGCTGTTTGCAGGTGTCTGACTGGGCCATCGACTACAGTGTGTCTGGAGGGACAGACAGAGAAGGCTGGCAATATGCAGCCGATTTTCCAGCGTAGGTTTCATTTGCCATTCCTCAAACCCACCTGCTTTTTTTATATTCTGCTGCCCTCATAGTTCTGACTTTTATTTATGTATTTATTTATTTATACCTGCAATTCATTCCTCTTCCTCATCTCTCCATGCAGGTCATATCATGGCTATAAAACGCTGAAGGACTTTGTGCGTCGCAGGCGGTGGGCCAGGTACTATAAAAAGCAACACTGTTGTATTAATCTCTCCAATGTATTTGCTCAGCAGGTTCACAGTGGTCTGAGACCGGCCAGTGCACTCGACACCTGCGGTTGTTGTGTGTGTGTGCAGGATTTTTAAAAAAGTCAACATAGAGTTAGCAGACGAGACTGAGGTCTTTGAATAGTATTGCATGTATGATTCATGTGACTATATATAGATGTACTGGACACAAAGAAAGGATTATCTCTACAATCATTGATCTTTTTAAGCCTTACAAATGAGATACTATAAGCAAAACAACATAAACTCAACTCAGACTCTGTCGACTGTTAAAAGACTAAAGGAGTCAGAACATATGGCGTTTAATCTGATGTTAATATGAACACTAAAACTTATCAAATGTTTTTCTGCAGAACTCACTTAGCTGAAAATTGTGTGTGTGTTAAAGCTGCTTTTTAAAGAGATTTTAGTGAGTATTCAGTATTCATTTTAGATAGCTGGCGTCTGATCCCTGAAAAGTCTGTAGCCTGTCCAGCGGAGCCCATGTGATTGCAGGGTAACCTCAGGTGTAGTTAATAACATTACCATAACAATTATGGCCCTGTTCCATTGAGGTGTACCAGGGTTCTGGTATTGTGCATGTTGACTCACTGAAATGGCTGAGACACTAAATAGAAAGGGACCATGATTCGTTTGATCAGTTACATCTTTGTTAACCCTGCTGTCAAAATGTCTGCTGTGAAAATGGCCTATTATATTCACGGGTAACATCTAACTGTTTAACAGTGCTACACATGTGGAAACATTGTGCAGCACAATGTAAAACAACAATAACACCAGTTACAATGCAAAAACACATAACGGCAACATGGGAAGTCATGTACACAATATTCATGGCGTTGGTTAAGTGTGAAAACACTGCTGCTAAGCAACGGCAATATTAACATTACTGTCAGACTCGAGAAGCCACAAAGGCTAACAGTTTAGCAAGCTAGCAAGTAGGTAATGTAATGTAGGAAATGAAAAGGCATAATGACAGAGGAGAAAGACGAGATCATTGGGAATGTGAACATGTTCCTCAGATCTATAATAAAATTGCAAAGAAAAACAATGTGCAACTAAAATTACAATATATTCACTTATGCTCTGAAAAATGTACTCCCATGACCTGCACCATTTCTGACAACCTCAACAAACACACCACACTAAACTAAACACACATTTCACATTTCAAAATAAGAGCTTTTTCAAAATAACTTCATCCAGGATTAATAAATCAATCCTCTAGCTGTTTTTAAATGACTCAAATTAGCTGGATGTGAATAAACAGGATTATTTTATCTTGATTACAAGCCTGAATATGTCATCCAAATTTAACAGGGTCCTGGTTCTTTTTGCCACACGTCATACTCCAGCAGCATCTTTATCACCAGTGAACACTGTGTCTTTTTTAAATCCTGCACAGGAAGTGTAAATTGGTCACCACAGGACCCTGGCAAGAAGTTCCGCCCATATCACTGAGCGATGTGACCATCCTGCCGTGTGCAGCTCAGAGCAGCGTGGAAGTGGTTCCCCTGTGGGCGATCAGCAACAAGGGAGACGTGCTCTGCCGACTGGGAGTCACCACACTGACGCCTGCCGTGAGTCACGTTTACCATGCGAATACAGACGACACCCCATAAACAGGTTTAACACCATTTGAGTCACCTAGAAACACTCAAGGCCACGTCCCTGGTCTCATTGCAACTGTGCAAAACCACATTTGTAGCCATTACATTGTCCTTCCCTGCTGTGTGGAATCTTCCTTCATAATTTCCTTTATCCCTCACAGAAGTTCATTTATCATTCATGAGTTTGATGTGAGTGCAGCAGGACATCTTTTATGACTATTCCTGTTGACAAGTACCTAAATGTGGACAATGCAAATGCTGTTTTAACAAACTCTTGTTGGTCTCTCAGGGATCCTCGTGGCTCCATGTGGGCACTGACCAGCCTTTCAAGTCCATCTCCATCGGAGCTGCCAGCCAGGTTTGGGCGATCGCCAAGGACGGTTCGGCCTTTTACAGGGGATCTGTCTCTGCACAGAGCCCAGCAGGTCAGAGAACCTGTGATACTCTGCATGGGAGAATGTCAATTCATGTCACTGTCAGATATAAACCTAAAGCATTAAGATTTACATAAAAATGAGCAGAGGTAAGGAAACTTCTAATGCTGCAGAGAAAGATGATTTATGTGTGTTGTGTGTCCCTCTGCAGGAGACTGCTGGTACCACATCCCCTCCCCGGCCAAACAGAAGCTGAAGCAGGTGTCTGTTGGGAGGACGTCAGTCCACGCTGTAGATGAAAATGGTAAAGTGATTGCATTTGAGCTCACCTCTTTTAGGCAAACATTGATTTCAATAAATATATACCTGATTTTTATGTTTCTTGTGTTTCCTGTCCAGGTAACCTGTGGTACCGGCAAGGTGTGACCCCTAGCTACCCTCAGGGCTCCTCCTGGGAACACATCTCTAATAATGTACGCAAGGTCTCTGTAGGGCCTCTGGACCAGGTCAGTACCAGGACAACTTCTTTTCACTGTTGGTCTCCTTTTGTTACTATCTATTTTAAAGTACATGATACATGTGGATATGATAGCTATTATATTCAGTATATCAGCAGTTGTGAGCTTTTTTTTTCTGATGCCAGATCTGTTGATTTAATAGTCTATGTTGTATGAAGTATCACAGAAAGACTGAGTGGGTGAACATGAGCATGCTGTGGGCGGTTTATAGATTTTACCTCCTGTAATTTTGGGGGTTCTAACATGAAAGTATGCAGCTTTGACTAATGATTTGAAAATGTGTTGTATATGAATCCATCATAACATTGCATTGCAACTTTGAGGTCATAAACAATCCTGTTGTATGTTTGTTTGATGGGTGATGTTTTTGTTCTGTTATTGTGGGAGTAGGTGTGGATCATAGCGGACAAAGTGCAGGGCAGCCAGAGTCTGAGCTGTGGGACAGTGTGCCATCGACTCGGAGTCCAACCTGTGGAGCCTAAAGGACAGTCATGGGACTACGGCATTGGGGTAAGGCACCAACGAAACTAAACTGTATGACAGTGTTGCCAGGGTATTAAAAAGTCTTAAATCTAATTGGTAAAAGTCTTAAAGAGCACCAGTTATGCTTTTGTGCTTTTCTCCTTTCCTTTAGTGTGTTATATAGTTTTTTTGTGCATGTAAAAGTTCAAAGTTACAAAGTCCACCCTCGTTTTTGGATGGCTGGCATGTCACCTCAATGCATGTTTCCATCTTCGTCTCTCTGTCTGGAGAGGCATCTCTGTGCCATTTCTTCAGACCCCCCTTTCCTCAGAGCTGGATGGGTCGCTCGATTCAAATGATTCTGGACACAAAGTCTTTCTTTAAGTCTCTTTTCACGATGGCTGGGATTCACCAGCACATTGATACAGCGGTGCTGCTTCAGGCTTCAGCAGCTGGCTGTTTCAGCCGTCAGGGCAGAGCAGCAACAACAAACAACAAAATTGTTGTAAATAAATAGGGCTCAGACGAGCAGAGCGACAGCGCAGCAGAGCAGCATTCGTTTCTTTAGCCAGATTGGATCAAGTCCAAAGGTTCAGAGCCTCCTTTCAGGTAGGCTGGGTGCCGGTATCAACCAGGTGTGAGGCGTCGGACCTGAGTCTTCAGGACGGAAAGCTGGTGTCCTTGGAGTGTTCTCTGAGCATGCGAGAGAGTCAATGAGTCAATTTATGTATGTACATAAAATGGTGTCATACACTTCAACTAGATTGAAATTGAAATCAAATATAAGATTAATTAGGCATTAGTGTGCACCCAACTTCCACAAGATCCCCCATAATTTGTGAATAAGATACACATGTAAAGGTATTGATGCAGCCAGATATAATGACCTGATTGACATGAAAGATAAGGTTTTGGTCTACAACATGCAACTATTTTAAGTTGCTTTGGTTGAATTTATGTCAACAACTTCCTGCCTCTAGAGCACATGTTAGTAAAGCATAACACATCGATTCATGTAGATTGTAATGTTAGAATTAGATTGTTCTGCCTCCATAATGTGTTTGTGTTTCACCACTTCTCTGCCAGAGAAAGACCAAGTATTTGACCTGTAACTCATAAAACCTTCATCTGGTCAGGACCATACTGGGTTGTTATCTAGTGAGTTTCACCGGGCTGGTTTTAAATGAAGAGTCTCACCACTTAGCGCCCTGAGAGGTCAAACAAACAGCTTCTGGAGGGATGTAAAAGTTAAGATGTGTACTGTACTGTGTTATTTTCATTATCACATTTCATATTCTTCATCTTTCAGTCATCATCTGCTACAAGTCATACAACATATTCCCATTTTACCAGCAACCTTCTTTTTTTTTTTTACTTTGAGCACAAAACTTATATTTGTTGTTAGTCAGACAGTGTGCCTAAAAACAGTGTGCCTAATTAACTTATACAGGAAATGACTCAAATAAATATGAAATATCATAAAAATGCCAAAATACACTGGAGGGCGGTTTTAGAGCCAGACTAAATAAGTTCACTTGCAACAAACACAAGTGTCTGGAGCTGATTTCCTTTATTTTAGGGTGGATGGGACCACATCACAGTGAGAGGGAACTCCATGGAGCCGCCCCGCGTCCGTCTTCCCTCTCTGACAGCCCCGGCCCCTCAGAGCCCCCCACCTGTCAGGAACACGGAGGTCAACGGCAACGCTGTGGGATGCTAGACATACACATAAACACCCATGTATACTGCACATAGCCATCCTAAACCATATTACCTTTGTAGTAATATGTAGTATGTAGTTTTTGTTGAAAATACTTCTATTTCTAACACTGGACTAGCAGCAAACTCTATACAGGACAGCTTTTTAAGTCTTCACCGCAGTCTGAGAAGAAAGATGTGAATTTTAGAACAATCTTAAAGGCTGAGCCGAATCCGTCTCCTTTTTTTTCTGAAGACAATTTTTAGTCTTTTGACCAAAATGTTGTTTATTTTTACTAAGATGTACGGGCATTTTTATCTAATTTTGTTTGTCTTTGATCACCGACTTTGAACTTGATGGTCTTAATGCATTTTTCCTTATTTATTTATCAGGATGTGATGTTTCTGTTGGTGTCTGTATATAGAGTACCTCATGTACTGTAAGGTGGAGATGAGGGTGGAAGGGTGGTGTTTTTATGAGTTTGTTTGTTTAAAAGGGAAAAAATTGTATACTTAAATTGCAGTTGCTTAGCTGCTAAAGTGTCGGCTCCAGGGCTGGTACTGTTGCAAAATTATGTTTTTAACATCAGCTTACAGGCGACACGTTCCAACATGAAAACTGAGAGCAGACAGGACGATGTTTGATCCAGGCTTCTGGCTGCTATTATGACAACAGCATCTTATACCACAGACTGCAGGAAAAAAACATGGATGCAGCATCTGTGTATCACCGTCACAGGTTTCTAAAAGGACTTTTTGAAGCCTAACTTTGGGTGTAAAGTGTGCAACAATCCTGCCAGAGCATCCAAATTAGGGTAATGTGGTGAAACCTGACTGGAGCTGTGTTTGGAAGAAGACAAGCTGAGACGTCTTTAAATCAAGGCATACTGTAAGCTTGTCTGTTTTATTGGTGCAACTGAGACTCTAACATCTTGCAAAAGAAAAGTAGTTTGTATTTTTTCAGGAAATTTAAAGTTTTTTTCCATCGACTTCATTGCACTTGAAGTGCTTTTTTTTTGGAGCCAGCATGTAGCAGACCTGCACTGGTTTCATTTACCTGTGGTGTTTGCTGCTGCTTGCCTTTACAAACAGTTGACTGATATTTTATAAAGATTTTAATGTTGTTTTCTTAAAAAAAGAGTCATCATGGCATATGTGCAATGGTTAGTGCTGTAAATAAGAGAAAAGTGTGGATTACTCATAGAAGTCTTGTGGTTGATGCTAAAACTGAACCTTCCTCTTTCTCAGGAGAATATTTGCATGCCGTCTACTTCCTGGTGGTAGTAGAATGACTGAGCAATGAGAAGAAAATGTTAAAAAACACTATATTTTGTTATAAATCTGTAAGATATTAATATTATACAGTGCTAGTGGTTGCTATATTAAGGTGGAGTAGTGTTGATACAGTTGACGAAGAGAAAGTTGATCCAAAATACAGTTTTCCATTAATAAATATTCATAACTACACTGATGAATTGCATCCGTTCGGGAATTAATTTATTATGACTGCCTGAATTTGCTCATATCATAATGTACTTTGGGATAGCCTTTGGTAATGTTGAAGGTGTACAGAGATGTGTCTGTATTATCTGTGAATAACTACCATCATACGTTGTTACTGTAGCGTGCAACACTACGTCAGTGTTGTTGACATCGTGGAGTACATTTCCCAAGTGTTGTGCATGGTCAAAGTAACAGTCTTTGTCAATAAATAAATGTGTTTATTGATAATAACTCCCCAAATAGCTTTCTCCTGAGCTTTTTCCACTACAACGTCCTGCCTCGAGACACGTGGAGACACAAAGAAGTCAAATAACACACACATTAAATATCATCTGTGCCTTCCAGCTACGGCTGCACACAACCTGTAAGAAAAAAAAAATGTTGCTAGCAAATGAGCAAACACTTTCTAGCTTCAACATTTCAACATTTAGGCCTGCCGCTTGCCTTTCTTTTCTTCCTGGATGTGACAGTTACAACCAGAGGCTACGCTCAGCAGGTTTCTCAACACAGAAAAACACACAAGAAGATCACAAGATAACACAAAAGAGAACAAACTCCCGCTGCTCCTCGAGCTGTAGAAGATGAGAAATAAAATGGCAAAAGATGAGCGCCGAGTACAATAACAACTGTTGCTCTTCATATAACCACGAGCCTGTCTGCAGTCTTTGTGTCTGCTCGGTGAATGGTCCTCAAATCATTTCATATTTCGCATGAAGGACAACGCTCTAGACAACCTGTCGCTGTGGTCAAGCGTGGGTTGATTGGCAGAGGTCTATGATCTGGAACAGCACCCATTTCCTAGAGAGAACCACTTCTGAGCAGATCCCAGATTCTGGTTTGGCCCTAAAGTTCACCTCACACCTCTCTCTCTGCCTCTGACTCTCCAAACCACCTTGCAGCCACTGTTAGCTGCGCTGGCCGATGCTGTGCATGTGGGTGAGGTACTGGGTGAGATCATCCTCCCCCTCCTCCTCCAGGTGCTGCTGGTAGCACTGGAGCAGCTTGGCCTCCGATGGGACCCCGCCGGTAGGCAGGCAGGCCCCCGACATGTCCACGACGATGGTGGTCAAGGCCTTGATGTAATTCTTCGCCAGGGTCAGCGTCTCAATCTTGGACAGCTTCTTGTCGGTGTTGACGTGGGGGATGGCCTCTCGCAGCGCTTGGAAGGCGTTGTTGAGTTTGTGCATGCGCTGGCGCTCCCTCTCGTTGCTCTCCAGTCGCCGGACGCTGCGCTCCTTGGTGTTGGAGCCGCGTTGCCTGCGCCGCCGGCCTCCACCTCTTTGGCGCTTGCCCTCCTCGCCCCTCAGAGACCCCCTCCAGGAGCCGCCGATCCGGACTGAGGCCTCTGAGCCTTCCTGCTCGCTGGAGCCCTGTTCTGGTTCTGTGTCTGGTTCTAGCTCTGGCTCGGGGTCAGACCAGGTCCTCCTGGATGGTTTCACAGCCTTCCCTTTGGACTTCATCCTGCTGATGCCTCCTTCTCTGACAGTAATCTCACAGCTGCAACAGGCCTGGGAAGAAAAGATGGCAATGTTGAAGTCAGTGTTTTTATAGAGTCTTTCCCAGTAATCCCCAATTACTGAAAACACTTCTGTCCAACTCAAACAGCCCTGCATCCTGTTGTATCTAATCAGCCTCTTGCAGTGTGAAAACTCCATGATGTTGGTCTGTTAATCTACGCCTCTCTTATCCCCACGGCCCTGCGATAATGCCCATTTCAAGGTTACACTCACAAAAACACAGAGACCAGCCAGGCCTCACCTCCAGTGCTGTTTAACTTCATTTTACCCACTAGATGTCCAACTTAAAATTACTTATGAAGAAACTTACTTAAATTAGTCATTAAGTTAAAAATTGCTGTAGCTTTAGTTGTGGATTCACCACAGTGGATTTCTTGAAACCATATTATGAAATATGCTACTGTATTAAACCTGCTAAGGTAAGGCTGGTTTACATAGATTAGTGCACACTACTCGTAGAGCATCCCTGTCTTTATTGTCCTAAGCCAAGTTTAATCACCCCTGCATTAGTGTTGTAGCTGATATGAGATAAGCAGGCAAAAGTCATGAACACACAGCAGCCATTAAAGTGAATGAAGCAGCCACACAAACATTAAAAAGCCTCACCTTGGAAGTTCAGCTAACTTTCCTCCTCCTGGGTGGTTACAGACAAATCGCCACCATGCAGCCGCTGGTTCACAGCACCATCACATGAAGTAAAGAGCGGAGAGCAGCAGCAGAGCGTCGCCGTGCAGCCACAACACACACACACACGCACACACACACACAACTGTCACATGCGAGCTACCTGTAACTGACTGATGTACACGTAGCGCTGCTCAGCCAATCAGAGACGAGCCGACTCCCTCTGAGCTCTGCCCACATGCTGCTGCTGCTGCTGCACAATACAGCAATTACGCGCTATAATAATTACTGCATCGTTGAAGAAAGAAAGAAAACCGTTTTATTTATACCCTAGCTACTAGGTGGTGGAACAAGTATTCAGATCATTTACTAAAATTTAAAGAAATAGCAGTACTTGCTATGGGAAAGTCCTGCATTCAAAATTTTACTTTACAGTAGGGGAGACCAGGGGCAATTGTAACATCTCAAATTGCACCAATCAGAAATGAGACAGAACCATGAAACTCATACACATGGTTTGCCTGTCAAGACCTTGTTTTTTTTTTTTTTTTTTTAAAGGTATGAAAGATAGATTTCAAAACAGGAGACGACATCCTTTGTGCAAGCACATGCAAGGTTCATTGGTGAACAGTAAACATGAAGTAGGATTGTGTTTGGGATGGGATGCATCTTCAGTGGTGTTCCTTCAGATCATTGGGTGTTTTGGCCTCACCCAGGGGTGTCAAACTCAGTTTCATCCCTGGCCACATCAGCATTATGGTTGCCCTCAAAGGGCCGGTTGTAATTGTAAAATCAATATAAATATATCTCTCTTGATCATATTACAAAATTGCCTCTGCATTTGATTATTAGTTTTAGTAGTAATTTATTTAATCACTAGCTCGGAAGACAAAAAATGAGTAAAAAAAACCACCCTAAATATGTTTATAACTACAAATGAACTTTCTTCTGTCAATTCTGTTTGTTTTTAATGCCACTGTTCCAGCCCTCCTCCTTTATCCGGGCTTGGGACCAGCAAAAGTGATGTGTGTTTGTTTTTTTAATTCAGGGTTTGATTCCCAAAATTTTACATTTACATCAGCCAGTGGCGGCTTTGTGCATGAGGGATTCATTCAGACTGGATGCTGAGGGATGAACTGCTCTGACTGCAGCTAGGAGGGACTGCTGACAAGGACTGGGCTGCCTGGGAGTGCTTTGGGATGGGGAGGGTCCACGGCAGCACCCGCTGCTCGTTGAGAAGAGGAAGAACGATACCTGCTATCACGTCAGAATCTCCAAAAGTCTCAAATAACACCAGAAAAAGTCGCTAGATTTGTCTCTAGTTTCTTTTTTTGAAAGACTTGCTAGAGGGGTCTGAAAATTCGCTAAATATAGCAACTAAGTCGCTAAGTTGGCAACACTGCACCAGTGCTGGAAATCATTGATGTTGAGACGCTTCAGTGCGCATGTCACAAAATCAAGATGCATTGTGGGACATGTAGTTTAAGGACACCGTACTTCCGTAACGCATCATAGAATTGTATAGTAAGCATAATATATTCTTTACAAGCCCTCGCGGGCCACATAAAGTGAGGTGGCGGGCCGAATTTGGCCCGCGGGCCTTGAGTTTGACACATGTGCCCTCACCAAAGGCAGCCAGTGTTCCAACCAGGATGTTGAACTTCAGCAGCTAGTTCGGCATGACACAGGCGTTTACGCTCATTTGCCTCATCCACTGCCTCTTTCCAGTGCGCGGTGAGCTCAATGATGTAAACCTTCTTTAGGGACGGGGACCAGAGCACCAAGTCAGGTCTTAAACTGGTGGTGGCAATCTCTGGAGGGAACACAAGCTGGCGTCCAACGTCGGCCAGCGGTTTCCAGATGCGAGCTAAGCACATCTGGCCTCTCTCCGATGGTGTGGAGCTGCTCCTGAATACTTTAGCCCTTCACGGAAAAACGCAGATGTCCATGGAGGATAGGAAATGTGGTGGTTGGGAATTGATGGTAGTGCGCTTGCCCTCCAGGGAGGCTGCAAGGGTCTTTAACGCTTGGTTGTGACGCCAAGTGTACCGCCCTTGGGTGAGGCTGGTTTTGCACCCTGTGAGAATGTGCCTAAGGAAAGCTAATCAAATAATCAATTGTTGTATGGATATTAAACTGTTTTAACTATATCTACATTGTTTGTAGTTTAATTGTTGTTTAAATGAAGATATTACATGGCTCTGTTGTAAACTCGTTTCTGATTGGTCAATCGCGGCATTCTATGATCTGCCACCCCATTATAGAGGTGAAGCAGGGTGCTGCTATAGCTCACCTGGTGGAGCGGCTGAAGCCTGGGCCAGACCAGTCGTGTGGCGGCTGCGTTACCTCACGGCTGCATGATTCACGCGTCCCTTATTCACACCAGCTGCATATCAATTTTGACTTTCATCATGACCATTTCCTTTCATTATAAATGTCATTTATATTTATTTTAGACAGAGAAATGTCAAGAAACATTTGGTAATTTTTAAATAATAGTAATAATCCACAATTGAACCCCGTACTATATTCATTCACGGAGTGAATGTCCACAAAGAAAGAAATGCTTGAGGCATTTTATTTTGGTCGCAAGTTCGAATTAAGCAGGGAGTCTGCATGTTCTCCTCCATGTTAGCGTGGGTTTTCTCCAGGTGCTCCGGCTTCCTCCCACAGTCCAAAGAGCACAAATACTAGTCTGTCTCTATGTGCCCTGTGATGGACTTACCTGTCCAGGGTGAACCCCGCCTTCGCCCAATGCCAGCTGGGATCGACTCCAACCCCCCCACAATCCCTAACGGGATAAGTGGTTGCAGATGGATGGATGGGATTTATTTTAAAATGAAAGCAGGAAGAGTTGATTTAAAAATAAATCTTTACTTTTTTTCTTGTCTGTTACATTTCTACAGATATCTAGACATCGAAAGTGTAGCAATGTTGTTGATATGATGTCAATTTAGGATCAACCGACATCCAGCCGAGCCGTGTGTCTCATACAGGCAGTGTGGAAGCTCTAACCTCTTAACATGGACGCCGAAATAAAAAAACAATAGGTGACGCCGCCATCATGCTCTCTTCATGCGTGCGGTGTGGCCCAGGCTTGAGTCCTTACTGCAGTGGCCTAAAGTTCAAATCCAACCTGTGGCCCTTTGCTGCATGTCAACCCCTCTCTCCCCCTTTAATCACTGTCTGTCACTATCAATAAAGGCAAAAATGCAGCTATTAAATAAATGTAGTGGTGGAAATGAATTGGAGTATGAATGAATGAAAATATGAGTGCATGAGGGGTTAGTTACTTTTGTCCAAATAATCAACATAGACTTCAAAAAATGATTCAGTGTTTCCCCTCCAAGTATTGTCATAGATATTAATTGCCCTATTGGCATGAGATCTTTAATAGAGTCAGAAACTACATTTTGGGTCCTGGACCAGTTCTTTAACTCAAAGCAGTTAACATAATTTCCATTGTGGCTTATCACCTTCCACTGCTTCATTTGAATACAGTCCTCCAGGCTACACCTGAATGTAGAGAAGCAGGGCCAGGTCTCCTTTAAACGCTGTCATTGTTCACTGTTTACCACACAAACTTAAGCTATGTTACACTGCACTGTTGTTTTACTACTGCAAACTGAGCAAATATACCACACAAACAAGGAAAAAACATATTATCATCACATCATTAACTTTGAATAATCACCCACACACCCCTTACCCAAGTGTGATCTGAAGTAATTCCACCACGTCTGTTTGACCTGGGGGTCCAGACGCTGTTGGCAGTTGGGATTATTTGACCTTTCCTGCTGTGATAGATAGTGGAGTAGAGACCGAGTGGTGTTACAGAAGATATACTGGCTGACCATTCAGACCCACAGTTTCTGAAGAAACGGTGGAGCCCGTGGTTCATTTCATTCAAGTTCATTTCTCGATGCATAATAAATTAATATATTTTAATTGTAGTCATATATATTGTAATTTTAGTCTGTTAAGTTTGTTTATTATTTATTATTTTTTGTTATAAAATGTTGATATTCCCACCAACCTCATCCTTCTCCTCTGTCATTATATCTTTGCATTTCCTGTATTATGTTAACCACTTGCTAGCTTGCTTAACTGTTAGCCTCTGTGACTTCTCGATTCCGACAGTAAAGTTAATACTGCCATTGCGTAGCAGTCGTGTTCCTCACGACGTAACCACTTAGCTATATATATATCGTATACACGACTTCCCATCTCGTAAACACAGTAAACACGACCCCATTTGAAGGTACCATCAAATATTCTACATAACAATTAATGCTAATGCTAATGGTGCTAATGTTAGTGTCCTTCCCTATGCGTGTTTACATCACCTTTGAAATGATTGCTAAATTTGAGAAGACCTAAACTAAAAGACCTTCCTAAAATGTTTTCTTAAATTAATTCAGAACTTTTTCATACATGACTTTAGTTAGTAGCTAACAGCTAGGAGCTAGGAGCTAACAGCTAGCAGGTCCGCTTAACAAGCAAATAGCAACAGTGTAGCTGTGTAGTAACAATAATTGCAATAATTAATTAATTAATTAATTAGGGGAAAAATGTGAATAAATTCATATTTTTGGATTGTTCAGTTTCTACCAGAATAGAGAGTAGCTTATTAGGCTACTAAATAATTCAGATGATTTCTTTTTTAATGCTGCAACTTTAAGGCTAAGTACAACTAGCATGTTGGCTTAAAAGAAAACCTTTAATAGCAAATTTGTGAATGTTTTCAAACAAAAGGAAACTCTGTGGTAGTCTGCATCTACAAGTAGCATGTTAGCTTAAAAGAAAATCTGTAAAAGCAAATTTGCGAACTTTTTTAAAACAAAAGGAAACTTTATGGTAGTCTGCAGTTAAAAATAGGACTTTACCCAGGGGTATTTGAAGACATAATGACATAAAAGAACAACAGTAGCCTATAATTCAGCTATTAGCAACATTAACACTGATGTGAAAATATCACACACGTAACAACAATAATGTAGGCTACAGGTGTGACGCTCCCAGCCCTTAGTGCCAAACCCTTTTAGCTTTTAGTGTCCTTGAACAACAACGTGTGTGTGTTGTGTGTGTGTGTGTGTGTGTGTGTGTGTGTGTGTGTGTGTGTGTGTGACTGGTCCTGCTAGCTTCAGTTTCCTCCACAGGTACACTGTATCTAATCAACCAAACCTCGCTGATCCTGGCTCTGTGGAAAGATTATCTATTACTTTTTAGTTTGTTCAGTTTCTGGCTCCACTGGTCCTAAGGTTCACACTGTTTATTCAGCCACAGCCGCTGATAAATTTTGAGCTGAATACACCTCAGTAATGAGGCAAGCAAACAGAGCCTCCACAAGCATGCTGTGTTTGAGCAAAACATGCTGAATAAACAACATATATTCCTGGATTAACCTGGAATGTGGTGACTGCAACAAGTAAAAGATAAAATAGGATTTCAGACACAGGTGATAATTTATTAAATTGAATTTGTTGGACAATATTTCTGTTTCTAGTTCACCGATCGGATCCGAGGACACAATCATGAAAAGCAGCTTCCAAAGAGGTTTGCACAGCACTGTTATCCAACGCACCACAGGGTGATCTTGTCATACCAACAGCTGTGAAAGCTGAATGCACTGTCACACAGTCCTGCGTGGCTGTGATGTCATGAACGGCAGGTGCGTTGAATCCATTTGGAGCAGAGAGAGAGAGAAAAACAGCCATTAAAATCCGTGACTCATCATAAAAAGAGGAGGGAGGTGGGGAGATGAGTTGGAGGTGAAGAGGACGAGAGCTGGACGATTAGTCCTTTTTTCCATTAGGCCGAGGCACGCTGTCTGAAAGAAAAACAAGTGTGGATGTCACGTTAGGCCATGGTGACAGTGAGGTGGCCTTTGGCTGACGGCAGACGATGTCATAAAAATCAGCACCTACAACTCAATATGTGTGTTTAAATAACCCTTTATCTCACAGCTCAAGGTCTGACTCGGTGACATGGGTGAGGAACAGGCAGGTTTGGGACAGAACGAAGCGCCGGGACAGAGCAGCGCCGCTCCATGTCGGCAGGGACGGGGCGTGTTGATGAAAATGGCAGTTCTTCTCCAAAGCTGAGAAGTCGTCTTCCCACTCCAGACCTGCAGGCAAAACACACAGTAAGTGACAATGAAGTACCAACAGCCTGCAGCATCTGGGATTAGCAGGATTTACCAACAGTAAAATTTGTTAACCATTGTAGTGTCCCGCCCTGCTCTTGTTACACTCTCAGTAGCTTTTCAGTCTGAAGTAGTTACATAATCAAACGAAAAGCCTTTTCAGTGTCAAAATATTGCATTATTTGTCAGGTAATGATTTTTTTTGTAAAATATATGTTTTTGAAAATATTTTCTAGGTGTTCAAGCTGCACCAGCAATAAATAAAAATTTCCAACCTAAACACTTTTTTTTTTTCTTAATAATAACTCATTATATTTTGAATCTTGTTCCAACATCCTGTTTCAGCCAAAAATATATCAAAATATTAAACCCGGCTGCTCATTTGAGTGCAAAACATTGACACAAACTGAAACACGTGACTTCTTGATAGGGAGGGAATCAAAGTTATGCATATGGTAGGGTTCAGAAAATGGCATACCATATTCATTTTAGGAAAAGCTGCAATACCATGCAGTAAAAATGCTCCATTATGGGGAAATTCCCTGCACTGAAAATGATGCTTTGAAAATAAACTGAACTATTTTTAATAAAACATACTTAAAGTACCAAAAGTAACTGAGCTGTGTTGAAGTGCAGAAAAATGCTCCCTTTGAGTGTTAAATATTATATATTGTATCGCTAAATTCTTACGACTGATTAATTATTTTCTAAGCACCACTTTGCTGTTGTAGCTGGTTGAGGTGGAGCAAAATGAAAGTATATTATATAATTTTGGGTTATGTAATACATAAAAATGCCTTATATTTTATAAGCTAATCATATGTTTCATAATAAAAAATCTCACTTTCTAAAGTAAATGGCCACTACTAGCTGTCAAACTGATATAGTAAAAGGTAAATTATTTCCCTCTGACTATAAAGTGGCATGGGATGGAAATATTCAAGTAATTGTAATATTCAAAATTGTACTTAAGAACATTACTTAAAGGGGCTACATGTGAGATTGGGAGCATCTCTGTTGCCCCTGTACACCTCTCAACATGGTGATGGCTGAGCTGGCAGCTTCAACTAACAGTGAAAACAACAGCAACAGTGCTAGCCAATGGGACTTCGAACATGCACAAACATGCACTTAAAGGCAAGAGCATCCAGCCCGGCGACGTAAATAAAGCAAAAAACTTCACTTACAACACACACAGAGGGAGAGTGACTTCATTCTCTGCTCAGGTAGACATTGTTCCTCTATATCTTTGCATAAATAGTTGTTTGCTGCTATATTAATGCTCTGGATATCATATAAAGCTAAACCTAAATGTACTTTCCACCAGTGTGAAATGTTCCACAGTAATGTTAAGTGTGAACAGTATGTAGTTAAAGGCATAAAACATGCAAAATCACTGGTATCATCCTAAGTACCGCTGTCTTCTAATGTGACATCTGGCGGAGATGTGCAGGCCTCAGAGTGCAGCTCCACGGTGGGACTCTCCTAAGAACAGTAACAGTAGATAGTCAGTGGAAATTAAACAGGAAACAAAGAAAGCATCACATAGCCTTGGATTAATGGAGTGGTCAGTACATATTTAAACAAAGCTCAAAACCCACCAAGTTACAGTATAATAGACAGTACCTGATCAAACAGGTAGACCATGACATCATCATCGAAGGACACACTCTTCCTCCTTTTCACACCCGTGTCCCTCCCAGACAATACTCCTGGAGGGTCGTAGATTTGACAGGATTTCAGTAGACTTTTAGGGTTGTTAAAATTGTCTCTAAGCAGTTCATGTTGATTCCCATTACAACTGTGGGTAGTGGGACTGTGGGCAGTGGAGTGTTTCAAATCAGTTAACATCATGTTATCACTGATGTGCCAACCGGTATCCTCCCCTATAGACTTCCTGCAATGCTTGGTGTCGCAAATGTCACCAAAACGTAGCAGTGGTATGTCCTCATCACAGAAAATGATAAACCTATTATGCTGATCCACAGTGTCCTGCTGGGTTACAATGTTTAAATCCTTTTGGATCAAACTGAAAATGTCCTGCATATTTAAAACAAGTCTCGTCCATGGGGCGAAAGAAGCTAAAGAAGTGAGCGCTGAGTGACACTCGTCTGGAAGACAGTGATGTCGAGGGGACGCAGAGAAGAGTGGTGGCCGTGTTACCAAGCTCGATCTGCAGTCACTGTTCCTCCATAACTGAGGGGCTGCACTTCCTCTTTGATGAAGGATGCAGGCGATCGCCTGCAGCTCTTCATCAGTCTGCATCATCTGACCTGAAGATATCAGCAGCTGGAGCTCTTCATCCCTGTATGAAATGTATGAAGTAAAGGAAAACAAACTGGAGCTTAATGCATAATTCTAATATATTAAACTTATTTTTGTAGTAATGGCCATTGTTCCTACTGGTAATAGGTCTGTTTCACTGTATGTCTCTGTAGGAAAAACACAGGTGTACAGTAAATGGTCGAATTAACGATGGCTGAACTGTATTTAGTGCTCTTGAATAAAGCAGAGCCATTACATTACAGTTGTTTGTAACACCTGTGCTGTTCGTTCTATGACAAGTCAAAATGTCTGCTGTGATCATGAGTTAATTATTGAGATCTGAGATGATTCCAGCCATTACATTACCAGCAGTGAAGACCAAATAAAAAAAACATCGAAGTTGTAGCTCCAGAACTGTACTATAAAGGCATGACTTTGCATTATTGATTTTATATAATGTGACAGTTGCCAACTTAAATCTGCTGTAATTGATATTTTTATAATAATGTATTATGACTGTGAAAACAATGGGACAATGTGAAACGGTCTGTTTCAGTTAAAGCTGCAGTGGGTAGAAATCAAGCAAACATGATATTTCAGAAACATATTGTAGTTAGTGTTTATCTGTAAAATGAAAACGTTTGTGACCCGGCAGCCATGCTGAGATCTCTTGAGGAAATACTAAGCACCACCCACCAGCTGGAGCACAGCCAATAGTATAGCTCCCTCTCTGAAATTATTTCCTGTCACCGTTATTATCACCAGAACAGTAAACACAGCTAGCAACTAGCATGCTGGTGAACATAGTGTAGCATTTAGCAGCTAAAGATTGAGGTAGTTGTTGCTGGAGACCAAAAACAGAGTTAACCCTTTATGCCGATTGTTGCGAATTTGCATCATACTGCTTTGATCCAAACTGCAGCCAAGATAGTGTATGCATTCCCCCAATGCTGGTTTGTGTATATTCAACACATACCTAGGAACGTTTCGCAAGCACCGGTTTCCTGTAGGACCGGTCAGAGTAAGATCTACAACTGGTTTATGGGTTTAGGGTTAGTGTTTAGTATTAGGGTTAGGGGTTAGGGTTACCCATTCCATGTGCTATAGACAAATTAACAATCTCCACTTTTTTTTAGCATACTGTTTGGTCATTCAGACCTTGTCTGAGTTCAGATTTTGAATGATTATGCCCAACACTGACAGTAAATTGTATGTTTAGCAGCTATAGATTCAGATATTTCCCTCAGGAGTTGGTGGAGACCAAAAACAGAGCTAAAAGCATAATGGACTTACATTTGTTATGTGGCCAGAAATACATTTAATATTAGCCTACGGTTTGGTCATTCAGACCATGTCGGAGTCTGACACTTACACTGGCTATGTTAGATGTAGACGATTAATATTTTTGCTTGGTTGGCCTAACTAGCTTAGTAACCACTTACAGAGGGAATTAGAGTTAGACTGAGGACTGCTTATCTGCCAGTACAATATAGACAAATGTTAAACTACCAGTTTTAAATGGCACCCTGGAGATTGCCAACAGATGACAAGGTGTTTGCACCAGTATTATTGTCATATTCTGTAGAGTCAATAGTGCTGTTGGCATGTATCTTCATCTTTCAAAGGATAATGCCCAACACTGGCAGTAAATTACATGTTTAAAGTGACTAAATAGTCATGGCTACTTTGTTGTGGATGGTGTACATTGGCTGGCAATTTGACCAAATAACATAATATATAGGTCTAAAAATAATCTCCTCTTACAGACAAATATAATTCCATTGTGATGTCTTCTTTCATTTTTTTAATCCACTGGTCATTTTAAGAGGTCAGACAGCCCTTGAGTGTCTGTTAACAACAGGATGTACTAAAACTGATTCGTTAGCCTTTCTCCACTGGATGAAACAGTGTGCGCACACACACACACACACACACACACACACACACACACACACATACATTATTTGGCCACTCACCCCTGAGCCTGAATAAATATCGGGGCCCATCCATCCGCGGAGACAAAGACGCAATAGGAAACTTTCAGCGCTCTGCAGTAACTAAGCAACCGCTGGATGAGTGACTCAGGAAAGGAAGAGAGGAGCTGACTCACAGCAGCTGTGACGTAAAGGATGTAAAAGGACACACACACTACTGTATGGTCGTGCACACACACACACACATGCGCAGTATGCAGTAGGCGGTAAGCCTGTAATCTGCCCTGTTTCGGGTAAATTAACACCTCATTGTGTAACAGGTGGAGGGGCTCAGGCCAGGGAAAGACAGATAACAATAACAGCAGACACCCAGAAGTCCCACCACCACAAGAGACATAAACACACCAGACATTCAAAGACTCCAGCGATAACTAATAAAAATCGAAACAATACCTTTTCTTGATTCCTTTGTCACTCCATCTCCTTTTAAAAAGCCAATTCAAACCATCCAGAGAAATCACCAATGTTGCTCCATCCCTGATGTATTTGAACTCTGTAAAAAGAAAGACAGGAACATCAACTGATAGGCATTGCTTCCTGCTGCATCATGATGCTGCAAAATGTGTTGCAACTGCATCCAACCACGCATGACACCAGCATATTTCTTTTCCTACCTTGCATTCTGCGAGCCCCACTCATTCCCCCGGCTTTTACGGCAGGACAGACGGCTCATTGAAGGCACGGAAAGAGACAAGCTAAACATATGGACAGAGAGAGAGGAGATACAGGGATGCATAGGAAAGGAGAGGCGAGGAGGTGGGGGATCGGACGGGACGGAGAGTGAATGAATGGATGAGGGGGGAAATTAAATAAGGGGTTAGAGCCGAGGAGGTGAGGGATGGGAAATGATGAAGAGGAAGAGAAAGGCTGTGAGGACAGAGGAAGGACAAAGAGCTCACATATACAGTAGTCTCCCTGGAGGCTGCTGGCCTTTCTGCAGCAGCAGAGTGCTAGATGGGGATCAATAACTTATCTGGTCTAATGCAACACAACCGCCTGGATGACAGAGAGAAACAGCAGAGTGGATGTCACAGTGACACAGACAAGCCTTACTGTACAGTATTTCTTAATAACTCTACCTCATGCAAACACCAGTGTGGATAAAGCAAATTTGCATTTACTGTTATATTAATGCAAGAACAAACATGTCTTATAGTTTCCAGGTTGTGAACTAATTGAAGGATTCCTCCGGTTTGTTGTGTATTCATCGCCATAAATAAGGTTATATGTACATGCTCATAACAGCATAATCTGTCCATTTCTGATCTGTCCTGAGAACGTTGCTCAGTTTCTTCAGTAAAACGAGTAATAGATTAATATTGTTTATTTTGTTAAGTTGATATAGCAATTCATATAATGATCTTGATATGAATGGCTGTTCAAAGAAGATTCATTCTGCCTTAGAGTTAGGCTGTATGATTTTCGTCCCAGTTATTTCATCCCACCTTTAATATGATGAATATCATTTAGTCTGAATACATCTTTAATTTAGAGCTGACATGAGTTCAGTTTACAGAATCAGATCATAATCTCATCTAAACAAAATACATTCAATTCTGTAGCATGGAAATGATCAGATTTAAAATGTAGTTTGTATTTGGGAAGCCCTTCAGTCTGTGTGTGTTTTGGTGCGTGGTGTCACCAGATGTAACAGTGAACATCAGCTCCCTCTAGAGGTTGGAAGCAGAACTACAGGCAGCTTATAGCCACTGCTGAGGCAGAGGAGGGAAGTGCAGCAGAGCTCTAACAGTAACTCAGGCTGGCCACAAAAAACCTATAAAATATTAAAAAAAAATATAAACTGACAATAAGCAGAAAATTTAAATAATATAATACTGACAAACCTGGCCGATTATGTACACACTTACTGTTGCTGTTACTGACACAGCTATAACAACTGTTACTAACTGAAACAAAAATATTCTGTAACTCTTCATTTTTACAGGTCTATAAATTTCATGGTAATTAGGTGATAATTAGCAATAACCTATTTGAAATTTCTGTGGAATTACAGCCAAATTATCCCAGTGAAAATTAAAAATTATTTTATTATAAACATTATTTAGTAGTTATATTCTGATTATTATTATATAGCTGGTAGTTAATTTAATGCATTTCCAGGAAAATAATACAGTTAATTTATATGTCTGCTGATAAAAACATAATAATTAGCAAATACGTTCTTTGAAATTTCATAAAAACCCTGAATCATTACATTAACTACCAGGTTACATTTGTGTAGACTGTAAGTCAGATCAGTGAGATTTGTGCCTGAGCTGAAGTGTCGTCTGTTAGTTTTCCACCTCCGATGAAAAGCTCAAGCCTCGTGGCCCTATTTTAACCATTATAAGAATGATTAAATAATGTTCATAATAATACATTTCTGAGGTAAATATTGAGGTAATTTGGCAGTAATTTAAAAAAAATTCAAAATCAGTTACTTGCTAATTATCACCGAATTACCATGAAATTTGCAGACCTGTAAAATAAACTGATGCTACTCCTGTTACATCATTACTACTGTTATATTTGTGCTATTACTACTACTACTGTCCCAGCTGCTACTTTCTGCCGTAGTCAGTTACAAACTGTTGTATTCATCATTATCATCATCATGTAACTTTCAATCCAACACAGTTCAGCAACATGCAATATCCAAAGTACAATACCTCACTGTTTTTATAGGTAAAGAAAATACATATTTTCTATTGGTCTTTTTTTACTCTTCTTTATTTGTTGTATCGTACTGTGCAATGACAGTAAAGGAATTGTATTTACTTGTATTCCAAACATCCACATTTATTAGGAAGTTCCCGCTGGTATAGTCCTCCCCCTGGCAACAAAATCACTGATGCTGGAGTTCTGCTTTACACACCCAGACAGCATCAGGATGTTGTTCCCAGGAGGCAACACTGTCACCATTCAGTCCATCTCTGGTTCCCAAGAGAGGGGAAAAGAAGGGAAAAGAGACATAGAGATGGACAGATGGTGTTTCCATTCGACTGCATCAATTTTCCTCTCTTTCCCTTCCTCATTTTTTTACCACCGACCTTCCTGTCACCTCCCCGTAGGCCTACAGTCGTCCCCCGTGGCATCGTGTCACCCAGCAACCTGCACCCATGGACCCATATCAGGTCAGCCAGTGCCGCTTACAGTACAGTGTTTCAATATAGTCAACTCTTTTTTCACTGGACTTAGCAGTACGTGTGAGGGTGCGATGCAGTCGCCGGAGCTGAAAGCCGTCTCACTGGCGCAAAATGGGAACTTGTTCCGGCACAATCTATTTTCACATTGGAGGGAATGATTGATGTGGTGCTGTCTGAGTTGCTCATAATCCGATATCTCGACAACTTCTGCATCCAAATGTCAGATGAATGTGTGATACCTCTTTGGTTTCAGGCCTTCTGAGTGACCGGGTGGAAGCCGAGGAAGCCCAATAGTTGTGTTTTATTATCTGCTGTGGTAAATTTAAGCAGGAGAAAGCAGGGAATATCACTTCACCATCAAGCAGGCTAGTATGCTTTCCAACTGGCCAGACGTCCAACTATCTCGTCATACCAAATGTTTCAATCCCACAATTCCCTGCAGCATACAGGGGAAACTTGACCTCGGGGGCATCAACAGGTGAACTAGAGAAACGAATGTGTCTGTTGTGCTGAAGAGGGTGAGAACAGGCCCAAGCACCTCAGCTTGAACTTTTAATTAATTGGTTTGGACCTACTATATCTTCCTGCTCCGACTGAGTTGTAACATCCACACAGTACACGCCTAAAGAACTGTAGAACTATCCTTTTACACTGCAGGCGCAGAATCATCACATCCAGACGGCGAGTGACACCAAACAATCCGTGAGAGGGGGGTAATTGGAGATCATTGGGCTTATTCTGAGCATGCAGGATACACGGTGCTTGAGGCCTGAAGAAGGAACACATGGAGATGGAGTGGGGAGCTGCAAAACGCTGTGGGTAATACGGGAAAGTGAAACATCCAGTCAGAGCGCCGGTAGTGCTGTTTGCAGCCTTTATTTGGACACAGCAGGGTCCCAGGGCTGCAGAGCAGAGAGGGGCCGAGAGGGAAATATGACACTATAATGACAACATTCAGAGTGGTAAACATGTCACTGTTGAGTACATATTTGTTCAAGGTGCGTGGCTTCAACAGTAATAAACTGCCCTCTTAATGAGTGCATTGAATGACTAATTTGTTGCATGTCAGCACTAAGTGATCCACTACATTGACTCTCTTTAAAAGTCATTTCTCAATGACTTTTCTCGGGAGATTATAGGGTCTTAAGCGTGTTTGCTGACAGAGACTCTTTAATATGATGACATAAACGTGTAATCCATCTCAGATCACTGGTGGAGTATTTATGAGCCTCTGTTGACAGCAGTACACCTGCTCTTCCTCAGTCCAGGCCTGAGAGGTCTGCCTGCCTGAACTAGCACCCACCGCTGCCAAGGGCACTGCCATATTGGGAGAAGTGTGAGTGTGTGTGAGTGTAAAGAGAGGGGGAGTGTGTGTGTTTGTATGTCAAGGTGTAGGCTATAGAGACAGAGCAGTGTGAGGAGGGAGGGTCTGTGGTGGGAGGAGGGTTTGGATGGGTGGGAGTAAGTCTATCTTTATTCATTTCCTGGTGCTATAAGAGCACGGATTACCGACAGTCATTTATTACTCCATCATTCACCATATAGAATCCATTTCATGACAGAGGGAGAAATAAATATCTTGTCTGCACAAAGTGCTTCTGACTTGGCAGAACAAGACCTTGCTGAAAGACAAAAAAACGAAAAGTGCTGACACACAAAGGTGCCCTTCGTGGTAAAAAAAAAAAAAAAAAAAAAAACAACATACCTGAAAGGACCTTGTACAGTGTAAGGAAGAAACCAGCAATACATGAAAACAAACTTTTCTGACCTTACTACCATGATTAGTGAAGTACTGTGAAAATTGGTCCTACTGTGACCTTAATGTCTACTTAATGCTGTAACACTTTATTAACATACAGTAGGACCTCACACCTTAATTTGATTCGATTTCTGCCATACCTGGACTGTGGGTGGAGGGTGGAGGGTGGCACTTTGTCCATTTCCCAGTTCTTATTTTTTTCATGTGTATTTGTTTATGGAAAAAATGCCAGTTTGCTTAAAACATAATATACCTTTAAGTAAAACACATGAAAGTACAATATACCTATAGAGAATACGTGTTTATACAGTAAGCTATACACTATACACACTGTTCATTCATTTTTCAGCTGTGTTTGACAAAACCTGCAGAATTTCAAAATAAAAGCTGATTGGAAATTGTTGCCTCACCTAAGTTATCTATAGGATTTAAATCTGTTATTTTTCAGTGCCTACATGTGTTAATTAATTATTATTAATCCATCGATATGACAACAAAGAGCAGAAATGCTGTTTTCCACTTAGTAGTTACTGTATTGTATTATGTATATGCTATGTATCACAGCATATGTCATTGCAGTGTTCTGCCACCAGACGACAGTAGGGTGTCGCAGTTTGCCTTGGCAGGGGTGATATGGTTGAGGATTTTTGCACACACACACACACACACACACACACACACACACACGCTGAACCTTGGCATAGCAAAGCCATAGCAAATAGCAATGATAGAAAATCTAAATGTTTTCCTTTTCCTTTGCAATTTTTAGTTTTATGTGTACAATGATCACACTTACACTAGTTACTTTATTGAAAAACACAGCTTTTAACACTAAACTATTATATCAGCCTGGTCCTAAAGCCAGTGGTGAAAGGCCTGTGCCTGTCTGTCACTTCACGTAGGCCCAAAAAGGTCGAGCAATGACTGTGTGTATGTAAACACTTGCCTCATCCCATCCTGTAATCAACCCACAGCGAAGGGAGCAGCTAAGCAGGGCAAAATGACATTTCAGCAATAACAAAAAGCTAACACACAATCCACAACAGACACACACACACACACACACACAAGTGAGGAGGAATTGACTTGAAATGTCAGGACTGCCGACCTCTGACCCGGCGGCACACACACTTCAGCACACGCAGGCCCGAGACAGCTGTGGGTCTCCTTGAGTGGTTTAAAGTGTTTATGGAGGAGCTGAGTTTGAGCGCTCGTTGACAGAGCTCTCATTTACTCCACACACACACACACACACACACACACACACACACACACACACACACACACACTCTACCCTGAGCAGATAAGAGCAGATCTGTTTCAGCGGCTAATCTTAAATGTGATGAGGTTTACAGAGGCCTGTGGCATTTCAATATACATATCTTTATTTGGGAATCAGATGCAGCCGGGGGGTATATCACACTACCTCACACACTATAGGAACAGGAAACACTATGCTTTCATGTCAAACCATTACTTTTAAATGGAGGCTTGTTAGGGCTTGTAGATAACTGTCACATTGAGAAAAGGCTGCTCAGAGGGAATATATTTTAGGGAAGGTCTTAGCTTCCATGTCCCGTACATCCACCTGCCCAGCACACCTATAAATCCAGACCCAGCCCCTCTCCCTGACACCACTATCTTTGCTGTAATCCGCCCATGCTCCTCTCCTCAGAGACGCCAAAGGGGGTCCCTTACCCCCCCCCCCAAAAAACCCACCCCCCCCTTCCCCAGCAAAAAACAAACCTATTACTTTCAAAAGGGGGGGGGTTTTTTTAGGCCGGGATCCAAGTAGAAAAAAAAAAAAAACATTTAAGTCATAAATGTAATGAGCTCAGGCTGCTCCTTAGTTACAGCTCAAACAGATAAGAAATAGAGGGGCCAGGAACAGAAGAGAGACATGGCTGTACTTCACTTCTGTGCATTTAACCGGTGTTTCTTGTTTGCAGTTAATCGGCCAGGCTGAGCCACCCACCAGGGCTGCAACGGACGAGCAGGTTTTTAATTTAAGGGAAAAATTTTGTGACGTTTAGAGAAATATTCTTATTCGTATTTAAGACCCCGTAAGCGTAAAGTTTCTGAAAGCTCCGAGGTCACAAGTTGTGACGTGTTTGTTGACATTTTTCGGTGCAGAAGTTAATATATTGTAATTTTAGTGTAATATTGTTTTTCTTGGTAATTTTATAATATGTCTGAGGAAAATGTTGACATTCCCAATGGCCTCATCTTTCTCCTTCATTTACATTTAGCTTACAGACATGAAATTGTAGCTATTTAATCATCTCATTGTTAACTCTCGGCGAGGAAGCGAAAAGGTGTTTTTCCCAAAATGTCAAACTTTTTTAATGAACTGTATTTATTTTCATTTTGTTCGCAGATAATTTTATAATAGAAATATAAGGCCACGCACCTTGAACAAATATAAAAATAAGAGTTCAGCTGTTCTTGCCCAATCAGGAGGCTATTCATTGTTGTATTGGATTTCCCTCCGGGGATTAATGAAGGTTCATCTTATCTTATCTTATTGTACTGGACCTCTTTTACCTCAAGACTGGGAAAGTTTCGGTGCATTGAAATGGTTAAGTCTGGATGCCACGTTCATAGTGACCACATACAGTATAACTGTCAATCAAATTAGTCAAGGTCTCACATATTAAGTCAAGGTCTTTAAGGGGGCAAGACCACTTTGGATTTATACTCATTACTACATTTTTATGTTATGTTTTTTCACAAGCTGACACTGAAGCATAGAGAAGTTATTTCTTTTTCTATATAAGAGACTACTGATAAATATCAAACCAGCATAATTATACCAATCAGCTTTTAGGCGTGTGTTTTATAAAGCCAGACTGAACACAGAAAACAGAAAATATGAGGTATAAGGTAAACTGAAAGGCAACGACATGCACGCTGTATGCATACATACATAAATACATGCATGGCCTGCGTACAGGCGAGTATACACACTCAAAATAAATGCATGTACAGACGCAGACTCTCACACATCCAGTCTTGAGTGATTCATGTCAAAACAGAGTGATGAGGAGAGTGCATAGAGACACACTGACAGCCCCAGACAACCACACACACTGAAAGATTGGTGCCAAAACAGAGCAGTGAGACGAAACTGTTAGCGAGAGTGGAGGGAGGAGCTTAAAGGGTGTGTTGGAGGTGGTGTGTGTGTGTGTGTGTGTGTGTGTTGGGGGGGTGTCTTGGCTGAATTTGAGAGCGTCACCGGCATGCCCACACCACAGCTGGTCAGATAGAAATAGAAGAGGCAGTAACCGAGCCCAGGAAAGAGGAGGAGCTTTCTTCGGGGAAGCATGGATGAACAGGTCTCTGTCCAAGAAGAAGTCAAACGCTTCAGACGTTACAAAGTGACATAGAGGTTTAGTTTAGCATGCAGCGAGACATTAAGTCTAACCTGATATATAAAATAAGTCTGAAATATGTTGTTCTTAACATTTTTTCTATTCATTCTTCCCACAAAGAGAAGGTTAAAGGTCATAAAACCATAAAGTTTCCTCATAAATGGCTCATGAAAATGGGTTTATTGGTGTTAAGACCTTATCCATAATGCAAAGATGTAAAAGATATATGAGAGTTAAGAACAGGGCAGCAAACAACATAATTAACAATGACATTATCAAATAACCAAGCGGTGCACTGTGAAACTTTAGAAAAGCAAAATATTTCTGCAAGTTTCCCATCCTCACCTTCCTCCTGTTTCTCTTTTAACCAAGATATCCACTTGACAGCTCACCATTTAACTTTTCGGACTTTGCAAAATTTTATTTTAGTATGCATAACAGACAGTCTAGTCGTGCATATGAATAAATAGTGAGATGTAAATGATCATGCAGGAAACCAAAGCTTATTACCAGCTGAATTAATGATAAAAAATCAAAATAATTGTTTTTTGGGTGGCGATCCTCAGGCACAAAGACCAAAGGCCAAGGAAACAAAACGACCACAAAAGTTATCCAGAGCAACATTTGTAATTAAACTAGTTTTGAAGTACTCACAAACATCATTAAATAGTAAGTTGGGTGTACATATATGGCACTTTTTTAACCTGAAATGGACAAATTCCTTCGCAATGTCTCTCTAATTTGGAGAAATTGTAGGTTCAGTTATTACCTGTTATAATGATGACTGCCATGTAAGCCAAGTCTCACATAATAAATCCCCATAAAAGTCAGTATGTGTGAATGAATCTATGATACATCCTGTCAAAGTGTCCTTGAGCAACACACTGAATGTCTACCAGCTCACTCAATCACAAGATAAGCTTTGTACACAGACTTGTATAAACCAATTCAGTGCAAAACAAGAAAGTGTCCAATACTGTCTGACTCTTTCATTTGTGTAAAATGCAACCAACCATCTCTTTGTGTGATACGGTACATACCTCTGCTGGTTTCCATGCCCTGTGCTGATTGTCCTATCGCTCCCAACACAAATGGATTAAAAAAAAAAAAAAAAAAAAAAGGGCAGAATGTATATCAGGAAAAGTACATAATTTCAGGTCCAAGTCTCTACGTGATTTCTATATCTACACAAAAGGCATTCCTCAAATTAAGCACAGTAGCGCTTTAGGCTGCTCCCTGTCTGATTTGTTCATGAGACAAGACTTTTCTCAGGTGTAAGACACAAAAAAAGTTTCCTATTAAATAAAAAATATATACTGCAATATTCCCTGATCATGTTTCTCGGACTCCTCCCTGCTGCCTGTCTGTCAAGAAAACAACCAATGCAACGAACTCCCCCAAATTACTACGTGCACAGGGCCGTCACCCCCATCCCCATCCATCTCCCTCTGTCTGTCTTTTCCTCTCTGTCCCATCCCCCCTCTTCCTCCTCTCATCCACCGCTCCATCACGCAGGAAGCCTGGTCTTCCTGAAAACAAGCATCGGAGCGTGGAAAGGGACAAGGCTGAGGGGGGCAGGTACGTGAGGGGGGAGCAGAGGATGTTTTTGTCGGTCCTCTGCCCCTCTGGTTGCTGCAGACCTCACTGTAGTCCATCCTGAGGAAACCGGGCTCACGTCACCCCTGCCAGGCCTTGGGCCCACATGTGCTGCCTCCTATGACGCAGTAGCTGCAGCGCACCAGCAGCCCCTCACACATGGGAGCTATAAAAACATACGTGGATAAAAACTGTGGAAAACGCTGCTTTTACAAATTATAGCGAGCAAGACAAGTCGACACAAAGTCACACTGAGTGCATTTCATGAGTTTACACAAAAAGGGGTCAAATGTGGTATAGAGAGAGACTGTGAGGAGGATTTGTGTTTTGCCACAACAAAAATCTGTCACTTTGCCAGCTAACCACACTCCTCAGCAGGTGGTTTTCCAGAAACTCCCAAAAAAATGTACAAATGGTGCGAGTACATGCTGTCTTTTGTTTGCAGTTTTAATGTGAAACCCTGAGCTCATCAAAAATATAAATTGTAAAAAGAAGAAATCATGACTTTAAAACCCAACAATATGCTGTTGCATCAGTTAATTTCTGTTGTGTCCAGTTTTGGTGTTTCTTAGGTTTTAATTCCAGCCAGTGTTGTAGCAGAAAGGGGGAAAGGAGAGAAAAAGCACAAAATATGCCTTTTCCACCCTGACAGGAAATGAAGGTGGGGAAGGAGATAAATGAGACACACCTGTGAGCTGGGGGAAGGGAGATCTAAACTACAGCAGCATGGAGGAGGACATGATGTGAAGCTAAATTCAGTTTTTGGACATCTTTGCTCTTAAAAGACAACAGTGACATATACTGTATATAAATGTAAAATGTGCAGCAAGTGAGCTACGAACTGACTGGATCCAATAAACCTTCTTGGAGAACAAGGCACGGCCGGAGGTGTGCTGATCCAGGTGGATGACTGGAATCTGGTTCATCTAGGACCTGTTTGGATATTACTGTGATCTCCTCACGTTTGTTGGGCCATCAAGATAAGTCTCCTTTATCAAAACTCTCCAGTATTTAAAACATAATTAATTTAATTCAGTAAAAAAAAGTTCCTGTTTTAGTGAGATGAGGTTTTCATTTGACCAGTTGGCCTCATTCAAATGTTTTGATATATCAAGTTGCTGCAGTTGTGCCAGATCTTAATACGTTCACTGAGCCTAATCATAGTATAATGCTGTGTAAAGGTGTGAGATATAGGATATGCATCACTAAATCAAAAGGTGTTGCATCATGCAAACTAGTTCTTCTATAGAGATTAATTGTTACTAAATGTTTGCACCCAGCAGCTGCCACATGTAACTGTTCATAGCTAACTGAATTAACCAATGAAGCTAATGTTAGACTGAGGAGTAAAAGAGATATTGTCGACACATCTGATTCTTGCTGAAATTCTGTTAAAGGTGCTAAATATAAGATTGGGAGCATTTCTGTTGCCTCCGTATGGCTCTCAACATGGCGATGCTGAGCCAGCCAAGCCCCCAGGAAGAACGCCGGTCGTTAAAGACAATTTTCATAGTGGCCAAACGGTGATATTACAACTTCTGTTTCCGTCACATGATGGCGTCTGGCCCAAAAAAACTCCCATAGACTTAGACTGGGAAATAGACATCTTTAACTCAGCGGATAATTATTTTTTTCAGGTATATCAGCTTCCCAGTACGAACACTAACCTTTATTAAGTTGTAAAATGCACATGGAAATGAGACCCACACCGAGGCTGGAACGAGGACTGGGGGGTGGAGTCAGCAAGCCGTGACGACAGTGTGACGGTTGTGATCCGGTGACTAAACCATGTGACCAAGTGGACGCTACTGTGCCTACTTCAGGGGCCCAGCGGATGCGAATGATCACCAGATGACTGTGTTAACCTGAGGGGGAACCAGAGGGTGGGTGCTATTCTTCCACAACGGCACCTTCGGTCGGGACAGTGTTATCATATCAGCTGTAACCACTGTATGAGAGCAGAGCGGCGGCTGTGAGCTAGCCAGTGGGGAACGCTCACATGCACAAGCATGCACTAACAGCATGTGCAGCTGGCCGAGATAAGTCAAAAAAGCACAGAGAAACTCTGATTACAGCACACACAGATGGAGAGACTTCATTCCCTGCTCAGGCAGACATTACCCCACTATATCTTTACACAGCAAATAGATGCTTGATGCGATATTAATGCTCTGGATATCGAATAGGACCCCTTTAAATAATGATGTATAACTGGGGAAGATTTTATAAATAGCCTACAACAAATCACAAATTACAAAACCTTTCTGCCAACAGAGTTAAAACTACCTACTACCACCAGCTATCTTAGCATGATCAGGTATTTCATACTCAATCTAAACTACATAAATACTACTAACTCTAAAACACATAGTTGTATACTAAATATTGTTAGCTCCAAATTTCTGAAAGTTATGTTGTAGCTTGTGACTTCCTATTAATAGTTGACTACTTTTGACTGGACACTGCTACAAAGGTTGTTTTTTGTTTGTTTTTTTTACTTTACTGACATATTGCTTAAGTTTCCGTAGTGTTACCCTATTGAGTAAGTTACGGTAACATTAATATAAACTCGGCCCAATTAACCCACAGTGCGTGAGTGACTGTCATCATATTTCTATAGCATTTAAGCATCTTTTTAAAGGAACGCCCACTCATTTGAGAGCAGCGCTAAATGTAGCACGTGGGAACAAGGTGACTGTGAGTGGAGACAGCTCGGTGGAGCGCAGCCTGAGAGAGGCCATAATAACAGGATGTTTACAGCCTGCGGAAATGCTGCCAGGGACGACTACGAGCAGGCAGCGAGTGTGGCTGGCAACAAGAGCGAAGAGGAAATGCAGGCCAGCCAGGTTCCCTCCAGATGCACCAAATATAACCTCACTGACTGTTTACAGACAGATGCTACCTGACTGGGGTCTATTCGGGTAGATTTAAATCCATTGTATGACCTCTGAACCCTGGAGAAACCACTCTTGAGAGCACAGTTGTGCAATGACAAGATTCTCAGTGTTTCAGCCTACACACACACACACACACACACACACACACACACACACACACACACACACACACACACACACATTCGTGTTTCCTTGACTTTTGAGGACATTACATTGACTTGCATTCATTTCCTGGAGACCTACCCAACCTCTAAGTGTAACTTTTACTTGCCTAAACCTAAACCTTACCCTAACCTCAACCCTAAAATATAATGTTTTACGTTATGGGGACGTGCATTTTGTCCCCCAAGGGAAGGAAAGTCCCCATAATGTGACTGTGTAAACAGGTTCATGTCCCCACAACATGTAGTAACACACACACACACACACACACACACACACATACACACACACCGCCATGTACTTCTATCTTTGTGAGGACACTCATTGACATAATGCATTCCCTCGCCCCTTACCCTAACCTTAACCATCACAGCTAAATGCCTGACCCTAAACCTAACCTTAAACTAAACCTTGTTCTAACCTGGACCTTCAAACCAAGTTTGAACCCTCAAAAAGGCCTTTGAATGTCTGTCTGAATGTGAAGACCAGCCAAAATGTCCTCTCTTTCCAAAACTGTCCTCACTCTGATGGTCTAAAACTGAAATTGGTCCTCACAAATATAGCTATTCAAGAACACACACACACATATACAGTGTTTCCTGAAGTGGTCATCTGCAGGTGACAGCAGACAGAAGGACACTGGTGGTTTCTGACACCCGAGGTGGGGGGTGAAGCCTAGTCACCATCACCAGTAGTTTCTTTCTGCCCATCAGGTGCCGTCAGTGGTCACATATTGCACCAGGCTGCTACATCCACCACCACAACAGCGGCTCCACCATCATGGCTATCACCGACTTTCTCGCAGCCTGGGACATCACTTCAGCTATTAATGCTTGCAGAGGTGAGCGGACGGTTGGGGGATTAAAATGTCTTTGTCAAATAATGTCAGGCCTTTGTTTCTGCATCTCAAAGAATAGGACATCACCAGTATCCTTTTAACTGTCTGGATCTAATAAAGTTTTATCTGTGATTTTACTTTCAGCGAAGGAGTCCTTTTGCCCGAAGATGTTTTTCAAAATAGTGGGTTTATCCAAGAAATCTCCAGCAGAGATCGAGAGGGTCTTTAGGATTTTGGACCAGGACAAAAGCGGCTACATAGAACAGGATGAGCTACAGTTGAGTTTTATACACAGAAAATATCCCAAACATCCATCTATAATTCATGTGTCAAGTTGCATATCACCAAACTGTTGGTTGTTTTCTGCATTTCAGCGTAAAGTGCAACACGTTTATCCATCTTGCTCCCTTTTGATTGTGTGTTTGATGTCCTTGTTTTTCTGAATGTGCTGCTTCATTCCTGCTCTTCATCAGACTGTTTCTCCAGAACTTCTCCAAAGGAGCGAGGCCCCTGACTGCAGCCGAGACCAGAGGCTTCCTGCTGGAGGGGGACTCGGATGGAGACGGGAAGATCGGCTGGGAAGGTAAGATAAGATAAGATGAAGCTTTATTAATCCCCTGAGGGAAATTCAGGTAAGGTAAGGCAGGTCTGAGGGGCACTTCACTTTAGATGACACTGCATTTCCTACAAACTGAAAAATGCTCTTTGTTGAATATGGAGATGACAATACCTCTCATGGTTTTTCATATTTATGTTAAGAGCAAGAATAGCCAGTCAGATACAAGGATTTACTCTACAGCTACCATGTTGTTCATTCTTTTTTTAACCCTTACGTTTTACTAAGTGATGTTATTCTGCAAGAATATATGTAAAGCAAGTAGCAATTATATTGGGAATAATATTATATAGAAATACAATTATGGAAAAAATACTAGGAAATTGGCTGAAAAAGAAACAAAAAGAAAACTAACCTAAAAGTGCAGACAATTCATTGGAAGTGTCTGCAAACAAAATCAGTGCCAGCTTTATTCATGTTGTTTGTTTGCAGAGGACATCCTATTTAACGCACACGTGGTAATCCTGAAAAAAATCTTAAGTTTGTAAGTAGGAGTAAAAGTAAAGATTTTTTTTAAAGTTTATCTTTCACTGAAGACCAAAATTCACATTCAGCAGTTTGATAAATATGGGTCTTGGTGTAAACCAAGTACTAGAAAGGACCAGAATCCATGAGGAAAACTGTAAATACTGAGAATAAACCTCAGTTTTAATTTATGTTCAAATTTTTCACACAGTACAAAGTATAAAGGATATTTTACATATCTGGAACAATGTTATGCTAGACCAATATTTCCTAACCTTTCATTCCTCTTTGTACTGATGGTAAATGTGGTACACATGGAAGACTTGGCAACTTGTACATGAATTTACATTAAATAATCACAAAGAAGGAAAAATAAATAAACAAACAAATAAATAATAAAAATAAAGATAGAAAAAAATGAAAAATAAAACAAAATAAAAAAGAGAAATAATAATGATAGTAATAATAAATAAATCAGAAAAAATATATATGTACATACACACCCATACATATATACAGTATATACACACTGTACACACATACTGTACATACATATAAAATAATAATAAAACCATGATACATATTAAATTTCAATTTAAATTAACTTACCCTTTGCTGTTAATATGCCCCTCTTTTATCCCTTTGCTGGCTTTCACTTTGTTGCTAAGCAGCTTAAGTGCAGCAACAACGATCACACATTCAAAGTGTCACTGCCAGAGCTGCACACTTCAGTCTGTCAGGTTCATGTTTGTAGTTTCATGAAATAAGAGGATGATTATTCGCAGGAGTCTAAAATAAAAGGCTGTCTTTCTCTTCCAGAGTTTTCTGCGCTGGTCAAGTCTTCATAAAACATGCGTGGCCCTATGATTTGTTGTATGGTGATGATCTCAGGACGGACCTCTTTTTATAATGTTAGCTAGCTACAGTAAATTACAGACTCCTCCTTGGATCTTATGTTTCTAGAGTAATATGTTTTAACATAAAGGAATGTAATAAAGTGATTAACGTGTCTGCTATGTGTCTCTCCCTGCCAGAAAAGTGTCCAAATAAATGTACTTTCCTCTATGAAATGTTTGTGGGTTTTTTCAGCGTGTTGCTAGTTGACATGAGCATAATCGTCTCATGTGCCTTGTGGTGTTATGATGATGTTATATTGAGCACTGGGAGAGGTCCAGCCGGTGGGGGGGCGGGAGGTTTTGGTTTCTCCAATTAACGGCATGAGCAGCTTTCCACCGTGCAAATGAAGTGTTTGTCATTCTGGCAACCTCACTTTGACACCTTAGATGGGGTAATTCGGTGTGAAATGTATGTTTGCACTCAGACGACATGAACTCAACATTTCGCCCATTTTCTTTGAAATAGCTCTGCCAAGTTTAGATTTTGCTCTTGCGAGCACTCCATAATGTATGTGCTCTGCGTACTTCTGTGAAAATAATGTGTTTTCAGTTTTATATATGAATGTCAGACAAAAGACTTGTAATATATTGTAACTCTCAGTGAGAGCAGCAATACGATTTAAAATGCTGCATTACAAGTAAAAGTCCTCTGTTCAACGTTGTACTTAAGTTAAAGTACAGAAGTATTAGCAACAAAATATACTTAAAGTATGAAACTGAAACTACTCATTATGCAGAATAGCTCCTGCCAGTGTTATTATTATCTATTATCTATCTATATCATTATCATTGATGCATTAACATGTAAGTAGCAGTTAGCTGAGACTAATTTTGACTGCTTATTATCACTGCTATCTGCAGCTATCAAATACATGCATATACCATATATGTATAATGTATAGTATTCCCTCTGAAATGTATTATGTGGCATTAAATTTAAATACTCAAAGTAGAAGTACCTCAAAATTGTGCATATGGTAAGTACAAAATACCACCAATATTTTTTATTTATTTATTTATTTTTTTTTGAAGATCTTTTGCAGTATATTTCCAGGGAAGTTTTACTGTACTCTCTTTGGCATTGTGGGTTCAACCACTACAGCAGATTGTGTGTGTGGAGGGGGGGCACAGCTGGATTAGAGACTCTGGCAGACAGAGAAGTAGCTCTACGATGGGAGGACAGGGCGTCTGGCAGAGAGCTTCGGCTGCTGGGGTCGAGTGCTTCCAGTGAGAAACTCTGGAACGGGACAGAGTTTCTGTGCCAGTACGTTTACAGGACTTCTGTCAATGAGGCACATTTATTTCTCAGATGGCAGAGGATATAGGTCACTTCTGTATCTGCTGCAGCGAGAGGGAACAAACTCCTGCTCCCAGGTGGAGCATTAGAGAAACGTAGTTAACTCAAAATCATAAATTATTTTGGGCAATATAAGGGCAAAATTAATGTCTGCTGCAGCTGTGAGTGTGTAACAGTCATACATGCTTTTATATAGCATGGGAAATTAAGGTTTAGCTTTTTAAATATTACACTTTTTCTCACATGTACATTTCAAATGTAAGTAAATGTAATGTTAGGGTGGGAGGATCGTGCTTTGCTGTCTCCAGTTGCAGACGTTCTTACCCGTGCTTGATGGGTTTCTTCCCCGCTGCGAGATATTTGTAATTTAAACCTGATATTGAAGAAGGGCAGGAATAGTTACAGTATCCATGGCCGAGTCGTTTGAGGTGAGAGACCTTACTTGACCACAGCAGATGTTAAAGGCTAAAGATGACGAGTTTTATTGAGCTTTTAACAAGACTTGAACATTTATACACTATTTATATATTTGTTTTTTTTTTTGTTTTTTTTTTATTATTTTTATATATATATATATATATATATATATATAGTGTGTGTGTGTGTGTTATATATATATATATATATATATATATATATATATATATATATATATATATATATATATATATATATATATATATATATATATATATATATATATATATATATATATATATATATATATATATATATATATATATATATATATATATATATATATATCGAACTGGTCAAACTGACTGACTGACTGTGTATTATATAATTATATACCCATAGGTTGAATGTTTTTAATACACATTTTATGATGATTTGTACAGAAATTTTAAAAATCTGTTGAAAAATCTATTATATGTGATCAAATTTGATTTATTATAAAGATATGCATTGGAAATTATTAACAAAACTTGCTCAATTCAAAACAGAACAATTAAAATTATATATAAATAAGATAAGAATTATGACATTATTACTAATAATAATAACAAATACCTCCCCAGTCCCTGCTAAAAATAAAAATATAGAATAAATAAATTAAATAGAATAAGAAATAATGATAGGTCAGTATTAACTCTACATCTTATTTGTCACAGGATAATCTCAATACTGCCACCTGATGTTTCACTGACACGTAACACCTGCAGCCGTCATAGGAGCTAATATGGGCATGGAAAGACCCCCTGGACGAGTTCCTCATTAAATTTCATTGTCTGGTGTAGTGTCTGAGAACTCGGTGTCATTACGCAACCACACAGTGGTTCCCAATGATATCAGTTTTTGGTGTTTCCTAAAATAGCATCTCAAATAGTTTCATCACCATAAGGAGAAATGGTCTGAATGGGTGTAAGCTCCAAAAATAAAACCTGGCTGATGGCCCTCAGCTGCATGTAAGTTGATTATGATCATAGGTGCTATTAAGTTAAAGCATTCCAATGGATACCACCGGCCATCCAATCAAACCCCTCCCCCTCTTTGGCTCCTCTGTTTACACCCTCTGACAAAGACTAACGTAACACTGATAAAAATGCGTTCGGTTTTCCAGAGAGTTACCTATCAGGCTTAAATAGCTAAATAGTGTATGGCCAGTTTCTGCAGCTTTCAGTAGGGTATATGTGTGTATAAGCAAGAATCTGGCAATATAATACGCATCATGATACAGGGGTTAAGATTTAAAATATTTTGCAGTATGTTGCAATACTGTAAGCAGGGTGATATATTGTGATACTTAATCATACTGTAGGCAAGCTGTTATATTGTGATATATTGCGATACTGTAAGCGAGGCGATATATTGTGATATATTCTGATACTGTAAGCGAGGCGATATATTGTGATATATTCTGATACTGTAAGTAAGGCAATATATTGTCATACATTACGATACTGTAAGTAAGGCGATACATTGTCATACATTATGATACTGTAAGTAAGGCGATACATTGTCATACATTATGATACTGTAAGTAAGGCGATATATTGTCATACATTATGATACTGTAAGTAAGGAGATACATTGTCATACATTACGATACTGTAAGTAAGGCGATACATTGTCATACATTACGATACTGTAAGCGAGGCAATATATTGTCACTCATTGCGATACTGTAAGCGAGGCGATACATTGTCATACGTTATGATACTGTAAGTAAGGCGATACATTGTCATACGTTATGATACTGTAAGTAAGGCAATACATTGTCATACGTTATGATACTGTAAGTAAGGCGATACATTGTCATACATTATGATACTGTAAGTAAGGCGATATATTGTCATTCATTACGATACTGTAAGCGAGGCGATATATTGTCATTCATTATGATACTGTAAGTAAGGTGATATATTGTCATTCATTGTGATACTGTAAGTAAGGCAATATATTGTGATACATTCCGATACTGTAAGCGAGGCGATATATTGTCATATATTATGATACTGTAAGTAAGGCGATATATTGTCATTCATTGCGATACTGTAAGCGAGGCGATATATTGTCATACATTATGATACTGTAAGTAAGGCGATATATTGTCATTCATTGCGATACTGTAAGCGAGGCGATATATTGTCATACATTATGATACTGTAAGTGAGGCGATACATTGTGATATATTCTGATACTGTAAACGAGGCGATATATTGTGATATATTCTGATACTGTAAGCGAGGCGATATATTGTCATACATTGTGATACTGTAAGTAAGGCAATATATAGCATAAATCTAATTTCACTATAAACTAATTTAATATAAAGACCACAGCACCCTATGCCTAAAATCTGAGTAAAAAATTTAACTTTTTTATGCAATCAGACCAGTGGGATCGGATAATAATCTGACATGATATCACAATACTCAATATTTTCAATATTCTCTTACACCCCTTACTTTCATTACCAGCCCTGTTACGTTGAGTCAAACACAAGAAAAGAGAAATGCTGTGGGTATACTCCTGTTGTGATCCGCATAAAAAACAACAGATATAAAGGCATTAGACAAACTTTTTTTTTTTTTTTTTTAACTCGGTCACCACATTACCGTGGCCTGTGATAATCAATCACAACAACCAGACTTTTCTGACAACTGGAATGCAAGCAAAGTCAATGCAGACATTTTACGCATGCCAGGTACACACATCTCGTTTTCACCCAAACTTTACAGTTCAGATGCATGTGTAGGTTATTAATGTTGTTAAGTACAGCGGGGGGTTGTGCTTTGCCGTAGGCTACATAATCAGAAACAATAACATTGCATTTTATAAATGATCTCTTTATTAAATAACTTAAGCAATATATCTTAGAAGGCTTGTTTGGCAGCGACGTAAACTGATATTTAAAAAGGGCATACACATAATTAATTTTATAAACATCACAACCATCATAGTAGAAAGTAGAGAAATTCAAAAGTCACATTTAAAAAGTTTAATAAAAACTTAACATGACAAAAGTCTTGAATACATAAATACATATAAAATTATGTCATTATTAAGTTAAACCTGTCTGAAAACAGAATAAGTAGCTGTAATAACTCACACTATACAATCCTGCCTGATAAGTTTGTAAGATAAAAGTTTACCTCATTCTTCCCTCCATGGTGCTCTGTACAGTTTAACAGATCAAAACTACACGGCCACAGAGTGCGTTTCACCCAAATCAGCAGCGTATATTATTAGCCCTATGCAATATCAAGCACTTTTGCATAGGCCTACACTTAGCCTACCATTTAAGCATCTTCATTTATGTGCATATAAATAGAACAGCTCTGTCTACTGGACACATTTTTTTGACCGACTGCTTTGACTGCTTTGCGCACAGTGTCCATTACATAGCCTATGCATCATATTTCGGTCCAGTGAAGGTATATAAGCCTGTGAGGGCGACTGAGGGGGTTCACTGCAGTGAGCAGATTCATCCGAGCGAATCCACTCTTAGTCTTACGGATAACCCTAAGGTGAGTTTCACTGAGGAGCTGCAGACCTTTACTGCCTGACTCAAAGAGTGTTGCAGGGCTTCAACTTCATGCAATGGGATATAAATCGAGGAAAGGGCCTCACAGGGCCAGATTCTGAACGTCAGATACTCAGAGTTTGGACTCACTAAGGAACCAAATGGGAAAAAAAACCTATTTGCTGCAAAGGATATTTGATCTTTTGCCTTGGAGGGCTTTGGTTTTGGGAGAGTTGGACTACTTTTTCTGATCATTTGTGCGTTGTCTTTTGGGGCTACCAGAGAGGAATACTCACAGAGAGGAGCTGTAAAATATATTGCATGCTGTCATGATTACGTGTAGCTCTTTAACTTTGAACACTGTGACCTAAAGAGCAGGAAGTGAAGGAACATGCTTTATACTTTCAAAGTAAAACTGCTTAACTCTGACTCTGATTAGCTGCAGCTGAACTGATGAACTGATGACTTGTCCTCTGCTCTCCTCCCTCAGCTAAAACAAAATGGCATTAGCTGGATCCCTGAATGCGGCTGACATCACTGCAGCCCTTGCAGCCTGTCAAAGTAAATCCCGCCATGAACACAACACAGCATGCAGTGTTACACCTTAGGAGATGATAACTACACATGCACAAAACCATGCACATCAGATCTGTGTAGCTGAAGGTCCTGCTGCTAATACAGAATCACATTATCACATTACAGCCAATTAGAGGGTGCCCCTTGCACCGTTTCTGTATTGAACACCACACAATTATCCTTTTCAACTGGATCAGTTGTGCAGCAAGCATGCAGAATGTCACTTTAATGCAATTTCTTAGCAGAAAGCATGTATTTTAATTTGCATCAGTATAGCCACTTTAAGTAAAACACCTCTGCAAATGAAGCTAAATTACTGAATGAGGTTGGCTGACCTTGTAAACGAGGATCGGTGCTGCTGTGAAACACACTTCAGTTTGTGTTTGATATCATCTGCAATGCCCAATATGATCTCTCACCTTGTCTCCTCGCAGATGCCGACACCTTCAACCACAAGGACTTCTTCGCCAAGGTCGGCCTGGCTGCCAAGAGCGCCGATGACATCAAGGCTGCCTTCAAAGTCATTGACCAGGACAAGAGTGGCTTCATTGAGGAGGATGAGCTGAAGTAGGCACCTTCAGTCTGGGCCAAATTAAGTGCATTGCTGCACTGCAAATTTTTTCTGAGAGATGACTTCAACAAAATTCTCAAAACCAGTCAATTCATGATCTGGCAGAACAACTATTCATTTCTGTCCTAAAGGCATATATTTACTGTGCTACTCTGTGATCTCCCTCTCCAGGCTGTTCCTGCAGAACTTCTCTGCCTCTGCCAGAGCTCTGACCGACGCTGAGACCAAGACCTTCCTCAAGGCCGGTGACACCGATGGCGACGGCATGATCGGAATGGATGGTGAGAAAACCAGAGAAACTTTAGAACTGGTGACTTCTGATATATGCAAAGACCTCCAAAGATCTTGAAATAACACTTCTCTCTTCTCCCTGCAGAGTTTGCTAACATGGTCAAGGGTCAATGAAGAAACTGACCAACACCTTACTTCACTACTCTAAAGGAACAACTTGAGCCAAGACATACACCTCCTCTCTTCTTCTCCTCTTCCCTCTCACTCTCTCTCTTCAGCTCTACACACCAGTTTTATACACTTGACCTTTTTTTCCCCCTCCCAGACCATAAACAAACTGCCCCCCATCCCCTCTTTCTCTCTCTCTCTGGCCATGCTCACCCCTTTGCTGTCCACGATGAATGTACCTGACTGAAGTGTATAGCGTGGTTGACTTGTGTCTTTCTCTCTCTCTCTCTCACTTCTGTCCTCGTTTTACTATGTGAGTTTTGCTTACTGTGAGATCAGCGATGATGCACTTTTATGGGAAACGGACAGACGATGAGACAACAATAAAGGTTCTTTTTCAATAACACAAGTCTGACCTTGGTCTTCATACGGCTGTGAATCAGCGAATCAAAGTAACAAAAAAATTGTTTTTGACAGTAAAAGTAATGCTGACAGCTTCCTTCATTTTGTTACAACAGAGAGGATGATTTACATGATAAATCTGGCATCAGGAAACACATTTCACAAAGTAAATCTGACCATTTTGTTTAGATTGATCCACTAAATGACCACATTAGAGCAAGTGATCTAAAACTGTTTTTTTTTTTAAAGGAAATCCTATCCACAGAGACCAGAGCAACCATTGTGGCAACCAGTGACAGCTAAAATGCAGATCTAATATAACAAGAGCACATGGAGAAAAGTCAAAAAGTCAGCAAAGTGTCTCAGTAACATGCATTATACAGCAATATTTACCTAAAGATTGATAACATTAGCTGCCATAAGCTACTGGTCATAGACTGTAGCCTATATATTTATGGGCGATGCATCACTACTTCCTCCCGCTGTACAAAAGCGAAGCCAAAATATGTTGGAAATGGGGGCTGCCATCTTGAGATCCAGAGTCTGAGCAATAGTGATCGGGGGACTGAAGCTACGGTATCGAGGTCCCGCCCAAACACCCGTCCGTGCCAATCACGGCCACAGCTTGTTAGCATGAGCCACCTAGCTGCAACGTTAGCGCCACATAGCTGTTTGGCTAGAAAGATGCAACTAACCATAATATATATATATATATATATATATATAACTATATTTATGATCACGTTGATGCATGCTCTATTATACAGGTTATGATTATGAAAAGTTAAAGTTACATCTCCTTCTGAGTCTCTGGCTGTGCAACTGTCGCTCAGGGGAGCTGTCAGTCATGAAATAACTAAATAAAACCAGACTTTTATATTCGATTTACCTTTTCGTTTGGCCCATGTCTCATCCAGTATGGAGGAGGCAGGCTTTATGTCCAATACTGCAGCCAGCCACTAGGGGGCCATCAAGGTGTTTTGGCTTCACTTTTGGGGAGCTGTCATGTCATCCATCTTTATATACAGTTTTATTGCCTATGAATTAAACTTAAAATATGAGTTATTTTGATACACAGTCTCACTTTAAAAGTTGCTTTTCACACTATCAATAGGAGCATTTGTTGGAGGTCTCATCCAGCTAAAGGCTACAAACTAGAAATCACAAGATTAAACCTCTTCAGTCTAGACTCCCATGCACATAAACACACTCACACATACCCGACTCCTGCCCTACTTAATCCAGCTCTCATCTTGCACAGTGTATGCTGAACCTTTAATTCCCTGGCATGACATGTCCCAAGGAAAGATGGCTCTGCATTGATGGGAAGCAGCCACAGGATGGCGCCTCTGATCTGTCAATGAGTCACAAGACTCAGCTTGATGGTTTTACATTGCAGACTTGGAGGCTTGGAAATACAGTAGTTCAGTAAGTTAAATAGCTCACTTTTTTTTAGTTTAACAGCTGATTTTGAAAGTACTGAAAATGCTGCCACTCACAAAGTGTTAAATCAGAGCTTCACTGTATGTGATACATGTAAGAATAATGAGGTTTATTCCCCTGGTTCTCGTTACAAAAGAAGTATCCCTCCCCTCTCTGCTAATGTCATTAGTGCTGACTGGATTCACAGGAGACGCTGCTGTGTCAGATGGTTTGAAAGGCTCCCCTTTGCAGACAGCAAACTCATCACTTTAGGGTGGCCTGTTGTCATGGCGACCAGGTGCAAACCTTAAAATGCCTCAGAGTCCGTCCGACCCCTCACCTTACAGTAGGACAGGTATGTGTACATGTGTTCATTATTTCATTTATTTGTTTCACACATATAAGAAGACAATAAAATACAATTTAAACATGAAAAGAACGAAAAGGACACAAACAAAAATCACCAGTACATTTTAGATATTAGTGTTCAAATCATTTCACATATAAAATATACAGTGTAAAAGTTCAAACAATACAAAAAAAACACAAAGAAGTAGGAGTACTGGTGTGTTATAATTGAAAACCATCATAATAATACACTCAGCTTCACAGTCTTCCTCTGATGTTATAAATTGATAATAGGATACCAGCACATTGTCTTTTTAACACAACTCTTCCCTCAGCTCATGTAAAAATTATACCAAAATTTTCTTTTAACCTACAGGTAAATAAAATACACAGAGAACAGCCAGAGAGATTTATAAACCTCATCTTTTACCAACAGAGCTCGTAATAATAACAGTGCGATACATCATGTCAGATGAGGATAACAATCCCCTGGTGGTGACTCAGGATGAGTTGTGACCTGCTGCTCTGCTCATCTGAATTTAGGAGATTATTCACAAAGAGAGTAAAGGGTCCTGATTAAATTTGAGATGTTGTAAGCTTCTACGCATGCACCTGCAGAGAGAGAGGAGGAGGAGGAGAGGCAGGATGGAGAAAGGGAAAGGGAGGGCATGAGGGAAAAGTTGACTGGACAAAAAGCACAGTTTTATGACAGTAAGGGAGAGAGGGGAAGGAGTAGAGTGGATATAAACAGTGAAGGTTAATTGGGCAGGTGAGCAGGTGAGGAACACGAGAAGGAGGCTGTGGGAACATTTGATCCGTTTACAGGTTGGAAACTCAAGCATCCTTCGGCTCACGTCCACCTCGGCGTATATAAGAGAGAGCCAGCTGTCAGCAGCCACCACAGAGCCTTATCTACCTGGCTATCTATCTGCTGCTCTTTGGACCCGGAGGGAGAGGAACCTGAGCCAACAGCGGTGAGTCCCACAGCTGCACAGGGAAACACAGGTGTTGTCCAGGTGTGTTACACCTGGCTGCTCTGTTAAGCTTGGCGGGAAGCGGGGTGATCAGTGGAGCTTTATATTTTATTTTTCACTTTATTAGACATGCTTAGCCTTAGTCTGAAATTCTTGTTAGCAGACTAACTGAACTGTGTTTTGCTACCAAAAGAAGCTGAGCATTAATTTTTCTTATGAGCATCGATTTTCTTATGAATAACATGATTTGTTTTCAGCTCACTACAAACGTAATCCTATAAGATGATAAAAACACCAACATAATATTTGGACTCCTCAGGTTTTATGGGACTGTATGAAAATTATTAGAGGTTGAGTTTTTTGTGGACTTTAATAGCTGTAATCCACCGAAAACAATCCACAAATGTGCGCCATGATCCACAAATATTTATCCACAAACATGTATTTTTTTTATTAAAGTCAAATCAACAAAAATACAATTTACAACTACGCATAACATACTCTGTAAACACATATTTGAATTTCACATAACAATGTTGCAGGCTTACATGTAAAGTGCTATATACACATATGTACATGTGAATTTGTGGATGGCTTCCTTTCTATTTGTGGGTCACCTGACATTTGTGACGTCCCCTCTTATTGTGTGTATCATTTTGTCCAAATCTTACTGCAGCAGGGGTGGCAGGATGTTTCAACTTTTTCTGATGATTTATTTATCTTTTTCATTTATTCTGGGGATAAAATATGTATTATTTTTAGGAAAAGGGACCGTTTTCTTTTGTTCATAAAATAAAATAGAAGATTCACTCTCCCTTCCCATCCCAATAATTTGTGTACAGTCCCTAAGTGCCAATTATCCCAGCCCAGCCTGTCCAATTAAACAGTTCAAGGGTAGCAAATAGCCTCAGTAATTAATACATGTGGAGGCCAGGGGGAAATCCAACCTGGAGAAGCCTGATGAATCAGACACAGATCGTAACATAATTATTATGAATTTATGAAACAGAATACATGAAAACTCTCAGGCAGCATACAGTATAGCTTTTTTTGAATTTACCAAAATATATGTAAGTTTGTGGTTTCACTGATTCGCTACATTTTTTTTCTGACAGCTCAAGCGTATTTATGTCACACCTGGAGTTTTGATGGGCCGTGATATTAACCTAGATACATCCGCAAACACAGAAAAAGTTAATCCAGCATGACACAGATATGAATTGAGAGCAAATCACAAAGCCTGAAGTGGGTGAAGAAAATGTGTTTGAAAGAGAGAGAGAGAGCATGTGAATAATTTACAGAGCTTTTCTTTCTGGTCCTACAGGACCAACATGTCGCTCACCTCCATTCTTTCAGCTGAGGCCATTGAAAATGCTGTCAAGGACTGTCAAGGTAGCATTTCCACACACACACACACACACACACACACACACACACACACACACACACACACACACTGGACTAAGCCCTGCCCTACCAAAATTTGAAACTTCTCATTATTCATTTAAATACCAGCAAGCAAATATGCAGAATATGTGACTCATCAATCCACCACTTCAACATTATGATAACATCTTCAAAGGACCAATAGCTTTATCTTTATCTGACTAATTATGATAAAATGCACAATAATCCTGATCCATCCAATCGATCAATCAACCTACTCATAATCTGCGTTGCATTTAAATCTTCTATATGGCTGCACTGTTTTCAGCATTGTACAGTATCCTCTCCACTAAAGTTATATCCATCTTTAACTGAATTTGAAAGGGTTTTCAACCATCTTGTCAGGCATGTGTCCACAGGACTTAAAAGATAAAAACAGGGGTGGAAAATCCCTGGACAGCAGCCACACACTGTTTTAATCTCCACATCAGCTCCCAACCTGCATGCTGAACCTCGTGGGTGTGCTCTAAACCTCGTTATATATCTATGGTTGTGTGTTACTGTGTGTGCCTCCAGCTCCGGACTCATTCTGCTACAAGAAGTTCTTCCAGCTGTGTGGCCTGTCGTCAAAGACGCCCCAGGAAGTCAAAGACGTCTTCCAGATCCTCGATGAGGACAACAGCGGCTTCATCGAGGAGTCTGAGCTCAAGTGTGTGAAACAGTGATAGTTACGATGCGTGATCTATATGGTTTAATGCTTCTCTCTGAGCCACAATAAACCTTAACCTTTACTTGCATAACTGATGCTGTCACTGTAAATACAGTAATGCACTGGAAATGCCAAACAAAGCTACTTCAAGAAACATTTTCATATAAAATGATTTGTAGTAAGATCTAGAAGTAAGTATACAATGTGTGTGTGTGACAGAAAGAGAGATTTAGTACAATAAGTCACACAGTGGTGTTATTGGATGATGGCACCATTAAGCCGTCTCCTAATAATCCACTAACAGGCAAAGTGTTGTTGTTGCCTCTGTGTTATATAATTCACCCTGAGGGGTCGACTCCAGCCGTGCAATTTAGGAAATGGTGCAGTTAGGTATTTTTAACACAGCTGACTCAAATATATAGAGAAAATAATACTCTTTGTGTGTGTGTGTGTGTGTGTGTGTGTGTGTGTGTGTGTGTGTGTGTGTGTAGGTACTTCCTGCAGCGGTTTATCCCCGGGGCGCGGACCCTGACTGAGGCAGAAACGAAGAGCTTCATCTCAGCAGCCGATGATGACAGTGATGGCAGAATTGGAGCAGAGGGTCGGTATCTGATTTCTCAGACTGTATTTTGTACAAATGTAGGCAGAAACAATCTCATTGGTTGGACTCAATTTCAGTCGATGGGGTCAAATAACCGCAATCTGCGTTTTTTAATATACTGGTATTTCAAAAAATGCATTCTGGTCACCATCTCAATTTGAAGCAAGTAGTTTGTCTGGTTGGTATTTTGCGCTTCTAAAAAACTGTGGTGTTTTGGACCTGCTCACCTTCTGCCTTTGAAAACCCAGTTTGTAGCTGCAGCACTCAGGTTCAAATTTGGGGAAAAGCGTGTGATTTCTAGGGAAATGCAAGCACGTTTACTCAATTTTAAAATGTTAATTCTGTTGCAATTCAAGGTTTTATACTCTGTTGTTCTGCCCACTGAGGTTTAAACCATTGAGATCACTTCTGCCACTCCAAAAAAAATGTGTCATCAAGGACTGACTGTAAGAGTAACAGGCATAAGTTGACAAGTTATTTACATTAGCTTTGCACATCATGTTCAGTGTCAAGTACATGTGCATCTATGAGGGCAGGTGATGCTTTGCTATTTTGCAATATATTGCGATACTGTCAGCAAGGCAATATATTAGGGTTTTTTAAAATTTGATTTTAGGAAAACTATCATAGTATCCAGAAATACATAATTTTTAGAATAGGCAAAAACAACAAAGGTATATTACGTGCAAACAACTGTTTTTTGTCCCAAACTGCTGTCCCAGTACCCATAGAACCCATTTTCATTTATATATCTTGAGGTCAGAGGTCAAGGGTCAAGGGTTTTTTTCTTGCCAAAATTTAGCGTAAATTTAAAGGATTATTTAGTCTTATTCCCAGCAAGCTAGTATGACATAGTTGGCACCAATGGATTCATTAGGTTTTCTAGTTTCATGAGCTTTAAAACTGAGCCCACTATAACCTCCAAAAGCTCTAAGAGTGGACAGCGGGAAGTCAGATTTTTAAGAGGTTAAAAATCAATACAGTGTTTTGGACAACTGATATAGTATCCTCCCCCACCCCTCGTGATCCCTAATGGGATAAGCGGTTGAAGATGGATGGATGGATATAGTGTGAATCGATATTTTCTTACACCCCTACTATGCATAACAATGCTTAACTGGCATTTTTACTGTAGAGGTTTGGTTGAATCCATCTCTTGAGCTCAGACTTAAAGTCAGAAAATGTTCAGTGTTTATTTGCTGCATAAAGGATAAAGGATTTAGACAATCTCAAACAATGTTGACCATCACATTCAGTGATTATTTTTGCAGATGATTTCAACATGCTTTCCTTCCTCTAGAATTCCAGACTATGGTCCTGTCCTGAGTTTAGCAGACAATAAGAGCTCAAGTCTTCAGGTCTTCAGTCTCCGTCCTCATCTCTGGAGTCTTCTGATCCCGGCTTCCATGACTAGTGATTTCTAACGTTTTCTAATAAATTCTGTGTGCGCTAATTGTTTTTTGAATGACCTTTCATCCATTTAAAGACAGCAGACTTTTGATGTCATGTCTTTCCACCCTGTTGGTTCATGTTTTGTTTTCTGTGCGCACCCCCACCTCTGTCAATGAATGAGATGAATAAACGTGGAAACACAGATCACCTCGTTGTGCTTATCTCTTCTTAGAATAATAAGATGTGTAAACAAATCCTCATATTGTATATTGCATGCATATGTGCAGCAATAATGCATGAATGTACACAAATACTAGCTGATCCTTAAGAGCATAAACACATGAATGAGAGAAATAGATAGATAGATGATAGATAGATAGATAGATAGATAGATAGATAGATAGATAGATAGATAGATAGATAGATAGATACTACTTTACTTTTTTCTCTCTATTTTTAAATTTTTTGTTCTCATTATTTTGACATTGTGTGGAGCTAAATGTGATCTTGATTTTTTTTTTCTCTCCCTCCCTGCTCCTCTAGGTGTGTACTGTCTGTTTTAAATATACACTTTAAAAAAAAAATGGAAATACTCTTTAATGTACTTGCTGTTCACTACTTCATGCTGTGAACATGTACAGTGTCAATGTCTCCAAATAAATAAATAGAAACCTTTTTTAAAAGGTAGTACAGGCAGTACCATAGTACAAATTGCAGCTTAACACAAATATTATTGTAGGAACCCACATCATTGCACATTCAAAAGTACATTTAATAACCCAGAAGTTATTCAACTCGTGCCTCCTGTACCGACTAGGAACCTTTATTTGGCTTGAAATCGAATCTACCCGAACAGTTGAACTTGTGACACCGCGCTGTCTAAAGCAGGAAGTTAAGAATGTAAAGTATGGAATGATGCGGCATCTCCTCTCATTGATCTCATCTCCTCATTTTTTTATTTTTGTTTACTTCGTCTCCGCCCACGAGCCCCCGACCGTGTAGTGTTTGTGTCTGAGGTGAGTGTTACCGTCGTGTCGCCGTGTTACCGTCACGGGTCACCGAGTTCTGCTCCGCCGGGATTCCTGCAAACACAACCCCACTGCTAGCACAGACAGCTAGCCAGCTAGCTAACTAGGTAGCTGCTCAAACTGACCTAACACTGGCCGAGTGCTGTTTTAATAACAGTTATTACCAAGTAGTTGGACTCGTTAACCTACAGAGCCGCGTGTGTTGAATTCATTGAGTCATAATTTACAGAAACAGCGACTGTGTCACTGTCCTGTCTCCGGGTTTTAGCTCAGCTCTCAGAGACAGTACTGGCTTAACCACAGGTGGTCACCTGCGTTGCTTAATTTATACTAATAAAACACACAATGACAGTCACAGCATGTTATACACGTGTTAAACAAACGTAAGTTACCTCCTAGATGCAGAAAGGTGTCCAATGATAGTTATACTGTACATTACTAAAGGAAAAACAAACCCCCTGAATTTATCTAATGGCTGCTAGCGAGCTTTACGTTACTTACATTCATAAGTCTGATAAAGTCATCAGACGTGATTGTTGTGATTAAGTTACCTGCCTCTGTGGTCCAGCAGTTTCCAGTTTATTAGGGACACCTAGCTAAAACTAATGCAGTCCAATACAGCAAAGATAATAACTCCTGCCTTCATGAAGGTTATGCTCAGTTTTTGTTTTATATTCAACTTTGTGGCCACTTTTGAAGCCATAGTTTATGATGCAGAAATGTTTGAAATGTTTTGCCTTCTACTGATAGTTTGTCCACCGTATTTATATCTATGAGTTAGGGCTGAATGATTATAGCCAAAATGATAATCAGGATTATTCGATCAATGATGAGATCATGATTATTTACTATGATTAAACATTGATTTAATGATATATTAATTAATTACATTCCTGCTAATGTATGAATTAGGGCTGCACAATGCAAAAACCTGACACTGTGATATTTTTTGTATGCGATATATGTTGTGGTATGAAAAAAATACAGGAATACTCGCCCTAAATATTGTAGGCTACATTTTAAAGTTATGACATCAATGTGGTGCACTTTAAGAGCAAAATTAAAAAGCTAGATTCATCAAGAACGTTGCTCTTGTTGGTGGCTGGCTGTTAGTTTAGAAAGAGCTTGATGTGATATGCAGCAGTTTTCTATGAGTTGAACACACATTTTAATCACCAGTATTGTATGGGATCACGGTCTTAATAAAGGCTCATCTTATCTTATCTTATCTTATCTTATCTTATCTTATCATGTAATTGTGGGAAGCCAAAATCGTGATCATGATTCATCTTGTAGCCCTACTGTGAGTGTAGACTTGATTAGAAATGCTTTTCAGTATGTGTTGTTTTACTTAGGTGCACTAAATATTCTAATAAATGTGCATATTTTTTTGTTTCATGCAAAAAAAATGGATTTTGTTTCTTAAGTACTCACTCGTAGCACTATGCAATGGCAAGAATTTGCTGATATATGTGGTATTTTTTAAAATCTAATTTTACAAAAACTGTCATCGTATAAAGAACACACCATCATATGCACAAAACAGTGGGATCTGCATCTGCCTTTATGAGTTAATCTTTGCATGTTAAACTATTAGGTTAATTAAAAATCAATACAGTGTTTTTGACAATCAGTACAGTATCACAAAGCATAATATTGCGATACTCAAGTGTATCAGTATTTTCTTACACCACTACTCACTTGTCACTTTAATGCACTGTTAAAAGTAAATATTTTTTCCACCACTGTCTGTAGGTTAGGGGTGCTCCATTCTGACAGCACTACTTCCAGTACCTCAAATCAGTATATCTGCCCGTATCAAGTACAGATCTGATACCAGTGTTCTCCTTTACTGTAATGTAAAATCCATATAGCTTGCTGCATAATCGATCCACTATTGTCAGTATTTTGAGAACTGGTATGTCAGATGATTGAATCCCTGCTAGTATAAATGCCCTCTGTACTCCGAGCTTTGACCTGATGCACATCAACTGTACTCAGTGGGTGTGGCCTTTCCATTTAGAAGTCAAAAATGATCTGTGTTACAGTATGTGATGTTTTCATTCTGCAGGCGCACGGCATGCTAACCAAACTGTCTTTGGAGCAAAGGAAATCCAGACACAAGTTACACTAATGCTGATGCTTAGGTAAAGCATGCATGATTGCGACGATGCAAGGCCGACACTGATATGCAGAGGTCTTTTATCTGTTTCTGTCAACTTTCGCTTTGTGTCTGTTACAGTCCCAGAATGGCCTCAGGAATGCAAGAGAAACAGTACACGCCATCTTTGCTCAATTTTTTCATTTACAACCCGACGTTTGGACCACGGGAAGGAGAGGTGAGGTCAATTCCCAGATGAAGAAATGCTAAACACATGTTGTACAGCTGAACCCGTTTATTATGGTAAGTAGGAAAACATTTGGTTTGTAAAATTGCTCACTCGTGGTGTTTTTTTATTTTCAGGAAGAGAAGAAGATCTTGTTTTACCACCCAAGTGATGTGGAGAAGAACGAGAAGATCAGAAATGTGGGCCTTTGTGAGGCCATTGTACAGTTCACCAGGTAAAGTGTTCACTACTGTACTTTCAACAAAAGCAGATTATAGCTACAGCCAAAACATTTTACCGACTAGGTGGATTTTGGTGTGTTTATTTAGCCCACTGGCATGAATTTAAAAAGTGTCTAACTAGACACTGTAATTCAAATTTCACGGCTTAGTTTAACAAGCTGTGTTAGTGCCATTTTTTTTAACCTAAAATATAACAGAAAAGGAAAATTTTGCAATAAGTGACCAGATACACACTGATACACATCTCATATTTGTAAGAGGAGCTGATTGTCTTGTTTGGTTGTGTCTCCTTTACTTTCATGGTCATGTCTTCTGTCTTCCAGGACGTTTTGTCCAACAAAACCAGCTAAATCCCTGCACACACAAAAGAACCGGCAGTTTTTCTTCGAGCCCGAAGACAATTTCTGGATAGTCATGGTATCTTAAAGGCTTATTGTACATTAATTGTTCGGTATTTACTATGTTTGCCTAGACTCAGTTGACCTTCTTTGGAATGCAATTTAGCTAATCCGTTTTTATCTGCTGTTTTTATTTCAAATACGTTCCTCAGGTGGTTCGAAACCCAATGATCGAGAAACCAAACAAAGACGGCAAACCTCCCACAGTAGAATATCAGGAAGAGGAAATACTTGTGAGTACTGAGAGATCAACATCTGTATTTCTTTCATTGATTATTGTCAGTTTAAAGTTGTGCTCACCACGCCCTCTTGACCCTGTAGGATACTGTTTACGGTGCAGTAGTAAGACAGTGCTACAGTATGTACAAGGTGAGTACTAGTATGTTTTAAAATCTGCCATACATTTTCCTCCTCTTCTAACAGACATATAATTGCGCCCCTACAGTTTCTCAAACTACCAATTTGAGGCCTTTCAAAATGCAAAAAGAATAATGTTGTAACAGTGATTATTTTCCTTGTGATTTAGCTCTTCAACGGTACATTTGGCAGAGCAATGGAAGCCGGCGGAGTAGAGCTGCTCATTCAGAAGCTTGAAAAGTTCTTCTACAGGGTAAAAAGCTCATCCATCCATAAAATCCTTATTTCTTAGTGGATATGTATGGAAGCCTTAAACATGATTCAGAAACACTTTTTTCTCATGATAACGTGTCAATTATCGTAACTAAAAGCATAATGAACATTGATGTCGAGATAATGGTATTGTGAATTTCTCCACTGTGAGACTAATAAAGGAATATCTTATCTTATCTTAAAAAATGTTTGAAACATGTCTTTTTAAAGGAACAGTGTGTAACAATTAGGGGAATCTACTGGCAGAAATGAAATATAATATTAATAAACATGTATTCTTCACTGTATAATTTTTAATAATTTAAATGTGCACATAGTTAATAATACTAACAAACTTTGTATAGCATCTTTCATGTAAGAAATGTTGCACAACATGCTTCACAATAAGGGAAATTAGACATAGAATGAACATAAAAACAGGGAAAATAAAACACTAAGATAAAAAATTAGATGAAATAGAACATATGGAATGCATAACATAAGATGGAAAATAAAACACTGAATAATAATACTACTATTAAAGGGACAGTGTGTAGGATCTGGCAGCATCTAGTGGTGTGGTTGCAGATGGCAACTAACTGAGCACCCCTCTGCTCACTCCTCCCTTTCAAGACTGCGGTAAAGTGAGCCGCAGAGTGCAAAACTGTGGTGACGCCGTTCACCTCCATCAGAGGCCGTCTTTACCTTAATGGCACTACTTGAGGAGCGAGAGCGGTCAGACAGAGCCTGGCGGTATCACGGTTTTGCACTCTGCAGCTCATGTTACAGCAGTTTCACAAGCCTGTCGGAGAACTGCTGTGGACTTTGGGTAACCTGAAAGCGTGAAAGTCTCTAGAGCCAGAGTTTGGTTTGTCCGTTCTGGGCTACTGTAGAAACAGGTGGAGCAACATGGCAGACTCGTGAAGAGGACCTGCTCCCTGTGTAGATACTTTATATAAGTCTCATTGTAAGTTAACGAAAACACAACAATTATTAGTTTCAGGTGATTATACACTAATGAAAACATAGTTTAAAATGTTATATTTCTGCTTATAGATCCCCTGAAATGTTACACACTTCCTTTTAAATATATGTGCACATAAAATCAGGGAAACAAAAACACTTAAGATATCCATCCATCCATCGTCAACCGCTTTTCCCGTTAGGGGTCGCGGGGAGGCTGGAGCCGATCCCAGCTGGCATTGGGCGAAGGTGGTGTACACCCTGGACAGGTCGCCAGTCCATCGCAGGGCACATAGAGACAGACAACATATAGACAGACAATCATTCATGCTCACACTCACACCTACGGGCAATTTAGAGTCATCAATTAACCTAAACAGCATGTCTTTGGACTGTGGGAGGAAGCCGGAGTACCCGGAGAAAACCCACGCTTACATGGGGAGAACATGCAAACTCCACACAGAAGAGTCCCAAGCTGGATTTGAACCTGCGACCCTCTTGCTGTGAGGCGAGAGTGCTAACCACTGCACCACCATGCAGCCCACACTTAAGATAATTAAAAAAAAAAAAAAAAGATGAAATAGAATTCTACCATAAAATGAAAATTAAACCCACTGAATAATAATAACAATATTAAATTCAGTACCTATATTTGCAGCTTGCACATATACATTATTAAACGCTACTTATCATTTCTACATCAGTGGTGGAGATAGTAATCTTAGATGAATCTAAGATGAAGACTCAAAGTATTTTGCTCTCTACTAAGTTTATACAGTAAAAAGTCAGTTGAGCTGCAGATGATATAAGGACATTTTGTCTGTGTAAATATTCAAGCTGTTTGCAGTCATGTCTGCATTAGCTGCCTTCGCCTCACGCTACAGTCGCCTCACTGGAGCAAAGCAGCTCCACGCATAAACACTTGATATATAAAAGTATAAAACTTTCATTTGTAATTAGGGAATACCCTTCTTAAGTTAACACAGGCTTCCCTCTCCAACCATGTAACCCAACGACAGAGAGAAAGAGAGAGGCTGTGGTGTACGTATCAGAGGTTGAATGTCAGAATGATGCGGCGCATCAGTCAAAGAGTTTCCTCTGTCTTTATTGCACTGTAAGCAATCGCTTTATAGGCGGGTAAACTAACCGCCCTTTCTCCTGTCCTTCTCTGGTGTCCCCTGTTTTTTTTGTTATGTTTGTGCGTCTGCGTTGTGTTTTCCAGTATCTGCAGACTCTCCACTTGCAGTCCTGCGACTTGCTGGACGTATTCGGAGGCATCAGCTTCTTCCCACTGGACAAGATGACGTACCTGAAGATCCAGTCTTTCGTCAACAGGGTGGAGGAGAGCCTCAGTCTGATCAAATACACAGCCTTCCTGTATAACGACCAGCTTATCTGGTAGAGACACTTGTTGGAACTTTGTATGGGTTTCTATTTGTGTTAATATAGGCCACAACCAAACAAACCTGCACATATTTGCAACCACATATGGATGTAAAATCCCAGCATTGACACCTACAAACACATCATGGCATGCCGGGTAAACAGAGGTGGCATTAAACACGACCTGTAAATCCTCTTTATGGTTAATGTGCTCCCCAACACATCACTTGCTAAGTAATTGCGCTGGCAGCCACCTGGCTCTGCGTGTAAGCACGCGGATTACATGATTCCTAATGAAATGACTCAGTGTGATCTAGACAGACAAAGAAGAGACGTTTAATTATTGTCCAAATTAAGCAGTCTTGCTCTGGAGTATTCATTAAAGAGTAATTACAGCCAGGAGACTCTTTGTTTCAACATATTGCCCAAGATGCATAAAACTGAAATATACTGCGCACATTTTGGTTTTGCATTTTGCCACGGTGTGACGTAAAAGGTGTAATTGTTGTCGTCGTTGGGTCTGCAGGAGTGGACTGGAACAAGATGACATGAGGATCCTGTACAAGTACCTGACCACCTCGCTGTTCCCCAGACACTCTGAACCAGAGGTGAGGAGGTGGGGGTGCACAAGGAACAGATAATACTGTGCTTCTCCTTGATGATGTGCAGTGTAAGAATGTAACATGATCAAAATGGTTTTAATATTAATGATCCAGACAGAGCGTACTAGACTACTGACCGGAATATGAGCTGTGAATATTACTTTACATTTTCACTCTAACGTTTCTTCCTTCTTTTCTCCCTTTAGTTGGCTGGCAGGGACTCTCCTCTGAGGCCGGAGGTCACAGGGAATCTGTTGCACTATGGGAGGTAAGTTCCCTGGTCCCATTGTATGTCCCAATATGTAGTATGACAAATGCAATATGCCAAAAATACCAGGATGTCCTGCTACATCCTGTCACATTTTGCAGTATGCCAGCCAGCATGCTTTTCCAGCTATTCTGAACCACAATCCTCTGCACAGCAGATATATGGCCAAGAGGTCATATATCTTCACGTTATAATGAAGTAGTACAGTATGTCCCAGTTGTATGCATAATGCATGCAGCAGTACATACTAAAAATAAGAAAAAATATTTGATTTGGAATGTAGCCCATGTATCTGTATCTGTGTACCCACTTCCTCTGCAGAGGGTAGCATCAAAATAAGAGTTGGATTTTATTTAAAGGAGCAGTGTGTAGGATTTAGTGATCTAGTGGTGAGGTTGCAGATTGCAACCAACTGAGTTCCCCTCTGCTCACCCCTCCCTTTCCACGCGTGTTGGAGAACCACGGTGGTCTTCAGGTAATGTAAAAAAAAGTTAAAGGCCCTTGCAAGAGTCAGTGTTTGGTTTGTGGCGGACTCTGTGAAGAGGTCCTTATGTAGATATCAAGGGCTCATTCTAAGCTGATGAAAACACAATGATTCTTAGGTTCAGGTGATTTTAGAGAAAGAAAGAAAAAAAAATATTTTTTTTTTAGTCCCAAAGGGGGGAAATTTATTTTTACATTTTTTTTTTTAAAAAAAAAAATAAAAAAAAAAAAAAAATTTAAAGGGAGAGATGTGAGAGGGGGGGGGTGCTCCTAGAAAGGCGCAGAGGGGGGGGGGGGTTGGGGTCTTTCTCAGGGGGGCCCCGGGGGGGCGCAAAAAAGAAAAAAGCCCCCCTCCAACAAACAAATTGTTTTTGTTCTTTGTTCAAGGGGGGATTAAAACCGGGGCCCCCCCAACCTAACCCAAGTCCTTACGGGATGGGCCACCCCCCCCCCCCCTTTACATTAATGAAAACATAGTTATGAATATTATATTCCATTTCTGCTAATAGATTCCCCTAAATCCTGCACACTGGTCCTTTAAATGGCGTCTTCATCAGTCATCAGTTAATTTGCATATCAGAAAAGCATAATCTGGATTGCACAAGTGTTTACACACGCATGTGTGTCTCGGTGCCAACATCATGTGGTGTTTTGTTAATCAGCTTTGCTTGCAGTCAACCAAATTATTTAACTCCCTTGGCTAACACTATCGTGAAGCTGTTGAGCAGGAGGTAGAGTATCACTGCAGGGTTAAAATCCACTTTCTTATAAATGTCAGTGTACATGTTTAATCGGCGTGCATTTGCGTGCTGTTGGAAGTAACTACTGTAGTTTCTGAAGGTGAGGTGGAGCTGCTGCGGTAGTCCAAGTCGGACTCCTGGTGACCTGTCATGGGACAGGAAGCAGCGTTACAGCTCCAACTGGATGACACACTAGAATATAAAGAATATTAGGCCAGAAAAAATGTGGCATCCTTGGAATCCAGTGTGTTAACGACACAACAGTGAGGTCCTTGTTCTGTTTGTGCTCTAATATTTTGGATCAGTCATGAAGGAGCAGGAGGTCAATGGCTTTGGATCCACTTTTAGAACAGAGAAAATGAATCTCTCTCATGTTTAATTTGTTAATTGCTTGATTAGGTCTGGTTTAGTCCATCGAACACTTTGATCCAAGATGTCTTGACAGCTACAGGCCCTGTTGGTGTGAACTGTCATGGTAATATTCATGGTACCCAGATGATGATTCATACCTAGTTCGGCAGTTTTGAAGTGCTTTTTTATAGGGTTGTAAAGATACTCGATCAATACATTGATTCAGTGATCAACAATCCAATATACCGACTCAAAGTGAAAGCACATCATCTTTAATATACGCTTTTATTTTGAAATTCCCTTGTCACTTTTTCTGTCCAAGCCCACCTCCTTCCTACAGAGCCCAGTAATATCTGTCAAATCCCATTTTACTCGCTTTCTGTGAGTTTATATAATACTGAGTGTGTTAAATGGGCGTATGATATCATCTCATATCAGCTGCAGGCCAGTGAATTGAATCAAATCGAATCGTGTTAGACTTTGTGATATCAGAAAGTATCACATCATTGTCCAAAGAATCAATATGATATTGTGTCATGATTAAACTTGTGATTTACATCCCCTCTTTTTATACAATAATGTAAAAGAAATCACTTGTTCCAGCTTCTGTTTTGTTTCAATGAGGATTTCATGGTCGATTTCTTTACCTGAGTTATGATACATTGAATATCGTTGGGTTCTGGGTTGGTTAAACCAAACTAAGTATTTGATGTTATTTGATTTTCCATTTTACACTATTTTTTAGGGGTGCGAGTCACCAAGATATAATATCACCACAATATAAGCTTCTAGCGATTTTAAACATTTTGTGATATGCTGTGATTTATTACCTTTTTTTTGTCAACATCTGATTTATCTAATAAGATACAGTTTTCACTCTGCTCATCACAGTTTTCATTCATATATCTTGAGATCAGAGGTCAAGGGACCACTTTTTAAAATGGGTAGTAAAAAGTAGTGAAAAGCTTTTCCTTGCCTAAACTTAGAGTTGCTGCGTAGCGTTATTTTTGATTCCTTGGGTTTTCTAGTTTCATATGATAGCAGTGTCTTCACTGTAGCTTTAAGGCTGAGTGTGCTACAACCTCTGAAAGACAGAATACCAGCCGTTGGATTAAGAGGTTAATAGTTTATATGATAAAAGATCCATACTTGACGTCTGTGTTTCGATACAATATTGCCACGCAAAATATACCGCTGGATCTTTTTTTTTTTTTCCAACCCTGACTATTTTCTACCATTTTAATAGATAAATTGAGCAAAACAATCAGCAGATTAATTGATATTGAAAAAGTATTGTTAGTTGCAGCCCCACATTGTGATTTTGACAACTCTTGCCTTTCCCTCAGTGGTCATAAACCAAAGTATTAGACAACCTAAATCACTAGAAGAAATATCAGGTCCAGTCGGCTTCATCCTCTGGGAACCATGAACGTCTGTGTAAAATTTCATGCCAACCCATTTAATAGTTGTCATGATGGTAGACGGAGCGTCATTGCCAAGCATAGACTGTACATAAATGGACGCAGTCACCGTGACGTCACCCATTGTTTCTGAAGCCTTGAGTTGGGCATTTTGACAGTCGGCATCTTGTTTTTTTGCAACCAGAAGTGACACGAGAAGGTGGAGCTAAGTACAACTGAATGGTGAATAAGACAATTAATTTTCAAGAAAACACGCTGTGAAAATTTTAAAGTTTTAAAATGAAAACACATGCAACTCCCTGACCGGACAACTTTTTGATAGTGACCTGTCAACCACAAGGTAGCCACGCCCTAAAGCATATCCTGCTTTATGGTCTATATGACTGTAAATGGGACCAAAATTTACTCAGTGGACATCATGCTGTATTGAAGAAGACTTGAAACTAACGATCAGACCTGGAGCTTTCCCACTGTTACTAAGCCACAAATGTGGAGGACTTAAAACCACCACCATGAGCTTTCTTGTCTTGTGCCACCATCAGGCCAAAATGTCCTTTTCCCATTGGATATCTTATAAAATGATGGATTTAAATGAAATTTGCTGAGTGCAGCTGTGCTCTCAAGATGATGACTTGATTTTAATCAGTCAATGGCTTCTCCTCCAACACCACCACCAGGACAAACTTAATATTTTCAGTTCCACTTAGGCTCTTTTTTATACAGCGTTACCAGGATCGGAGCCTTATGGAGCCCCAGTGAGCCTTTTAATTTTTAATCTTGTTTTGTAATGAGTCTCTCCTGTGTCCACCTCAGGTTTTTGACAGGACCTACCAATCTTAAAGACCCAGAGGCCAAATTTCGGTTTCCTAAAATATTTGTCAGTGCAGAGGATGGCTATGAGGAACTGCACTTGATTGTTTATAAGGTAAGGTGGAGTCAAACTGATCTGCTATTTCGTGACTGTCTAAAGACTCCAGGAGTTTTTTTAATGTACTAAAATTGAGGGGAAGTTGTTCATTTTTTAGAATGATTTTCATAATCTGTGACTCCACTGCTCTATGCAACAATATGGATTTTTGGGATTAGACAGCTGAATTTTAAAATGATGAAGTACGCCCGCCGATGCTCCTCATCATCACATTAATGTCATTTCTAACCTGTGTGACCTTGATTCTGCATTTAACCTGTACTGATCTGCTCTTTTACAGGCGATGAGTGCTGCAGCTTGTTTCATGATCAGTGGTGAGGGTGCACCTATTATAACAGCTTTCACTTCCCCTTTCCTGGTTAATTTCTTAAAATATTTGTCTTGTATTTAGGCCACTTTACTGCTCATTTAAAGCTAAAATGGGACTTTCCCTTCAGCTCATGTCCCCACAATGTCCCGTCTTTTGGTCTCTTTCCAGCCTCTGTGGAGCTGACGAGGGACTTCTGTGAACAGCTGGACGGATTGGTGGGCCCTCAGCTCACTTTGCTGGCATCTGACATATGTGAACAGTTCACAGTTAACCGCAGGATATCAGGGTCAGTTGAGAATCCACCATTTTCCTAATGAATAACTCATGTTATTAATGTTCTTGTTCTTGTTTTTGTCTTGTCTTACTGGCCGGACTGTGCCCAAATTTGTATGTTTTGAAGATACTGTCTTTTTCTGGGATCTATTGGCAGCGATAGAATATGATATTTTTAACTGTGTTTTCATTACCTCAGAATGAGACCTTCATATCTACATGGGAAGCAGGTCCTCTTCACAGAGCCCGCCAAGTTTCTACAGTAGCCCAGAACAGATAAACCAAACACTGGCTCTAGAGAGAGACTTTTACGTTTTTGCGTTTCCTGAAAGCCACTTTAATTCTCTGACGTGAGCCGCAGAGTGCAAAACTGTACAAAACCGCCGGTCGCTGTCTGACTTCTGTTGCTTCTAAAGTAGTGTTATTATGGTAAATATGGCCAGCATCATTTTTTTCTCTCACCAATGATTTTGAAAGTGTCAAAACATTGTGGAAACTGACCATCAAATGTTCACTTTTGAGAAGATGGAAACAGTAAATTACCTGAAAGATATATTTGTTATCAATGATGTTGATTACTTAAGTGACAGAAAAATAATCAACAGTCTTTTTATTCAATTAATCGTTAAAGATGTTAAGTAAGTAAAAATGCCAAAATGCCTGGCAATATTCCCTACTTTTCTTTGTCTTATTTGATAGTAAACTGGATATTTCTAGTTTTTTGAGTATTGTTCAGGAATTGTGATGTTTTTTTTCTGAGATTTTATAGACTGTTTCCATAATGTTGTATAAAGGGCTGGAGGCTTCAGTGACCTTCATTGCCTTAATCAAAAGTTTAGTACTGCAATGTATTACAGCAGCCATGTTGTTTGTCAGCAGTTTACAGTCCAACCTTTGTATTGACTCTGCCAGCGATAGAGACTAATACCACTGGATATGGTCAGGACACTACTTAGGGGTAACTCAAGCAGCGGAGCTTTAAAGACTGGCATCCTGGCCTGCTCTTCTTTAACCCCAGCAGTTAGCTTCAGATACGTCCTCGCCTGTAATCCAAGACCCGGGCAATTTGATGGGCTCCTTTTTTAATCACCCTGGTGAAAAATCCACTGAATAAATAATGCCGTCCCAAATTCCTCAGCTGGCATTCAGGTCCGTGTCCTGATTTGGCCCAGTGGAACTGTAAATAATTAGAGGCAGCATAGATAAAAATCTGTTGTATGGCCTGTTTCAACACATACACACACACTCAAAGATTCAATTACAGTACTATTGTCAAGCTGTGGTAATAACTGTATCCTCAGCTCACCTAAACGTGGGTGGACAATGGAGTAGGCTTAATTAAAATGCACAACTTGCCTTTTGTCGGATGTTATCATCCAAAGTGATCTGGCTTACTGTATCATTTATTAATAATGTGTCTTTACAGAATGGTTTGCCCCGGAGAGACCCACCGGGTTAAACAACTTTAAAGGATTATGTGGGCCCAGAAGTGACTGGAGGTGCTTCTTTCTTAGTAATTTTTGTATCTGTTCTCTGAATTTCTGTCCATTCAGGCCAGAGAAGGAGCCCCAGTTTAAGTTCATCTACTTCAACCACATGAACCTGGCGGAGAAGAGCACCATCCACATGAGGAAGACTGCCAGTGTTTGCCTCACCTCGGTCCACCCCGACCTCATGAAGATCCTGGGAGACATCAATTGTGACTTTGCCAGGTATACAGAGAACTGTTGCTTTGTTAAACTGTACCTGTGTTTATCTTTACCAAATGACTTAAGGCATTTGTTTTTATAGTGAAAGGCCACAAATCACCCTGGTGCCATTGTTGGTCACCCATGTAGAAACCAAAGAGTAGAATTAAAACTCTCTTGTAAAACTACAAACTCACAATCTTTTCCCCTGGATGTCAGCATAGCTGTATCATTTTCATACATAAACGTGATGCTTCTGGTAACTTTGTAAACTCGCTCCCTTTTGAGGCAGTCATGAGACTGCAATCATGTGAGTCCCATTTTCAGTGTGGGGGACTCGCTGTACAGTACAGTGGCATCTACATTCATAGCAATTGAGCATACTGATACTATTTGTGTAACTAAAGGTGCTCTATATGATATCCAGAGCATTAATATAGCAGTAAACAACTATTGTCTATGTAAAGCTATAGAGGAGTAATGTCTACCTGAGCAGAGAATGAAGTCTCTCTCCCTCTCTGTGTTGTCATCAGAGCTTCTCTTGGCTTTGTAGACATCACTGCACTGCCCTCATACGGCGATTACAGCTGATAACGACGTCCCAACCAACAGTGTTGTCGCAGAAGCATAGCACCCACCATCTTGTTCCCCCTTAGGTTAACACTGTTGGCTTTGTCAGCAGCATCGTTGTTGATTTCACCGTTAGCACCATTAGCTATGAGCCGCCTGCTCAGCCGTCACCATGTTTAGAACCATGCGGAGGCAATAGAAATGCTCCCAGTCTTGCATTAAGCACCTTTAAATATTGAAATGTAGGTAATTTTGTTATGTTTTTAGCAAAATTCAACATTTTAATACATGAATTAAGAATGTTGAACTAAAGTATGTCCTTTCTGATACAAACCATAAATGATGTTAAATTATATGGCTTTTTTTTATTACATTTTGTTTAGGTGAATATATAATATTATAAGGACAGTGGCTTTCAAATACAAATAACTGGCTGTAAATATGTCATTTGATATCGATATATTTGATATGTTATCTCTCTCCCAGGGTCGATGAAGATGAAGAAATCATCGTAAAGGCTATGACAGACTACTGGGTAGTTGGCAAAAAGTCGGACCAGAGAGAACTGTATGTGATCCTGAATCAGAAAAACGCCAACCTGATCGAAGTAAACGGTACGTCTTCACCACCTGGCAATGAGTAAATCTGTGTCATTCTTGCCACAATAGACAATCTGTGTTCATACTTAATCTCTGCTTCACCCGTTATGCCCTTTTGTCTTTTCTCTGCTACAGAAGAGGTTAAGAGGCTTTGTGCGACGCAGTTCAACAACATTTTCTTTTTGGACTGATGGAGCTGACAGACGGAGACTATTTCACCACTAAAAACTGTCACTGTTGCAGGGTATCATGACAGCATCAGTGTAATGCAATAATTGCATTGTAAAATAATAAAAATTAAAGCTTTCTCACCAAGTTTTTTTTTTTTTTTAATTTAACCTATAAAAATTGTAATTTCCTCTTGTAATTAAGTGTAAATCCAGATTTTTACTGTACATGTACTTTATTTTCTTTCATTTTCTTTGTACATACTTGAAGGATTTTTGTTAACTGTTAATTTGAATTTCTTTCAAAACAGTTTGTTCATACATTTTTTATGAACACATCATGACGATGTCTCAAATTAATTTAAATACTGACGTGCACAGAACAGTTTACTCCAGGTTGCTTTGATCAGTGCTAGTTTAAAAAAAAAAAAAAGATGTCATCATGTCAAAAGTATTGTGGCTTGTAAACAACTGCACTAACTTTAAATAAATTAAAAAGTAATTTTACTTGGTGTAATCTTTTTTTATGATGATGCACAAGTAAAAGCTTTGGGCCGACTTCCAAATAGCACTAGTTTATCTGAAGTACCTCTGTGGTAGTTTTAGTGGGTATCTATTAAACAGTACTATGACAGCTATATTTACTTGTGCACAATTTTTGTGGCTGCTTTTGTTGTTGGAATTATGCATGTTTTTGTGCTTTAAAGCACATTATTTCTGCATCTAAAATAGGCAAACATCCAAAAGAACTAATTTGAGGATTAACCTCAAATGTTTCAAACTGGGGGCTTTGGTATGGAGGATGGAACCTGTCAAAATAATTTAAAAAGAAAAAAGATTTTAAAAGAATAAATAAGTCAATAAATAAATTAATGCCATTAAATGTAGCAAAAATAATATAAAAAATAAATGTAGTCATTAATTTTAAAATTAAATATTAAATTGATAAAATATGACATGATTTTTTATATGACATGTATCAATTCCCTTATTTATTCACTTTTCTGTTAAATTTTCCCTTTAATTTATGTATTTTTGCATTTATTTTTTTGTTTATTTTTACTTATTGGAAATGTATTTTTAAGTTTATGTATTTATTTTCGTATTTATACATTTATTTATTTATTTGTACACAATTTTCCCTTTGCATTTCACCTCTTATTTACTTCCCAAACTTATTTATTCATGTATTCTTTTCTGTATACATTTCTTTACACATTTCTTTTTACATTTCTTCATGCATTTATGCCTCATTATGCAAATGAGGGGGCTGTCCATAAAATAAAATGAAATTAAACAGAAGAGTACAATACAAATACAAAAAATAATTGAAGCAAATTAAAACAGAAATATTCATTTGTCACATTTAATCAATTAGCAATGATTACATTTATTTTTTAATATTTTTGTTGCATTTAATGACATTTATTTATTTATTTATTTATTTATTTATTATTTTGGCAAGATCCGTCCTCCGTACCTTGGAACATGCCAGGGATCCTAGATATCTGTTGTCTGAAGTCAACATTCTAAAAACAGTCCCAGTCTGATATTTTTATGTGTTTTCATGATGATTATTAATCAATTCAATTACATTACATTTTGAATTTAACATCCAGCACCACAGTAAGAACATACTGTGATCAAATGAAACTTCACGTCCAGATCAATGGGTGGCAGCAAGCACCAAATCTTACAGTTGTTACCACAAAAACAATATCAAACGAAGAAGAAAACGAACCAATCGGCGCTCACCGTTTCAAGTCTGATTTGCAGCCAATCAGCGTCATCTGAGATGAATTTCAAAAAGTCACCCGCCATGATTGTTGTGTTTTTCAGTCCGTCCGTTGTGCAGTAACTGTCTTTACTGGACGGCCAGAAGAGGATTTTTTTAATTATTTTTTTCTTTTTTTGGAAAAGAGCAAGGTGAGATGGATGTGTAATTATTTGTTATCTAAAAATATAGTTTAGCTTTTTCGCTGCTAACTGAACAGTTAGCTTACAACTTTAAGCTAACGTTACGTTATTGTGTACGTCGTGCAGGGAAAGTGTTTCTTCATACAAAAGGTTACACCGCAATGTTCGCCCCTCGTGTTCTGCCTTTTAGGTTTAACATTAGTGACTTTTTGATCTTAACCTTAAGTCACTAACGTGGACCTAACGTAGCATTAACTGTTAGACAGCTTAAACTGGAGACAGAGCTACCAGGACGAACACAAGAAGTCCTGTAGTTAGAGTTAACTGACGAGGGGAAACAATCGTGTATATTTTAGATATGTGAGTAACTTAAGTTTGTAAATTTATTTTTGAGAGGTGGCTGCTTGTTTCAGATACATCCTGATAGACATTTGCCATCAAGGTTATGACTTTTGTTGAGTATTTGAGAAAATGGTATATAGTAGTCAGTTAAAGTCACTTGTTTTATGTTTGTTTATTTATTTTATTGTCTAATTCCTATCCAGTCACCAGATCCCAGATGAAATGTTATAGTTAACCACAGTTCAAAACAGATGTCAGTTTGCCATTACAAATTCAGTTTTTGATTTCTTTCTTTATTTAGACCCTGTTCACTCAAGTTCATATATTTTGTGCCACTAGCACATCCAATATAATGTACCCCAATTCCTCTAATAACTTTCATATGCTTATAACACACCATCTTCTGTTCCTCTTCCTCTTTTCTCCAGATACCACAACATGGATTCTCGATTTGCTCACCTGCGCCAGCGGGACACCAGTGTGTCGATGCTGAGGGTGAAGATGTCCCGCAGGAGGTCTCAGTCCCAGAAGGAGAACCGAGAACGGGCCGTGAACACACGCAGGCAGCTGGCCAAGCTCCCGGAGCTGGAAATGTCTTCTCTGGATGCCTCCATCGCGGTGGCCAACATGTCAATAATTCAGGAGAAGACGATAAACGATGCAAAATCTGCTAAAAGTATGACTTTATTTTCCATCACAGCTGCAACTCAAACCTAATAATGTCTTCACAGTGAGGCACCCACAGTAATCCTCCTTTTTTCTTCACAGATGCGGCTGGAGAAGAGAGGTTGAAACAGCTTGAGCGCTGGAAAGAGCGTAAGGCTCTGGAGAAGGAGAAGGAAAAAAGAGAACGGGAACGCAAAGGGGTATTTAAGACAGGCATGTATCATCCAAAGGACACCCTTATCATTGCCTCTCTGCCTGCGGTCCCAGCTGCCTCAACCAGAGCTAAGGAGGTGAGGGAGGACTCATCCTTAGACCAGTTTACACACTATTTACTGTAAATATCTCCGACACTGCTGTGTTGTCATTTGTTCCTGTTGGATATGATGACATGAGTTATCACAGAAGGTTAGCTCTTTGCTGCAGTTGTAGTGATGAATGACTCCAGTGAGTTTTGCTCGTCTTTCAGCTAAAAGTGAACACTGCTCCTTCCCAGAGTACCAGAGTTACTCGTTCAATGAAACAGCAAGTGCAGAAGGTACTGCTTTCTCCAAGATATCATTCTCATATGTTCTTATATTAACTTCCATAAAACTAAAAGCTAATATGCACTTTGTTGCATTGCTTTTCTTCTGCCAAAATTTCTACAGCCTCTGAAGACGCAGGATTCAAATACTGTGGCAAAGAAAGGTAACTTAATCCAACAACCCTTTTATTTTGAATGAAGCGTATCATCTTCTACAACATGGTATATTTTAGCTCTGACCTCTCCTCCTGTAGCTCAACCTGCCGTGGAAAGATCAACCAGGAGCCGAGTCGCTCCTGTCAAGCTTGCACCTGCGCCAGCTATTTCCAAGACCAAAGTTTGTGCAGGTAAGAAGAAAAATCCTCACACATACCTGGACACTGAGACTAGCCACTGTGTTGGTTTTGTGTTCCCTTATTTGCATCTCAATTTGTGTCTCTGTCACTTAAGTGGAGCCTGTCGCACAAGCTTTGCCGACCAGATCAGCCAACAGGCTTCCTGTTACAGCAGCTCCTGTCGTGAAAGACAAACCTAAGGGCAAGTATACACTGAGCCAAGGCCTTAAGTGTTTATTATTATTATTCTTTGGCATAAAAACTGTAAAAGCACAGATGTGACCATAAAATCAAACACAGAGAGATGCTATTGTTCAACAAAATCACCCTTAATATGAAATGCCTCTCCTCACCTTCAGATGTAAGAACCACAAGGAGCAGAGCGTTTATCAACCACGTGGCTTCTGACCAAGAAAAAAACTGTAAAGGTATCATTAAAGGTTGATAAAGAGCCATCCAATTTTATAGACTGTTTATCAGTTTTACTTTTCTCATGTTGTTTTGACTTCTTATACTATATTTTGTCTGTCTTCTTTTAATATGCAGCAACTGTCAACAACACTGTTGAGTTTGCTGTGCCCAAGGAGAGCATTTCTGTGAGTTTTATACACAGGGTTTTAAATCTGCAACTATCTTTTTTTTTTTTTACCAGTAACTTCTTAATTTAATCAGTTTGCTGTTTCTGTCTTGTGTAGGAGATGAAGGAGCCAGAGGAAAAACCTGGCCCCCCCAGCCCGGCACCCTGTTCTGAGGAGGAAGACATGGTGGTGGACCAAGCGGTGGCTGACTCTGTCCCTGCTGTGGATCCCATCAAAGCGACGTCCTCTTTTGCTCCACAGGGCTTTATCTTCCAGCCTCCCACTGGCTTGTCGTCTTTCAAGTTCGAGCCTCTTACTCCTCGCTCAGCAGACGCCTTTCTCACGCCGAGGTCTGTCTTTTTTCCCCCTCTGTTTTTCTTAAAGAAATTTTGAAACACTGTAAATATAAGCCCAATTATGACTGTGAATATTAAACAATAAGATATCAAAGTTTTTTGTCTTTGGAGCCTCTTGAGAAAATTGTATGATTTTAAAACTTGGGAGTTGTTTTCCATCTCAGTGCCATGTTGTCACACTTCCTACCTAGCCCCAGCTTCAGCATTCCAGAGATCCCCGCTTTCAACGCTGAGCCTCAGGCTGAGCCAAGTGAACCCTCTCCCCCTAAATCCCCTCGCCGCTCTCCTCCACACACCTCTCCCACAATGGCTCCTCCAGCTCCAAGCAGTCCCCTGGAATCAAAGCATGATGTACCATACTTCAGGTGTCATACCTTTTTTAAATCTTTCTAGTTACCTGTCATTCTTTTTTCCAGTTAATTCAGTTCATTCTTACAATCCTTTTTTATGTTGTTCAGATCGGAAATTTCCAATGAGACAGACAGACTGACGACTCTGTGTGTCCACTGGGAGTCTAAAGTGGAGGATGAGTCTATCCCAGAAGAGAGTAAGTGTGTCATGCTCAATATGTGACTATATTTGGTGACGTGTGGGGGGGGGGACATATATTATTCCGTAACAGAACAGTTGTACAGTAATTTGGTGTCTTTCTTGCTCTTGTCTTGCATAGTGAGAGACCGCATGCGTACAGCAGTAGGCCAAGCGAGGCTGTTGATGAAAGAGCGCTTCAAACAGTTCAGCGGTCTGGTGGACGACTGCGACCTGGGCCGAGGGGAGAAAATCACCACCTGCACTGACTTGCAGGGATTCTGGGACATGGTGTATTACCAGGTGAGTGTGCCCCACCACAGAGGGACAACACATTGTTTCAGTCCTCAAACATATAAGGAGAATGATGCAGACTTTGTACTTCTGTGTATCTTTCAGGTAGAGGATGTCCACAAAAAGTTTGATGCTCTTAAAGAAGCAGAAAGCCGAGGTTGGGTGGAGGAGCTCAAGCCACCACCGCGGCAGAGGAAAGTAGTGAAGGTGAAGACTACAGTGTATTTTCTCGGGCTGTCAGTTGTTTTTAATCTAAGTTTTTATTTAATCGCATGGTTGTCCATAGGTATTCAGGATTAATCGCACTTGAGTTTGCTGTGTCATGATGTGAGCATATACTTTTATGCTATATGCAGAACCTGTGAGGTTTTCTGGACAATATTTGTCATTGTTTTGTTGTTAATTGACTTCCAATAATAAATATATACATACATTTGCATAAGCAAGCATTTTTGCCCACTCCATGTTGACAAGAGTATTAAATACTTGACAACACATTTATGCAAATGTATGTATATATTTATTATTGGAAATGGAAGTCATTTAACAACACAAAACAGTGACAAATATTATCCAGAAACCCTCACAGGTTCTGCATTTAGCATGAAAAATATGCTCATATCATAACATGACAAACTGCAGCCCAACAGGCAACAACAGCTGTCAGTGTGCTGACTTGACTATGACTTGCCCCAAACATGTGATTATTATAAAATGGGCATGTCTGTAAAGGGGAGACTGGTGGGTACCCAGAGAACCCATTTACATTCACATATCTTGAGGTCAGAGGTCAAGGGACTCCTTTTCAAATGGACCGTATTTCCTGGCCAAAATTTAGCACAGGTTTGGGGCATTATTTAACCTCTTTCGTGACATGCTAGTATGACATGATACTAGTTTCATATAATGTCAGGATATTCACTCTAGCTTTAAAACTGACTCTACTACAACATCTGAAAGACTGATATTGCAAGTTGCGTTTATGTGTTAAAGAAATTTGTGTCAAACAAATTTGCATTATCGTGTTAAATTTGACAGCCCTAGTGTTTTGTAATTATTTTACGATATGTTTATAGGTTTGTTTGCTCTGTTTAGCGGCAAAAAGTTGTGATGTAGATGTTAAGACGAGTCTGTCCTGTGCTGTTTAGAAACCACCGTCAGCTGCACCTGCCAAGCCAACAGGAACTAAAGCAGCAGCAGCCAAGTCTCGCCTGGCTGCAGTGAAAGCAGCCATGAAAGCCAAACAGCAGGCAGCCGAGGCAGAGAAAGCAGCAAAGGATGCTGGTAACGACGAGGACAACCACAGCCTGAACTCCCAGGAACCACAAGCAGAGCTCCAACCACCGGTGGTCTTTGACGGAGGCTTCTTCCAGGTGGAGAGCCCAGCCAGACCATCAGGTGAGAGACAATATCTAGCTACCACAAGCCTTGCTCTTCATGTCATTTTTTCAGTTTGCTTGTGTACTTTACCCTGCTGAACTAATAATTGTGTCGTCATGTTGTCACGTCTGTAGGATCAGTGAGGAGATCCAGCCGTTTGAGTGCTGCTGCGCTGCCTCAGGCCTCTCCCTGCTCCAACTTCCTCTCACCTAGAAGAGTCACCCGGCGATCCCTCGCGCTGGCGCAGACCCCCCTCCACACCGCCGCCTCTGCTTCACAGCACCTCCACAGTCCTTCCCACCTCCGCCTTTCCCTCAACCGAACCCCAGCACAAGCGCCGACATCTCAGCACGGCACTCCTCAGTCATCCCGGAACAGAAAGGACGCTGTAAATGTCTCCCTTTGTTTCTCACCTGTCAAGGAAGTGCTCTCAGATGACATCTCCACGCAGGAAAACACAGCTGCTGGTCCTGAGTTGACCACACCTGCACATTCACTTCCATCTATTTGTGTAGTCGAGGAGCAAGACGAGCCAGCAGTTGACCTCCCTCTCTCTCCAAGACTTTCCCTCTCTCCATGCAAAACAACTCCATCAGTCTCCCAGGCCCCTGAGCCCTCATCATTGCTGAGTTTCACCCTGTCACCCTGCGTGACTCCCTGTCAGCCTCCAATCTCCTCACCCGCTGTGCATGGCCTTGGGGACGCCCAACAGTCTGTGTGTCATACACCAGACAGCTCAGTCGTTGAGGTAAACACATTTTCAGACTTCACTAGAGAGAGAAAACCTCAGCCTCATAGGATGCCATTTGTTAAAAAGCTGTGATCCACATTATTGCTATACAGGAAACAAGTTCTCTTGTAATTTCAGGAAAATCCTGGGCTGGACTTTGAGCGTTACTTCCAACCTTCACAGAGCTGCAAGGCGTCACCGCGGGAGACGGTTGCCATAGAGACGCTGTCCCCCATGGGGGTGGATGTAGAGATGGAGAGTCCCAGAAGTCAGTCAGAAGACCTGCTTACTCAGCAAGAAGCAGGTATGATTGATGCCTGTAGGTACTGTGCGTGCACTGTGTACACCCTGACAACACTAATGGATATGAAAGCTGCAGTAGGCAGGATTTCTACATTGAAATTAGTTTGAAGTTAGATTAAATTTAAAGTAAAGGAATTTGGGTAGTTGTAGTTCTAAGAGTGCTACTAATGTTTTTGATAAATCATACTTGCATGCTGCAGCTTTCAGAGAAAATGCTGTGATTGCCTTTTTATAAGTGAATAGTGTTCTGGCTTATTTTATACTGATTGCACATTTTACTGTCTTCACTCACTGCCATACTCACTTCTCACTGTCACCACAGCACAACCAGCGGTGCCTTCGGTGTTCACTCTTCAGTCACCACAGGTCAAAGTTTTTCCCGTTTTTAATAATTTCTTTACTGCAAAATATCCACCTTTTTTTAACCTTTATTTTGCCTGAATCATTGCTGAATATTCTCACTGTATTTTTTTCGTGTGTGTGTGTTTTTCAGGCCCAGACAGCCGAGTCGGCCATGCTTCTCTTCACCCCGGACCTGAAGGACCGGATACGCCAGTCTGTCTGCCCGAGTGACCTCATGGTCTTCACTCCTCCCCTCTAATGTGTAGCAGAGAGATTTTCTTTTATAATCTGAATGTTTTACATATACTGACTACTTTTGTTACTCTATTTTTGGAAGAAAAAAAAAAAAGTGATTCTGACTTATATTTTTAGATTGCTGGAAAATAGTTTTGTCTCTTAATTAAAAAGTTCTAGTTACAAGGAAATGGCCGCCGCGCTTCATTTACATCCAAACACAAATTAGCAATGCGCTCGATGCTTTATTAGTCACTGTATCTGGACTGGGCCATTTTTGAGGTTTTGAGGTTTTTTGAGTTGAGGTACAGAACAGTGCGCTTCATCTTGCGTTCATCAGGTTTCTCTGCTGCATCTTGTGTCATTCGTCAGCTTCCTAATGCCCCATCTACCTGTAACACAATACAGAACAACAGTGAGCACTACATGTATCTGTGGCTCAGTAATGTAAGTAAAGGAGCAGTATGATGATTTGGGAGTTCACATCAGAGAGCGATGACACTGGAAGGGAGGCTTCAGAGAGGGAAAGTGATAAGATGCCATCTAGTGGCTGTGTTTATATAGAATCAGCATGTCTTTAATTTCCCAAAGCAGCTCCTGAAATGACTGTCAAACTCACATTAAGCCCCTGTAATAGAGTCAATCATAGTCAAAACACTTAAGGCTATTTCTACACATGTAAAACCACAATGTAAAGCGAGTAAAGAGACCTCAAAATTTCTTTTAATTAAAAAAAAAAAAAAAGGTCCACGAAGATGCCTTTTGGTGGGAACAAACCTATATGTATACCATATAATAACCTTATGTGTATTTAAATCTCATGAGTAATGATGCATTACATACAGTAACTAAGACATTGACTATATAATACTAAACAAAACTAAATAAATCTTAGCTGGGAGTTGCTAGATGTTTGCTACCTGGCTGCTCTTTGTTGGGCCTTGGCCAGAGCGATACGTCGCTGGGCCTCCTGGCGCAGCTTCTCCTCCTTCACGTTCCTGGACACTAACTGGTTGTGTTCAAAAGCCGGGAAGAAAAAGTGGTTGAAGAATTGATGGATCGTCTGTTTCCAGAGCTCCACTTCACGGTCTCTGGGCTCCATCCCTCTGGTTTGAATGTCCTTTCCCTCACCTCTAGGCTCTTCTGTGTGCTCTAGAGGAAATATGATATATATTCTTCATAGTCATTGCAATGAATTTATTGTCCTTTCACTGTCTGAACATGACATATAGTACCAGAGCACTGAAGTCCTCTAACCTTCTACAATTTAGACATACTGTACATATACAGTATATGTATAAGTTCTTCTTTGTCTTTCGGCTGCTCCCATTAGGGTTCGCCACAGCAGATCATCTGAGATCTGATTTTTATGATCTGCACATTTCATTTGGCATAGGTTTTATGCCCAATGCCCTTTCTGGAAACTGGAGAATTCATAGAAAACTCCACACAGACAGGAGATCGAGCCCAGGATCCTCTTTCTCTGAGGCGACGGTGCTAACCACTGCACCACCGTATATATGTATAAGTACAGGCATATAATAAATAACTTGGAAGAACCAGAAAATAAACAAACCTGCAGTCTGAAGTTTCTCAGTGACTTTAGTCTTGACATCTTGTTGACTCTCTGCTGTGTCATTTATCTATAATAAGATGTAAATAAAACTGTTAGAGATTTCAGCAAAGTCATACAGCATATTTCATTCATGTCAACAGCAGGAATATTTCTGAATATTTGGATGTTTTATGTTGGTTGTGATATTGTTACATAGGTGAAGCACTGATTAACAAAAAAACTTATTTCTTTTTTTGCATGCTAGATTGTCAGTTGCAACCTACCTCCACTGACTTTGGGGTGGAGATTTCAGGACTGATGGGGGATTTCAATGCAGCTGCCACCTGCATAGAAAGAAGCTATAAAAAGTTTTTTTTTTGTTGTTTTCTTGTGCAGAGTTTACAGATTGCAGAGGTCATGAGAGGCTTGAAAAAGGATCTGACCGACTGGGAAGGGCTGTTTTTAGCCTGCAAGGTTTTCTCGCTGGCCTCCATCTCGGGAGGTAGATCCCTCCTAGCCTCAGAGTCTGGGCTGGATGGAGACTGGTCCTCCTCCATCAGGCCTTCAGAAACCTGCTGACACTTCAACTCAGCAGAGCCCAGAAGTACCTCAAAAAACTCCAGGAATGTAATCTGAAGCACAAAGTGCGGGACGGAGCGGCAGCAGAATACACAAAAAAAAGGCAGGGTAAGTACTGTCAATGGGCACTGGAAAATAATGAATGGTGTAAACACTACAGGCAGACCTCCAAATCCAAAGAGGAGGACAGGTTGCTGGGGTCCCGGCTCTCTGCAGTGATGATCTGCAGCAATCTGGCTGTGGTCAGGTTATTGTCTAGCAGATGGAGATCCTGGCAGGTGTTACAAGAAACTATTCACTACAATATCTCGATGAATGTATCAAAAGTTTTTTCCATCCATATAATGGACAGATTGAGCAGTCCTCTGGTTTTGTTGTAGTAACAAGCAACAGAAACCACATCAATTTCTTATTCGGGGAAAAATATGCATGGTAATCTTCGTGTTACAGTCTGTTGCACCTTAAACATCCACAGCAGGTGTCGGTAGGTCATGGTCTGGTCATCTCTGGGGGCTGTATTTACTTTGCAGTAAGCCTGATAGACGTCCCAGCACTTCTTTAAGTAGCTCACAGCCACCACTGCACAGTGTGGCTGCCTAAACAGGAAGCCTGGATCAACACAGCTACAGTTAATGAGAACAACTATTACACAGCTAAGCAAGGATATTGAATCAGTTTCTGTAGATATGTCAACATGCAAAGACCTGAAAACTGCTAAACTGATCGTATGCTGTAATAAATCAGTATGCAGGCCCCCTATGCGCATCAGTTGTGTTGTGTTGTGTGTTGTGAGCACCTTTTACATCCTTAGCATTAGGAAGGATGTCGTCTGTCATCAGTTTGGAAAAGCAGGCTGCCAGGAGGTTGTTTTGTGACCTGTGAAAAGAGGAAAGTGATTCTTTCTGTGATGCATTTCTCCACTCAAAATCAGTTACCAAGGATAAAAAAAGTTTATCTTAAAGTTGTGTCCTTGTGTTAGTCCTAGCTGAGGTGGTTATTCTGTGTCCACATGTTGCTTTTGGAGTGAAAACCTTGCAACTCTAACATCACTGGAGCGCTTTTGTAGTTTGAGAAATAGCTGCGCTTTGAGTTAAATGCTAGTCAGCGTGCTATCTTGCTCACAATGACCATGCTAACATGTTGATGTTAAGGAGATATAATGTTCACCAACTTAGGGGGGGAGTATATTTAGGGGGTTGGTTGGGAAGGGGGGTACCGGTTAATCCCAAGGAAAAAAGAGGGAAGGGAGGGGTCTGGCAAACCCCCCCCCGGCCCCCCTTATTTTTTTAAAAAAAAAAAAAAATTAAAAAAATTTTTTTCTTCTTCTTCTTTAGCATGTTAGCATGCTAACATTCGTGAAAGAGGACCTATTATGCTCACTTTCAGGTGCATACTTAGAACATATTTACATGCATTAATGTTCAAAAAAACACTTTATTTTTCTAATATGTGCTGTAGCACCTCTTTTCACCCTCTGACTGAAACACTCTGTTTGAGTTAAAGCCCAGTCCGCTCTGATTGGTCAGCTGGTCCACTCCATTGTGATTGGTCAACCGAACCAAACTCTTTAGACTCCGCTCCAGCTCCGCTCTAACTAGCTCTGTTTGCGGGTGTGCCAAACTAGCCGCTAGGGAGGTATTATGCAAATGTGCTACTTGGTCAATTCACCACATTTCGTTTCAGGCAGTTCAGGAGCAGTGTTCCTGTAGGGGACAGTAACTCCGTTTGGCGTAGACTTTGGGCTTTGTAACTTTGCACCTAAAAACTATAAAATACAATAAAGGAAAGTGGGAAAAGTACAAATGCATAATAGGTCCTCTTTAAAAAAAAAAACAAAAAAAGGTAATGATAAAGAGATAAAAGTGTTTCAACTGGCTACGATGTGTTAATGAGGAGTCATTCCTTACACCATGTCCTTATGGTAGATGTGGTAGGCCACAACCACTAGACAGTTGAGGAGCCTACGCAGAAGCATGGGAGTGAAAGGAGAGTGGATCTCTGCTGTTGTAGCATCCTCTGAAACAGTGTAAAAACATCAAGCACACAAATACAGTAATGATGAAGCTATCAATGTCCTGCCCTGAGGTGGATTTAGTATGTGGGAGAGACTGAGTGTTAGACCTTCTCACCTCTGATAAAACGGTCTATCTGTGTCAGAGTGACGCCGTGATGGTGGATGTTGCAGTCTTTGAGCAGGCGCCAGAGCTGCAGGCGGGACAGCAGGAAGGTGTTATCTGGGGAGCGGGCGTAGCCAAGTCTGCTGTAGAAACTATAGAGAGACCTCAGCTCTCTCGCTTGCCTCAACACCACCAACTCCACCTGTTACGCACGAGCCACAGACTGGGGTTGAAATAAGGATGTGGGAAAAGATCCTATGCTGACAATGTTGCAGTGGAAAGCGGGCTTTGACCTGTTTGCGCTCAGCGTCACGCTTTTTCTCTGGGATTTTCTCCAGAAGACATCTGATGTTCAGAGCCATGTCTGGAAGACACAATATTGTATCTTCTGTTTTAGACAGAGGAGGAGTGGGAGCTTTGTTTCCATTCAGATTGTGTGTTGTCATCATCTGATCATCCGCAAACTCTCCTTCAAACACATGTCCATCCTCAAAAGTGAATTTTCCCTATGAACCATAGAGTACAGCAACTTTCAGAAATGAATGTAATTACATACATGTATATAATAGGTGAGCACTGAGTTTGAAATGGATACTTTCATCTTCTGCTATTGATAATGCACCTCTAAAGCATTAATAACATAAAATATTTACTACTTCCAAGTAAGGAACCTCCAGTCTTTTTCATCCTGAATTTGACTGAATTAGACTGTGAAAGGCAACTCTGTATCATAGACTAACCTTCCCATGTTTTTTATTCTCCCTCCATTCTCCTTCATAGATCGCACCACCAGCATAGTAAAAGGTCCCATGCCCGTCTCTCTGACCCTGAATGAAATCCCCGGTGTACTGATTGCTCTGGGAGTAATAGGATCCATCCACTCGCCTAAGGATCCAGATGTGTGTGCCTCGTCCATGCTGCCAGAGAAGAGGACAAAAAACATAAACGGGTTACGTTTTAAGGACTTATTATGCTTTTTCCATTCCCTTTACTGTGTTATATAGTTTTTTTGTGCATGCCTGAAAAGTTAGCCCAAAGATGTGTAATCTCTTGTGGAAATGTACAAATTCCCTTACGTTGCGTGAGTTTGGCTGGAAGTGTTTTACTCAAGGCTCATTTTGACGGAGGGGATGCAAAATGTTTGAGATCGTGTGGGGTATGAGAGGCTAATCTCTGGCATGTATTTTGGAACTACCCAGGGCAGATTTTCACAGATTTCTCCATTTTATTTTTAGCAAATTTTGATTTCCAGACAAATATCTGTTTGGCATCTTGACACTGGCTTGTAAAAAAGCGCTCACACGATGCTGGTTGCTTCCATCCATCCATCCATCCATCCATCGTCAACCGCTTATCCCGTTAGGGGTCGCGGGGGGGCTGGAGCCGATCCCAGCTGGCATAGGGCGAAGGCAGGGTACACCCTGGACAGGTCGCCAGTCCATCGCAGGGCACATAGAGACAGACAACATATAGACAGACAACCATTCACGCTCACATCCACACCTACAGGCAATTTAGAGTAATCAATTAACCTAAACAGCATGTCTTTGGATGGTGGGAGGAAGCCGGAGTACCCGGAGAAAACCCACGCTTACACGGGGAGAACATGCAAACTCCACACAGAAGAGCCGCAAGCTGGAATCGAACCTGCGACCCTCTTGCTGTGAGGCGACAGCGCTAACCACTACACCACCGTGCAGCCCGCTGGTTGCTTCCTGAGCCCGTAAATGATATATACGGTATGTCACGGAGAGGATTACCTTCTCTCTCCGAGTCAAGAAAAATGTATTCATTTAATTTTGGACCAAGTGGGTCAATATGTAAAGCAATTACGACCAGATTTTGTGGATGTTAAATAATTGATACTGTAGTAGATTTTGTTTGTTTGTGTGGGCATATCCTTTTAAAATCTCTCTCATATTTAATATGAGAATAATTTAATGTATGTGTTTTATATATATATTTTAAAAAAACAGAGTGGACCAGCTGACCAATCAGGGGGCTTTTCAGGAGGGGGAGGGGCTAAAACAGAGCATTTTGGATAGAGGGTGAAAAGAGGTGCTGCAGGACAGGTGGTATGAGAAAAATAAAGCCTTTTTTGAACATTAAAGCATGTAACCATGTTCTAGTAGAAACCCTAAACACAAGTATGCACCTCAAAATGAGTATGATAAGTCCTCTTTAAGGAGGATAAAAAGCTATTGTCCTGGAATTACTACAATATGTTAGTGTCAGTGGTCAATTTCATACCTGGACACCACTCTGCCACTTCCCATCATACTGCTGGTGCAGTTTTATCCACCTCATCGTGCCCTCTCCATGTCTCAGGTTGTTCTTCCACTCACCAGAGTAAATGTTACCAGAGGGGTAGCTGTTAAGACACAGATGTCAACTTTAGACAGTTCAAAAGCCACTCAGGCATTAGATCACATTGTCCATTACCTACCATCTCTCTCCCCATCCCTCTCTGTTGTTCTTCACCCAGTCTCCTTTGTACCAAGAGGTCTTATCCTGGTTGTAATACACTGCACCCTAACACAGAGAAAGATAATTACAAAGAAAAATAGAAAAAAAGACCTGCTGTGAACTTGTGGATCATACCTTTCCGTGCCTCTTGCCCTGATCCCACTGTCCTGTGTATGACACACCATTTTTTACACATTTATAGGTTCCAGTCCCATGTCGTATACCATTGTGCACGTCCCCCTTATAGGAGCTGCCATCCAGCCAGGTATAGGTGCCCTGGCCCATGGGCATGTTGCACACAAATTCTCCCTGTTGGATTAGAAATAGAAACCCCTGTCAAACTCCTTATTTTATCACATTCTGTTGTATTTTACCTTCCTGTAGTTTTATCACATTTTGTATGTAGACAGGACGCATGTTTAGATTTTTGTGATCAAATTTGTTTTATGCATTGGAAATTAACAAAAGAAAGTGCAAAATCCAAAACAAAACCAAAAAAATAAAGAAATTAAATTAATAATAATAATAACAATAATTTAAAAACTGCTAGTAATGTTAATAATAAATACCCCCACTCCCCAAATAGATCTCCATGTAATACTCTAGGGGATGTGTTATGATAGTGTTGAGTCACATAAATTCTTGGTATTTACTTAAGGTTTGGAAAGGTTATTTAAACACTCAATAAAATCAAAGTTCATTGAAGTTATCATATCATTATTGTGCCCTACCTCATATTTCAGTCCATCTGCCCGTGTGAAGACACCACGACCATCCATAAGTCCCTTGGAAAACATCCCCTTCAGAGAAACAAAGAGGGGACTTTATGAAATAGTTTTATGTATTTTTTTTTATTGAAATATTAGCAAAGAACAAACATCTCTGGTGTATTTTAAACCACATCAGAATATATTTTGCATTTTCTTCTTTTATGCACTTTCAAATATTATTTCCCATTTAAATATATTTGCAGTGGTTTAAAATATTTCAAATAAACTTTAAAAACATTTTTTTAATTTAAGTGAATAGACACTTACTAGATGTTCTACAGTAGGTTAGAGTATGCATTTACTGTATTGTAAAATATGTTGTCTTTAAAATTGTGGCTTTATTTGCAGTAATAGTCTACCTTGTACATATGTCCTCCTTCAAAATAAGCGACCCCCTCTCCATGAAACCGGCCATCACAAGTTTCCCCTTCATGTCTGTCAACGAGACACCAAAACATGCGCTACACTTCCGGTCACCGGAAATTCATTCTGACTGGATTTAACAATAAATATGTAATGTCTGTAGTCAAGAGTATGATTTACCTCTGTAGGACTAAGCTTAAAAGTGAGGGGAGCTCATGAATGTCATCTTGGAGGTCGGCTTGTTTCTGCTCCACATCCGCTTCTCTCGCTGTTAAACTATCAGAGCAGCTCACCAACTTGGTTTGTTCTCTTCTTTCTGCTGTGTGAGCAAGTTCACAGTTCCCGCGCGTTTTCTCCGCTTCTTTTTTATCGTTTTGCATCGTAGTTTACCTCTTTTCTTAACCCCGTGTCATTTTGCGCCGTTTATTTAGCACTCGCGCAAGTTAGAAAACCTCTCCATGGTAACGGCGCTCACAACTACGGCAACCGGTAGCAGTCAAAAGACGTAATACGGAGTCCATCTACTACCATGTGATTTAACAATGCAGATAACAGAAAGTGTCATATCTTCTTTATTTACCCATTTAACTGGGTGTTAAAATAATTAAAAAAAAAAGGATTTAATAATAGAGATAACAAAAAGTGTAATATCCTTTTTATTTACCCCATTAACCGAGTGTTAAAATATAAAAAATAGCGATTTAACAACAGAGATAACAGAGGTTGTAATATCTTCTTAATCTACCCCTTTATTTGGGTATCAAAAAATAAAAAAATAGTGATTTAACAACAGACATAACAGTGTCACATTTCTATTTACCCTTTTAATTGGGTGTAAAAATAGTGATTTAATAATATTTAAATCACAGATGATTTAATAATAGAGAAAGTGTAATATCTTCTTTATTTACTTTATTTTAGGGCTGCACGGTGGTGCTGTGGTTAGCACTGTCACCTCACAGCAAGAGGGTTGCGGGTTCGAATCCGGCTTGGAGCTCTTCTGTGTGGAGTTTGCATGTTCTACCCGTGTAAGCGTAGGTTTTCTCCGGGTACTCCGGCTTCCTCCCACAGTCCAAAGACATGTAATTTAGGTTAATTAATGACTCTAAATTGCCCGTAGGTGTGAATGTGAGTGGGAATGGTTGTCTGTCTTTCTGTGCCCTGCGATGGACTGGCAACATGTCCAGGGTGAACCCCGCCTTCGCCCAACGTTGGCTGGGATTGACTCCAGCCTCCCCGGGACCCCCAACAGGATAAGCGGTTGAAGATGGATGGATGGATAATTGGGTATTAAAATCTGAAAGAAAAATAGTGATTTAACAACAGAGATAACAGAAAGTGTGATATCTTCTTTATTTACCCCATTAAATGGGTGTTAAAATATAAATAATATTTTGTGATGCAAAATACAAATAAAATCAGAACATAACAGATGTTAAAAACATACCAAACACTCAATACCATGCATTTGAACAATACAAAAATACATTATCTATGGTTTTGACTGAGTTTTTAACAGAAATAAACTGGAACAAAAGCTCATTCCGGTTATATTAATTAAGCCAGTGTACAGTGAGACTCTCAGTCTTGCGAGATAATGTCCAGGTTGGCGAGGTGTCTCATGGTGGGCCTGCCGTGAGGACAGTTCCACGGATGCTCGATCTCCCCCATGTGGACCAGGAGCTTCTTCATCTCACTCATACTCAGGGCAGTGCCAATCATCACCTGGAGATGGGCATAAACAAGTCAACAGATAATGCGTAAGGAGTATAGTAATGTTATTAATTTAACAAAACTGCATAACAAGCGGTCTTAATAGATACTCAAACCGGACAATCACAGCATTTTGCATTTAACACCTTGTACTACTATCAATACTTGAAGTGATCCAAATCTAAACCCAAAACCTGGTCTGTGTAATTATCTAAAAATATTGTTTATTGTCAATGTGAACTCACTGATTTACGACAAGCTCGGGAGGCAAACATCTGCCGTACACGAGACGGTCGACACATGACCCCCGGGCTGTCGCTCAACATGAAGATCAACTCCTCGATGTCGGCTGGGCCAAATGTCCAGTTTTTACTGGTGGGCAGAGATACCAGCTTAACCCTCTCCATCACCTGAGCTGCAGTCGCAATAAAAAAAAAAAATCTGGTTTAGTATTCATAATCATCAAAATAATTGAGATAAAATCTATTTATACTTATTATACTTTAACTGTTCGTACCGTCCTCGTCGATAAGAAATTCAAAGCCATTCTTCCTGAAAATCTCAATGTTCTCCATGAGGACATTTTCGCTAACAGCAGTGAGGTGAAGCTTCTGAGGGCTGCAAACATAAATAAAAAAACAGATTAATAAAAAGGTCATTTGAAAGAAATGCAAGGCAAAATTCATCAACTTGCTTCGGATTCTTACACTATGAGTTTCTGTCCTTGGAGCACAGTGTGCTGCTGCAGCATCTCAAAGTTGTATTTCTCGTCGGTGGCGTGCTGGTCGATCATGAAGATGTCCGAGTTGAGTTTTGTGATAATGAAGCCCAGGTTAAACTGGCCGATGACCTCCATCTCTTTGAACGTGTCTTTACTGTCAGGATGAAAGAAAAAATAGATTTACAGTTGTGGAATTAACACTTCAGGAGTAATTAGAGTAAAATGACCTGATCTCTTACCTGATCTCTTTCTTGAGCTCTTCCTCTGCACTTTGGTTTTCTCCGGGGTTGATTTTGGCCCTGAAGCGTCGATAGCGCAGATTCTCGCCAGCCCTCTGCTTCTGCACGTCCTGTAACCTCTTCACCTTCAGTGCCAGCTCTTGGAAAGAGAACCGGAGGGGCACTGTCCTCTTCTGTAGGCAGACCGGAGCATCCACCGTCGAGGAGGGTTTTGAAAAAGTGTTGAATTTGTGTTCTGTCCTGGCCCTCTTGGCATCTGGGCTCACAGTACACGGTGGCTCAGTCTGTAACTCTGCGTGTTCAGGAACAGTGTGACTGTCATCTGGTATTTCTTCAAATGTTTCATTTTTAACACTGTCAGTGGCCGGTTCAGGAGAACCGAACTCCAGCCCAGCACACTGAACATCTGATGTCGACACAGTGTCGTCACAGCTAGACATGGTGATGTCTTTTTCAGAGTCTGCATCACTGCATGACATCCCTTCGTACCTAAACCCATCCAGCACTGAATTTCCCACTGGGGAGCATTTAGCTTTGGGTTTCAGGGGAGGTGTTACACTTGGGTTGCAGGGAGGAGGTTTGACAGTGTCCTTAAAAAAAGACTGCAGTGTTTTCTGTGTTGGGCCACTGTTGGCAGCTTTTGCCACATTTGACTTGTTCCCCAAATTGGAGCTGTGGTGACTTGAAAAAGCAGCTTTTAGGCCGGCCAGGTTTAGGCACGACTTTGGGCTCCGAGTCACTGGTTCTGTGTCCTCTCCAGGTTCTGGCTCATTAGACGGGACAACCTGACAGATTTCAGACGCAGATGTTGTATCTAGAAACAAGTGATAAAAAGTCAAAATAAAAGCACTGGAAAATCTCTCATGGTACGTGTCTATGTGGGTATTTTTGGACGTGAGGAATCACGTCGCTTCCCAGCATTGGATGCTTGATGGGATGCCACTAGACACCAGGCACCTGATTAGACAAACGCCTTTACTCTGGGCTGCTGCTCCCAGCTTTCAAACCAAAACCAACATGTTGGCTCGTTTGGAAACTTTTTTTTCTCGGATGTTAAGAAAATATTCCTGAAATGTGTTTCTGAAAACATTTTAGACAAGAAATGAGAAATGCATTGGCTGAACCTGTCTTTATTTTAGATAGACAATGGTTAGTTTAAACGTTTTTTAGGAGTTTCCAGAGGTTCCAAAGCGGGCGCCCCTGGTTTGCATAAAATAACCTGGACCTCAGCTTTATGCAAATGAAGAGCGGGCAGCGTAACGGTCTGTCACATGAATGCATTGCACAGCCATTTACATAGACAATGAATGGGAAGCGTGGAAAGGACAGATCCTGTGGACACGTACCACATTAATTTGCTATAATATCAAAATACACATGTTTTAATATACCAAGCTAATGGTAACAATCTGTTCTTACTGGAGCTGGGTATGGGTGTGTAGTTCAGACTGATCTTATTGACTCCGGCCTCATACATGTTGATGAGAGAGGTTTTTAGAACCGCCAATAAGAGTTTCTCCTCCTGAAGGAATATCTGTCGTTTGTCTGGGGTTACATTCACATCAACGCACTCTGAAATGACACCATAAAAACAAAAACCCTCATGTAGTGCAGAAAGTCAGCAGTGTGTTTGAGAAATAACAGTTCAGCAGTTTTCTTACCAGAGGCAACAGCTATGTTCAAGGCAACAAATGGATATTGATGTCTGTTGTACATGTGATACACTTCATTCACAAGTTTGGTCACCTGCAAATTAAGATTAGAACATGTCTTCATAGGAGAAATGATATTTTTTTGATAAATACAGTACACCAGAAAGAATAGAAATGACAAATAGGTGGACTTGAATTACCTTAAGGGGATCACACGGCCGGTTGTTAATGAAAAAGAACTGCCGGTCTGTGGCACTTCTCCCAACACCGTGGTCTCCTCGTGACACAAACCCCGTCATGCTGCCAAAACAGAGTTTTTCTACTTTAAAAAAATGCTTTGTTTCCAGAGAACACAGGACTTACATGCAACCGTGTCACTCACGAAAAAAGCTCTTTGGGTAGATCTGCATCTTTGAGTCCGTACTCTTCCATAACATTTTCTGCAGGAGCTGCTTGCTGAAAAGGCAGAAGACTCTGAAGCTGCAGAATGCACAGAAAAGAAAAAAGAAATATTTACAAAACAAAATAAGGCAATTTGACAAAACTATTTGCATATTTTACTTTAACTGAAGAATTACATAGTTCCAACAATGAACATTAAGACAGAAGAAAAGTGTTTTATTTAGCTGTAAGCAGCATCCTAGAGAGCTGATTGCATATAAACAGCATTGTCAAAAAAAGGAGTGAAACTAATGGCCCAACCTGTTTTGGTCCAAATATGGCCCCTATGTTGTCTCTCATGCTCTGGCTGCCACTGGTGCTGAGGACTGTGCTGCGCTTTCCCTGTCCATTCTGGTTGGAGCAGGTGATACGCACTCCTGTAGAGATGATACAGTAGGACTGCAGGACGTGTATCATCTTGGCATACTCCTGAAATATATAGAACAATGAAATATTGAAGGTATGATTAGTTCTTGTCATTTTCCAGTGTTACATTTCTGCTGATCATTTTTCATTGATTAAGATGTTTTTCCTCCACTGGGTTCCAGTCATGGTATGAAAATCAACTTGCAAAGTCTAGAAACTGGTTTGAGGAAAGAGTCTTCCAGGTGATGTGTTCATGTGCTGGTAAGAAGCCAGTGTAAAGTCATTGCAAGTAAAATTTATATAGCATGACTGGAAACCAATGGCTGCTTAAAATGAAGGAAAATTGTTAAACCAAAAAAACCTTCCCGCTTGCTTAGGCGTTTCATAATATGTATGTGATTTACAGTCACATAGTAGACTAAAACATGAAAAAACAAGAACGACTGACCTTCTTAATATTGCGTTGGAACTCCTTGTGTCGAACAGGCAGGGTGTAGAAGAGCTGCTGCAGGCTGACCGTGGTTCCTTGCTGCCGGGGATGGGGCGACCGCTGCACCAGGTGGCCTTTGTGGTCAAACACCAGCTTGGTCCCCACCTGGCTGGACTCGTGGCATGTCACCACACTCAGGCCACTGGAGCAAGTGGTCGGAGGGAATTTTAGAGGAAGAACATGACAAGTAAAACAGGTGTATGTGGCGAATAAATGTGGCTGTTTGAGTGTTTTACCTCAGAGCACATAAAGAACTGAGGGCTTCGCCTCTGAAGCCAAATGTTTCCACGTGGATGAGATCAGAGAAATCCCTCAGCTTTGACGTGTGATGCTTCAACGCTGCAGAAGAGACAGTTTCATTTAACCAAAAAGATCAGGCAACACGGAGGTCATAAACAACACTGACACTTACTCAGTCCTTCAAAGTTGGCCTCTTCTACTCCTTTTCCATTGTCTGACACTTCCACTAGTTCAGCTCCACACTCTTTCAGCCTGACATCTGGAACATGCAACGAAAACATGACAGTGGAATTTCTGCCCATGTTTTGCTAAATCAATATCTCCTGTTGTACTGGACGTGGCTTTTTAAAAATGAAGAAAGTGCATCAATACTTACCAACATTGGTGGCCCCTGCATCAATGCTGTTTTCCACCAGCTCTTTGACAGCAGTGGCCAAAGTCAACACCACCTGTCCTGAGCATATCTGATGCACTGAGTGCTTGTCAATGGCCTTGATGGCTCCTGCGGGTTCAGAGCTGCAGAGACGAAAAACAACACTCAATGATAGTTATGTATAACTACATTTATACTGCAGCAACAGATTTATGCATGTACAACTAGCAAGAAAAAAATACTCTTTACACCCTGTGTTCTCTGATCAGTGATGAACATATGAGGATTGTGGGAATGTCAGGTGACTTTACTACAAAATGTGAAGTCAGTATTAGTTGGAGAGTTGGCTGCCATGCCGAATTGTAGGATGGATCAGCATTATTCATGTCAGCAACATTTTTATTGGATATAAACAGACAGCCTTAAGTTACACAATGATACATAAATTGGCAGATTTTTCAATGAAGTGTGGTCGGGTTCAAGTAAACTGACAACGGAAAGGACTCGGATTAAAATGTAATAAGTGTATAATATTTAGATTTGCATGGTGTAAAAAATATACATCTGCAATCAAGTTAAATAAATACTTTGTTAGCTAACTTACCAAGCATCAGCCATCTTCAAGGATTTTAAAAGCTTCAGGAGGAATTCATTCAAATTATGAAATACGATTTAATCTGAAACTGAGAAAGGAAGAGCTACCAGCTAACATGTCACTATTCGTGCAAATGTAGCTAGTTTTCACCAACTGTTACTGCTACACATTTCAGTACAACTGCTTCATTCACACCATGTTGTAAACATAAAAGTGAAGCTGTACCGCGCACTGCGCAGACGGTTCGCGAGCTTCACTCGTGCGTAAAACTGCGCACGTTGACTATTAAAACTAATATAAATGTTGAGCGTGTAAAACAGCAACCTCACAAAACAAACACAAAAATATAAAGATGATAAGTGTCAAAAAATGATAGCGCTTTACATAAATAAGTGTTATTAAAGCCGTTGCGTCAAACTTTGGAGCATTTCATCATCGAGTTCACCGGAATCTGTATCGCCTATAGAGATGTTGGAGCGCGTGTGCATTTATCTCACATCGTACAAAACGAACATTTTTTGTTGTTGTTGCAGGGTCATTCTCAGGAGTTTTAAGATGTATTGGTGTAGAAAATAAACTTGTGTCAATTTTTACTTTAATAATTTTCTAATGTATGTGTGTTTTTCTATCAGTTGATATTGTAAATCACGCACGTACATTGTCAGACGGTCCCTCTACGGCTGTTGAATCATGGCCGCCTCTATACATGGCAGTCCCCTGACCGTGTGGGACTTTCACCGCCACTTTTTAGTCGGTTCATACGATGTAAACACCGGGGAAAGGCGGATTTAACGAGTGGGTTGACATAGTTTACAGTAGCTACGATGCAGCTGTTGTGAATTGGGCAGCGTTTTAAAAATAAGTACTTTATTCTGCCAAGTCATCATTTTTATGTACATACATAATGTACAGTTCACCACCCAACAGCGGAGTCCTGAGGTCCGAGGATGGTTCTGGTAGCAGCAGTAACCTTTTGGTCCTCCGCAACATTAAACCCATCAGGAGACACGAAGTTGGGAGTAACGTTAGCTTGTTAACTATGGCAAGCGAAGAGGACGATGAAGTCCAGTTTGACAGTAAGCAGGTGTTCCTCCTGAGCTCCATGTTGTTGCCTAACGTGAAGTTAATGTGTATTGATCTTTACCAACTTGGCTTTGGTGGCGGTTATCCCACTTTACCTGACACAGTGATACCAGAATCAAACGCTAGATCGTGAATAGTTTCAGACTGTCTTGCCTTTGAGTGTATAGTCTATAATGGTTCGTGTAGTTTGTTATACAGTACCACAAGTACATAATTAAGCCAGTGTAATAAAACGTTATTGCTTCAGTATTTCTGTTCACATCTGTACATGTTTGGGTGACCAAAGAGTCTAAGGACACTAATATTGGACATTCAATTCAATTTATTTTAATGTTAAATAGCGTCAAATCATAACAAATTATCTCGAGATGTTTTCATATAGAGGTCTAGATCCTACTGTTACTGAGATAACCAGGAGAATCAGGGACAGAGAGCTAGAAAAATCCACCAAAAAATGGCTTAATATTAGATGAACTTCCCCTTTAACGGCATCAAGAGTTGCATCTGCATTAAATACACAAAATAAAATGAGATGCATGTCATTAACAGCATTGTGCATGTATTTACTCATTGTGATCATGATCAACACAAAGCCAGATAGTGTTTAAACAAAATATATTCCAGTTAAATATGGGAATTTGGTCATAAAGTGAACAGATGGGATTCTCAAAGTAATAAACCTTAAATAATAATATGCATTTTACGCATCAAACTCATCTGTAATTCAGATTATGGGTTTTGGGGAGTAACCAGCATACACCAGTCTTGACCTTTACATATAAATTTGTTGGAATGCCCCTTTACCCGTAATCGTATACAAGCTTGCAGTTATCAAATAAATTTGCATTGATCTAGTGACATAATCGGGATGTAAGATTCTTAGTTCAGCCATGAATTTCCTCTTCAGAACAAGTCTAGACATGCCCGCTGCATACATCCTGTAGTATGAATGAGAGTGTGAAGTTTGGGGCAGATGTAACCTCCCCCCTCCTTCCCTCTCTGGCACAGTGGTCAAGAGTCTCAGCTTCCTCATGGGTTTACAGTCAGTGTGTGAGTACACTAGGTGGAGGAGGCTGGTGTCTGCTGGACCAGGCAGATAAGCATTACTGCTGTGCACGCCCCTTATGTATAAACAAGATGAGCTAATATTTTGCCTGGGAGGTGAACAGGTTGATCATTAGTACAGCTCTGAGTGCTTAATATTGGACCAAAGGTGTTTTTATACTTCAAAACAATGGACCTAGGAGACAGAAACATTGTTGAAATGATAGCAAAAGTTATCGAAGAAGGTAAGACTACAAAGAAGAAATACTTTGATTATATGAGTATCAGTCATACATAATCTAAACTGTTATTTTGTACATCGAGAATCATGTTGAAACAGAGTATTTTTTTTCATCATAATTTACCACTGCTTCCCTTTTCTCATTTAAATTATTGTGTTGTGTGCTCAGCTTCCGACACAGATGATAAAAATGAGGTGTTGATGGCTGGTCGACATTACCCGTCCATCCAAGAGTTTGCCTCAGCGATCCCCAACCACCTTCTTTTGGGGTCTCTACTGGAGCACCTGTGCTTCGTCTACGAGACCAACCCAGCACGCTCACGAATGCTGTTTAAAGGTACGTAGTAAGATGTTGTACTGGAATTGACAGCTAGTTTAAAAACTGTAAAAACATCTTTAACCATTTACCATATCTTGGGATTAGTGTTTATTTTTCTCACAAATTAAGTCACAAACTGCTCTTTTGTTTCCTCTGACAGTTATTGGCCAGCGTTTAGCCGCCATGAACCTCCTCTCACCTTTGGCCATAAGTGATGAGTTCAGCACCGTCAGACTGCAGCACAACCGGGCCTTCACTGAGCTGCTTCATGCTGCCAGCTCCTCGATGTACCCACAGGTAACTGGGAAAATCACCAGCATGTCCACTAGGGGGTATTGTAGTAATTGGTATGTTCTCAGTTTGGGCTTAGGACTTTTATGTAGACGCAGTATTTATACTGTAATACTGTGTAATAGACTTGTGAATAAGAGTGTTGATCAAAGCGGTAAACATACAGTTTTGTAAACTGGGTAATGCTTCAATAGTTTACTAACTGGTTCAGTGTAGTGGAACTATTATCCTTTTTCCCTTTCCTTTAGTGTGTTTTATAGTTTTTTTGTGCATTTTAAAGGTCTACAAAGTTACAAAGCCCAAAGTCCAGGCCAAAGGGAGTTACTCTCCCCCACAGGAACTCTGCTCCTGAACGGCCTGAAACTCCTCGCTTTAAGTCCTGCCTTTTCTCTTGTAACATGGTGATGTCACCAAGTAACACATCTGTGTAATACCTGATTAGCGGCTAGTTTGGCACACCCTCAGTCAGTGCTAGATAGAGCAGAGCTGGAGCGGAGTCCGAAGAGTTTGGTTTGGTTGTCCAATCACTACACAGTGGGCCAGCTGACCAATCAGAGCAGGCCGGGCCAGTAGGAAAAATATCAATATTTTTTTTTTAATATTAAAGCATGTAAACATGTTCTAATAGAAACCCAAAATACAAGTATGCACCTGAAAATAATAATAGGTATAATAATAATAGGCATAATAGGTTCTCTTTAATTGTTATCATATCTGCAATGTGGTTAGTGAGTTTGTCTTTGTCTCATTTTGCAGGGCCAACAAGGTCACGGCACAAACACACACAACCCTGCTATAAGGTAGGCTGTACTTTTTTTCATATTGAGTTGCAATATTAGATATTAAAGTACTGTGTAAGAGATGTTTGTTGTTGCTATCCCACAGACCTAAGGAGGGACTGTTTCAAGCGCAGACGTCCCGGTATCTTAGTGAATTTGAAGAAATATTTAGACTCGGAAAAGGGGCATATGGCAACGTTTTTAAGGTACAGTATTTTACTCTGTCACACTCCTTGGTGTTTTTAAACAGCTCCTCTGAAGAGGAACATGAGTTGATTGACACCATCATGTATTTGTAGGTTATGAACAAATTGGATGGACAGTTTTATGCTGTGAAGAAAATTCTAATCAAAAAAGTCTCAAAGGACGACTGCATGAAGGTGGGCCATCAGAGTTTTATCAATAGACCCTTTTTATGTCCCGAGACAAAATACACTAATAATTAGAGTGTTTTGTTTGGCTCCAGGTCCTCAGGGAGGTCAAAGTGTTGTCCAGCTTGCTGCATGTAAATGTTGTGGGCTATCACACTGCGTGGATGGAACATGTTCAGCCTGTGGCCAGTGAGTACTTAACTGCTGTCCTGTGGCAAGTTTGTTGGGCTGAAATTCGTGAACGATAACAGTATCGTAAGAGAGGCTTTATGTGAAAAACAACTGTGTTACAGATCCTGAACCTCTCCTGCCTGCTCTGGAGTCACCTGGACAACAAGACAGGTAGGATCAGTGTCTCAGGTGAAATTATTAAGACAAGAATTGACTTATTAATTGATAATGGACTTAATCTTAAAGTTCCCATATTGTAAAAAGAGAGAGTTTATTATAATATAAAAATGTATTTCTTATGACCATGTAGCAGGTGAATTAAACTGTATTTACAGTATTTATCTCAGGGAATGTCAATGCAACAGTCATTATTTTGTCCAACAACTCTAACTCTATTTTGGCTCTTTCATTCACAGCTCTGATGAGATCTCTGACAGCATCAGCAGCTCCTCGGTAGTTTTTCAAAACCTCAGTCAAGCACAGGCAGATTCTGTTTCAAGTGCCAAAGTATCCCAAAGAGAGACTGAGCCTGTCAAAGCTTTAGTTCCAGCCCAAGAGAAGGGCCAGGTGGTGTGTGCCAAGACGATGCGCCGGATCCCAAAGAACTACGTCCCCTGTGTGTTCCTGGGACAGGGAGGTGCCTCAACGAAGAGCTCCAAATGTCCTGCCATGGGGTGGGACGGCTCGGCGCTTTTAGACGAGGAGTCCAGCAGGAGTAGCGCCGAACTGAACAACAACTCCTGCATCGACAAGGACTTTAAGCAGCGGGCTGACAAACGTACAACAAAACCTTCTAAAGAGGTAGGTACTTAAATGGTAATTTCAGTATTTTTCAACCTGGGTACTATTTTCCCATGTTTTTGTATCTAGCTGACCAACACCCTGTCCTAACTGGACACGTGTGTCCGACTGTCACGGAGCATCGGACGCTCTCTGTCTGAATGTATTAAATATGCAGTTCTGTTCTGTCATGTCATGTAAACAAACCACGTATCAGCTGTGTCCAGATCAGACTGGAGATGTAACTGGATGTAACCACATAAAAGATGGGTTAGTAGTACTTGCTAGCTATGTTTGTAGCTTACACTTTTAACAGAAAACACATTTTATATTGTGATATTTACTGGAAATGACATACAATGTAGTCAACCGTGCATCTTGCTCATGCCTGGGATGCAACAACATCACAGGTGCCGAGATATGAGTTCAACAACAGATTAATATCACATTCTGACTGATTTCTTTCAAGCCATAGTCCATTTAGCTAGCTCTGAATCAGAATGAAATTGTGACTTTTGGTTCGACTGATTAATCAGACCGATTATTTGACATTTTCTCATGATCGGCATCAGCCGATGTCTGAGCATATTAAGCCGATTATCAAGCAGTTGCATAAATGCTGCTAATTGCACTAAAACTTTATTTTTTCACCCAAAAGTTTATTTGACAAAATTTATTTTTTTGGATTACCTGTTTCATGTATTCAATATTTAGATTATACATTATTTTTATTTAGAATATATCAGTGCACTGCAGTGCAGACACAAAATGTAGATTGGAGAGACAGACCATAGGTGTTGTTCAATAAATGTTTTTTGAAGTTGAGAAATTTTGTGTGTTATTCGTTATTATTAAGCTGTTATATTTTATCAGATGGAGGAAAAAAAGAAAGTCACCCTAACATATCGGCCCACCAAAAAATTTGTATCATATATCGGCCATCGGCTATCCTGATTCTCCAGTAAATCGCCATTGCATCGGCCATAAAAAACCCATATCGGTCGACCTCTACTCGTGTCCATCTCAAAAAGCAGGCAACCTGCATTTTGTTTTGCTTGGAAACGGTCTGAGACCACCTCTCTCAAATGGTCCTGGACCGGTTGTTTGTTATGTTCACAACTGCCCAAACGAACTGCACCACAGTTTGATTAAAACGGACCAAGTGTTGGCTTGTCAAAGCTCCTTTAGACACAAAAACATGGGAAAATAGGGTCCAGGTTGAAAAATATCAAATTTACCCTTTAAAGAGGCTTTCAGTGATCAGACAAATTATTAGAAAGTTAAAGACTGGCTTTTTTTTTTCTGAAATGTGCACTCAAAAACAGTGCAGCGTTCTCAGTTATGGTTCCTCTGTATCGAACAGGTACAGTTCCACCTGATGCTCTATATTCAGATGCAGCTGTGTGAGCGCTCGCTGAAGGACTGGATCTCTGAGAGGAACACCAAGCCCAAAGAAGGACAAACCTCAAAATGTAACTGTTAAACACATATATAATTTTATATAATGGTGTTGTTCCATTACAGATTATACCTATATTTTGGAAAGTAGATACTGTATATTATACCTTTATATTTTCAGGTCCATATGGATGTGTTGATGCTGAACTCACACTCAATCTGCTGAGGACGATACTTGTAGGAGTGGAGTACATTCACTCCAGGGGAATCATGCACAGAGACCTGAAGGTAAGGTGCTTTGATAGATTTTATTTGAGGTCAGGCGAGTCAGTAGTGTGTAGTTTGCATTGACACACGGGTGTCAACTAGGAGTAATGTCAAATAAGTCGTTAAAAGAGTCCTGGTCACCATCTGTCACAAAGGAAATGTTGTTTTCCCAGTAGTTGAACACAAAGTCATATAGCTTCTCAGGCAGGATTTTTCTCACCTCTTTTTTTCGCTTGCCTTGGACGTGTTTTAGATAAATGTCACTTTTGCAAATATCCTGAAGTCTCCTCGGCTGCTGAGAGAGCTTTAGCAGCTGGTCTCTCTGTTTATAGAAGCACGGTAGTGTCAGAGTGGAGGGCAGGTGACCGTTCTGGTTGTAGACAGTGAGCGGGGAGGTCAGGCTGAGGAGCTTCACCAGCAGAGAGCTGCTCCTCACATTCGGCCTGTGGTTCAGAAACAGGAACAGACAGCTCTCCCCTGCCTTGCTCAGCTTGTTGATGTCAGCTCCATACCTGAGCAGCAGGTCCACCAGCTCCTTGTTGCCCATGCTGCACGCCTCCTGCAAAGGTGTCACCCCAGCTTTGTTCACAGCGTTGGCCTCGGCCCCCTGCTCAAGCAGCTGGGAGATGCAGCTGATGTCGTCCTCCAGGGTTTTAGTGGTCTTCATAGCCAGCGCCACGGCAGCCAGGTGCAGGGGAGTGTTCCCAGTGTGCTCCACCCCCTTGAACATAGTAAATTAATGTAAAACAAATGTAGAACCTGATGCACATAATGCATTTCAACAGGATTAAGAGCACTGAAAAGACAGAAAAGAGCACAGAGGAAGAATACAAACTATGTTGATATCTGCTCCCTCCTTGATCAAGCTGGCCATAATGTCTTTATGGAGGATCCCAGCAGCCATATGCAGGGGCGTCATCCCACTGTTGTCCACAGCATTAACATCAGCACCATAGCTGGCCAGAATCTGGACAGCAGACAGAGCCACGTAGCGCACTGATAGGTGGAGAGCTGTCTGGCGACTCCCCTCCACCTAGAACATAACATAACATAAACTGCAGTATTGAGGATCTTTTTTTACAAACATCACAAATTACTCATTCCTCTTTATTCTTATTTTTGTACAGTTTGTACATTTTTTGTATTACTACAACAAGCAGCTAAACATTTATTTGCTTTGTGAAAAACGTTTCACCTCTGCATTGACATTAATGCCGTGCTCACAAAGGAGCCGCAGACAGGCCTCTGCCTGCCTGCGCACGCCGATCACAGCAGTCTGGAACTTGGAGCCCGGTTTCGGCCAAGTAGTCAGGATGCTCGGCCAGCCGGCTATCACCAAGTGCAGAGTGGTTCGACCGAGCTGGTCCCTGTTACAGAAGTGGAGACGGTGAAACTGGTGCACATGGAGAGCTGTCTGCTTTTTTATTAAGAGACAAAAGGAACCAGTGACATGCATGTCATTGTTCTGTGGGTGTCACGTTGTGAGTTCACAGCAGTTGCAACAGGAATTTGTCAAGTCACCAAATAAAACACTATGGGTGTGATGTTTGGTGTTATGGTGTGTGTCTGTGTGTCCTTGTCTGGGTGTGTGTTTGTCCAGACCTCATTTCAGGGTCTGCCCCTGTTGACAGCAGGCTCTGCATGCTCTTTACTCTCCTGTAAGAGGCAGCCAGATGAAGGGGGAGCGTAGCAGGGCCCTGAGGCAAGACAAGACGAGACACGACAAACTGGAAAACTGTAGAATACAAATAGGCTGCAGTCTAACACTGCAAGAATTTCTGCCTGTTTTCTTTTAAACTTCATAAATTGAATGCATCGGAGTGTAACCGTGTCACAACTGAGTGAGTAATAGTTGAGCTTCTGGTTATTGCTGTCTATATGCGTGTTCATTTGTATACAATTTGGCGATACTATAATAAGATAAGATAAGATGAACCAAGATGCTGTGTTTCTCTCCATGTGACAGTGTGAAACTTGACATTTAACACATTTTAATTCTCACAAATAATTTTAAAAAATGGCTGCTTGTACCTTCCAGAAGACTTCCCCGGGTGCGCCGCCTTGTATCTCGATGAGAAAGTTGCTCCCATGCTTTTTTGACATGTCCTCTATGCGTCCCAAGTCTTCGTCCATAATTGCGGTGTAGAATTCATTGTTGAGAAACTTGACAGCGTTACTGCTCCTATCCTCTTGTCCCTTGGTCTGGTCCAACATGACCAGGCATCGCAGCTTCACTGCTGTCTGTGTTTAAGTCTTCCAGAAGGTGTGTGGGGTGGTTGGAAGCTGGTTATTCTGGTTTGTCCATGCAAGCATAGCATTTCTTATTTGTCATTTTATTTGGCTCACTGGGAAGAGGAAACCGAACTTCTGCTTTTCTGTTTGGTGTTTTCAGTCATGGCATTTCATCATGTCTGTTTGAGTGTTACGTGTGGTAAGTTTGATGTAAGGTCTTCCTGTCACGACTGATAACTGTGTGAGGGGCCAATTATGGGGACTGGTAACACCCTTCTGAGTAGTTTACAGCTTGTTCCAGCTCTTGTGGCACTTTAATATTTGACTTTTAGGAAAGCAGGGAATTATTACTGTTAGAACTGTAATGATTAATCAATTAGTTGCCCACTATTACATTTATCAGCAGCTATTTTGATGGTTGAGTAATCAGTTTGAGTATACTTTAAAGAAAAAATAGTCAAAATTCTCTGATTCCAGCTTCTTAAATGTGAATATTTTCTGGTTTCTTTACTCCTCTGTGGCAGTTAACTGAATATATTTGAGTTGTGGACAAAACAAGACATTTGAGGATGTCACCTTGGACTTTGATTGACATTTTTCACCATTTTATAAACCAAACAACTGTTTGATTAATCAAAAAAAAAAAAAATCAACAGATTAATCTACAATGAAAATAATCATTAGTTGCAGCTACAATTACATTGCAAAATCTGGCAATCTGTCTTTGAAAATGCAGGAAATAAAGTTCAATATTTCCAAATTTGAATAGAGTTGTTTATGTGGTGTGAAGCAGCTGCATTTTTCTGAATCATCTCCTTTTTAAAAAGGCTTCTGAAACCCTAAAACAGTTTATTCCTGCCCTCAATATGTTGTATGAAATGCTGTCATCTCACATGCAAAAACCTTAGACATCTGCATCTTTACACCTATTGACATGTGGCACTTCTTGTAATGTCTGTTTTTTCCACAGCCGAGGAACATTTTCCTCCATGGTCATGACTGCAATGTTCGGATCGGGGACTTTGGTTTGGCCTGCAGGGATATAATAATGGATGGCCATCAAAGCACCTCCTCTCTCAGCACTGGTAAGACTTCAATAGCACCTCTTAGTTTATTATATTTTCATGACATGGTGCTTCACAGTTTCACCAGTAGATGGCGTTATTTGCTTTAAAGTCACATTTCTGGTGTATTTTGCAGATTCCTCACATACCACAGGTGTTGGCACATTTGTATATGCTGCACCGGAGCAACTGAGGGGCTCTCATTATGATTCAAAGGTAAACATATTCTACTAACTAAATTATGATGAATTCAGACTTCATTTTTCATGTAAAATGACACATTTTGTGCTAAATTTTATTATTTATCACCTTTATAATTTTATATATTATTCTTATCTTAATCTGAAATTTTTAACAAATATTTTATTTGTATTGTTGCTGTCGCAGTCCGACATGTACAGCATCGGAGTGCTGGCCTTTGAACTGTTCCAGCCCTTTGGGACAGAGATGGAGCGGGTCCGGACTCTCGGGGACCTGAGAGACGGGAAAATCCCAGACTTGTTCAGCCAGAGGTGGCCAGTCCTGACGAAGTACATCATGAGGCTGACAAATAAGGAGCCCGGTGTTCGTCCCACAGCCAGCGAGCTTCTACAGAGTGAACTCTTCTGCAGTAAAGACATAGTAAGTTGGGTTAAGTGGATATGTTTTAGCTCTAAAAATGATGACTTATGTGCTATAAAACATTATTAAAAATCTAAAAAGTATGTAACTGTGTGTAAACACATGTCATTTCCTTTTAGAATTACTTATAATGTTTTACTGTATGTGTGGCTATGCAGCATGTGTCACCAGAAAGGGCCCTCTGTTGCCTCCAGCAAGGCTTAATAACACTTGCATCTGCAGTACACTTCCTAATGATAATTACCAAACAATATTTTTTTCCTCTTCAGATGATCCATGGTCTGCAGAGAAAGGTTGAGGAGCAGGAGGAAGAGATCATGCAGCTAAGAAGACAGATCAGTCAGCTTCAGAGCTCAGACGTCACAGGTCACAGTTCTGAGTCAGACAAGACCTGAGCCTTAAAGATCTCAACCCTCCACAGACTGTCACAGCGTGATTTATTCAACCACTGCTGTACTATGGTGTGCATGTGTGTGTATGTGTATGTGTATTGTGTGTGTGTGTGTGTGTGTGTGTGTGTGTGTGTGTTAGCATTTGAGTGTGTCTTGTATACCTGGATGTAAGGGTGCAGTTATTTATTTTCATTCAGCTGTCCAATAAAACCTACTTCTGTTACATCTTGAGGGATTTTCTGAGAAGCAATATGTGATTATTGGCCATTTTTGATGTTGCTTTGAAAGTAGTGCACTTTTAACAAATTGAAAAAGTGACCTATAAGCAGACTTGTCAATGTGCATGATGATTTTGTGCAGCCTCTTAATCCTGAAGAAGAAGCTGTCCATTGTCAGCAAACTGGAAACAATTTATGCACACAATAAGCCATCCTATTTGGATTTTATGGGGACATGGGCACATTTATTTCCGTGCATGGATGTTCTAACAAATTTCTTTGTCCTCTGGCCTGTACACGTGGTTGATGGTTTAAATGTTGAGTTACTAGTTACAGGGAATGCACTGTTTTATTTTGGGAACTTTTAGCAGTGTGTAACCTATTTATGAATGGGCATTTCAGCATTGATGTGACAGCCTGTGCTGCCAAGTTGTTCTGATCATAGCAAAATTATGCTGGGGCCATTTATAGTATATATTTATGGGTATAAATCTTGCAATTTTGGTTGTACATTATGTACACAAAAGTCAGGAGTGTACATGCGACGGATCTTCCCGAAACACGTTCCTCTCAGAGAAACGGCCGGATGAACCAATCAGAGACCTCGTTTCATCGCAGGTACCCGGATGTACCCGTGGGGCAATTAGCTACGTCATTGTTCACCGCCGGACACCCGCTGGAAATAAGGAATGGATTTACAACCGCTATTAACCTATTCATAACAGATTCCAGGTGAGTGTGTTGTTGATTTTACGTTTGAGTGGCACTTTAACTGTGCAGCCGTGATATTTCGGTGGGCCTGAGCCGCTGAGATTTGTTGTAGTAGCCTTACACCGGTTCTCTGTCATGTCGGAGCGAGCAGCGCAGTGAGCACACACAGCCGCCGGTGTCGAGCCCCTCCTTTCTCGGTTAGAGAGACGTCCCGTTACCCGGGCCCACGCATTATAAAACACATTTATTTCGAAGTGGAAACAGAAAACTGCGTTTTGACGCGGATAGTGCATGGTTATGACACTCTACGCCATGTCAGTCAGCCTCCATCGTGCCGAGCTAGCTAGCAGCGTTAGCATCAATATTGTCGCACGATCGCCGCCGCCGCCGCACGTAATGTTAGCTAGCCCCGTTTGATAGCTAGCTATGTGCTCCGCTCGCTATTTCCATGTTGTTTGTAGCTTTGGGATTGGCTCGCTCCTCATCAGTCATTTTGTTCCAGTCGTCGACGACAAAGGTCAGCTTTTAATCGGTGCCCTGTCTCCCACGAGGGTTAACGGAAGGTTTAATGCATGTTTTAGTGAGGTTTAGCGACGCTGCGTGTTAAAGGCCTAGCAGCCGTCTGTTAGCCAACGTGAGCCAGTCTGCCGGAGCAGGTGGGAGGGAACAGCTGTTGTTGTAAACGTGCTTCCGACCAGGACATTTCCTCTGTCGGGGTTTTGAACTAGTAGCGTTCACTAGGTAACTTTAGCAGAAGTTAGTCGATTTGAACATATTCAAAACAGAAATTAAGATCTTGACAGTATTTTGTAACGTTTGTTTTTGTAAAGGAAACCTTCCAAAGTGCCCGTGCATTGCTATCACCGAGAGCTAACTTGCGCTAATTTAGTTTTTAGATACAAGTGGAGCCTGAATAGATATGTTATAATCATGCTGTTATTATGTTCGTTGTTACCGAAGCCGAGATTTTTGTCCAGCATCAAGCCATTGTTTGTTTCTTGTTCAGTCATAATGTGAAGTGCAAGATTTAGCTATTTCAGACTGCTGCCACTGAGTTTGTTTACTGTCTTATATGTATGTAAAAATAATGTGCTATTCAGTAGCTGGCACGTTAGTGTGCTTAGTTTAGGATCAGTGAATACACATTTCTTTTGTTCCTGATTTTTTTTTACAAATAGTGAAAAGGTTTCCCCCCCTGAAATACATCATCAGGTCTAATATACATTTTGTACTGACTAAATGGAATAGTACAAGATCAAATATTATAATGTAGTTGTTTGACTGCACTCAAGTGATCAATTGTGATAAATGGCAATATTTTGGCTATGGCATCAAAATCAGCTTTAATGGCACTATAAATGTGTTGACAAATACACACAAGGAATTTGACTCCAGTATTTTGCTGCTCTCAGCCTATATACACAGGCATTTAGTAGTTGTAAGCTAAATGTACTGTAATGCTGTGGCAGTTCAGTCCTTTGAGCGAGACACTGAACCCCAAGTAGCTGGGTTAAATGCAGAGATCAAATTTCTTTTATGTATGTGTGAGACAATTAAGGTAAAGTTTATGTTTTTAAAGTTTTTATCCAAATTAGTTCTAAGCGCTATGGTCTGTGAGAGCTATAATTTAGCTTGTGTATCACTTATCACTAGAAGAGTCAAAGAAGTTAAGAAAATGATATCATATTTGATTACAGTCACTGTCATGATGTGCCACACACAGAGATGTGTCTACACATATGGTAAAGCAACAGCAGAAACAAGAAACTTAATCAGTATTTTCAGCAGCTCATAAAGTCATATATGTGTGTTTTTGCTCCTTCATACAGCAATGAACAATGACCATAGTTGACAGAGCTTCAGAAAAGTCTGACCACGAGTCAGTCGGGTGTAAGCGATCTCCCTTTACTAGTGGAGACGTGGGGATGGACGGCAGCTGTTCCAGCAGCTGGGCAATGGGTCCCACCATGCCCAGCGACTCTCCAAGGCTGAAGGCTGCAGGAGGCTGCCTGGGCCCAACGCCTGGAGCTGCAGTCTATAACAGCACACCCTCCTCTGTGGACCGGCCTAAGGAGCAAGGTAGCAAGGGCTTTTATCAGCTGTGTTTTTAATGCTTGTCTTGAAAGCTAGGTGGAAGCTACATGCCTTACTTTCCATTTACCTTTCACACAGTAAACACATGGAAGAGTTACACATGCATAAATAATACCAAGCTGCACTAATGAAGCTAAACCTTTTGCTACTGTTTGTGTATGAGTGTGACACAACTGCTTTTGTGGGTGTTGTGTTACTGCTTCCACTCTACTTTCATTCATCTTGTTATATAATCTAGCCAGTTTTGAAGTGAGAGCATGTTCAATCTCTTGAGCTTCTGGCACAATTGATGTTTTGATGTAAAGAGGAGCAGCCTGACATGTTTAGCAGAAACAAAAGAGAAACTCTGTCTTTTCTTTTCTCCTCCAGCTTGTTCTTTCAGTCACAGCTATGACTGTGAGGTCCTGAACGTTCCTTTACTATGTGCTACTATGTACGTGCATAGAAAATGTAGCATATAAGATACTTGTTTATTGTCCTGGCCTGGTAAATGCATTGCATAGTAATAATATTGACTCTGTATGTACAGTGATGAGCAGTGGTGATGGCATTGACTCGCCGCAGAAGGTCCTCTTCCCTCCAGAGCGGCTCAACCTAAAGTGGACCCAGATTCACCGCATTGGTGCAGGCCTGCAGAACATGGGGAACACCTGCTTCCTCAACTCAGCCCTGCAGTGTCTCACCTACACCCCTCCGTTTGCAAACTACTTGCTGACACGGGAGCACTCCAAAACATGTAAGTTAGCGTTACATGGTGCTTCTCTGCACCAAGGAAGTTCTTGTGTAATTGTACAGTCAAGCAGTAATTATTATCACATCAGTCTTGTATCTATGAACTGCTTTCTGGTCTGATTGGCATCTTAATCATCAATGCCTTGTCCATATTTGCCGCAGGTCATGAGCCCGGGTTCTGTATGATGTGCACCATGCAAAACCACATCATTCAGGTTTTTGCGAACTCTGGGAATGTCATTAAGCCTATTGGTGTGCTCAATGAGCTCAAAAGTAAGTGGTCTTCTGTAGAGCTAAAGCAACTTTGACAAAATGATTACCTGAAATAAATGACAGGAGGCGCTGTGTGGCTGTTTAGCTTTTTAATTTTGGAGGGAAATTTTCTGGTGGGTTTGTAGTGTGCTGTTGAGAGATTTTGTTGCACCTACATGCAAGTGTGATATCATTTATCAACCTCTTACATATTGTACTGTTCTGTTTTTGTTTCCCTCACAGGGATTGCTAAGCACTTCCGCTATGGAAGCCAGGAGGATGCCCATGAGTTCCTGCGGTACACAGTGGATGCTATGCAAAAGTCCTGCTTACCTGGAACCAAGTCAGTTTTATACACTTACAAAACTCTACACAGCTTAGGAGAATTAGTTATTTAATGTCAGTATAGGTCATCAAATAAGTAGGAAAGTACTACTGTATTTTATGTATTCTGCTGATTAATTGAACATTTTGTAAAGGCCTTCCAGTCTAAAGGCAGTTATACAGCTGTAGCTTTTTTTTTTCGTGTGATTATTTCTCACGTTGGTATATTTTTTCAAACTGTTGTTTCTGAAAGTTCAGAGTTTCATGGGAGGCCATGGAAATTAATTTTTCGGTGCATTATAAATTAATGTACTGTAATTTTAGTCGCATATTGTTTTTCTTCATAATTTTCTAATATGTCAGAGGAAAATGTTGATATTCTCAACAATGTCATCTTTTTCCTGTCATTATGCCTTTGCATGTAGTGCATTATGTTGCCCACCTGCTAGCTTGCTAAATTGTTAGCTTCTGTGGATTCTAAATGCCGACAATAATGCTGTTGCTTAGCAGTGATGTTCCTGTGACTTTACCACTTGAACGGCAATCATATCCCGCACACAATAACACCATTATTAATCAACAACGTGGAGTTTCCCGTAGTCTGAACTACAACGGCAAACTTTATTAGTCCTTTCAACCTTGACAAAGACGCAGACCAGAGCCACATCTTTCTTTCTTACCTTTCACAGTAAAAGCCTTAGATACATAAACTTCACATGCGAGTATTTTGCATTTTTGTTTTGTTTATTCGTCATGCCCGTGGTGTGTAAAGGCCTTTTTAATCTTGCATAAAAGCTATATGTAGATACATTGAAGTATTCATGTGTTCCTATTAAAATGTCTGGCATCAGTGTAGAGCCAAGTAGGTTATGTGTCCTGATGAAGGGCATCTTTGTTCGAAACTTTGACCAACAAAGCAGAGAGAAGTGTGTGCAGTAGCAAGTCATTTTTTGTTTGGACAAGTAGGTTACATACACATATGAAGCCTACATACATGTTTAATAGATATTCTGAGACGGCCATTGTAGTTCTCAGGAGCCTGAAAGTGATTTTTAAGAACCTCCAGTTTCAAGTCGATTCTTATTCTGTAGTAACAGGTGGCCTCTCATCTAATTACTCTTGCTCTAATTCCTCCCTTTCTCACTCCTGCTTTTTCAGCAGCAATATGTTGTGACTTGTCAGTGCAAAATACTGTACAGTGACATTTTTTTCTCTGTTACAGTTCAGCCAGAAAATATTTGTTTGTTTGTCGTATTAATAAGCGACCCGTCACTTATGCCATTACCTTTTATTAGTTGTTTTTCATCCTTGTATTCATCTTTGTGACAGATTGGACAGGCAAACGCAGGCAACCACTTTCATCCATCAAGTATTTGGCGGGTACCTAAGGTCCAGAGGTACGCTAGAAGTGTTGGTTTAGTTTTCATGATTTGTTTCTTCTACACGAGGTAATTTATTGTTTTACATCATTTGTGGACTAATAAGTTTTTGCTTTTGTTTTTTTCAGTTAAATGTTTGAACTGCAAAGCAGTCTCTGATACATTTGACCCTTTTCTGGATATAACTCTGGAAATTAAGGTAATTAGAATACTTTGTCGCTTGTGGGTCTGATATGTCTCTGTGTCGCAAATGTGTAACAAACCTTTTTATTTTATTTATTTTTTTTGCAAGGATCTTGAACAGTACTAAAATTCATTTTCTCTACATGCAGACAGCTCCCAGTGTCTCCAAGGCTCTGGAGCAGTTTGTCAAGCCAGAACAGCTGGATGGAGAAAACGCCTACAAATGCACCAAGTGAGTTGTTTTATAGACCAAAGGAATTAATAAAAGATGACAAAGAAAGAGGCAGTGATGTATTTGCTTTGTCTATTTGTATGTGTTTAACAGGTAACCAATTGAACATTTATTTCTCTCAGGTGTAAAAAAATGGTCACAGCCTCAAAGAGATTTACTATCCACCGCAGCGCCAACGTGCTCACCCTCTCACTCAAACGCTTTGCAAACTTCAGTGGAGGCAAAATCACAAAGGTACCATGACGTGTGTAGACTATAAGCCTGTTGAGCCATGAGATATTATGAATATTTGATTTGATATTAATCCGTTTTGTTTGTTTTTTTTTTTGGATCATCAGGATGTGAAATATCCAGAGTACCTGGACCTGCGGCCCTTCATGTCTCAGTCTCAAGGAGAGCCACAGGTCTATGGGCTGTATGCTGTGCTGGTCCACTCTGGATTCAGCTGTCACGCTGGACACTACTTCTGCTATATTAAGGTACTGGCAAGGCTATGGACCACTGTTCTAATCTGTCAGGGCGCCGCTGTTTCCAAGTGGCCACACTTGTCTCTCCAGTCGTCTGTCAGCAACTCACCACACAGTAACAGTTTAATTCAGAGCTCCTACAACAAATCATACCCTTAACAGACTGAGGTCTTGGCTTAGAAAAATGTTTCTCCAGGTCTTAGTCAGATTGCATAAAAGTATATAAACACAACATTATTATTCTGTTAGAATATGTATCATAATGCATTTATACATGATGATATTTGTACTTGACAGTCAAAAGTCCTCAACCTTTATAATAAAGAATAAAAAATAAATGTAAGATGTGTTCCAATGATGACCCTGTTAAGCAAATACCTTAAAACCTGCTGACTCTTGTGTTGTGTTTTCCAGGCAAGCAATGGGCAGTGGTATCAGATGAATGACTCCTCTGTGTCTGTCAGTGACATCAGGTCTGTTCTCAACCAACAGGCCTATGTCCTGTTCTACATCAAGTGAGTAAAACATCATTTTGAAAGAAATCATAAGAAACACTAAAAAAAATCTAAACATCTGCGTGAACCCCGTCGCTCATTAAAATGCTGCCTGTTGCTCATGTCTCTTTGTTTGTGTTTCACAAGGTCCAGTGATGTGAAGAAAACAGGGGACTACAGCCACATGAGCCACAACCCGGGCATCCCTGGTCAGTCGTCTCCACGGCCAGTGGTGATACCACGCATCAACACCACCGTCCATCACAACAACATCGGCTTCATAGGTCCTCAGCTGCCACCACACATGACCAAGGTACTGCAGGACTTGTTAACAACTAAATACTGGCAAGCAAACATATTTAAATGTGATCTAATTAACCCTTTGAATTCTGCAGAAGCAATACCTACATTGGCATTTTTTTTTTATTGATGTCATTTCTTGAACTATCTTCAAATTCTTCATATCCCTAAAATCTGTACAACTTGAGTTAAAATGTTATATAAGTCACTAAACCATATTGACATTGAAATTGAATTGAAATTGTCATAAATACAAAGATTGACATGCTTTTTTCATAAAGTGCTACTAAATAAACACGAAACATATAGATCCGAAAAATTATAAGATTTAGTATAGAAGCATGAACAAAATATTTCCTAGCACTCCATAAGTTATTTCAACTGTGCACGTCTTTTATTTTTTGAGATCTGCTCATTTTTATGAGCAGATTGTGTAAAAGTATTTTGATAGTGTTGTTCCATTCCCCACATAACGTAACATAATGACGTCATCACAAGCGCACAACGAGATGATGTGAAAGACAGAAGTCTTAGCTTTCTACTGGAAACAGAACGAATGCTCTAGCCACTATAGCTGTTTTTTACATCGATTTACACAGGCCGCCCACGAGGCAATACTGGTGCCACCACGCGTTGTCACCACATTTTGTTTTGGTGTAACATAATGGCATCATCATGAGCGTATAACATGATGATACAAAGACAGACTCATTAGCGTTCCACTGCAAAAAGAATGAACGCTCTTTAAACAGGATCATGCAAACAGTGATCTCCCACGGCTGACCACAGGAGGTCTGTTTTTAAAGGGCTGAGATATACAGTATAGCCAGTGTTTGACATAGACACTCAAAACACATCCTTGTTTCCTTTTTCTTTCCTCCTCAGCGCACTCTCCACGTTAATGGCAATGGATCTCTGAGGGACTATCCCACCAACTCCAAGCCCAGCACCAGCAGCAGCAGTGTTGTGGGGAAACCCGGCCATGGACTGGCCTCTTCCTCTTCTTCCATCTCCCACTCAATCAGCCGGCCCACGATGATCCCAGACCAGGACAAGCGCCAGAAGCTGTCATTCTTCATTGGCCAAGGCAAACCGAACCGCCCATCCTCATCCTCATCCTCTTACAGCCAGCCGTCCTCTGCCAGCAGCAGCTCCTCCTCCAGCTCTTTATCCTCCTCACAGTCTACCTCAGACGTTCGCTTTGTTCCACGTCAGCTTAACCACGTTAACGGCACGTCTCGCAGTAATGGGGATCACCACACGGGAGGGAATGGAGCGTCGTTCTTGGTGCCGTACGGCCAAGAGTCTTCAGAGGAATCGGACCAGGAGAATTGTGGTACTATGGATAATGGCTGCTTAACCAAGACTCACCTTAATGGAAACAAGAGAACGGCAGAGGTCTTTGATAGTTCTACTCAAGCCACCAATGGAGACTCTGGCGTGCACCACCACGGTAACGGATTAAATGGACCAACCAATGGTGTTGCTAAATCTAGTCAAAATGGACACCATTATGGACACCACAAAGTGAATGGACACAACATCCCTGATAATGTAAATTATGGCTTTTGCTCTTGTTTCATAATATATTGATATTGATAACTTAATGACCACTGGTTTTGTGTCTAAAAATAAATAAATGTCTTGTTTTTGCTCCTCAGGTCTCTGGCAGTAGTCCTGGCAGTTCATCCTCTGTTGCTACTGTTGCTGCTAATGGACTAGACAGTGACCACAGTCAAACAAGGTAAGATTATCACTCTAACTCTGAGCTGGAAAAGTTATTGCTCTGTCAACCGCATCTCTGAGGCACACAATAGATCTGTCTTTGTGTTTTTAGGGGGTACAGGGGGTCTTTAGTGGGAGATAGCAGGTCAACAGTAGATAGAAGTGGTGTACATCATCTGAAAGCTGGGAACCTGAAGATTAATTTGAATTAAATTGAGTTAAGCAATTTTTGGGTTGATACCATGTGTTACACAAATTTAACCATTTTTACCACCCACATGAATACATGAATACAGTTGGCTCATTGGATCCACGAGCGTCTCAGCTTTACATTAATGCACAATTTATGTAATTTCAAGACTGTTTAGGGACCCCAGTATGCAGAAATATTCAAATATATCATTTTAACAATAGGCGAAAATAACACATTCACACTGCATTTAAAAAAAACTGCATGTGATTATCATAAAGTGGACATGTCTGTAAAGGGGAGACCCATAAAACTCATTTTCATTCACATATCTTGAGGTCAGAGGTCAAGGGACCCCTTTGAAAATGGCCATGGTCCCTCGCTAAAAACTTTGGAACATTATTCAGCTTGTTATGATTATATATATATGATTAAGTGTTCTAGTTTCATATGATATCTGTACCTTCACCCTAGACCTAAAACTTAACCTGCTACAGCCTCTGAAAGACAGTAAAGTCAGTTGGAATTGCCCACGATCCTGTGGTTCATGATTTGACGTTGCACCCCAAAAGTGTAATTCCAATCAGTTTTGTTTGCTTTTTCTCCAGCAAAGAGGCACATACTTCTGCCTCATCCCAGGCCAGTTCTTCTCAGAGCATCCATCTTGCTGACAGTGAAAGCCAACACCTCTCCACTCCTGACGCAAGGGCTAAAACTGTGTCTGAACCCCTGCCTCAAGGTATAGCCTCGTCCACTCTTAGCTCTCCACCTTCATCTACCGCTACAAAGACCCATTCTGTCACATCTAGAGAATCTGCCCAGCATGACAACCCTACGGCCTTATCCATCCTGCCAGACCGCTCCCAAAGCACCAATGGGGGCTCTGCAGCTCCACAGAAGGTTAGCAGAGGTGTTGATGAAGCAAGTGATCTCCCACAGACCGGTGATCGGTCAGCGGGAACTGAAGGACGCACAGATGCTAAGGAGCATCACCAGTCAAAGCCCAGTTCTAGAAGCAATGAAGGACAAACTTCCCGAGACAGGGAGAGAGACAGACAGAGCTCTGACTGGGGCAGAGACAGGGAGAGACACTACAGGGACAGGAGTCAGCAGCGAGAAAGTGTCAGCGATCGGCATCGGTACAGACGGGACTCCCGAGATTCCTACCACCATCATCGCTCATACAGAGATCGTTTGCCTCCTCACAATCGCTCCTACAAGGACTGGGAGTCTGAGCGGCGCTGGGAGCGGCCCATCCACCACCCCAGGGAGCGTGATCGTGACCGGTGCTCTAACCATTACCACCACTATCACCACCACAGGTCAAGAGAGGGCTGGGACCGTGAGCGGAGGGGACACGGTTATTCCTACCGCGAGGAGCCTCATGGTCGCGGAAGGTGGCAGCAGGAGAGTCGAGAATCCCGTTCGATGAAGGACAACTGCAACGGCAGGGAGAGGGACTATTATCCATCAAAAGAGGAGACTTCCTCGCCCGCCACAGAGGCAGAAACCTCCACAAAGTCTAAGGGCTCGCCGCCTCGGGCTTTTCTCTCCACGTTTGAATCAGCTCCAAACAAGGAGGGTCAGAATCACAAGAGGATGGGTAATCCTCTGAGCAAGGAGAGGGATGACAGCTCTGAGGCCCGCCGCTCTAAAAAAACACAAAAAGAGCAAGAAAAAGAAGAAGTCAAAGGATAAAGACAGACACCGGGAGAGCGGGTGAGTAAAGCTGTCTTTACCACCATGCTGCATTTACCGATTACATTTAGATGGACGCAATTATTATGAATATGACAATATTTTGAATTTGATACAGGTCATGTAAACAGCATAATCTGTTTGGATAGTCTGAATTAGGCCTTATTCTGAATGCAGCGTTTCTGATTAAGACATTGGATATGCTAATATTATTCAGGTTTTAGGAGCATTCTTTGGACAGCGCATTCAGTTTATGGGTCTGAATTGGAGTTTTTACAAAAGTTTGCAACACACGAGCTCTTGTCTGTTTTATGGCCAGCTCTGTGCATTTTACAAAAAAACAACCAGCTGTTTACAGAGATGCATACCCAAAAGAAAAGCCCATATTTCTGTTCAGAAGAAGAAACATAACTACTTTTAAGTATTATGAAAGAAATGTTTCCACAGTCGAATTAGGGATGCACTCAGCCAAATTTTTCAGTCCTGATACTGACTGCAATGCCTGGGCTTTGGGTAGCGGCTGACACCGAGCACCGATCCGCCACCAGTTTTTAATTAATAAGCTGTATGCCTCACTGTGTGGAGGTGACTGGGATCATTCTTTTATGTCAGGCAACACCAGGCTGGACTTAAACATTGCTTTCAACTGTGACAAATGCATAGATTTTAATTTCCTGAATTGTTATTTATCATTCAAATATAAATCATACACCAGCAATTTGGTTAAAAAAATGAGTTTAACTGATCGGCCAGCTATTTGAGTCAGTATCGGCCCAATATCTGATCTGTTATCAGTGAATGCTTAGGTAGAACAATTCAGCCACCGGTTACATTATTCGGATGCAAGGCTGCAGAGCGGAATAGTTTCATTAGCCATGTAAACAGCTTAGAAATATTGTCTTTTTTGGAAAAAGTAATATTTTCTGCATGTAAATGTGTCATCAGTTGTACTGTCCATTATAAATTGAATTGCATATTTCATTGTCATTATTTTTGAGCTGAAACAATTAGTCATTTAATCAGAAAAATAATCTGCAACTATTTTGATAATTAATTGTCATAACAAGCAAGGTTTCAGTTCCTCAGATGTAAGGATTTGCTTTTTTTCTTAGTCATATAACAGTAAACACAATATTTTGGAGTTTGGCACTATTAGTTGAGAAAACAAGACATATTAAGACATCAACTTTGAACTTGCAGTGGCTGTTTTTTTAAATCTTTTTATATATTTTATAGACTTTAACAATAATGAAAATGCTCTTAAGTTGTAGCCCTACGTTATTTGCCTAGTGGCTGTTGACAAAGCCTGACGTTTCAGTCAGTTTCAGATTTAGTTAACATTTTCTGTCTTCCCCCAGAAGCTCCGAGGTGGATTCAGACAGAGCCGCTGAAACAAAAAAGAAGAAAAAGAGAAAGAGGAGTCAGCGGGACAGCGAGGCCGAGCAGCACAGCCCTGGCGCGGCCCAGGGCCACAAGAACAGAAGCAGCGAGGAGGGGGAGAGCCGTAAGCGGCGTTACTATGACACCAAGGACGCTAAACAGGACAACGGTTTCTCGCCAGAAAAACGCCGACGCACAGACTACACTGATGGCAACAGTGACCATCTAGTCCCCTCCAACCACACCTCACCCACAAACGGTTCAACTCAGCACCATTTCAATGGATACAAAGGTATCACAGGGTTTACACATTAAAAGTCATCCTCAGAAACCAACATGCTGAAATAAATCCTGGCGTGGAGCTTTAATGTCAGTTTTAAGTGTTGATCCTGTTTTGCAGGAAATGGTTACAGCCAAACCAATGGCGACTCCCACGGATTCTCCAGTGGCTTGAAACACTGACTCTGTGAGTAGGCGCCGTTTAATGATCATCACAGTATGCTCTAGTACAGTCAGTGCTAATACACAGTAGGAACTCTTATTACACATGCAAACAGATTGTATGGAGGCCTCTTCTTTCTCGTTTCAGACACATCACCACCATTTTAACAACAGCAGAGGAATGACATCAACAACCTTTTTTGACGTGGTGCTTCTTCGTTGGGAATATATTGTATTTTTACCACAATGAAAAGTGTTTTAAATGTTCAGATTTTTTTTAAGGCATTGAATTATTTGCCGTAATTCTCCTCACTATGGTTAAAAAAACTGTCACTTGTTAAACATTTATGATGAAAATATTAATATATACTTGTATGAACACACAAACAAAGCCTGGAGCTTAAACATCTCAACTGCTGCTCAGTGGAACTCAGGACTTGAAAACATCCATCATGGATATCCACCTGCTTCAAACACGAATGAAACTAAAGGGAAATGTGTTGCCTAGGAGACGAAATGTATGGCGCCATGTTGGCTGCAGGTTTAAGATGTCACCATATCTACAGAGCCGCAACGTTTTTTGTTTTTTAATTTTTAATTTTTTGTTTTTGTGATCCCACTGGGAGCGGACAAACTAATGGAGGAAGATCTTGATGCATGAGACAGAGGAGCTGACTGATACCTCCACATTAACCCTGGACAGACTTGAGGACATTTCCCTGCTTCTTTTATTTTATTTGGTTTCCATGTTTTTGCTCTGAAGCCTAAGATTCACCCTGTAATTTTTAAACTTTTTCCACAGATGCGGAGGTCTTTCTCTGCATCATGCCTCTCTCTCCTCTCTCACATTTCTTTTTAACCATTTAAAAAAACAAACAAAAAAAGCATCGAAACTTTATTATCTTGGCTGTGGACCATTTGTGTTTGCTTTTTAATGAAAAAATACAGTTTGTGTCTTCTAGCGTCATAAAAAAAATACTGTGAATTTTATTTTGAACTGTACTATCAGTTATTTTTATACATAAAATCCTGTATCAGGGTTATCAGTGGATGTTTTTGTTGTTTTGCTTCATTTTTAGAAAAATCCATGTTGATTTTGACCATATTCTCTGGACAAAAGTTAGTATGGTTTGCTTTTGTTTTGTTTTTGTTTTTTTCAACTGTAGACAGAAGTTGAAAAAAACTGCTGTTATACCTTTTTAGTTTAGCATGTCAGAATTTATACATTGTATAAGGTAAAAGCCTTAAAATACATTTGTTAATGTCAGAAATTGTAATTTGTTCCCGGTCTTTGACTTTGTTTACAAGCTGCATTGAAATGAATGAAAAAAATGCTGATTGAGATGACTGACGAGTGGTCAGGGATTTCTGAAGAGCTCCTGTCTGCCTTTGTATAATATACTAGGAATAGACTGATTGTATCTGAGCCTCTTGTTGAACAAACTTTCCACTGCGGTTAAATTATGATGTAGATACATTTAGTGTTGATGGAAACCGATAGCACTCTTCTGTATTCAAGTTAAATACACACACATTTCTAGCTACTGGCAAGATGGCTCCGCTGACTCTATATCTTATTCACAACACAGTTTTTATGTTTGGACTAACCAAAGACCTGGTAAGTTGAGAATCGAGCTCTTTTCACTGAATTCACATGCACACAAAAACTGTTTACTGATCAGCATGTAATTTTATTCATCAAAGTATTCAGGAGAATGTTTTCCCAAACTGAGATCAAGCCACGTTTAAACCTCAAAACTCCATCTGCTTATGAAAAATAAGGCTGCTAATTCGTCTCGATCTGTTTGGGAAAAACAGTCCTCAGATTCCAGTCAGCATTCACACGATTGGAGTTTTGAAAATTCCAGTATCTGATTTGTTTTTGAACCCGTCTGTCCTATACTCTCTTGTCCAACTCAGCATATTCTTTCATATAACATCATGTATTATCTGATCTTCAGTAATAATAATAATAACACAGTGTGAGGAGGTTTCACTGCTCCGCAAAGCGCTGCACAAAGTCCTTCTTCCACTGTTGTAAACTGTTAGCTGTTAAACTAAAAAGGTGAACGGGTATAGGCTACGGCCGTTATGATTTACATGCTACATAAACACAACAAATAAAGAAAAAAAAACAGTATGTACAATATATTCTATACATGCATCATGTAAATCGGGGGTGCTGCCTCTTTTGTTAAACAAATTAAGAAAATAAATACAAAAGAAATGAACACAGAAGTGGATCTTCAATACATAAAATGACAGAATTAATATAGGATGTATATAGCTTTTTAAAACTGGGTCATTCCACTCAATATATGTGAAATATTATGCATCAATTCCTTCGCCTTCAAAGAGAAAATAAGGGTGCATACTGTAAATGAAGTATATGAGTTTCTGAAATAACTCAGTGTTTGCATATACAGATACAGTCACTTGAGAGCTGTAACAATCAGACCAGCTGATTTATAAACTTGAGGCTTTCCGTAGTTGCAGGTTACTACGAAACGTTGTTGGCAGTTGTCAGAAGGACATGAGGTGAAGATAATTAAATGTTGACTGGCATGTGGGAGTCTTGTTGGCAGACGACCAGGCCGGTCTGGATGAAAGGAATGCCATATGAGGAGGATGGATACTTCAGATCCTCCCAAAGATTTAATTCCTTATGTGTCCACCAGAGGGCAAGCTCATCACAATGCAAAGCTTTCCCATGATTCCAGTCATGGCTGTAGTCCTTTTGTCCATTTATTATCATCCAGCTTGGTAAGGATTTTTTCTAGTAGCTCCCTCTTCCCCCATAAGGTCTCGTAAGTGTTCAGAGTCTGTGTCGGATGACATAAAACCTTCACATCGACTAAGAGCTGAGGTGCAGACGATCTTCAGGTGGGAAATAAACTCCCACCTGCTCGTCCTCCAGCCCTGAAAGAACACACCGAAGGCCTCCTCGCGACCCCTTGTGACATGACACACATACACACTGCAGAGGACTCCGCTGGTCACAGACATGGTGGCGATGCAGGTGTGGATGAAGGTGGACCCCAGTCATCATTTCTTATTGGCTATCCTCCGCTTCCTGGTGGCCAGCATGTCGTAGAAAGGATCCCTGCTGATGCTTGCTCTGCGGAGAGGAGAGGGACGAACAGATCGCTGATCAGCTGTTTCCCATCGTCAACCCTACATGCACTGTCTTAGACTATTTCGTTGTCGGATTTGACAACATGATGCACAAAACATATTTTTATTACCAGTCAGATGTGTTACTATAGGGAGAAAACACTGTTGCACATGATCAATTTGTGATGTTTAGAACATTCCAGTATTTTCACATAAAGTCCAGTAATTTCTCAGTTCACTAACTTGACCTTAATCTGTCGTATATCTATCAGTGAATCTACAAAGGAACCTGTTTGCCTTGATTCCTTGTGATCAACACCAAAACCTGACATTTACAGTGATTTGTTACACCTCTGCTCTTCAATCAAAGTCCCCTTGCTGTGCTATAAAAATCTCAGCATCTCATGCCAACCACAGAAAACACACAACACACAAAACAACAAAATGCTCCCAATAACGCAACAAAAATGTTGTCAACTAGTCAATTTAAAGCCGTCTCAGAGGAGAAAGTTGTCAATCAGAATGTACGTAGGAAAGTGCAACAATGCTTGACGAGTGTGACAGGTTGCCGTCGTTATAAACAGCTGCTTATTTACACACCCAACTGACAGGAAGCAACACTCGTTAGGAGTCGTGTTTCTGGCTATTGAATTGGTGAATGTACGTCACTCATATTCACTCTCCTTTTTGCCCTATTTTGGTCTCCACCACCTCCTGAGGGAAATTTCCGACTGTTTAGCTGCTAAATGTTCCACTAGTGGTGCCTTCAAGTGGGGTCATGTAGAACGGCCCCTCTTGTGGTGGTCACGACTTTGTAAGTGAAAACTTTCAGAAAGCTCAGAGTTTACAAGTTATGACGTGTTTGTTGACGTTGTCAGAAATGGTGTAGGTCGTGGAATTTCATTTTTCGGTACATAATTAGTGAATATATTGTAAATTTAGTCTTATGTTGTTTTTCTTGGTAATTTTATATGTCTGAGAAAACGCTGATTTTCTCAGACCTCATCTTTCTCCTCTGTCATTACGCTTTTGCATTTACTACATTATTTTACCCAGCAGCTAACTTGCTAAATCGTTAGCCTCTGTGGCCTCTAGACTCTGACAGTAACATTAATATTGGTGTTACTTGGCAGCAGCGTTCTCACGACTTAACCACTTGAACGCCACGCATACTATACGTGCACACGGCTTCCCATGTTGCAAACACAAGCTCGCGAGATTCACTTGAAGGCACCACATGTTCACCAGCTAGTTGCTAACTTGTAGCCAAGTAGATTAAAGTGGCTCCATAGTCTTCCATGCTTCATATAGGAAAAGTGTCGTCACTGACTGAGGATGGGAATAGCGCTGACTAACTCGCAGCCTTCCCAGCAGTACAACAGTAGACATGCTGAGATAGCCATATGTTTGTGTGTGGTGTGTGCACAGAACAGTTACCACAGTTTCCAGCCTTGCAGATGAGTCAGGAGGGACAGCATGGAGTGTGTGTGTGTGTTTGTGTGTGTGTGAATCTGCTGACCACAGGACAGTCTGCCGCCCTGCCAGCTGAGTCAAGTGAGAGAGTGTTTGAGGCAGCATGAATCTCTGTCCTGCTGAGTCCAATCTGTGATCTTTATTGTTCCAGCAGTACTAGAAGAGACTTTACATTAATGATGTGCAACTGGACTAAACACTCCTGGTTCACACTCGGGCTTCTGCACTAAAAGCACTCTGAGACCTGCTACAGGAGTGTGAAATGTGAGAAACGGCGTGTCATCTGAGGGTCAAGTGACTAAATCTCCCAAACAGAAAAATGACCACCTCTCTCCTCTTTCCAATCACTTTAACTGCACACGAACCAGCCGCACCCTGAGCAAGATTTCCAGTAACCTAACCTAACCATACACCTATGTCAATGCTAACTGTTTTTTTTAGTATCATTAGAGCATGGAAGCATTGTGTAATATGATTTCTGCTGTGATATTGATTATATTTGTGGGTGAAGCTGCAGCTGAGTGGATGATAACCAGTGAGCTGATCAATTACCCACTGGGCCCAATTTACTGCTGCGCCTCCACTCTTTCTTCCTGGTTAACAAGGCAGCATTTCTATATGACAAATCAGGTGTAAGGGCTGCCAAAGCACATCAGAGAGCGCAGCAAGGCGTAGTGTCTGAGTAGGTGTGTGTGTGTGTGTGTGTGTGTGTGTGTGTGTGTGCTCGCTGAGCTCTAATCAAAGGGAAGTGAGCTTATCCAGCAGAGCAGAAATCACCTCTAAGTGTTATCTGTATGGAAGTGAGAGTCACATTTAGTCACCAGCATGTGTGTGTTTGTGTGTGCTGGTCTGCACATTTATGATAAAGCTCACGGCTTCTTTGTGTGTGTGTGTGTGTGTGTGTGTGTGTGTGTTGGCTTCTCATAGTCAAGGTCAGACATGAGAAAGTCCCACATGGGAGCAGCCCGGCGTTGGCTAAGTGCCCTCTCAGTGTAAATGGATCCACACAAAGACGTGGCGTCTCTTACTTGATGGATTTGATCCACTCCTCCTTCTCCTCCGGCGTGGGGGCCGATATCCTGTACACCACGTGGTTGCCCTCGACGACGCGCCCGTCAGCCTCTGTCTTGCAGGCCTTGATCACCTGACCTTTGTGGTTGGGGTTGTAGAGCTCGAAGCAGTTCTGGGGAGATGTTGGGAAGGAGAAAATATAACTTGTATTTTGTTTTTTTAAAAAGTACAACCTTGTGTGGACAACAGTGTCTGGAGCTGCTCCTTACAGGTTTCCTGGGCTCGTCCACCTCTCTGATACTGAGGTTCTCCAGAGGAATAATCCCACGAGGCTCTTTATCCTGGAAACACACACATACAAAGACAACACTCAGCATCAACACATCACTCATTCAATGTCTCTTAAGGACAAAAGCAACGTGTAATGAGGGCGCAATGACACATAATGAAGGAAGGATACAGGAAAGATAACATCACACACCAAGTCTGAAGAAACTGACTGAATTTTGCTTCATTGCATCTGTAAATGCTTATGCTTCACAACGGCGCCATTGCTTGGGAAGGCATTATCAGGTAGAACTGCCGTATGGCCACGAATATGAACTAAAAGCATGCACGACCGACCCGGCTACGTCAACAAAGCATGGAGAAGCTCAGATTCCAACACAAACAGAGGGAGAGTGACTCTATATGTTTACATAGCAGATAACTGTTTGGTGCTATATTAATGACCTGGATATATAGTACACCTTAAAGTGCACATTTCCCATAAATCCTGTCAACAAGACAATCACTTCTTCAGTGAAAGATCTTTCTTTGCATGGTCTTTAACTTCCAGACATGAAATTTGCTACAGATATACAAGATGACAATATTCCCAGTAAGGAACAAAAATATTAATATCACAAAGTTGATGCAGTGACATGTTTCTTTATACTACATGCAGCACCAAGTATTTTAATCATTAGCTTTACACTATACTGAGCCTGAAAGCATCAAAGTAAAAATCAAGGTGGTGATGAAAGTACACTTGAAGTTTTTATTCATCCTGGTCACGTAGGGGACAGCACCCGAGGGAGACATAACCCTACACTCCCCACATCCTCCATCTTCCGTACTCCAGCGATTGCTTTTGTGTCTGCAGGGCCAGATGTGGGGGGGACCTTGAGGACCAGCCTTGTGTCCTGCCTGTCATCTTACCCCTAATGAGGGGGCACAGCAGGCGGAGGAAATGCCCTGGGATGGCTGCTCACACAGCTGGCTGTGTGTGCACCGTTTTGAGTGTGTGTGCAACCCCCACCCATGTGTGTGTGCTGAGGGATTGATGCATGTGTGTTCGGAGGGGATGTTCTCAGAAATGGGGATGCTGGGGTGAAGCGTGGGGTGACAGGCAGCAGGTTGGGGGAGGCACTTGGCTTGCGGCTTAGCGGTACCAGATGTGTGCTGTAGACTTTGCAGATGTTTCCCATGATGCCTCATGTTAATTGCTGGAATGAGGTTCAATCAGGTCAAAGGGGCTGCATTTGTTAAAGAGCAGAGCTGGAAGGCAAAGATCTCTGTCTTTAACCCTGTGTGATCTGAAAATATGCTTGTTAACAATGCAGAGAGTTCGATGAGAAGACTGACACAACTCTCATATCTGTGCGCTAATTATGAAGCTACAATCAGCAGCTTGGTAGCTTAAAGTAAATGGAAATGTACAAAACTGTACAAAAAACAAAGTATAAAATCAACAATTTGTTGTTCAACGGGGAGAGTTACGTGCTGGACAATTTCCTGGCCAGGCGCAGTGACTTCTTTGAACTGAGTTGGCCAGGCAACCAGCAGATACTCCAGGAAGTAAACGCTCCCGGCCAACAAATAGTCAAATAGTCAAATTGTGAACTTCAGAGGTCCTGCTTAGTGTACTGTATTTCTATAGCTTCTGACACTAGGGATGGGTGCGTCGATACTATGGTATCAATTCCATATTAAAAATACTGACAATAAAATTATATAAACAAAACATGGGTTGCTGCATCATTTCCAAACATTTTCAATATAATGTTAGTGCCAACTGGCCTGTGTCACAGGACTGTGAAAACCTATGTGAGATCAGAACCTAGTGCACCATGGACATATACTATATATATATGTATACTATAGACATATGTCCATGGTGTCCACACCCGCATTGGATGCTTCATTCCATTGCTGCGATACATCAATGTGGGCGCCATATTGGAACGGGCAAGACAGGCGCGTAACCCTATACAAGTGAACAAGGCAGATGCCATTTTTCTGGATAAAAAGTACTACTAAGGTCAATATTTGTCAACTATTTTCAATGAATCATTCTTCTGTTCAAGGGTTTATCATTTAAGTAGGGGGTAATGTACAGTGAGGTGGCTATTGTTTTAATATAAACTCTGACAGGGCGATGCCGCACCCCGATGCATCGCCCTGAAGGGGTTTATTTCACAACAGTGACCCGACTAGCTGTACATTATCCCTCTTATTACACAGCGACTTAAGAAATCAATAATTTGATGCAAAAACAGACCGCCTGAGTGCAAGATCAGAACTGCGACCATAGCAACAGTCTATTATACATAGTAATGGTCTGCTATAAAGAAATAACAGACTGTAGAACGCTGTGATTGACCACCACCAAAGCCCTTTAATAAGTATGGATAATGGATACTGTGAAAAATGCTTAAAGTAAAATGTGATATGCTAGTACTAGTTTTTAACAATTACCTAGTAATTAATTGAGTCCTGCCATATCAAAGGACAGACCAGTGATTAATATTTAACATTTTTCAATAAAATCCTGTAGAAAAGAAAAAAAATTGGAACGTTGTACTCCTCGCAGATCCCTTGAATATAAAACGACTCGCTGAAATCAGTTGAGAAGTGTTGACGTTATGGTACTTTTTAATCCAGAAAAGTGCCCCTCTGATTGTTTACAGGCCTGTCTTGACCTGTCCAATATGGCGCCCACGTTGACGTAAGACCCAGAAGTCAATGCGGCGTGTAGTAGCGCATAGTCGCGCACTTCCGCATCACAGCGTTACTGCAGGAAAGAGCAAACCGAGTGTCGGATAATGTGAGAATAGCAGAAAGGAAACGTAGCGTCGTGTGGTGCTGCTTTTACCCTGTCGATAAAATAACAAGTAGACGGAATATTTGTAACGAGAAAGTGGCTCAAACATACAACAAACCCTACAAGTTACAAGGAGGCGGAACAAAAACAAGACGACTGTCATACATCCAGGTCTCGTGCACCACCTTGTGTCCGACAAAAGACGTTGCAGGAGAGTTTTGAGAGGCGAAGCATATCCAGGTACAGGTACCTTTTGCTGTTTCTCTGTCTGTCTAACCTAATATGTCCGCTGAATATGAAGCTGCAGCCAGGAGATGGCTAGCTTAGCTTAGCACAAACACTTACAATGGAGGGAAACAACTAGCCTAGCTGTGTCCAAAAGGGATGGGCAATACTAGATTTTTTTTAGAAGAAGAAGAAGAAGAAGAAGATCAACTTTATTAGTCCCACAGTGGGGAAATTAATTTACACTCTGTTTAACTTATACATGGTAAATGCACACAAACACACACACACATGCAGTAATGGAGAGATGTCAGAGTGAGGGGGCTGCTCTTGACAAGCGCCCCGAGCAGTTGGGGGTTTGGTGCCTTGCTCAGGGACACCTCGGCAGTGCCCAAGAGGTAAACTGGCACCTCTCCAGCTACCAGTTCACACTCAGTTTTCGGTCCATGTCGGGACTTGAACCGGTGACCCTCCGGTTCCCAAGCCAACTCCCTACAGACTGAGCTACTGCCGCCCCCAAATACAATGTGGCCCATACGGGGATCGAACCCGCGACCTTGGCGTTATTAGCACCACGCTCTAACCAACTGAGCTAACCGGCCGTCAAAGCTTACAGCACCTGGTATTCCGAGGCGGTCTCCCATCCAAGTACTGACCAGGCCCGACCCTGCTTAGCTTCCGAGATCAGACGAGATCGGGCGTGTTCAGGGTGGTATGGCCGTAATAGTAATTTTTAGAAAAAACAAATTACGCATAAAGGCAAATCAATGACATACCTGTAAATATTTACATTCAATTAATTCACGTGCAATTACTGTTTACCACAAATTCATATTACCCTACTACAGTGTACATTTTGTTTCAGCCATATAGTTTTATTTTATGTCTTAGATCCTCATTTTGTTTCATTTGCATGATTTTTCTTTTCTTTATAGCCTGCATATTTGATATGCATCGTTGGAGGGAGTTTAGATTTTCATTGCCAACGACTGCTTCACTACAATTGTTTGAGCATGTGATTATAAAGAAGTTAAAGCTCATGTATCAGCCGACTTTAAAATGAGATTGTTATGATGATGTTTAGGAACGGGAGCAGTATCAATTTTTCTCTGCCAAAAAAGCAAATAAGCAAATTTGCTATCATGCCGAACTATTTGTGTAAGATCCATTCTGATCAAATATGTTTATTTTTCTATTGGTAATCTGCAATGAGATGAATATTTGTGTAATATGCATTCTGGAAAAGTAGATTGAGTCTGTTCTGACACACATAAGAACACATTAATCTGCCTACTTACTGTTGTGTATTCAAAGTAATACAGGCAGTTGTCGGTCAGAATGAACCACCGTCTCTTCCACGTCTTCACCCGGCCGCCTGCGGAGAGAAACGCGCAATATTTGAGTTCAAACTGAAGAGGTGACAGTCTTTGTGTCATGTAGAGGCTATCCTGCTGGAGACCTCGGCTCCACGTGCCACATCTGGTTCTGATCGTCAGCTCTCTCTCTGCATTATTAGGCCCAATCAGAGGCCTCCAGCACCCCGTCCCAGTCTCAAGAGATGGATGCCTGGGGGCTCTGCTTGTAGAAACTGTTCACCAGTGTTACCTTCCAGGAGAAACCCCCAGACGTGTACACACCACATACACATAACTAAAGCAGGAGCACACTCAACTCGTCTGACCACTGAGTGAGTCTTTGCTGACATTATAAGACTAAAAAACATAGGCAGAAAACTGTTGCAGAGCGGGTTTGGATTGAAGTCAAACACTTTCTTTTTTATTATACAATTAAACATCTGAATGTAGGAATAATATAGGTCTCCTTGTAAGAGACACAATCCTTCCATCTGCCACCATCATCAGATAAAAGTAGATTATTGGGATTATTGGATTTTCTGATAATTACACCATCAGTGAGGCAATTCACCTATGTAATCCCCAAAAACACAATGCGTCTGAAGTCAATGTACACTCTGCAATATGTGCCTCATAATAACATGTTTGCTGACTATACTGAATAAGCACAAAGCAGCCGTTACTGATGTAATCAATATGTAATGTTCACTTGACCCAGATTTTCAGTCTATACTGCTAGCTCGAGTAAAATCCAACATCTGTAGTACATTATTTATGAGCAATGTTTACTTTCAGATGCACCCGCAGCATTTTAAAATATGGTCTCCTATTGTTGGGATTACATTTTATATACGTTTTATTCTGCTACAGTCTGGAAAGCTGTTTATCCCATTTAGCCACATGTTTAATTTCATCCTCAAAACCTGACATTTATAATGGATTTCTGCTGCAGGACTTCCATGTTTGCACATTTATAATGCACATTTATCACACACTTGTTTATTTATGGGCACTCCGGAGAGGGAAGTGTCACGGCGTTAAAAGTCTTGCATTGCATAATTTCCCATGGGTGTAATTTAGTCAAAACTTATTTGTTGGATGAATCTAAATTCCTTGCATGCAGAACAGCCACAATACTGCACACTGACTGGTCATCCATCTCATCTAAATACTGATTAGATGGTATATTTGTCAGTTCACATCCCGAACACTTTGCTGTGACAAGTCCACTTATAATGATTTGACATCACAGTATTTGCATCCATCCTCATCCTAGAATAAAAGCTTAGCTGAACTTGTGACCAACAGAGGTGCTTTTTTGTGACCCCTCTGCAGATAGTAGGTTATACATCTAAATAACTGTATTTTATGACATGCTCTTCACACTGGATGATGATGGATTCAGGCATAGCGGCAGGCTCAGTCCTGGTTAATAATGTACTGTAATGAGATCTTATGGAGCTTCACAGCCTCATAGCAGTGCAGCAATATGTCATGTTGAACAACCTGACAGGCTAGCAGAGTGCTTCATTCAAAAAAAAAAAAAAAAAATGTCATTGCCTCTCATTAAGCAGGGACTCCTCTGATGGAGCTAAAATTAGCGTGGAATTCACTAATGGGGGGAGATTGGACCTAAAATGATGTGGCAAGTGCAGCTGGTGGGATAGAGACCAAATGAGAAAGAGAGGGGGAGGTTTGTACAGGATGAGGAGAAGCAGCAGCGTTGGGTAGTACTGTGACCTGTAGGACAGGAAGAGAGGGAGGAGAATGACAATAGGCGAGGGTTTCCTTTATTTCACTGCATGACCAGCCACGCAGCGATAGGTACTCATTCCCACAGCGCAGACTCAAGCAGCCCATTCACTAAAGCTGAGAAAGCTACACAGGAGCTGTATGACACACAGGGCCGTCTCTAATGGTACAGAGCAGGATGTGACCTGCTCAGCTGACCCCTGGGTGTTTGTTTCTGGGAATGTACCAGGAAAAATCTTTATTCATGATGGAGCAATACACGTTAGTTGTCATTTTCTCATGACGAATTTGATTTAGCTGTTTGATAGTCTTCTAATGTTTTAAGGGTTTTCATGTAACATGTTGTGACCTCACAGCTTTGAAGAAAAAAATACAATATTTTCGGTAACACGCTTTTTCACTTGCTTGCTGAGAAGATTGCTACCACTCTCCTGGCTGTACGCTAAAGATGAAGCTAACATTATAGCCAGAAATGTGAATAAGCACATTTCACACATTTTGCACTGTTCCTTTAAAGAAGTGCCATTTAAAGCTTCTGTACGGCCACACGTGTTTCAGTTAATCTCACTGATTAGACCTGTGCTCAGATTGAAGGTGGGCTGGAGATTTGATGGGAATTTGAGGTCACAAATCTCCATCTACCAATAAGAATGATAAAGGTGTAATTTCAGGAAGATGTCAATCAATTAGTTTATACACGCCCACACAGTCCTGAGAGGAGGTCTAATCAGCCAGATTAACTGAAAACACCTGTGTGGGTGTTCAGAGGCTTTAAATCAGTTGTCTTGACCAACATGGAAGTGAGCTCAAAGGTGAAAGCACCCATAATCTCCAGTATAATTGTCAAACCGCAACTACAGAAAATACAGGTCAGTAAAATGAAGTAATAATTTTCCTAATTTTCGCTTCCAAATAAGGTTTCAAATGGCTTTATCTAATGTGGATTTGTTTCAAACTTGCCTGATTATTAATGATTTGCTTCTGGCTCTAATATATGTACTTTCTTTATCTGGTATTCATGGCATATTTTTGTGAAAAGTAAAGGGGATGTGGCACGTGGCACTGTGGTTTGACGAGTTCAACGGTTATCTTTTATGCTTAGTTTTCTTGGGATAAACATTTGTGTTTTGCACATGCACCATCTGAAACCAGCCCTTTGCGTCATCCAGCCTCCTCCAGAGCCTCTAGAGGAATGCAGCCAATCCCCATGCACAATGAGAGAGATCACTGACCTCTAACTCGCCTTGCCTTTGAATGAGATAACCCATCACCTCACGATGCTGTTCTCATTTGCCCAATAACAACTATGCTACAAAAAGCCAATTAAATGAGGTGGCTAGCATGTTCAGGGGCCCGGTGTGCTAAGGAGATAATGGCAGCCAATGCCAGTGTGAGGGAGGAAGGAGTGTTACCTACCTCCTAATACAGAGATTTAAGAAGGAACAGCCATCACAGAACAGAATGAGAGAACAGAACAAAAGGTGAAAGGGTGAAACGTTAGAGAAACGGAGCGAGGAACAAAAACACAGGAGGATTTTGAAAGACACAACAAGCACAGAAATCACCATGCCGGTAATCACAAAAAGGTGCATGCTTCAAGTGAGAGGAGAGGAAAGAGAGGAGAGACAATACGAGACAAAACGAAGAGGAGAGGTCACGAGATGAAGGACGAGGAAAGAAAAGACACTTTGCCGTTGCGTCACAGATCTCCTAGCAACCTTGTCTAGCGGCATCATGAAGGTGAACAGTTTTCGGGGCAAAAATGAGGCAGCATGAGCAGAAATCATGAGCTAGCTAAAATTAGTTTTTGTAGTGCTGCTGTTTAATGCTGCTACTAACATTACAAGTCTAGTGAGGCAGAGATTTACCACATTTTAATGGAGTGGTGCAGGAAGCCAACCAGGAAGTTAGCATCACCCTGTTTCCTTCAACAAAAAGCCAATGGGATTTTTCCATTGGCTCATTATTGCAGAAAATAAGCTCTGTGGCAAATTTATGATATTTACACATTTTGTTCAGCAAGATGATCTTTACAAATTAACACCATGATTTTTTGAAGTGTGAATGTAATCACCATAAGTAAAAAGCTAATGTTAGGTTATAAACAAACTAGGATGAAAACAACTTTTATGATTTTTGAAGCACAATTACAATTGCCAGAATTAAAAGCGAACTTTAGGGTATACTACATAATGAATCACCAGCAAAAACAGGCAAATGAAAACAATAAATTGGGTGTCAGCATCAGCTTGTGACATCTGTCAGCATATGTCTTGCACCATGTCCTAGTAAAAATGTAGCACATTGGGAAAAACAGGGATTTGATGCTTAATTCTGCTGAAACTGACAAATTTCAAGTTAAGCTCAACTATTTTCAGTCATTGTTGCTCAAGAGCTATCCACCTCCAACATGGCTGCCTGAAAGCCCTTCATTAACAAGTTACACACCGACAACACTCATCACCGGGGAAATAAAGGACACTGCTCATCAAACTGATGCTGAGGCACTACTGACAAATGATAAACCAACATAATCAAGGTTACTTTTGTGACTCTAAATGCAACATACCAAGCTTTAGGAGCCAGCCTTCTCTGTCGGGGTTGAAGAACGTGTGCGTCAGATCGTTCCCATCATCCTCTGGGATTTTGAAGGGCTCGTTTTTGATGCTGTCGTAAAGGTTCTGCAGACGGGAGGAAAACACATTAATCAGAAGGTGAACGTTAAGGGAAATCACTCGTATGGAGTAGGCGTGACAGAGCGGTCACATAAATCAATCATCACACAAACAAACACACACATTACAGACTGATGCTCACCCTGAGAAGCTCCTCTGGCAGATCTCCTCCTTCATTGATGCCTCTGTTCATGGAGATGAAGCGCTCCACGGGGGGCTTGTCTCTGACGTTGGGGTTGTGGAGGCTGGTGTTCAGCATGATGATAGCAAATGACAGAACGTAGCAGGTATCTGAGAGCAACAGGAAGGGAATCAAATAGATCAAAAATACATAACAGATCATTGCAGTCCAGATTTTCAGACTTTCCTTTTATTTTTCATCTTATGGTGCACATTACAAAATTGTTTTTAGCATTTTGTGTGGTGTAACATTTTAAGGTTTCAATAGATATAACAGGATGTCATTGCCATATGGTGATATTTTGTGTTCATTTCCATTTCTTCTCACACATATGCCAATTTTAGAAAGCAAAGGGGGCTGGGAAATTCTTCTACATGTAGAGTTTTTTGTAATTGATTTAAAGCAGTTTTCTCTGTTGCAGGAAGGGATGAGAAAGATACAGACAGAGAACAGACTGTGGACTATTTAAAGTGATATAATGGGGAGAAGCAGGGCTTCAGTCTCTACTGTGAGTTAATGTTCAGACACATGCGGGCCAGAGTGTTTTTATTTTCCTCAGATTTTTAATTTTCTATGGTGGACATTTACTTTGTACATTGGACAGTCAACCAAATTGTTTTTAGCATGTGTGGTGTAACATTTTCAGGTTTCACATATAACAGGATGTCATCAGCATATTGTGATATTTTGTGTTTAATTCCATTTCGTCGTGGCCGTTTTTATATTGCTATTATGCTGTAGATAGCAAAGAGGATTGGGAAGTGAGAATTCTTCTACATGTAGGTTTTTTTTTTGTAATTGATGTAAAGGCTGATAGAGAGGAGAAAGATGTAGACGGAGAACAGACTGTGGACTATTTAAGTGACGTATCAGGGGAAGCAGGGCTTTAGTCTCTCTACTGTGAGTTATGTTCAGACACACATGGGCCAGTGCCTGTAAATGAATCATTCATTCCTCTCTGTCTGCCTCCTCTCGCTGACACACTTTGGTACTGGTTGTCCTGCGCTGCCTATTGTCTGCCCGCTAACACATATCCTTTATAAAAAATGGAGGAGCTTTGCTCACACTGTGACTACGGGGCAGGGGTGCTGCTAAATAACTGTTAACTAAATGTATGAAACACAGAGAGAGAGAGAGAGAGAGACGGGTTGCTCATTCCACCGCTGATTAAAGATCTCTGATCATTTTATGATTTTTTATGGGCTCAGTGTGCGGTTACTACTACACACATGGATCTAAGCTGTCGTTCTGCCTGCATGCCTGCCTAGGCACAGACTGTCATATTGCAGCTGTCTTTAGAGCACCCTATATCTCAAAGTACCAAAAAGCCTTGTGTGTGGCTTAACCACCATATGTTATTCCACTTTTTAATATAGTATTACCTCCATGGGACCTCATGCACCCTCAGCAATCCTGTACACAATATGTTGCTATACCTTATTTAATTATTTACTGACTGTTATAGCTGCAGGCTTTGTTTATCGCAAAAACACGTATCACTCAGCCAGGTTGAGTCCTCCTGAATAATGGATGTCCCTTGTTTGTTGCTGGTTGTTTACTATGAACTCATCTGCCGCAGTGAACCGTGATGTGTAGTTACTGTAATCTGGTTAATCCTCATTGAGCTTTAGTTACAGTAAGTGTTATGGCTTAATGATGGAACTGCATTTAAAAAAACAGGCCATCACTCAATGCACCCTCGGGCAGTACTTCTGTTGGTGCATTAGGCTAAATTGCTTATCAGTGCATCAACTTTGTCCAACATATTGGATTTTGCACTTTGTTAATGTATCCCAGGAGGTACTTTTTGACTTTCCAAGGGGTACAAAAAAAAGATTAGCTGAAAAAAACAGGTAGAATTTGCTTAAAAAATAAGAAACCTGTATTGAGCCAGCTACCACATCAACACTGTGGCGACTGGGAGTGAATGATGGATTAAATGATTGAAATAGTTAAAGGTCCCTTATTTTGTTCATTTTCAGGTTTGTACTTGTAATTCATGTTTCCACAAGAGCACATTTACATGATGTAATGTTTAAAAAAAACTGTATTTTCCTCATACTGTCTGCCTAAATATGCTTGCATTTACCCTCTGTCTGAAACGCTCCTTTGGCGTATTGCAACAGAATTGCATTGCAAGGCAACAGTTTGGGTCTGTGTTTACTTCCTGTCAGCTGATGTCATTTCCATACACTGAAACCAGAAATAAACTACATACTGTAGAATGTTTCCATTAAAAACTATGGCTGTTAATTAACCATTTAACCAGCATTAAGAATTTTAAGTGATTATCGGTTAAACAGTTAAAAGAACTATTAATAATTAATTAAAAACCTGAGCAAAACTGGAGCGGTTTGCCACTTACAGGAGAAAAGCTGGTCCTTAACAGCCCACCTTAAGAGAGTCTGAGCCGGCGTAGCTGACAAAGGAATTTGGCTCCCGTCTTGATCTCGCTTGAGCGGAGGAGTTGTTGCATTTACTCACCGACAAACCGTACACACAATGCTACACCACAGCTATACCGCCGCCACACACACATGGTCTAGCGGACACTCGCTAATGTGACACCACACTGACAGACCGTATGTGTATGACAATGGTGAGCACGAAGCCACCAGCAATGCTACAGCTGCTAACGTAGCACAAGCACACACAGTCTGTCGGACACTCGCTATGGTTACGCCGGGCAGACACACAGCTGACAACCTGCTTAACTAAACTAAATGTGTGATGGAGACTTTTACTGGGAAAGTGGCTGCATGTCTGCGACTCTACATGCAGCATCGTGGCTGCTACAGTAGCTCACCTGATGGTGAACTGTTGACCCAGCTGTGTGTTGTGCTCATATACTGCAGCTGGTGCACTTCTGCATGCTAGGCACTACTCTTGTCGGTTAACTGTTAACAATCGGTTAACAAGGGTCACTTATCAGTTCATTTTTTTTTTTTTAAATTGGCATCCCTATTTAAAACTGAAATAATCTAAATATTGTAGATTTGTGACATCACAAATGTACAGAAATCCTGACAGCTCGTTTAAAGGTATCATGGATTAAGCGTACTGATACTTTCACAGTATTTATACAGTATATTTATACATTATTCAGCATTTAAACCTTCTTTATTATAAAAAAGACTTGCAAATCTCACTTTTTACAATATGGGATCTTTAAATAAAAGTAATAAATAGCTAAAAGTAATAGATAAATAGCTGAAACATCAAAACGGAGGAGTATGAATACAAACTTTACCAACACAGTTTGTGTTCATTTGTATGAAGAACACATTTGGAGCATGACAGGTGGGGTCAAAGAAGGGGATCTGTGGGGGTTCATTTGACAAAATAAAGGTTGTGGTCCAGTAGTTTACATGATAGTAGCCTGCTTTGTTTCTGACCTGTTGACTGGAAGACTCCGGGGTTGCACTGGCAGTACCGCGAGGCGAACGCCTCCATCATGCGGTCGATCTTCTGGGCTTCACCTGGCAAACGGAAACTCCACAGGAACTGCCTACAATTAGAGGGAGAAGAAGGAAGTTTTAGTTGTGACGCCACAGGGAGGCACATGACATACTCTTGCTGTTGTAACTTCTCCTCTGCTCAGTATTTGAGTTAACCATAGTGCTGACCGTAGTGCTTGGACGAGATTGAGGTCTGCAAACTCATGCAGCTCCACAAAAGCCTGCAGCACCTTGATGTTGAAGTCATCCCTGGTGGAAAAAAATATGGATGAGAAAATGAGATTTTTAATATTTCTAAGATATTCCTTTTTTTTGTCAAAGAACAAGAAAACCATCTAGAGAGAATACTGAACACAATGTGAACCCAGAAGACAGGGTGGGGTAATATATTATATATTTCCTCCATGAAAAAGCATTCCTCAACCTGAATTCCTGTTTCTCAGCATTCCTGTCATGTTTGCGCCTTTATTCATACTGGCCGCTGAACACGGAGTCTGGAAGCAATTTAAACAGCTGGCCGATGCTGAGTCTTTCTCCACCCTGAGGGGGGAAACGGTGCATTTGACTGATGAGAAAACAGCCACAACCGAACCCACGCAGGCTCCTTTCTGTCAGAGGTTTGTTTGTCCATCGGAGGGGTTTTTGGGAGGAAAAAGTCAACAGCTGCTCTCAGGCTGTGGTCACAGCTTCTCTGATCATGTTTGTTGTACATCAGGGGCCACGATCCTGATCCGGTATCGTGTTTGTTGTTCAAATGAAGCCAGGAATTTTCAGACTTAGCATTTTGTGTTTTTTGTGGCGAGATTGAGAAGAGTACAGAGAGTGCTGGCTTACAGGAAACAAATAACAAACTTGTATTGCAAAAACAGTCTCAGATTTATTTGGACGATGACTCTGGGACTTTTCTTCTTCTTCTTGTTCATCTATACTGGCATCTGCAGCCAAATAAAATGAATCCTGTCCTAGGAGGATTATATATGTTTATTGCTATAGGTATATTTATTACAAAGAAACCTGAATGTGGCCTGCTATTGAAATTACACTATGTGTCTCAGTGTGATAACAGTGAGTGTACTGTATGTGCCAAACAAAGCTGTATTATACAGGAACAATAAATGCATAGGTAACGGTAAGAATCAATCACCCACTCCTGCTATCTATCTATCTATCCGCCTTCTGGCTATTTTTCTTCTTCTTCCTTTTCATGTGTCCTTCTCTCTGTTTCCCTCTCTCTTCATCTCCCTCTCTGCTCACCATGTAATGATAGGTTCCTGCTCCTTGCATAAGCTCAATTAGTGATAATTACTGAGTGTAAACCCTCAGCCTGTGTTTAGTGTGATTTCCACTGAGTAGGTGGCCTCTTTGATGATCATCCATGAGTAAAGCCTATTGCCAAAAAGAGGAGTCCCCAGAGTGCCCTCCCCAACCTCCAGCCTCATTCACACTGTGTGTTTCGTTGTTTCCACTACTAACTGTTCTGTCTACTCTACTACTAGTTCAGACAGTGGTGCATTTATTCAGGGGCTTTTCAGGCTCTTCATTTTTGCTACATCCTCTCTCCATGCCCTCTTTAAAGATTGGGGGGATTTCTATTGCCTCCGCACAGCTCTCAACGTGGTGACGGCTGAGCCAGCAACAGCACTAACACTGAAAACAAGGGCAACACTGCTGACAGAGCTAACGGTGTTAACCTGAGGGGGAAATGGAGGGTGGGTGGTACGCCTCTGCAGCAGCATAGTCAGCTGTAACCGCCATACGAGTGCAGTGCAGAGCAGCAGCCGTGAGCTAGCCAGTAGGGCACGCTCACATGCATGAACATGCACTAAAGCATGCGCGTTCAGCCCGGCTATGTCAACAAAGCACAGAGATGCTCGGATTACAGCACACACAGTGACTTCCTTCTCTGCTCAGGTAGACATCGCTCCTCTATATCTTTAAAGAGCAAATAGTCATTTGCTGCTCTATTAATTAAATATATTAAAAGTTTGTGACAGTATGTCGAGATATATAAATCAATTGGCAGTATAGGCCTACTGCCAGTCTTAGAAGTGTTTGACATTTTTATTTTCCCTGTGACATTTCGTCTGGTGACATTTGTGGTGCTAATGGCTCATCGCTGTTGTGTTTCTGCTCGCACTTCTCAAAGTTCACCCGCCAGTCAAACAGTGAAGCTCGACTGTGATGCTTTCTTTCCTCTTAGATCTTCTCCTGATGAAATTAATATTTTCTTCAGGCACAGCAGGTATCATTACTCATGCAAATAATCCACATCTTATGCGTGTTCTACAGTACAAGTAAACTTTTAACTTTACCAAAATGTTTGTTTATATTATGTGGTTATGTAAAATAATAATAATATTGATATATATTCAAAAATCCATTATAGGTCATGCTATAAAACAACACCAGAAATATAAAATGCATCAAAAGGATCCTTTTCAATGGAGAATTTAATGTAAAGAAAATCCTCAAGTATCACACAGAGTTCACAGCAGCAAATAGACTGATTATAATTAATAGACTGATTATAGGTAGAATCACTGCTTTTTGTTTTATCAACTGGGGGTGCAAAATGGACATACTGTAAGAAATAGCTCTGATGATTATAGGATTGTCTCAGGATATGTCTTGCACATATTTCATCTCAAAACATCCAACTTAAATAACCTTTTGCAAATTAGTCATTTCAAATGAAATACATATGAATGATGAATACAGCTCTGGGACACTAAATCCTTTTATGTGCTCTCTCTTGCAGCTCCATTTTCCTGGTTTTTGATTCAGTGTATTTTGTCCCAGTACACTTCACACAGTGTGTTTAACTATCTAATCTCACCCTCAGATAACACCATCCATCTCTCTAGCCACAGCACTTCCTTTCTTCTTCATTATCCAGCAGTCTGGCCCGAGATATGAGGCCTCTTTTATTACCAGTTATACGTCCAACATGGGTGGACAATGAGAAGACACTCAAAGATTCATGTTGGGGGGTCAATCATGTTGTCCCTCATTAATCAATAAATCCAGCCCTTAATGTCTTTCTCTAATCACAGGGGGAGCATAAATCTCATGTAAGGAGGACTGATGGATGCTATGTCTCACCGCTCGCCCAAGTAGTCTCCGATGACAGTCTTGTTGAGGCCCTCGCCTTTGTAGAGGAACTGGGCGATGTCCTCGGGAGTGTGCTGGAGGAGGTCGTTCTCCAGCAGGAACTGGATTCCCTGGAGAGGAAGAGGAGAAAACCGTGACGGCTGTTTGTCTCAGTTGAGTACGGATGATGGAAAATGACACGACTGAGAATGGATCACTCTTCACACCAGAAGGAAAGGCAACAGAGACAGCGGAGGCTGTTACAGGACACACGGTAGGCCTACCTTCTTTGGATCCATGTTGAACTTCTTCCTGCCCATGGCGATCTGTTTGTTTCTCTGGGATGTTTTACTGCAACACAGGAAGCATTTCATTGCACTTATTTACCCTAAACAACACTGAAAAAAACAGATCGTCTTTATTTATGGTTACAAAAGAGAATGCTAGTTCCTGCCACATCTGTTCTGCACATTATATATCTGTGTGTACACGTATGAGTCTAATCAGGAAAACATATGACCCTGGGCACATACAGTGTGCTCTACATTGACTGTCATTATTTGTTTTAAGTAGCTGTTGGTTGGATGACATACACTGTCAATACTGATCTATACAAACCACCAGGTAGATATGGCAACCTAATATTGCTATCACATAAAGTCACATCCTTCCCAGCTACATCTACGTCAGCCCACACCTTTGTAATCCAACTGCCTTTGACGTCTCTGACCGAACATGCAAATCCCAGACTCAACTAAGATAGAGGCAGAGTCAACTAAGAGCCATAACTGTGGCGTTGGCCATCTCTGACTGAAGGTAAATCCCAGTATTAGTGTTATTCAGGGCTGTAGAGGTCGCAGAGGTCATGTTCTGTGTTTTTTGGGGGAATTTGGGGATTATAGTGACTTCAAGAACAGTTTACATTTTACAAATTAGCACAACTCATGGTTGTTTATTTAAAGGCTGGTAATATCTTCTAGATTCATGATATACATTTAATGTTGCCAGTGTGAAGGTAGTCTAAAGGCTCTAAAACAGCCTTTAGACTATCATGTTGAGAAACTTTAGGGCAGACTACTGCCTTTAAATAAATAATAAAATTCACAGAAAACATTGCTTAACTAAATGAAGAGTAACGTACAGTAAAGACTATTGCTTTGGTCCTGGTCTCCTAATGTTTCCAGTAGGGTAGTCAAAGTTAACACGATAATAATGTGTCAATGCAAATTCATTTTAACGCCACTAACTTCTTTAATGCATTAACGCAACTTACGATTTTTACATTGCAGTGGGCTCGATTTTAAAGCTTGTGAGGATACCGATATATGAAACTAGAAAACTGAAGGAATCCACTGGTATCCATACTAGCTTGTCCTTGAAGGAGGTTAAATAACGCTAAAAACTTGCGCTAAAAACGGTCATGACCATTTTCAAAAGTTTGCTATTTTGATTGGAGAATATTGGTTATGCTTTATGCAGTACCTGTGATGGTTTCCAGACAACATTGTTTTGTGTTGTTCATATACACAATAATAAATACATACATACATTTGCATAAAGCAGCATATTTGTCCAATCCCATGTTGATAATCGTATTAAATACTGGATAAATCTCCCTTTAAGCTACATTTTGAACAGATAAAAAATGTGTGATTAATTTGTGATTAATTGATAAACTGTTTAACTAAAATATTTAAATTGACAGCCCTAGTTTCCAGTTAAATGACTATTGATGTATTACCAGTCTAATCCAATACAGTACATCAGCTCTAAATACTGCCTCTACAAAGCTTGTAATGTTCAGTTTTTGTCTCAATAAGTTGAATTTACACATTTACACACTGTCGTCAACCCACAAATTGCTCAAAAATACTTGATAAATGCTGCTATATTAAAGATGTAAGCATTGTATGCACAAACTTGCTGGAGGATGGCATAGCATCTTAACTTCAGTTACTCACCTTTCTCCAACACACGTCAGCTGCTCGATCTCCGTCATGACCTCTGCTATCTCAAACTTCAACCTCTGGGAGAAAAGAGCGGGACTTTAAGTTTAAACTGGATGAAGTATAGGAAAATAAGTTTTTAAGGCATGAAAAGGACAAAGAAAGCACTGTACAGTCAGCAGTGGAAATACTTTTTGTGAGCAAAGTGGGGGTGCAATATGTGCTGCAGGTCTATTTGCATTACATATGGCATGCAAATAGACCTGCTGCACTGCAATAGATAGGCAAAAACAATTAAAAGGTTAGATATAACTATCAAGTACTGTACTTCTACTTTAGTTTACAGTTTCACATTAAAATGACCTGCCATCAATACAGTACATGACATTTATCAGAAAAAGCAATAGTTAGAATGCATTGCTAATGAACAGAGGCTTCAGCCACAGAGATGAAGCTCAGATGTCTCCTACACATATAGCATATTACACTCATATGTGCAAAACACGCACCTCAATATCATCGAGCAGCTCTCTCTTCCTGCGTCGGATGTTCGACAGCTCATCCCTCTCCTCCAGGGACAGATCCTCAGGAACTGAAACACGTGATGGAGAAAACAGAGCAGACCTTAACCCTCATTTGTACACAGCTCGCATCGTCTTATACCCACTCAGCTCACTGCAGATGAGAGGAGTAAATCCAATCTAGCACCTACAAGTTCTTAAGGAGTTCACAGCCAGAGATGGAGAAATCGAAAAATGATTCACGCTCCTCGTGCAGTAAAGTGATGAGTGAGTGGCTGCTGCTGCTGCATTGACTGTTTTGGCTTGTTCAGCAACACATATCACGAGCCTGCATGTTCGTCTTAATTAACTAGAGAAAGAGAGAAGGCAAAGGGTCTTAATTATTCCACTTGAAAGTGTTTTGCCCCTTCCCTCCGTCTCCACTTGGCCCAGGGGGAAATTCTATTAATAAAACCAATCCAGATTAAGTTTTCTTTCATTAAAAGTGAATTTGTTAATTTAACACGGCCTACGATCCCTGGTTCCCCCGGTCATGAGAGTTTCAGAGCTCCAGGCAAAAAGAAGGGAGGATAATCTGTTCAATGTCTCTTCCCCCCTCTCCTTCACTCTGTCTTTCCGTCTCAATCTTGTTTTTCAATCTTTTATCCCACTCCCCTCTCTCAATCTCTCTCCCTCTGTTTCATCCCCCCCATGCACACTTTATTTTCTCAATTTTCCTTCATCTTTCTGCAGCACAGAGATCCTGCACGAGCTCGCTTCATTAAACCAGCTTAGAGGCAGAAAACGCAAATCTCTCAACGGGAAAAATGGCACATCTACTATCACAGTCACGGCTTTTTTCACATGTTGCTAAAGGAGAGAAAAACACCACTCGCAGGCGGGAAGTGGCGCCAATTAAACTAAAACAAGGAGGAAGCATTCAGCCCACTTTTAATTCAAAAGAGTATTGTTATAAATGCTGTGTTCACATTAACCCTGAGACACAAGGCGCTTCCTAACCTAGTTATATAATCCTGAAGCACCGTGATGAGGGTCAGGTAAACAGCAGGAGGAAGAGTTGAGGGATTTCCTTTGTGGGCCATGTTTTTAATAGACAAGAGTTGGAGATATGAATTCACAATGACTGAGAGTATGAAAATAAAAGATGTTAATTAGCGTTGCTGACCTCCGGCTGCCTCACAGCACATATACAACTGTAAGCGCCATGGATGTGGCTCTACAGCCAATTAATTTTCTTAAAAAGTTACTGGGCTGTTTTACACATTTCTTTAATCTTGTACCAGAGGAATGCTCTCTGCATCTGTCCATCTGTCCTACAGGATATCTCAAACACTGAGAAGATAGCCGGGGGGAAAAGACGCATTGTTGCACTGAGTTTTATGGGTTAGTACTTGAAGCAAGACGTAGCAGACGTATAAAATTACCAAGAAAAACAATATATGACTAAAATTACAATATACTGTAAAATATTAACTTATTATGCACCAATAAATGAACTCTGTAAGCTCGATCATTTCTCACGTCAACACACAGTCACAAGTCCTGAACTCTGAGCTTTCAGAAACTTTCCACTTACAAGGTTGTGAATACAACATGAGGGGGGCGTTCATATGGGCCCAGCTCATAAACAGGGTAAGCACGACCCTATCTGAAGGCACCAATAAGAAGACTGATAGCATTTTAATGTCTGTCCAGTAAAGATATGGCAAGAACCAGCAGGCGATTAGCATAGCTTAGCATAAAAACAATGGGGAAAATGGGGAAGCAGCTAGCCAGGTCCGAGAATGCAGTGGCCGTGACGGCCTTTTGAAGTTTAAAATGTTGACCTTTTCAATTATAGTGTTTCCTCAGGCCAATTACTTTTTTTGTTTTTGTTTTTTTTAACAAGCAAAAGACATAGATAATGTACCAACCCCCTAGGTGTTTAAAATTAAATGTCAAACATTTTGACATTTAATTTAATGTTGGCATTAGTGCGACTACTCACGAAAATTTCAAGAATCTAAACCATGTCCATTTACTGCTGATTTAACCGTTACTCAGATACTATGACCTGGAAACAGCTAGCTAGGGTTTGTTTGAAGGTAAAAAACAACAACAACAAAAAAAAACTACCAGCACATTAAGTAACATTTCATTTTGTCTGTTTCATCAAATTTTGTTACTTTCAGGGAGCTAAGGCTACAGGCTGGCTGTTTCTCCCTGTTTCCAGTCTTTATGCTAAGCTAAGCTAACCGGCTGTTGACTCTAGTTTCATACCTTTCATTTTCATCTAACTCTTGGCAAGAAGGAAAATAATGTCAAACTTATAACTTTAAACTCAGTAAGCTAATGAGGGCATAAAAATTAAATGTCAAAATGTTTGACATTTAAGTTTAAACACCTAGGGGGTTGGTACATTATCTATGTGTGGAGCAGTGCTAGTCTGTGGAGTTGGCTTGGGAACCGGAGGGTCACCGGTTCAAGTCCCGACATGGAAAAACTGAGTGTGAACTGGTAGCTGGAGAGGTGCCAGTTTACCTCTTGGGCACTGCCGAGTGCCCCTGAGCAAGGCACCAAACCCCCAACTGCTCGGGGCGCTTGTCAGGAGCAGCCCCCTCACTCTGACATCTCTCCATTAATGCATGTATGTGTGTTTCAGGTCTGCCTGTACCATGTATGAGTTTAACAGAGTGTAAATTGAATTTCCCCACTGTGGGACTAATAAAGGTTGATCTTCTTCTTCTTCTTCTTTTGGTAGTAAATAAAAAAAAAAAGATAAAAGTAGTCAGCCTGAGGAAACGCTTTAATTAAAAGGTCAACATTTCCAACTTCAGAGGTCGTTAAGGCCACTGCATTCTTCTAATTCTGATAAAACGGACAGATTTTACATTTACATTTTACATTTTAACAACTTTTCAATTCATTCATGATCTAATGTGACAGCTTGGACACAAACTAGACTATAATTTGCGGAGCTGAAATACCATCTAGTACCATTAGCAGGTCAGGTTTCCAACACATTTATAACCAACAGGCTAAACTAACAACATTCCCATCAGCCTCAGCTGTACTGTGTTTAGGGCTAACTAGCAAATGTTAGCATGCTAACACGCTAAACTAAAATGGTGATCATGGTAAACACTGAGCATGCTGAATACCAGCTGTTAAGCGTCAGCATGTTTTAGCATATGGATGTTAGCATTTAGCTCAAATCACTAGCCTACTATGGTACAATGCTAGCATGGCTATTGAAAATACACTGGTTCATGCTTCTCAAATGTATATATTTGCAAATATTAATTTTCTTTGTATTTATGATAGATAACTTGACACTAATACGTTTTGAACTGTTGCACAGACGAAACAAGCATTTTATATTTTCACATAGAGTAAAATAGTCGATAATGATCAGCAGACTAATCAATAATGGAAAAAAATCATTAATTGCAGCCCTAACATTGGGCTTCTTCTTTGTCTTTTTGAATATGTTGCTCAGAGGAAGATGATTGCTCCATGTTTTCCATTTCCCTGAGGCCGTGCATTAGCTAATGGAGATACCAGTGTGCAGGATTACAATCTTGATTCATTACAAATCTAATGAAAAGCTGAAGATGCTCCCTTTAATAAAAGCCTACCACCAATAATGACAAAGCATTGCCATTATCCTCCAATCCAGGTCTCTCTTACTGTATCATATACTGTATTATATGTCTTTCAAACCACGTTTGATAATAGAGAGTACTATAAAACCAGCGCTAAGGTCTCTGTTTCAGTACATAATCTTGTTTAGTGGTGGGGGTGCTCTTCTACAGAGGTGGTCCACCAATTACATTATTAACACACCTCCCCCTGTGACCTCCTATGACTCATTCAGGAAATGAGTTTAGTGTCTTCAGCAAGCACAGAGGGCATCGTGGGGCTGGTCTTTACCTCCACACACGTTCAAACCAAACACAGACACGCTTGAATGGTAATCTACTAAAATCATTTATGGTGTGAGTCACTGCTTCATAGTAAACCTTGGGAGGGTTAGATAATCCAATAGTGGGGTAGCTGTAGTTGGTGAGGCCCTGATTTAAATGTGTGCGTGCAGAAAACTAGACTTGAAGCTCTTTTGAACCTCTGTGACTTCTAAAATAAATCTGCTATATGAAAAGCTCAGAAATCCACTGTATGGAGCGGCGGGTTGAGAGGGTCCAAAGGGTTTAAACTCCAACATGTGCACCGCTCAACAAGAAGCTCCCCCCTAAAAACAAAATCCCTCAAAATCTACTTTTAGGGAGTAAATCCCCTGCTGCTCTTCACACCCAAAACTAACAACTGTCCCAGTGGCCACACACTGAAACCAGAGGCTTTGATGGCATTTAAATTAATGCTGGGATCCCTTGACGTACACAAAACCACATCGGTCTGCATCACCCTTCAGTTTCTTAACCATGTTTATTTTGGTCGCACATCAATAAGTGATTTGTTAGAATGGACAGACAGAGAAGGAGAATACATCAAATTTATAGGCCTTTTCGAAGTGATTCAAGGACTTAAAACCAGTATTCATACCAGTTGCGACAAAGCACATGGAGCTCTGAGTGAAAATCCCACGCTCACTTAACACTGGCTGCAGGCCCAGTTTTCACTGACTCGTGTGAGTGAGAAAGGATTTGTCCAGATCTACTGGCTTTAGACTAGCGACTTTAACAGCTGTAATGTCTTTTAAAGTGGATGAGCTTTAAAAAAAGATAACCCTGTTACCCTGGTTGGCCCTGCAGCATATTACAATGGGACACATGCAAGGAAGCGGGAAGGCGACGGAAACCTCCCCTCGGACCTAATCTCAAACCCGCCGCCCCCAATCCCTCTAACTGTAGATGGAGACATGCTCTGCATTAAAGCCTGGGTCACATATACAGACAGACCGACATGTGCATAGAACCGCACACACACACTAACGCCAGCTGGCACTAATCCAACACGTCCGCCCTCCCCACCGCTCTGTAAACCCAATACGAGTCTGTCAGAGCGGAAGTGTGATGTACACTGTGACAGCACATACATACACAGATGTTGCTGCCGACCAGCCGCTGCCTGCCTTTAACCTACTTTGCTTCAGTGATGAACTGATGTGATGTGCAGCAGATAGTCTGGGGTAGCCGTCTGCAGCGGAGGCACTTTGGCTCTGAGCCACAAAGCAGGAATGCCGGGACGTCAAGCGCAAAGGCCAGAGCATGGATGTGAAGGAGGTCGCGGTGCAGACAGTCAAAGGTCATGCACACGGGATTCACAGGCATGTGCAAAAAGCATGCTGCCAAACGGAGACTTCAGTGTCAAAATCATCAGCAAAACCTCCGCAGTATATCAAGTGTTCCACTTCATATGTCTATAAGGATGCTACATTTTGGAAAAACATTGTTGTATTATTATTTTATTGTATTAAGTATGTTTTGCCTTTAATGACAGCTGAGAAGTTGAGGAATTACATTAATAGAGAAAGAAATCCCATGGAAATTTCATGGACCTATAGTTAAATTTCAATGAATTGCTGTTTAACTTTGCTGGTTCTGTGATAGATGCTCTTTGACTAGGGGAAGTAAATCCCAGCAACTCGTTTAATTCTTTCAGAAAGATGGATGAAAGAAGTGCTAAACCTATTAATTTATTCTAGTCTCATTTAAAATCAAATCTATAAAGTGGTCATCTGGAAGACTCTTTAATTCATGTATAGGGAGCTCTCTTTTCTGTTTGTTCAGCCATGACGGCTCTGGCTCCTCATGATGAACACATACTAAAGTTCTTCTGCATGTTTTCATTTTTTCTTCATACTGCTGTCACTGCTGAAAATGCATCTAATGATTATTTTCATTATTGTGTATAATCTGCATTATTTTTCTCATTTCAGCAATTGGTCCATAAAATGCCAGAAAACAGTGAAAAACAATCATATTTCCTAAAGCGACTTCTTCAAATTGCAAAACCTAAATATATTACATGATACAGAAATACTCACAATTGAGAAGCAGGAACTTGAGAATATTTAGCATTCTTGCCTGAAAAAAATGACTTAAATTATTATCTGATTAACAATGATGATGTTCTGTTGATCAAATAGTTTTAAACATATTAACTGGTTAACTGATAAGTCGATTCAGCGCTACATAGAGAACAAAAGAAAGGACAGATCTACCATGCAAAAATCATTTAAAAAGAGAAAACACAGACACTGCTGAATCATTACTGTGCTAAATTAATAAGTTATGGAGAGTAGCGAATAAGTATTCCTTATCAAGCAGCACATTTCGAGATGACTTCCTTTCAAATTGCATGAAAAAGTTATTTGTGTTGCGTTCGGTATCCGTGCTGGCTGTTGCGTGAGAAGAGAGATTTGGGGAGCTAATATGGCTTCTAGTTTTTAACTACAGCTGGGGTCACGAGGAGAATCTGGGGCTCGGGGAGCTGAAGAGCCCTCATGCTGATTGCTCTGGTTAATCTGCAGGTTTGGGGAGGGACCTCCTGCTGTGAGTGCATTTGTGCGAGTGTGTGTGGTTGCATCGGAGGTGGTCTGCACACGATGCCCCTCTTATATCACACATCTGCTCAGCATCAGCACTGTGTCAATATTTGATTCGATGAACATGGCCAGCAGAATCTGAGGGGCTTCCACTGCCATATGCCAGAGGCCAAAGTAACTATAATCTGATGATTTGATCGGCCTGAGAGTGGATTAGATGGATGCTGTTTCTTCTGGCGTGCGGGCAGGACGAGGGGCTTTCACAGGCTGGGTGCCGTCCAAGTGGCTCCCTGTTCACTCAACAGGTTTTACGCCGAATTTAGAGAGACACTGTAAAAGTTTAGTCTATAAAATCTGTTAAAATATTTCACCTTTATTCTCTCAGTGCTAGAATTTCTAAAATACAACAAAAAGTGGCTGAATATTGGTGTTTCATAGCTTTAAAGGTGCTATATACGATATCTAGAGCATTAATATACTGTAGCGTCAAACAACTATTTGTTATGTAAAGACTTAGAGGAGTAATGTCTACCTGAGCAGAGAATGAAGTCCCTCTGTGTGTGTTGTCTTTAGGGATTCTTGCTTTGTTGACATAGCCGGGCCGGCGTTCTTTTAGTGCGTGTTCATGCATACTATCTTGCTGAACATCGGTTAGCACTGACATGAGCATGTTAGCCTGCTGGCTTTTGAATTTAGCTCAAAGCACCGTTGTGTGCAGTACAGCCTCAAATATCTGCTAGCGTAGCTGATTTCGCACTCCCTTGCTTTTATTATTGTACAATTCACACTTCACAAACCTAACCCACAAATAATCCTGGTCTCAGCAAACAAAGGATGGAACATGGATGTGTCAGTACATTTTTGAAAGGCGACATATATTTGAAGGATCATTTCCTGACAACAGACACTGCTGTTGCTTCCTGTGGGTGTGAGGTGATTGACAGGAAGCAGAATGAATGCAACGCTTCATATCTGATATAAACACGCTCACCTCGGTTATTGCAATAGATATCTAGTTTGGGAGGCAATTTTGAAATCTATACTGGGTGCTTTCTATTCTGTACACGCTGAATGAGAGGAAATACGTTTTCGATATCTCTGGTGACGATGTGCAGACACCAGCGATGGAGAGGGTCAACCTGGATGATTGGCACTGACTTCAAAACCAGAACGTGCAGCTCCGTGTCGGTTCAGGATGTTCCTGTGATGCTTGTGTGCCTGCCTGCAAAAACACTGACTTTGGTGGACAAACCTTATCCCATTCACAAAAACAGAAACCGCCCACACCGTTTAGATTAATTGGCCTCTCTTGGTATTGGCTTGTGCCTAATAGATGGATTATGTTAAATATTAACCTGTCCTATGGTTACCTGCTGGATCAAAGACAGCTCTTAGGAAAATACACACTTGATCATAAACAAAAAAGTGCAGGAAATGAAATGAAAGAGAGCCAGGTTGTGTTATTGAGGTGAGAATGAGCTGGGCGTTGGCGTGGTTCTTCATTTCTTTTGAGCCAGAAGCCAAAAAACACAGTACTAGCCTCCCTCATCATTTCTGTATGGTCAGCTGGACCATGTTTTCTTTTAACCCTCCTTCCACTGACGTTAGGTACTCGAACACAGCACATCTCTGCTGCCCTTAATGTCTGTCTGTGTTCCTCCCCGACTCCTGCTCATTTAATTTGCCGTTCCTTTTGTCTCCCATCTGCTCTCTGTCTCACGCTTAAAGAGCTTCCCCTCTCGACAGCTCCGAGCAATAACTCCAGGCAAAGCGTACCTCTTTTCACGACGGCAGAAATGTTGCCTTACAATGTCTTGTATCCCACACACACACTGCCATGGTGATGGGAACATGTCGGGAAGCCTCCCCAGTCTCTCTCCTAATCAGGTCCATATGTCGTCCTCTCTCTCTCAACACTTAAGCAGCGCAGTTTGTTACAAGCTCCGGCTCAATCCCTGCACATCACGCGCCAGCACTGTCTGTGTTTGTGTATTTGTCTGGTTGCATGTGGTACTGTACTATGTGTTTAATCTTCTAATGTTGCACCACAAAACCCATAATCTTGGCAGTCACAATGAATTTCTGTTCTTTCCAAATCTCCCCTTAAGCCTTTAAACAACACAGCCAGCTTGCCGGGTCAACCAACGAGATTGTAAAGAGTACGTTTTAACACATTTTTTTGGCAACTGTGGCGACTCACATAAAAGACGCTTTTTTCCCCCTGAAACATTTCAGACATTCATTTCAGGCTACTGGGGTGTTGCAGGAAATTTGGAAGTGGTGAATGCAATCCAGCTCCATGTTTTTATACCCGAAGGGGAACTCTCTCTGCAGCCAGGTGAATAAAGCAGATGTGAAGCATGGAAGGCGTTCACATTAAAACAAAGGCTTTAAAAGGATTTATAGCTTAAGATACATGCAGTGTTGGTGGCATTTGTACTGGTCAGTTATTTGACAGTTTGAGAAATACACTTATTCACTTTGATACCACTCTCACGTCTATACAGTAATTAAGCTACCGCCAGCTGCCGCTAAATTTAACTGAGCACAAAGACTGGAAATGGGGAAACTTCCATGTCTAAAGGAGACAAAATCTGACTAGTAGATTAATAGTCTGCGACACAGCCCCCCTGCAAAACCCCAAATAAATAAGCTTTAAAAATAAGCTTTAGCTAGTTTTCTAAGAGAACGCGTTTGTACTACTGATTTCTGACCAACTGTGGTACAGATTTTTGGTGTCACTAGTTAAAAATGTCATAGTCTGTTACTTTAAAGGAACAGTGTGTAACAATTAGGGGGATCTATTGGCAGAAATGCCAATAATGAGTATGTTTTATGTAATCGTCTGAAAATAGGAGTCGTGTTTTTGCTACCTTAGCATTAGCTGTTTATATCTACATATGGAGAGGTCATGGATGTATAAAGAGAACTGGATACAGCGCTGGAAGCGGGGCCCCAGTCATTCCTATGAAATCTGCTCAGTGGCGCATGATGTTGATGGGTAGACTTCAGTCTGGAGAAGTACTTGGATCTTCTGGGGTCCTCCTGGTCTGTCCTCTATGTACAGTAGTGTCCACTCAGTCACATGACTCGGTCACGGGGTCATGGCTTGTCCTGCCGTCATGGTCTGGGTCTCCATAGACACAAATAGAGGAAGGAAATAACTCTGGATTTGGCTATTAATGCGTTTTACAACTTTTAGGACCTAATGATTTAAATAAGTTTAATAAGTAATAAGATTACAGTGTTCGTACTGGGGAGTTGGTTTGTTTAAAAAAAAAATTATCCGCTGAGTTACAGGGCACAATGGGCACAATGATGTTATATGACGGACACTACGAGCATTGGGATCAACAACCGACGCTCTTCCTGGGCGCTTGGCAAATACCAGCATTACTGTACATTACTGTAGTTTTCTGACCACCTGGCAAACAGAAGTTGGATATTCACTCTGCTTTTAGCTGTTTTTGGTCATCTTCTTCCGGAGGTAAATATCTGTCTCTTTGACTGCTAAATGCTCCATTATTCACCAGCTAGTCACTAACTTTTGTGGGTAGCCTTTTGGTGCTCTTCCGGGGGCTTGGGAGAGGGTCCTCTTCATGGAGCTTGCCGCCATGTTTCTACAGCAGTCCAGAACAGACAAACCAAAGACAGGCTCTAGATGGGGCCTTTCACTTTTTCATGTCAGCCACCTTATTTCTAGCACATGCTTGGCACATGGGAGAAGTTTCAGTTTGTCATCGCTAGATGCCACCAGATCCTACACACTGCACCTTTGACATAGATAAGTTTCCCCAATATTGTTGGAAAAATACTCAATATTATTAGGATACACTTTACACTTAAATATTTGATTGACTAATTATGGATTTATGGTTAGTTTAATTATAAGTTAATCTACAGGGTTTTTTTTTCTTAATGAATCAAATGCCAGAAATTGTGAAAAAGCCCATCACGAGTTCTCAGATCCCATAGTGACGTCTTGTTTTGTCTGATCTATAGTCCAAAACCCAAAGATATTTAGTTTACTATTAAAGAAGACAAATAAAATCAGAAAATATTCACATTTGAGAGGCTGGAACTAGTGACCAGCTCTTTGCCATTTTTGCCAAAATATTTGCAGATTCATTTAATGTCGATCAACTACTAGACTAATCAGTTCTAGCACGTTTTACCGATGAGCAGGTTCCACATGCAGCGCTGCAGCGCATCTCCAGGGAGACGTCAGGTAGATGAAATTTGCAGATGCAGAGAGACACAGCTGTGTGAGCTCTGTTCTGCTGCTGTCTAGCCATTCAGCACCAACCACTTACTATAATCCAGCCAGCCTCCCTGAGCGAAGTAAAGCTAGAGAGCAGCTCGCCCCGAGTGACTGTCTGATGTCCTCCCACACACTCACCCTGCAGCCACAACAAAGGCCGTACCCTAATCACACCGACTTCCCCTTCTTACCGGCTAATCCCCCTCAGAAGTACAGCACTGGGCGCCAAGAAATCACACACACTGTGTTGATTCAGGTTTTCCAGAAAGTCACCTTAGCTTGGGTTTCATGCCTGCTGGGGTGAATGTGATATGAAATAATTGCATACAGTCAGATGTCCAGTAAGTCAGAGGAGATGATTACAAAAAAAGGGCAGAGAAGAAAAGCACCGTTTTTTCTTTCTAAGGGAGATATTTCCAATCAGAGAGCCGAAGCGTGATACTACACACAGACACCGCCATGTGTGCACCATTAAAAAGGCCCCTACAGACAAAACATTAAGTGCTGCAGTCAGATACGATTTGTTATTTCAGTGCACACTCACACGTTCAGTCCAAAGAGAATAGAAGAATTGAAGGAAAGGCCTTTCCCATTCAACTTTTCCCACGGCCACACAGACAGAAGAGTGTTGATTGACACAGTGGGGTTATCAGACAGGAAATATGGTCAAGGAAGCCCCATTAACAAACATTTCAGCACATTTTGTGACGTCCGTACCCCAAAAACACAAGATGTGTTTTGTTCAGGAGCCTCAGACATCTTTATTCAGGTGCAAGGCATTTTTAAATGGCGAATTCCATTCATTTCAGTGTTTTAATACTCCCAAAACAGCCATTTACTCAGCCCACATTAATCCCTCGACTGCAGCATAACAAAGCTGCCATAAAGAAGAAAAAATACAAGAAAGCCAAGTGTTAAAATTCGTGGCCTCCATCCAGCTGTTCAGTGAGCCGCTTTCCAGCCAATTTCTGCTTCTGTGTTCTTTCCACTTCTCCATCCAGCTATACGATCATGCTAAAAATAGACGCGTGAGTAATAAAAACACTTAGGATTTCGAGCCTGTTGCTGATTTTTCGTCCATTTTGAGGCCAGGCCCTGTCTGCTCTGTGGAGCAGAGAAGCGCCACCTCTGATTAGCAAGCACAGTGAGCGTGCACTAATGAATCCCATACTACTACTGAGTACCACAATTAATGCACGGTGGCACCGTTTATAGTTTCAGTCAGTGTGGAGATAAGTTAAGCTGAGAAATATGGATCCTATGTGCGGTTGGCCTCCCCTTGCTGCAACACCACCATTATTCCACCACCAGTGACGTCCCTTACTGGTTTTCCATTGGTCTACAAAAGGTCTCTCAGTTCACAAACTTCACCACCCCGTCCTCGGTTTGGGGCCCTGGGTAATCAGTAACTTTGATCACCCAAACACAGCTCCCAGTCCCACATACTGTTTCACCCTCACGAGAGGTGGCTTGTGGGAGCCTTAACTGTTCGTACTCTGTTTATTGTTTATTAAGCCTAAAGAGTATCATGACATCTGTTCACTCTGTGGTTCACTGGTGTAGAACAAATTATAGCCCCAACATTGAACATATGTTGTGCAGTTGCATGCATTGTATCCATGCAGGCGTGAGAATACAGTCCCTAATGCACACACACGAGGGTAATGTGCACATTTGTTGGCATGCAAAAAAAAGCACATCAGAGCTGCACAGCGTGGCTTGTCTTTGGATGGATTTACAGGCACTAAGCTGAACGGTCCCAAGAAATGACTCAGACATAATAAGTTTCATTCATGTTCTTATGATTTTGTAAGGGATGTCCGATCTGATACTAAATATGTATCTGCCAGAGGTGGGACCAAGTCATTGTTTTACAGGTCACAAGTACGTAAGTCTCACGTCTTTGCACTTAAGTCCTGAGTCAAGACCCAAGTCTTAAACTTTGAGTTTTGAGTCGTAAACAAGTCCTAAACAAAATATTTTTGCCATGATTTTTTTCAACTGACGCTAACTAATGTAAAGTTAGTTCTCCTGCAATTTGATTGGATGCTTTCAGATTGGTTCAAACAAAACAAAACTTGGGGAATGAATAGCGTTAACCTTATTTTATTTAGGAAATGAAGGGAAATTAAAAGACTCGTGTCACACATTTGGAATAGCATACTTTTTAATCTTTGGGATTGGGGTAAGGTATCAGGTATTTTCAAGTCCAAGTGAAATCACAAGTCATTGGTGTTTAAGTCCAAGTCAAGTTGCAAGTCTTTTGATTTGATTTGATTTGATTGATCAAGTCGAGTCTTATGTCATCAACTTTGTGACTCTTGAAACTGCAGGTCCTGATTCAAAACTATTAAGTTATCATAACTTTATATGTTTTATTTAGGCCTGCCATCAAACTGCTCACTGACTTAATTGGCCCCAGCTCTTGACAAAGGTGTAACTGTGACTTCAGCTGCTGTAAGTGACTGGTGGAGACAAATTTAGCACCAAGTGCTCGTGCTGTGATACCAGTGTATCAAGGTGTGCATGTGGAACAATGTTAAGTGATGCATGCGAGAGAGCAAGAGGCAGCGAGGGTGTGAGTGAGCGAACAAGAGCGCTTAATTACTTCAACATTTATGGTAAGTTATTTTAATAACTCTCACATGCTGCTGCACATAATCTCTCTGTGCTCGAGCCTCTATGCTCTCTGACATCCTGTCACATGTCTCAGTGACCGGTGTCTCTTCTTTTCTTTGACCTCATCTGTGGCGGGTGGAACATGTGATTGGCATAGTTTAGATCACACAGAGGATAGAGGTCAGATCCTTCACTGTGATTTCAGACTAACACTTTCAACAAGCCTCTGAAACTAGACCATGATGAAAATCATGAAACACACACAAAATAAATTACATATTGTTCATTGTAAAGTGTTTTTATAGCTAATGAAGTGTCCAAAATATAAAGGGTTCTTCCCCCCTGGATCATGGATATGGTCAATTAGTTTCATGGTAGTTTGCCCATTAGATTTTGATATTTCTTGTGTACAAATTGTGCCCAAAGTTGGCACTAGAGGAAACATCAGGGGGTCACCAAAATCCCACCATGGGACCTCTGGGGTCATTAATATACACAGTAGTACAATGAAAGTGTATCTAATAGTCATAGACTGTAGATAAGAGGTAGATGTAGTCACCATGATGTCAGTCATCGCTTTGTGGTCTACGGTTTTGAAGCCTGGGGTTTGGCATTTTAGCCGTCACATCTTGGTTTTGGCCGTTGAAAAAGACATTTTTAGGCAACCAAAAAGGTTATAATTAACTTTCAAGAACTGAAAACACAGCGAAAAACACAGACAACACCCGGACCGGACAACTCTCTGGTAACATCAATCACAAGGTAGCCACACTCTAAAGCATCCCCTGCTTTGTGGTCTATTCGACTCTAAATGGGACCATAACTTACTAAATGAATATCAAGCCATATTCAAGAAGATTTGAAACTAGCAATTGAGGACATAGACACATAAATCAAGTGAGAAATAGGGTAATTTTCTCATAGACTTCAATACAATCAAACTTCTTTTTGCAAGTCGCCCCCTGCTGGCAGTTAGAAAAAATGCAAATTTAAGACACTTTAATATTGGCTTCACTTCTCAGACCCTGGATTTGCCCGCTGCTAATAATATAAGGACACGAGGAGTATGATTATAGACAGACAGGAATAGCAGTGCCTACTTAAGGAGGCTCTGTTACTACACCACAGCCCTTCTATGCACAAATTAAGATCAATGAAATAGGTCAAACTGGGTCGTCCCCACTTCCACTCAGATTCAGGGCAAATCTTCTTGGCTTAAGTACACTCAGACTGTTCAGACATGATAATGTGGGAAAAAAAGTGGAAGTCCAGATGAGGGTCTGTCCTCCTGGCTCATGCAAATCTCTCACAGTTTCAACCGACAAACTCTTATCAGACTATATCCATTTGTTTACACTACACACTGCCTTCAAGGCCTTCAGCCACACAGGGCGGTTTAGATTATCTGCCCAGAAGCATCCTGCATGTGTGTTTCAGCACACATATCATATAATAACTGATACAGGACGCCGAGCTGCAGCCGCCCGCCATGTGAGCGGTAATCCTGGTTAGACGTGCAGCTGCACGGCTTCAATTTATCTCTATCACACTGTCACGTCTGTGGCACCAAATACTCACATTATACTCGTTTTTTTTTCCGTCTATGACTGTTTTAATATCCACTACTGCATAACTACAGCCCAATGTGACTTTATTACACTTAATCTGGTGTTAGTTTATAACCAACTCAATAATTGTGTTCCCTTATTCTCCTTGAAGGCATCTTCCTCCCTTAACATGCATGTTTTCTACACTGCATTCAAAGTGTTTTTTGCAACATTGCATCATTGCACATCCTATATTTTGCAGAATTTGCCCAACCTAATGATAATTTATAGAGGATTAATCTCCCGTGTGACTCAAATGTCACATTTGGGACTTGTTTTTCTTCATATTTCATGTTTTTGTGACAGGATTTAGATGCTGTTGTGTCTATCCTCCATATGGAAGACAAGCCAGTCAGATAGCTTATCAATTCCCAGCAGTTTAGGGGCTTCAAACAGTGCAATGAGATAGTGAGAGCAACTTCAAAGGCTTAGAGCAAGACATCAAACAGATGGAAAAGGTGCATGCGTGATCAGATTGCTATGTTTTGGGGGTTTTATACCAAGACTTCAGCGTTTCTCTATAGGAGACTGTCACCTGCGAGCCGACTGTATCTATGAGGAATGCTCCTTTAATGTCAGGTTATAAATCATGACAGTCGACTGTTGTTGTTTTTCTGGGCAGGTCTGCAGAAAAACCACAACAACATCCTGGTTGTGATGTACCTCCATGTCCTCACACCGTGTCTCCTGATCACACATCCATCCCCGCACACCGAGGAGAGGACACCAATGTGGGAATGCGTGGGGACAGAAAAACAACAGCCTTACCGTGATTGTCTTCATCCATGTTGATGGCAGCAGTGACAGGGCAGTCCGGCAGGAAGGTGTGTCCGGCTGAAAAAAATGTATTTTAAATGTTTATTTCAACGGGATTTTGCTTTGCTTTCCCCCGCTGACAGACAGCCGGTGTGTTGACAGACAGATGAAGTGGAGCGGACCGGAGCGAAGATGTCAGCGGCGAAAGAAATGTAAAAAGGAGGCAGAAAAAGGAGCCGCAGTCTGGGTGTAAATTTAAAGGGAGGTCCTTAATTTTAGGGATATTTCAGACCGCGATGTGAGGCGGCAGCGGCGCTTCTCTGCTGCTCTGCTCCATCCTCCGTCTGCATTCACATTAGCTACGCTGCAACCACGGCGACGTCACGAAGCCCCGCCCCCAGTGATCTCACACACACACACACACACACACACACACACACACACACACACACACACACACATTGATTTCCTGGAGACTTACCCTAACCCTAAGTGTAACCGTTACTGCCTAATTCTAACCTTACCTCAACCTAAACTAACCTTACCCTAACCCTAAACCAAATCCTCACCATAACATATAATGTTTTACATTATGGAGACGTCCCTACAGTGTGACTGGGTAAAAAGATTCATGCCCTGACAACAATAGCAGTACACGCCCACACACACACAAAAGGCAGTTCAATTTAATTGTACTGCATCTAAAAATAGTGTAACCAGCCTATAAATGCTAGTAATTGGATGATATAAACTCCCCACACATTGCTAAAAAAAACCCAAAACAAATTACAGTGAGGACCGGTGGTTGGTGGTGAAGGAAGTATTTCTAACACAGCTGTCAACCAATTAAAATATTTAACCACAATTAATCACAGATGATTAATCACACTTTTTTTTATCTGTTCAAAATGCACCTCAAAGGAAGATTTGTCAAGTATTTGAAACTCTTAACATGGGAGTGGACAAATATGTTGCTTTATGAAAATGTATGTATATATTTATTATTATTGGAAATCAATTAACAACACAAAACAATGACAAATATTGTTCAGAAACCCTCACAGGTATTGTATTGAGCTTTAAAAAAATGCTAAAATCACAACATGGCAAACTGCAGCCCAACAGGAAACAACAGCTGTCAGTGTGTCAGTGTGCTGACTTGACTATGACTTGCTCCAAACTGCATGTGATTATCATAGTGGGCATGTCTGTAAAGGGGAGAGTCGTGGGTACCCAGAGAACCCATTTACATTCACATATCTTGAGGTCAGAGGATCTAGCTTTAAAACTAAGCCCACGACAACCTCCGGAAAATTGATTGTATTAATGCAATATAGAAGTTAGTGGCGTTAAAATGAATTTTCTTTAATGCGTTATAATTAACATCAAAGCATTAACTTTGGCCGCCCTAATTTAAAAAATAAAATAAAATAAAAATAACAATATCAAACTATAAAAAAAAGTCCTGCCTTCAAAAATGTTACTCTTACATGTATTAGCAACAAAAACAGTTAAAGGTGCAGTGTGTAGGATCTGGTGTCATAGTAGTGAGGTTGCAGATTGCAACCAACTGAATCTTCTCTGGTGTGCCAAGCGTTTAGGATAACTACAGCGGCTGACGCGAATAAATGAAAACAGAAATGTCTCTCTAGAGCCAGTGTTTGGTTTGTCCTTTCTGGGCTACTGTAGAAACATGGTGGCCAACTGCATGAAGAGGACCAGCTCCCTCTGCGGATATAAACGGCTTATTTTCCTGTATGTAAAATGGAAATATTTAAGTAAAGCACAGGTACATCAAAATTGAAAATTGTGCTTAAATACAGTGTATGAGTAAATGTATTTAGTTATTTACCACTGCTGAAGGCAGCTATGACCCCGAAGGAGGATGCTTCATCCACTGGGGAAATTAAGTTTTTAGGGGTCGTACATGCATAGTTATTGTTGTCATTTAACACTTAATTGCTGAAACAATGTACATTAGAGTCCAATAGGGCAAGTTGTAAGTAAACATGTCATAAATGCAAGTTTTACCATATTATCTAATCAACTTATGAGGAAGTTGAGCATAAAGCTGTGTTAATTATTACCCTGTTCGTTTTCAGTTTGATTCAGATAACTGAGTTAAACTGGGGGTTGATTTACAGCAAGCAGATGGCCCTAAGTGACTCTGTTCTACTATGTTGTGTTGGGATCTGAGTAAAATGGTATTATAATTGGTAGGAATAATGTCCGAAGGTACACTGGGAAGAGCCAGTCACTTAACGTCTTCTTTAGATGTTTAAAATGATGGACTGTATTTCGATTATTCGATCTAATGTCAAGGATTAATAAAGATCCAGTATTTCATCCATCAGTATTTGACAAAATAATGCACCCCAAGATCCATTAGTAGCTGTTCTGGAGCTTTCTATCGTTTCACACGGGAGAAAAAGTCCACACATCTACATACTGACAACTGGGCAACTCCATCAGCTGAGGAAGACTTGATATGATCGAAGGTATTGTTTCCAAGGTCATGAATGAACTTTCAGTCTCACCGTCAGTCATTTTAAAAACACACCAACAAGAATAAATATACTGTACATGTGCCATCGTTTGCACCGTTTTTCTAAATTTTCTCTGCACACAATAGTGCATCTTTAAATCTCATATTCGCATATTAAACCAGTGATTGTACAGCAACTGAATAGCGTGGGCACGATTAAAGAAGCCTGTACAAACTGTGGACACAGTCAGGAGTATGTTAATTAGACTACTCCTGACCACACATATCCCTATCTGGGTTGTTCACAGCACTCAACGAGGCAAAGCCAAGAAGTTCATCAATCTACAACTTACAGACGCTCCACAAAACACTTCCACACTTCCAGTCTGTTCAGTTGCTATTTAAGGTCAGAGGGCAGGCTCCTTAACTTCAGTCAGGGGTTAATCTCCTTCATTAATGATGTGAAGGTAAACTGATAAGCACAGGAAACATGTCAGGGGTGCCTTTGGTCTTATTGCAGATCAGATTTAACTATTTTTCCTCTTGAAGCTACTTAGCCCTCACATATACATTCAAATCCAAACATTTGGTGCAAATATTTTACATAAAAACATCTCTGAAAATCAACATCAGTGGTGCTTCTCTGACTCTCTCTCATACCTCCTCCCCTCTGTCCTTGTTAGTGATGCAGGCATGAGGACACCTTTGATCGTCCAAAGGAAAAAAAACAAAAAACAGCTCAGATTCTTCCTGTCTGTCCCTGCCCATGTGAGCTCATACCTCACTGAGGCTTTTCCAGGGAAGATCCCGGCAGTGATGTGCTGCAAAGGGCCGGACCCAGCGTGTGGTCCAGAGTTCAGGAAGGGAGTTGTGCTTGAGGACTCATTGTGCAGCGCTACAGTCGGACAATGGGAGAAAGTTACAGAACAGGAAGTGATGTGATCGGCATGCCCTCCTCCACCTTTACTATGTCATGAAATCTGATCTGTCACTTCACTACCAGTGGTCAAATGTAACTTAGTGCATTTACTTAACTGTAATTTTTACCTACCTGTACTTTCCATTATAATGCTATACATGATACTTCCACTCCTCTGCAACCCATAAGGAAATATTGTACTTTTTACTACACTGACTACACTTTGAACAAACTTAATTTGGAAACACACACCATAAAAGCACAATATACTCTAAGACAGTAATGAGGTCCAAACTATATTTTGACATTAGCAACACTGGATTTTCATTAGTTGCTGTTGTACTTTTTGGGTGCATATAGTCTAGAAATCTTGGGTATGTGGTGTTTTTTACTCACTTGGTAATCCAGCTTTCAGCGTTGTTATTTTGTGAAGAAAAAAAGTCTTTGGTTTGTTATTAAAATCTAAACTATAATCACATGAGCCGAAAATGCAGTAATGATAGCCACAAAATGTTGACTATTATCTGGTTCACAGTCGTCTCTGGAGGGTTGAACTTGAAATACATTCATTGGTTTGTTGCTGTCCTCTGTGTGGAGCACAACATTTTTATTTCGGGCCTTTAAAAGAGCTCCATAAAAGCTGTAATAGCAGCAGGAGGCTGCTAATGTAATGATCTGTTTCTGTGTTTTGCTAACTCAAGTTTATCCACTTGAGAAGATTTCTGTTTGGCAAGTTGTCCACAACATGCTGCACCTGATTCGAATGTTATCAGGCCATTAAATAGGCGTCACTCACTATAAGCACTGCAGATGGGGGTCATTAGCGGCCAACTATGTTGTAAAAGGGAATCTTAGGTCATGTTCACACCTAAAGGTCCGGTTCCTGAACCAAACCAATGCGAGGATGAGGCATTGTTTCAGTTTTACAACTGGTTTGGTTTGCGTTCACTCAAACGGTCCAGAAATTGTAAACAAAACTCACATGGTGGAAATGTCATTTGATTAATGGTCAGACAGACCGTGGGTAAAAAGACAAAAATGACGATAAACTGCTTCTAATATCTCTCTGGATATCATAAATCATGGAGCACCGTCATGTTCTGTTCTTGTTGGTGTTGATCTGGAGCACATCTGTAGTGGTTAAATAGTTTATAAAGCAGGCATACCTTGGTGTTCTTATACACCTTCTGGTGTAATTGAATAATGTTTTCTTCTGCCCAGATATCCAGGAGGCATCTGACTGCGCCGTGAATCCAGGTTTGTCCCCTGCCACTCCACACTTCACTAGCAAACATGCTAATAGCCGCCACTCACCAAAACAAGAAAAGGAAATGCTCTTTTAACCAATGAAATGATAGATAAAATGGTACATTTCCTGTGATTAGTTTGAATGGCGTTCACACCAGAAATGAACCACACCAGAGTTCACTTGACAGCAGTCTGAGACCACCCCTTTGAGGTGGACTAGGGAGCAGTTGTTTAGTCCACACCAGGGCTCGATTCCTGCGTTCACACCAACTCAAACTAGGGGATAAACACTCCAGGGTTTGGTTCAACCGAACTAAACAAGGCTGGTGTGAACGTGCCCTTAAAAGCGGCTTGTTCTAAAAACTTCATGTTTTGAATGCCAACAAAAAGACTTCTTTAGGTTTAGGCAACAAAACTACAGCTTCTTCAGGTTTAGGGAAAAAAAGCACAGAGGTCGCTGTCATACTCTTTTATACCTTGTTTCGGTGATCTACCATGTATGCCAGACCTTAAGCAGGCAGACCCAGCCTGGCCAATGCTGTGAAATTATACACAGAGTGTTTAATTGGTTAGTGTTTGGGGGCAGAGTAGCTCAGTCTGTAGGGAGTTGGCTTGGGAACCGGAGGGTCACCGGTTCAAGTCCCGCCATGGACAAGAACTGAGTGTGAACTGGTAGCTGGAGAGGTGCCAGTTTACCTCTTGGGCACTGCCGAGGTGCCCCTGAGCAAGGCACCAAACCCCCAACTGCTCGGGGCGCTTGTCAGGAGCAGCCCCATCACTCTGACACCTCTCCATTGTTGCATGTTTGTGCATGTGTGTGTTCGGGTCTGCATGTACCGTGTATAAGTTAACAACAGAGTGAAAAAATTGAGAGAGGGACTAATAAAGGACTATCTTCTTCTTCTTAAACATGTTGTATTTGGAAGTATGGAAACTGGTACACTACTCCCACCCATACTTTCGCTTCTGTGGTACAAATCTCAGTGTAGCGCTCCCGCTTTAAAAGCACCTGCTTGCAGTATGACCGTGCTGACATAACTGATGCATGTATCCAGTGTTTCATACACCAGGAATGACCTCAGTGTTACTGGAATAAGTAAAGTACAAACAGACCAAATTTACACACATTTCCAATCAATGCAAATTTGTTGAGGATCTCATAACTCGTAACTAAAGAGTAAAACAAAAGACAAAGCATGATAAAAATAACTCTCTTCTCTTTGAACTTCACTTGTTTCAACGGTTGTTTTGAAATGACAGTACCTTGAAGTGAGGCAGATTACTCCATATGATCTATACAATATACAGTATAATATGTACTTTTTATATACTGGTACATACAGCATACTACAGTAATGTCAGCCTGTAATTTTTCAAATTATCAAACGGCAAAAGCTCAAAGACTCAGCGTGGTTTAATAACCTTAAAGTATTGATTAGTTCAGTCTCAATAACAGCATCAGTCTTATGATCTGGTCACATGTTACTGATACCAAAGCTAGTCTCTCTCCAGAGGCATAAAGATGATTTTAATTCCCACTATTTCCTCAAAAATGTATCTTGCTTAAATGTTCAGTTCCAAATGGATGACAGCGTTCTGTAAAACCAGCTGTCCTCTGTTTCCCAAAATAGAAAATTAATGGTCTCATGTTTTTTTCCCCTCAGAAAGCTGCAGGCATAAACAACATACTGACTACACGGAGTTGGTAGTTACAATTAATTTGTGGCATGTTCCCATAAATTCCTCCTCGCACCCCCTGAAAGGCCGCCGGCAGCCAGGAACCAAACACAGTTCCGTCTTTACTGAGAAACTTCATGATTGGACGCATGACGTCTTCATCACCATCTCTCTTTTTTCGTGTATCTCCCTGAAACGCGCACAAGAAGTAAAAGGGGTTTTGTGTGAGGGACGCGAAGGCAGTCAGTTTTGGGAATAATCCTATGTTAAGTGCAGATGTCCGGATCAGCACAGGAAGAGGCTCCACTTCCAGTTTCAGTGGAACCAACAAGGGTGGAGTCCAGCAAGAGCTCCCTCCATGCTATAATTCAATTAGCTCTTACTAATCAATGAAGCACTGGAGCTAATTTGTCTGCTGTTTACAATGCACACAGTGTTTAGCAGGATTAGGAGCATTTGGAAATGAAGCCTTTGTTTCCCAAATGAACCATATACCAGCAAATATAACAGAGCAGAAGATGTAAGAGTCAGCCTCTGCTTGACTCAGTCTCTTGATTAATTATTGACCCATAATCTTGGCTTCAGTCTGACATCATTTTTGCCTGCTCTAAAGTGTTGCTATATATATTTTTCCCCAGAAAATATTTTTAAAAATGTTGGACGGATGCACTCCATATTTCACTGGAAGCGGGTTCCTACAAGGCAGCATATGTCAGCCACATTAAAACATTTTGTGCAGAGCCAAGGAGTGGATGGACTGACCTCGAGCCCTGATGAGTGGTCATGGACGACCATGGTCATGTGTTGCAGTCTGAATACAGATGGGCACATGTACGTTATGTACGCATGCATGTGAGAACTACAGGGTTGGGCTATATCAGTTATATGACTTTGAGAAAAATCAAGCGCATATTTGGGTGAAGATATGAATTTACACGTTTTCACATTCCTGCACAGAAATCTGCTTCAGTTCACTGTGACTTATCACCGTTTATATTGTTTAATAAGAGCAGAAAACTAGAAAATTTAGCAAGAAATTTTGACAGTGTGTCTGGTGCTTGGTGTGCATCCCACATCCTGGGCTTCCTGTTAGGATAGAGTTACGATCTGAGACTTTTATTTTAAAAAAAATAGGTCAATCCCTAGTTTCATGTTAATATACAGTGAGAATTGGGAGCGTTACTTTATTTTTCAAGTTGATTTCCCATTATTCTCTATAGGGAGATTTTTGCGGGGTTTTTTTTTTTTTTTTGTGATTTTTGTGAAAATGGCTCGGTGACTCTGAGAAAAGTCACACCATTCCTGATCATTCTGCATGTTTTGATGTACAGTACTTGTTGTGCATGTGTTGGCAATGCTACAAGAGGATAGCGGGACAAAAAAATGAGTCAGATGAATAACACAAATTCACAAATCACAAACAATCTGTACAGGATACGACATCCTCTCTCCTTTACAGTGTGAAGGACATACATAAATACATACATACATAAAGATAAAGTGGTCTTCACATATGCACTAAAGTGCATATGTGAAGACTCACTTTATCTTTAATGCTAGCAGCTGGATGCTAACGTCAGCATGCTCACATCCTAACATGCTGATGTTTAGCAGTTGTAATGTTCACCATGTTCGCCACATCTGTGGCACGACACTTACAGCTGGGGGCTAATGAGAATAGCCGATGTTGGTAAAGGCTTTACTTTCTGAGTGGTCTCACGTTACGTTGACTGGGAAAAACATTGCTGTTACCATCACACTTTATTATTATATTATATTATTATTATACCCAACAGCAAGAGCATGCAACATGTTCTGCTCTCTGGAGGTTTGCTGGGAAGTGAGGGAGATCACACACTTTGACGGAGAGTGGGACTAAATTACAACAATTCATCAAAACTGGAATCTCAAAGAAACAGAAACAGCCATTTAGTTGACAAAGAGACACATACAGGTTCAGGCAAACACACACCCAAAGCCTCTCACAGATCCTTTATTCCAGCCTGTCTCGTATCAGTGTGGACGGTTTCTGCACAGTACCTCTTCAGTACAGTGTGGCTTTTTTTTTTTCTCGCCCTCCAAACAGGCTCATCTAAATTTTCGTGAACTGATTTTTTGTATCACTCGTCAAGGAAATGACCCTGTACTGTGTGGGAGTGGATTCTTTCAGAGCATCTCTTGGCTGCAGTTGTTCGGCAGCAACGTTGTGAGCAAGTAACCTGTTTCGTGACCCGCACTGTTATAATGAGGTAGAATTAGAGTCTGATTTATTTTGATTGAGACACTCTTATTATTATTCAGCCTGTACTCAGCTCTCCGATATGTCTGTTTGGCACATTTTAAGATAGCATGCTGCATTTATCTGAGCTGTGTTGAGCAATTAGGCTGAGTCAGCTGCACTTGATTTATCACTATCAGTTTATTGTTGTATGAATAAATACTCATTGCTGGAACTCATTTGTGTGTTTTAGTCTGTCAGGTTTCTGAGGAATTTCTGAATCCTGTGAAAACCATCTGCAACAGCCCCACACACATTCCCTGCTAATACAAACACACAAGTAATGTGACACACTTCCTTTCTCACAGCGGTTGAGAGAGTGAAGCAGGCGGTGACAAAAGGAAGACAAACTGGAGAAAGAGAAACGCACAGAAAATGAGAGCGAGGACAAAGGAAACGTGGGGGACATCTTTCCAACTGAGAGCAAAGTGTTGCCATTAAGCTGGAAACTTCCCATCACAGCAGCATGTGACTCACCTCGCAGCTCTAATAGATCTGATCGAATCTGATTGCAGAAATGACTCATGGCTGATTGTCATCAGAAATAAGAACAGCTTTGAGGATAGATGGGGCTGGAGACGAGTAATCTCACAGATGAAGTCCTCTTTTACCGGATGACTAAAGCTCTGCGTATGCTGCATGTCAGCGCTCATGCACAGTGAGGACAAAAGTTTATTTTTAGGGAGCTTCAACATCTGCTGCCAGTGGCTAATAAACAAGCTGCATATGGCTGCCTGAAACCAGTCTGAAGCAACCTGTACACCCTTCTGTCGCAGCTGATCATGCAATCACATGTTGGAGGCATTTTCAGGAATTTATTGTTATGTGCAGCTGTGCATGTAGATTTACACAAGAGTAAAAAGTGTTTTTGTAAGAGTTTGATAGAAAGGCCATCACGGATGGAAAAATGTTATTTTTTGATGCAGCTGTGACATTAAAAAAAAAGCACCGTGATGACAGTCCGTTATCATATTTGCTGCTCTCTAATCAGACTCGCCTCCAAAGATAAATTCTCTGGAAATCCAGACAGATGTCACGGTTTGAGCTGCTGAATGATTCACTAGTTATCTATAGGATCTTCTTGGTGCACTTTTTACTTTGATCATGTGGAAACTAGAGATAGCAGCAGCACAAAATGCCAAATCCTCTGGTTCAGCCGTTTGCTTTATGTGCTCAGTTCAGCAGAAATGATGAAATCCAGGGAATGACTTCTCATCCTTCAGCTTTCACTCCCTTAGAAATGTTGACTTTCTCCACATTGTGTGATAGCAGACTTCCCATGGACTCTGTTGAGAGAGCGCTGCCATTACGGAGCACATTCTGGCATTTAAAGTGTTGATTTGCCGGCAGACAGTCAATCTGACTGCTATGCAAATGAAAGCGCCGTGACATGGGTCATTACATCTTGGTGATAATTTAGAGAGCTAATGGCTGAACGTAATGATCCGATAAAATGACTCTCTGACCTGCAGCGTGAAGGGAAGTGCACACGAACTGAGGGTCGGCGGGGAAGCAGGAAAAGAGCTGCGCGTGACAGTGCACAATAAAAGCCTCACCAGCAAAGTTCTCTTTAAAGGTAGTTTTGGCTTGTTGAAACCTCTGATGTGAAGCTCTTATACCAGTCCTTTTTCCAAAGCCAGGCTAGCTGTTTCTCCCTGTTTGCAGCCTTTATGCTAAGCTAAGATAACCTAACCAGCTACTGGCTCAAGTTACATATTTCCTGTACAGATATGAGAGTGTCAACGGTCTTCTTCTTCTTCGACTCATGGAAAGAAAGCGAATTGGCATATTTCTCAAAATGTTGAATTGTTCTCCTTTCGGCTGCTCCCCTCAGGGGTCGCCACAGCGAATCATCATAGATTTGCATGCTTGTTTGGCATGTGTTTTACACCAGATGCCCTTCCTGACACAACCCTCTGTATATTTATACAGGTTGGGGACCGGAGCAGCCAAGGATTGAACCAGCAACCTTCCAATTGGTGGACAACTTGCTCTACCCTCTGAGCCACGGCTGCTCCAAAATGTTGAATTATTCCTTTAAATCTGAAGTAACTTATAAACTTATAAAGTGTTGCATATTTGGTTTTTTTTTTTTTGTTGGAGACAGTTTAAGGAACAGTGTGTAACGTTTCTGGGGATCTGTTATCAGAAATAGAATATGATATTCATCACTATGTTTTCATTAGTTTATAATCACCTGAAACTAAGAATCACTGTGTTTTCATTTCTTTACAATGAGTCCTTCATATCTACACAGGGAGCGGGTCCTGTTCACAGAGTCCACCATGGTGCTCCGCCATGTTTCTACAGTAGCCCAGAACGGAGAAGCCAAACACTGGATCTAGAGGGAGGCATTCACATTTCAATGTTACCTGAAGGTTCTCCGACACGCTTGTGAAACTCCGGTCATGTGAGCCGCATTGCGCAAAACCGCAGAACCACCAGCCGCCGTCTGACTTCCGTTGCTCCTAAAGTGTTATTATAGTAAGGATGGCCTCTGAGTGAGACGAATGGCGTTACCACTGTCTTGCACTTAGCGACTCACGTTACCACAGTCTTGGAAAGGGAGGAGTGAGCGTAGGGGTATTAAGTTGGCTGCAATCTGCAAATACAACACTAGATGCTGCAAAATCCTACACACATTACTTTTAAAAAGACAAAAAAGCTGCATTTTTTTGTAGTATTTTAGCTATAAAGTGGTCTAGCAAGAGAGCCCAATCACTGTGACAGAGCTCCAAAAAGGCCAAACCATGTGGCCAAATTAATGTGTCAGTGTAACAGCCTGGGAAATAATGACAGCCAATGTCAAACATGGACATATTGCTCTAAAAGGAAGAACTACTCAAAATGTGACTAACCAGCAGTGGTGAGCAAATACAGTAGATGGAGTTGCAGCTAATTTGGATGCACCGATTGAAAAGCCCAGTGTCCGTGAAACTCATTCCAGATGTTAAAAATTTGAATGTATGTTTATTTTCTGGAGATGAATACTGAAAACTGCCTCAGAGCAGATATCCAAGTAATGTCTTCTCTCAGTTTGACATCCTGAGGTACCACAGTGTGACTCCGCTGTGTTTTACAGCCTCCCTGATGTGCCGGCGACAGGCCTGTTTATCCTTCATTAATCTCTCTCCTCTGCTTTTAGCCCCCACTTAATACTGACGTTTATCCTATTAATGTGTTGTGTGCTGGAAAAATCCCCCAATAACATAATCCAGAGTCAAGGTTACGTGTGTGTGTGTGTGTGTGTGTGTGTGTGTTACACAGAGTGGTTGCCATGGAGTCAGTGACTAATTGATGGAGAAATAAAACCGTTACAAAGATGATGCTGAGTCTTAAACCATGAGAGGACCTGGGAGGATAGATACAGCATGGGTGTGTGGGTGTGTGTCTGTTAGGTGTTTGAACGTTTAGAGTTTTGTCAATAAAAATTTGATCCTTTTTATCGGCAGTGGTTTGACAATAAAATTGTAAAAGGCTGCCCTCTCGTGTTGTATATGCAAAATTGCAGTGATTGCTTTTTAAGGAAGAAGCAACCATTTACAGCAATAATAGAAGTATCCATCAAAAATCTACCCATGTAAAAGTACAGAAGTATTATGAGGAAAAATAGGCTGTATTTAAAGTATCAAAAGTAAAATGACTCATTAAACAAAATGGCTTCAGAGTGTTATATAACCATATTATTGGATTTTTAATATACATTTATTTAATGCTGCAGTTGGCCTAAGTAAAGCTGGTTTAATCACTTTATATACTAGTAGTAGTAGTTTAATCTAGAAAAATGCATCATATAATACGATATGTTTGTGTAAAATCTCTTTACAACTTAACCAGAAACTAAAGCTGTCAGATAAATGTAGTGGAGAAAAAAACATCACTTCCCTTTAAAATGTAGAGGAGCAGAAGTATGAAAATTAAAATACTTAATAAAGTAGGCTACAATTACCTCAAAGTTGCACTGCTGTAATGGAGTGGGTTTACTTTCCGCCACTTATTTTTGCATTTCGTCTTGTTATTTACAGTACCGTGTATTAAAGGATTAAGTGTTTCAGATCTAAAAAAAAAAACACCAAAAATTAAGAAAGGAAATCCTTGAACTTAAGAACAGAATAAAGATTTAACATTGCTGCATTAATATGACCAGAAAACACAAGCTAATCATATGGGCCAATAAAACAGGTGCTTTGTTTTGTTGTTCACACATCCAGAAGCAGTGTGTCATTTATTGGTGTAGGAAAATCTGATATATTCCTAGAATAAGTCTCATTTACACGACCCAGTGCAGGACATAAAATGTTTATCAACTTAAAAGTGCGAGGTGCTTTTACTTCATATGAGTATTTCTGGTTTCCTGCTCTATGCTTCAGCTCCACTACATGTCATAGGAAACCAATAAGCTTAAATTAAGCTCTTTATTTATTTAGCAGCTTGGTTACAAGTTACTATAGATAATTAGCTCCACCTCGACCAGCTGCGCACATTAAAATTATTCTCACTAGGGCTGTCAATCAATTAAAGTATTTGTTGCAAATATACGTATTGATTATTGGAAGTCAATTAACATCACAAAACAATGACAAATATTGTCCAGAAACCATCAAAGGTACTACTTTTAGCATAAAAAATATGCTCAAACCATAACATGGCAAACTGCAGCCCAACAGGCAACAACCGCTGTCAGTGTGTTGACTTGACTATGACTTGATCCAAACTGCATGTGATTATCATAAAGTGGGCATGTCTGTAAAGGCATAATCATCTCAGATGAAACTTCATTACACTGTTGCACAACTGTGCAACAGCTATTTTTTCCACTTATGCAATTGTTTTAATAGTCTGTTTATTGTCAATACTGTAAATATTGTTCCTATTTCAAATATTTCCCCTTGTTTATATTGTTCCTAATTTTTTTCTTATCATTGCATGTTCAACAACGCTGCCACCCAAAGGCCTTGAAACAACATGTTCATCTATTTTTTGCTTGTATTAAATCAAATTTAAAGTCCCTCTCCATCTCAATAGGATAAGGTGATGTTTAAAACTGATGTCTTAGTCTGAACAGTAGCTACGTTATTCTCAGTAAATTCAAAGATCCCAGTCCACTTTTGGATTAACTAAAGAGAGTAAAATGGAGCATTTACGGGCAGCATGCTTGGTATTTTTACTTGATGTGTCTTTAAAACAGTTCAAGAATAGAATAGACCTTTATTAATCCCACAGTGGGGAAATTTGGTTGTTACAGCAGCACATTTACAAAAAACACCCAAGTGTACATAAAAATATCCGAAAAATATACCAGGAATATAAACAATTATACAGGAGTGTAAACAAATATACAGGAATATAAACAAATATACAGGAATAAGATACCTATAAAAAAGGAAATAGAATAAAATAAAATAAAATGGATCAGAAATCAGACATCTTGGAATTTGTAATTCAAACATGGAATAAAAACAAACTGTGACCTTACAAAATGTCTTATTCCTTGTTAGGCATGAAATGTTCAAAGCTGTGTTTCAACAGGGGTTCACAATTTTTATTCTTTAAAAAAACTTACAAGTTTAACATTCATTACATTTTTGTAACATTTAAATATGAAGTTAGAGAAGTAGCAGCCTGGAAAAATAAAAAAGAGCATTACCTGCATACAATTAAACGGGAATAAAAACGTGGAGGGACAAAAAGATAAAGTCTGAACTTGATTAACTCAACTTTAAACTATGTAATACAAACTGATTTTTTATTTTTATTTTTGTTGTTGTTGTTTTGATATCTTATAGGACAACAGCATTTTTCAGTTCTCAAGTGGGGGAAAATGGTTAAATTTAGCACCAAATCTGTGTAACAAATGGTATTAACCTTATCCAATATCTTATCTTATCTTATCTCATCTCATCTCATCTTAAAGGGGAGACTCGTGGGTACCCATAGAACCCATTTTCATTCACATATCCTGAGGTCAGAGGTCAAGGGACCCTTTGAAAATGGCCTTGCCAGTTTTTCCTCACCAGAGTTTTGGAGCGTTATTTATCCTCCTTCACGACAAGCTACTATGACACGGTATTGGTTAATTCGGTTTTCTAGTTCCACATGATACCAATCTTCAACCTAGCTTTAAAACTGAGTCCACTATAACCTAAAAGTCACAAGCTGTATTAATGCATTAAAGAAATTAGTGGTGTTAAAATGAATTTTTACCATGTTATTATCCCTTTAACTCTAACGGCCCTACTTCTTACACATATTATCCAGTGATATGAAATGTAATTATAGGGTTTAACTCCGTATGATGGGGCTTTAATATTGATGTTAATATTGTTATAATAAATCATCGGTGTGTTCCTGTGGTGACCAGTAGATGTCAGTGTTTCACCGTCCGGCTCTGACCGGATGTGATCGGATCTGGAGCTGCAGCTTCCCGACTGTGGGCGTTTTTTTCCTCAATCTCGCCTCCTGAGTTTTTTTCCTGGGTGTTGCCAGCCTGGATTACAATTTTAGAGTTTCACCCGGTGTTGCTGAGAAGGCGAGACAAGCCAGACAATACTTATAACGACGACATTTATCATCTCTGAACCGCCGTCGAGGCCCTCTCACTTTGTTCACGGTTACTTTTCAAGCGACTCCGAGCTGGTTTTATTTTAGCCGCCGTTAGCTAGCTAAGCTAACTGACGTCGAGCTGCTGTAGCTGGGTTGCTAGCAAGAGAGGCGTCCGATGCAGGCCATTAAGTGTGTGGTAGTGGGGGACGGGTAAGTTAAACTATCTTTTGTCATCCTTACTTTTACTCTTAAATGTCCTAATATGACTTATATGGTAGCGGTTAAAAGCTAACGTGATTGTTTTGGTTGACCCAGTTACCAACAGTTGTCTAGCGGCTAACGAGCCGCAGATAGCATGCCAACTTGTGCGACAGCTGTTGTTGTGCCTGCTCTCCGGTCCAGCTGGGTCAGACAGATTTATCTACATGCTCCGGTTAGGTGGGACCGAATGGGTCACAGCTTGTCATTTATTAGACACGACGCTGGCCGGCATGTGTACAGATAGCTAGTTATCGGATATCGTTCACTACTGTTTTGATCTTAAATGTGTTGAACGCGCTTTGCATGTTTGCGTTTAACAACGCAGCCACCCAAGGCCGTGAAACAACTTTCATGTTTTCATTTATTTTTGGTTGTATTAAGTCAAAATTAAAATCCCATCCCAACTCGATATGATCCAGTGATGCTTAAAACTGTTGTCTTAAACAGTAGCTAAGTTATTCTCAGTAAATCCACAGATCCTAGTCCACTTTTGGATTAACCTAACGAGAGCAAAATGGAGCATTTACAGGCAGCATGCTTGGTATTTTTACTTGATATTTCTTTAAAACAGTTCAAACTTGGAATAAAAATACACTGTGACCCTAAAAAATGCCTTTTTCCTTGTTAGGCATGAAATGTCCAAAAGCTGTGTTTCAACAGGGGTTCACAATTTTTATTGTTTAAAAACTATTACAAGTTTAATATTTGTTACATTTATGTAGCATTTAAATATGAAATTAATGAGTACGGATTTTTTTTTCATTTGTTATAATTTCTGGTAGGACAACACCATTTATCAATTCTTAAGTGGTAAAGAATTATGAAATTTAGTACCAAATCTGTGTAACAAATGTTGTTAACCCAAAAATTGCTGCAGAAACTTATATATCATGATGGAGCACGGGAATGGCCATGACATGCTTCTGTTATAATGTTTAAACCCTCTTACACTTTTACTATTTATTAATTATTTAATCCAAGTTTATTTCTGAATTATGATTAGAACAACTTGACACACAGTGCTGAGCTGCATCAAATTGATCATCAGCTTCCAGATGATATACACCACTTCTGTGTGACATTTATTGTTGACCTGCTGTTTGCCCCTGTACCCCATAAACAAGTATATGGTGGGTGTCTTAGGGTTAACAGATACAAGATGTGAGCACAGGGTCAATAACATGTCAGAAGAGAAGGCAACATTTTGTACACTGCCACATCTTAAAAATAACCAACAGTTCCCTCACAGTCTCAAGAAAACTTAAGAAAGTTAAGGGTAATGGTGATTTTAGGGTCATTTGTTGGATTGTACATGTGATTCTGTTATGGTATCTGATGTCTTTCGAGAATGACTTTTCCAATTCTGAGCTTTGGTTCAAGAAAACGATGTCCTAGACAAGCAGTCAGTGGATTGATCTACTACTTTAAATGCTCTGCTGTCATGGCGTGCAGTGTCTTTCAATGGGATGATACTAAAAGTTGACAACAAAATGATAGAGGTATAACTATACTGTATATTACAATACAAACATGTATGAAGGAAAATGAGCTAATATCTGAACTTAAGTGACCTCAAATCACTACTTTAAATATTGTAATACATACAGATGTTTTTTTTTTTGTATTTATTTCTGACCCCAGTATGCAAAAATATTCAAATACATGGTTTTATGGTTTTTGCCCCCAACTGCAAAGTTTCCTTACAATAATATTATAATTTTCTTTTACATTTTTTAAACTGCCCCAAACTGCATGTGATTATCATAAAGTGGGCATGTGTGTAATGGAGAGATATGGGTACTGTAGGGAGGGATTTGTTTTTATTTTTTGGGGGTGGGTGTGGGTTTTTTGGGGGGTTGTTTTTTTTTAGGGGGGGGGGGGTTTTTAAAAATTTTTTTTTTAAAAAACCAAAATTTTTTTAAAAAAATTTTATTTTCTTTTAAAAGTTTTTTTGGGGAAAAAAAAAAAAAAAAAAAGAAAAAAAAAAAAAAAAAAAAAAAAAAAAAAAAAAAAAAAAAAAAAAAAAAAAAAAAAAAGGGGGGGGAAAAAAAAAAAAAAAAAAAAAACCCCCCCCAAAAAAAAAAAAAAAAAAAAAAAAAAAAAAAGAGGGGGGGGGGAAGAAAAAAAAAAAAAAGGGGGGAAAAAAAAAAAAAAAAAAACAGCCACAAAAAACCACAAAAGAAAAAAAAAAAAAAAAAAAAAAAAGAAAAAAAAAAGAAAAAAAAAAAAAAAAAAAAAGAAAAAAAAAAAAAAAAAAAAGAAGAAAAAAAAAAAAAAAAAAAAAAAAAGAAAAAAAAGACGCTGACCGCCCGTCGGAAAGTCTCCGTGCGGGTGGGGCCCCCTGGAAGGCCCTTTCGCAGGTGCTGCTGGGGTGTGCCTCTGGGGGGGTGGGGTGGAGATGGGCTGTTTGGCTGTCTGTAGGGGGGCGTGGGGCGCTGTGGTGGGCTGCCCCAGTTTTTGGGGCTGCGGTCGGCGTGGGCGTCCTGTGGGCGGTGCAAAGTGTGGTTCACTGGGGGGTGCCTGGCTGTAAACCCCATGGAGAGAAATAAGGGAAGGGGAAAGATGGGATAAGGAGGAAAGGAGGGAGGGGGGGGAAAAAAGAGGGGAAAGGGGGGGGGGGGGGGGGGGGAAAAAAAAAAAAAAAAAAAAGGAAAAGTCCTCAAATGCACCACTCGCCCGAAGAGACGGAGGTGCGCCGGGGACTGTTAAGGGCCAATGATTGGTGAAGAGATGGAAAATCCCAAAATCACTGAACCCCACTCGGGAATTGGGCATGTCCCGCGCGCCGGGGTGGGTCCGGGGCGTGGTGGGACCCGGCTGGTGGTGGTCCTCCTGGCTCGGCGTGTGCCGGGGGAGCTGGGGGGGGGCCTTTTCCTCGATTCCCCTGCCCCCTCCGGGGTGGGTGCCGGGTCTGGGCTGGAAAACGGTTTCCACATTTGGCGTTCCCCCGGGGGGTGGTTTCGGGGGGGTGGGGGGGGCGTTGGGACAACTGCTTTCGTGGGCCGCGCGGGGTTGCCTTCAGGTTTCTCCGTGTCCCCTTCCCCGTGGGTTGTGCTTTGGTCCATGGTGGGGGGGAGGGGTGTTTCCCGTTTGTTGTGGCTGTCTTGGTGTGTGGGCTGATTCCTTTTCCGTCCTCGTCGCTTCATGGGGGGTGGCCTGCTCGTGGCCCTTTGTTGGGGGGGGGAGGGGCGTGATCGGTGGGTTTTCCCCGGTGGTTCCCTTTGGGGGCCGGGGGTTTTGTTTGGGTCCTCTCGGGTAACGGGGTGGTCTTCTCTGTCTGGTGCGGCTTTCTTGGCTGGCTTCCTCGTCCTCGACCGGGCTCTGCTCCCACCACCCTTCTCCTCGGGTCGCCTCTCTTCCCCGGTCCGGGTGCTTTTGCTGTCGTGGGAATGTTAGTCCTCTTTCTGGGTGGAGGGTCCTCCGGGCTTGGTGCTGGGTGGCTTTGTTCCGGGACATTGTCTTGTTGTGTGCTCGCGCCCCGCACTCTTGGATTGGGGTTGTAGGTCGAGGGCTGTTCGGCGTAGTGCAACTTTGCGGCCGTTCCGTTGTGTTTGCTTCGGGGCGCCTGTGGTTCTTGTTGTGTTTGTTTTGACATGCTTGCTGTGATTGCTGGTGTTCTGGCCTCTGGCTGACGGCGGGCCTCGGGCAGGAAAAAGAAAAAAAAGTTCACGTTGTGTTTTTGCATTGCTTTTTCCGTGTGCTTTGTTTGTTTGTTTTTTGTTTTGGGGCCGGTGTGGGCGGGATTTGTTTTCTCCTTTTCCCTGAGGTTGGGTGTGGCTGCATGTGTGTGTGGGCGGGTCTGTCTGTGTGTGTGTGGCTGGTGTGCCATGAATTCCCTGCGCTGCCTGTGCTCTGCCTTTTGCCTATACAGAGAGGGTGGGTGGGGTGCAGATTCTCTGTTGACCGCACTACAAAGACTATTTTTCATCTCAGTCTAGTCCATACAAAGTCCACCTGCATACCATCAATGTATTTTACTAAAAGGGTAAAAAAAATTTTCCCAACCTGCGGTAATGGCTTCATTTCTCATCCATGGACTCAGCGTGTCAGACAGATCCCTGTCTTCTCCTCTCAGTGATAATTTGGTGGAAGCACACGTACCCATAGAACCCATTTACATCCACATATCTTGAGGCCAGAGGTCAAGGGATCCCTTTGAAAATGGCCTTGAGTTTTTTTCTATGCCAAAATGTAGCCTAACTTCGGAGCGTTATTTAGCCTCCCTCCAGCTCTAAAACTTAGCTGCTACAGTGTCTGAAAGACAGTGAAGCCGGTTAGCGATACTGTGTGTCTCAGAGGGTAGATATTTTTACTTACTGTCGTAAAAGTAAATACAAGACTGCAAACACCCAGTCCTGACACACTTTCACCCAAGCCTGTACTGTAATTGTTAATTGTGAGAATAAACCTTAAGACCTTTTCTCCTCTCCTTTCCAATCCCAGGGCTGTTGGTAAAACATGCCTGCTCATCAGCTACACTACCAATGCCTTCCCTGGAGAGTACATCCCCACAGTGTAAGTAACACAGACGCACCTCTCATGAACAGCTGTGATATGGAGCTGGTCAATTTATTGAGAAATGTGTTAGCATCTATGCACAACTTTCGCTTCACTTTATATATCCTGAAGGAAACTGTTGAAACACAGAATGCATAATTTGTAACCTAACCCCCATGTCCCTTCCTACAGCTTTGACAACTACTCTGCAAATGTGATGGTTGATGGGAAACCAGTAAACCTGGGCTTGTGGGATACAGCAGGACAGGAGGACTACGACAGGCTCAGGCCTCTGTCCTACCCACAGACAGTATGTATATGCACTCATGCACAGTAGCAAAAAACGCTTGTCTCAGACCACTGCCGTGCACAGACTTGTATCAACCAGACAATGTTAGCATGAACACTGTGTTCACTTTGCCTGCATTGATTTGGAGTTATTCACTGGTCTGTAATGCGTAAGACAGAGTCTCTGCACTCAGCAGAGTAGAGCCTTGTATCCATAGTACCTATACACTATCTAGAGGAAGTGAAAGGGAGCTCTTGTTTGCACTCTTTGTCCTGACAACAAACTGGCCTCTGTGTCAAAGACTCACAGGGAGCTGAGAGTGGGAGTCAGTGTGTATTTAACCAACAGAGTCCAGATTTGTCTAGTTTTGTGAACCCTCATATCTGAACATTTGGGGCTATTAAATCAGTATGGAATGCTATCTGATTATCTTGTGTATCAGTGTTGAGTCATTTTAAAATTCTTTTCCCAGTTGTAACAAACATCTCCACAGTGCTGATTAAGTTTTTAATGTTGTATTGATGTTCATCGTTTTCCCTCCTCAGGATGTCTTCCTGATTTGCTTTTCACTAGTCAGTCCAGCCTCCTTTGAAAACGTCCGTGCCAAGGTGAGAACAACCTGCTCCTTATCGCTGCAGTTTGTCACATCTACATATAATGGTACTATTACGTTGCCTGTTTTTCAAAAAATTTAATGGTCAGATCTGCATGAACGGAGAAATAAGAGAGCGAGATCTAGGACTTCAGCCATTTGATAAATACCATTTTTGACACAACTCTAAAATAAGGGTATTTTCATATTAGATATGATTGATTTGTACCATGCTTGCCCCTTCTCTTCACTCCCCACCACTCAGCTTTCATATTAGTTAAGTTGTTCAGTACCCAATTACATTTGCATCATTATCCATAAGGATTTTTTGTATTTTATGTTGAGATCAGGTGTTCTAGTTGCAGAGCATCATAAAACACTTCATTCGAACTTAACAGAAACAACAGAAAACTCACCAAAATCGTCGTCATTAGTCTTTCCAACAATCACCATCTCAAGTTTGGTAAAATAAACCCTTATTTCACTGAGTTTGATATAAAAATATTTTGGCTTCCTGAGTGAAGTTTATAAAAACTGAAGAACACAAACATCAGTCAGTATCAGTCCTTCCTCCCGTTCTCTGTCCTCTGTCCTCTTGTCCTCCTCTGCTGATGTGAACCACTACAGGTCCTGCTGGTAGAGAGGAGGAGCTGCTTTGTCTCAGCCAGCTGATGATTTTACTACTAAGATACATGACAAACTAACCTAAACAGTCAGACTACAGAGCCTACTGCCAGCTTTAGTTTCAGCTAGTGTAGCTGAGGATACCTTGCTAATAAACCTTATGAGGATAATATATTAATAACACAGAGGCTCCGTAGTTCGAATCCTTGTCAATAACAACTCATCACTGCTCCACTGCTACTGTTCCACCTTCACAATAAACTCCCCGAACACAACCAGTGATCACTGCTGACTATAAGGAACTAAAGTCATTTACTTACACGTGTTTACCATTCGCTGTTAGAAGGTACAACCTCAGCTTCAGTTACACTGAACATGTCTTATACCCCATACCCCTGTCTGCCGTGCCCCAGCCTCTTTCTAGAGGCCTTGATTTCTAGTGTGACAATAACCGCGACAAAAAAAAAAAATACAATCGGCCTCATTACCTATTTCAAATGACCGGAACGGTACATACACAAACCAAACTGTGACTAGTGAACCGAATGTTTTTTTTTTTTTTACCCGAACCGTGCCCACCCCTAGTACATTCATTTGGGGGCGGCAGTAGCTCAGTCTGTAGGGAGTTGGCTTGGGAACCGGAGGGTCACCGGTTCAAGTCCCGCCATGGACCAAGAACTGAGTGTGAACTGGTAGCTGGAGAGGTGCCAGTTTACCTCTTGGGCACTGCCGAGGTGCCCCTGAGCAAGGCACCAAACCCCCGACTGCTCGGGGCGCTTGTCAGGAGCAGCCCCCTCACTCTGACATCTCTCCATTGTTGCATGTCTGTGCATGTGTGTGTTCGGGTCTGCATGTACCGTGTATAAGTTAACAACAGAGTGAAAAAATTGAATTTCCTCTCGTGGGACTAATAAAGGACTATCTTCTTCACACCTGGACTTAGAGCTGTCCGCTTGTGATCCGATCGCTCAGGGCCTCTGATGTATATATAGCCATAAAAAGACATATATCCAGGAAAAAAATAGCTGTCAGTGTTGATCATCTGCAGATGAACCTTGACTTCTGATTTGCATATGGAGGATTATATTGGTTTATAGAAATTTCTGTTTTTTTTTTTTGTTTTTTTTTTTTTTTTTTCATTTTAAAACTACTTCAGAGGTAATAGTTAAGTAGAAGGGTATTATTTGAAGTTCAGTTGGTAAAGTAACAGAAATAAATGCCATACCTTGTTCCGTTTATTTTCGGTTACCTCCAAGGTCACATCATGTTGAATATGTATAAGAACCTCTATCCATAAAAATCTCTTCTGCTGTCAACCTGCTCACATTCCACACTGTCTGCCATGCTGTCCATCCACCTCTGACTCTGTCCCCCTCTCGCCTCCCACAGTGGTACCCTGAGGTGAGACACCACTGCCCCAACACGCCCATCATCCTGGTGGGCACCAAGCTGGACTTGAGAGACGACAAGGACACTATAGAAAAACTCAAGGAGAAGAAACTCACCCCCATCACCTACCCTCAGGGCTTGGCCATGGCTAAAGAAATAAGTTAGTTCAGACACCACACATACACTGATAAAATGTTTAGATGAGCTTATGACGTTAAGGGTTCAAATTAAACATTTTTAAAAAGACCCTTTTAAAGGAGTCACGGTTATGGTGTTCTAACCAGATAGAAATGATGCTATTTAGTTTTGCTAAAAAGAGGAGAGGTTTAACAATCACTGTAATAATCACATTAATAATCACATGTAACTGTGAAGTGTTTGTAACTACAACACACCTGGCATTAGAAAGCATCTTGAGTGGCCAAATGTGATCCAATCTCACGCTGTGCTCTATATGCAAATAAACATGTAGTAAACGCCTGGCTAATACAGCAGACATGGAGACGTAATATTACATTAATGTCACTACTGATATCCTATGTATTCCTACATACATTCCAGCTGGTGTTTGCATCTCTGAGCAGCTGTCAATCACTCGCAAGCTCCGATCTAACAGTCAAACTAGGCAGCGCCGATCAGATATGAATCAATATTCTGTTACTGTAATGACTATTTCTCTTCTCAAATGTTTTCAGAAACATCTTGTAGTTACTGTTTAGCTGTAAAATGAGAAACGTTGCTCCAGCTGGTGGATGGTGCTTGGTATTTCCTAGTTTGACCGTTTGATCAGAGTTTGCAAGTGATTAACAGCTGCCTCCGTTGAATGCACAGCCAATAGGAACGCTCTCTATGAACAGACCTGTGATTGGCCAAAAACCATCGCAGGCTAGATGCTTTAAAGTCTGAAAACAGAGCCATGAGGAAGTGTAGAAGTCTAGTTTTCTCTCAGAGCACTTGAATATAATATGCTGAAAAGTGTTTGCCCAGTGATACCAAAAACATTCTGCCTACCTGATTTTAAAGTCATTTCCTGCCATCATTTAAAGGATATTTAAAAAGCCATATTTTTTCTAAAACCTTAAGCACCCCATCTAATCTAGAGTGTGGAAACATTTTGTTGGTTAGGGTTAAATTTACTCAAGCTTTAAAATATGTACTGTATGTATAAAGATGATAGCATGCAACCAAAGACAAGCTGGTTTGATGACTTATTCCGCTGCTTTTCTTGCTTTTCCTGTCCTCTGCCCACCAGGTTCAGTGAAGTATCTGGAGTGCTCCGCTTTGACCCAGCGCGGCCTTAAGACAGTGTTCGACGAAGCCATCAGGGCGGTCCTGTGCCCCCCACCCGCCAAGAAGAAGAGGAGGAAGTGCAGAATATTGTAATGGAGAACCACAGGGAGAATATGGTTGCAGTCAGAACTCGCCTACTCAGAGGGAAGAAGATGATGGCTGGGTTTCCCAAATATCTATTCACCCCGTGTCCTTGCTTACATAGAAGCTCTAGTAGATCAGACTTCGACCTGAAAGAACTTGACAGATTTAAGCAGCACTGAAGGTTTTCTGTCAGATCTGGTTTCTGTGCGCTTACATCTGTTTAGCTCTTTCAGGTTGACTGGAATGAAGTGCTAAGGCCTTGGGGAATGTGAGGGTGGGAGATTTGATTAGGATCTGGGGTTGATTAAGGAGAAAGAGGGAGGATTTTACACACAAAAAAAAAAAATCATTTTTCTCAGACATTGTGAAGCAACACTACTTGAATGTGATTTTATCCTGAAGTTACAGTAGATTTAAAGAGGAGGTCCTGCACTGCACTCTTTCCCCTACACACTACAAGATTCCTGCTGCCTTGATGAAATTTTACTTTAAGAAAAAATGTTTTTTAGAAGCTCTAATTTCTCCTTTTTTATCATCAGTCTCATGTCAGCAGTGGTTGACGGACCGTTTTGTTTACACGTGTCATCTGACTAGACTGAGGTGTTGCCAAAACTCAGTCAACGGTCATCACTAGTCACTAAATGAACACTAAAACGTCTCTTCCTTTTTAATTTTGTTTAAACCATGCAGAAACAGTTTAACCCTTGAATGACTTAAAACAATTTGTAGCAGCTGCTAAGATAAGTAATAATTACTCTCTATAATTAACAAGCATTTAAAACAGTCTGCTAGATATGTAACAGGTAATCAATCGTCTTGTTTTGTTCCTAAAAGCTTTCTAGATGAATCCATTGCTCTTTTCTCGCTATGTGTTAAATCAACACAGTATTTTATGACTGACTGTCGAGCATGTCAAGGTGCAGTGCAGCCAGTGCTGTTGTTCTGGTTCATTCTCTATCTATAAAGTTTATATCATTTCCAGTTCTACTTCGACCACATCTATTACTGTGTTTTATAAATCTAAGAGCCAGTGTATTCGCACTCGAGGGATGCAAACTGGTGTTAATGTCTTTGTTGTACAATATGAGCAGTAACTATTCAGCAAATACATTTTTTCATATGAGCAATGATCAAATTGCATGGGTGCTCTGAGGAACCGCTGTTAATCTGGACTAATTTTATCAGTGTTTCAATGGCGCAGTGGAAGTGCACACTCGGATTTACTTTCTGGCTAAATGTGGTTTCATTTTCACGTAGTAATATGCAGATTTTTTTTTTTAGCAAATAAATTCATTGAAAATCTGTTGAATTTATGTCTTCTATTTAAACACAACAGTTAAGGGAAATAATACAAGTAAGACTTTGAGTAATTATTTTTGTCAGTTTGATGATGAAAACAACGTTTGACATTTCATTTTCTAAGACAGTATTCAAATGCAAAAAGTAAAACAGCTCTCCCAGTTTATTGCCTTTATATTTTCATGTCACCTCGCTTTTAAGGTGTCAAAATTAAATTAAAATGCAATCAGTCCTCTAAGCAAGGAGGGTCTGAAGTTAGGACGACGGTGACTAGGTCGAAAATCTTCTCAGTTGAGATTTCCAACTTCTGACTTCAGTTCTGGGGAGAAGTGTAATATATTTTTGAATTAATATCGCAGGAGAAAAAGTGTAAGTGTGTATTACTTGTGTTGTACACAGTCACATTATGGGGACTTGTCTTCCTTTTGAGCGTACATAAAACGTAAAACATTTTAGGGTGAAGACTTGGTTTAGGGCTAGGGTAAGGTTATGGTCAGGGTTCGGGTTAGGCAAGTAGCAGTTACAGTTAGGGCTATGGTAAGTCTACAGGAAATGAATATAAGTTAATGTAATGTCCTCAAAAGTCATAGAAACACGAATATGTGTGTGTGTTTTCCAAGTAATCTTATTTTTATTATTTTCATTTTCTGTACTAGTAAAACCAGTGACTAGTAAGGCTCTGATCCGGGCTCCATACCAGCTGGTGGCGCCATAAAGTTACAGCAACGCCACGAAACTCCAACGAAGAAGAAACTTCCGCCCTCTAAGCATTCCAGGTGCACGTGCACGATGCCTAATTTCACGCAAAAACATGGCAGATCACGACTAATGCAAGTGTACACGCAGCTGAACTCGGCGTGCAGCCTCCACATTGATTGTTGCATTTCTATCGTTTTACGGATTAGCTTTTGTGCCGAGAAGGTAACTTTCAGAGATTGTTGGCCACAACAACTTAGGGAGACATTTTGACAAAAATGTTACATGCAGAACATGTTTATCTTGATTAAATGCAGGCAAATATACTTTATGTTGCCTTTCCGTTAGTGGTTTGCTGTTACCAATGTCCCATTGTTGTACAGCGTCTAATAGATGGATTTACGAGTGAATATCAAGTTTCCAAGTAGAACAGTATTGAACTGTTATTAGCAGTAGGTCAGAAATTTTGGAATTCCGACCTGTCTTGAACGCAACATAACAAACAAGCTGCACCTGAACTTCCAACCATCGTTTTTCTGGACTGGTAAGTTGCTTTCTACATCAGATAACATCCATATATCTGTAGTTCAGACATTAGTTTATTACACTAGGGCCAGTAATACCAACGCGCTATGTGTTTATCTACATCCTCATGCTGAAGCATTACAAGCTAATGCTACTAGCGAGGATAAATGCTGTTTTCAATTGTAAGCGTGAGCTCGTGGTTTGGACATGCGGGGTCCCTGAAGTAGACACAGATGCGATAACTGTTAGGAGCGAATAAACAAACGTTCAGAAGTCAAATTCACCGACTTATGCAAGGAAAAAAAATAGAGATTATTGTGAGAAAAAACATGGCTTTTTATATTGATTTTGGTAAACGTTTCTTACTGTTATTGACAGAAGAAATCAATGCCACCTGTAGTGAAAGTAACAAACCTACAGGCCGTCGAATAACATCAGGAGGAAATAAAAAGATGGCAGCTGATAATAAACACTCACAATTAGTGCAAGATTGTAGAGTTTGAGAAACAAAGTTATTTAAATAACGAAGGTGCTTGCAGTGAAATGGCTAATGTGTGGTTTGCTAATAACTCTAACTTCATACATGGTTCTGTTGATATATTTTCTTTTGCTAAATCATAGTTTAAGGCCATTAATATGTGGTTTGTTTCACACCGGATTACTCAATGATCAAAGATATACATATATGTATGTATATATGTATGTATATATTAAAATATGTGTATACACACATACATACATACATACACACACACACATATATATATATATATATATATATATATATATGTATATATATATATATATATATATATGTATATATATATGTATGTATATATATATATGTATGTTATATATATATGTATATATATATATATATGTATGTATATATATATGTATATATATGTATGTATATATATATGTTTTTTTGTTTATATATATGTATGTATATATATATGTTATATATATATATGTATGTATATATATATATGTATGTATATATATATGTATATATGTATGTATATATATATGTATATATATATGTGTATATATATATGTATGTATATATGTATATATATGTATGTTTATATATGTATATATATATGTATGTATATATGTATATTTTTTCATATATATATATATATATATATATATGTGTGTGTGTGTGTGTGTGTGTGTATATATATATATATACACACACACACACACACACACATATCTATGGATGGATAGATAGATAGATAGCAAAGAGAGAGAGAATTCTGCTGATTTTTTTTATTGAGGTTGTGTTTCATTGTATAGGCGGCGGCAGATGGACTGGTGTTTACATGGTCCATGGGAACTATGGAAGAGTCCTCAAGTTTGTCCAGTGGTGTTAATGTGTGTTAATGCTAACTATATAACCATAAATTATATAAAAGTGTATTATTGTTGTATGGTTTTTATTTTAACTGTCAGATAGGTAGAATCTTAAGACTGGTGCTTTTTTCTGTCACACTTTTAGATTTGCCATCTGGGATGAAGAGGAACGTTATACAGACCGACTGAGACGACATCTCCTCTGTGCTGATGCTCTGAGGTAGGATACTTCTTCTCATTACCAGCTGTGTTGTTTTTAATGCTGTTGAATATTAAAAGTGTGCAAACATTATAAATTCAGTGGCCTCTTCAGCTTCATTATGAACTTTTGTAAGATTCATGAATTTATAGGATATGGCCTGTTATGTAACGGACATTCAGACATCATTCAGTATCCATATATCCAATAATTATTATCTCTGATGTCCAGAACTTCAGAACACCTGAAGGCACCATTGCAGCCATTACAGGAGCTCATTTGTCCTCTTTGTTGGTTCTCAGAGAACAAGGTGTCGGGGGAGGAAGAAGACAAGGACATCGAGGTGAGGAGAGATGGACCTGAAAAACACTACCGTCTGTACACAGCTGGAAACATGATTATTATATTTACGTGACAGTGCATCTGTAATGTTTCTTTGCATCTCTGTCTGGATCCTCAGGAGCAGCTCAGCCGCCTCCGAGACAAGATCTAAGATAAGCAGAGGATGTTGGACGCACTCAGAGTAAGGAAACACCAGTACAGCAAAATATGTCTTTATACTTTGATTATTGCAAACTTTAATGAAATTACAGTATAGTATACCATTGAAAATGTCAAAGTATAGTGTAGTATGCCTTAAAATTTCATCACTAATTTCATGAAACATGTCATTGTATAGTATGTCATAAAAAGTCATAACATTCTCAGAGTATGGAATGCTATAAACATGGCTAAAAATATCACAGTATATATATGTCCTAAAAGAGTCAAGAGCATAGTCTGCAGTAAGGGTCATAAATGTCATAGAAGCCTATAGTATGCCATAAAATAGTCAGAAAAATGTCAGAAAAAATGTCCTACTATAGTATGCCATAAAGAAATGTCAAAAGAATCACAGTATAGTATGCCATAATAATGCCAGTCATAGTATATTATTCCATGAATGTGTCGTAAAAATATTATTTAAAATATCATAGTATAGTATCCCATAATGTCTATGTACTATAATTTTTTGTATTTCTTCGACATTTTTTGATATGCTATGCCTTGTTTTTTTTTTTTTTCTTATTTTTTTAATGTACTATACTAAGATTTTGTTCAACATCTTCTTCATCTTCATCTTCAACCGCTTATCCGGGGTCGGGTCGCAGGGGCAACAGCTCCAGCAGGGGACCCCAAACTTCCCTTTCCCGGGCCACATTAACCAGCTCTGACTGGGGGATCCCGAGGCGTTCCCAGGCCAGAGTGGAGATATAATCTCTCCATCTAGTCCTGGGTCGTCCCCGGGGTCTCCTCCCAGCTGATCGTGCCTGGAACACCTCCCTAGGGAGGCGCCCAGGAGGCATCCTTACCAGATGCCCAAACCACCTCAACTGGCTCCTTTCAACGCAAAGGAGCAGCGGCTCTACTCCGAGTCCCTCACGGATGACTGAGCTTCTCACCTTATCTCTAAGGGAGATGCCAGCCACCCTCCTGAGGAAACCCATTTCGGTGCTATCAGTTAGATCTGGTGGGGCTTACCTCTACGCACAGCCTCGGCTCTGGAACCGTTCTCCTGGATAGGGGTTGGACTCTATTCTTCTCTGGAGTTGCCCAAGGTGTGAGGCGCCAAGCGGGTGTGGGGATACTCACAAATCCCCGGTTGAGTGCTGCTACGTTGGGGTTTACCCCGGTGAACAAAAGGGTCGCCTCCCTGCGCCTTCGGGTTGTGGGGGGGAAAACTCTGACTGTTGTCTATGCATATGCACCAAACAGCAGTTCAGAGTATTCGATCTTCTTGGAGACCCTGAATGGAGTCCTGTATGGGGCCCCAGTAGGGGACTCCATTGTTCTGCTGGGGGACTTCAACGCACACGTGGGCAACGATGGAGGTACCTGGAGAGGCGTGATTGGGAGGAATGGCCTACCTGATCTGAACCCGAGCGGCCATTTGTTATTGGACTTCTGTGCTAGTCACGGATTATCCATAACAAATACCATGTTCGAACATAAGGATGCTCATAAGTGTACTTGGTACCAGAGCACCCTAGGCCGAAGATCGATGATCGATTTTGTGATCGTATCATCCGATCTGAGGCCGCATGTTTTGGACACTCGGGTAAAGAGAGGGGCAGAGCTGTCAACTGATCACCATCTGGTGGTGAGTTGGATCAGAGGGTGGGGGAAGACTCTGGATAGACCTGGTAAACCCAAACGTGTAGTGCGGGTGAACTGGGAACGTCTGGAGGAGGCCCCTATCAGAGAGATCTTCAACTCACACCTCCAGCGGAGCTTTTCTAGCATTCCTGTGGAGGCTGGGGGCATTGAACCTGAGTGGGCGATGTTCAAAGCTTCCATTGCTGAAGCTGCGGCGGTGAGCTGTGGCCTGCGGGTCTTAGGTGCCTCAAGGGGTGGTAACCCTCGAACACCGTGGTGGACACCGGTGGTCAGGGAAGCTGTCCGACTGAAGAAGGAGTCCTTCCGGGATATGTTATCTCGGAGGACTCCGGAGGCAGTTGCAAGGTACCGACGGGCCCGTGGGGCGGCAGCCGCTGCCGTAAAGGAGGCAAAGCAGCGGGTGTGGGAGGAGTTCGGAGCAGCGATGGAGAAGGACTTTCGGTCGGCACCAAGGTGCTTCTGGAAAACTGTCCGGCACCTCAGGAGGGGGAAACAGGGAACCATCCAAGCTGTGTACAGTAAGGATGGGACACTGTTGGCCTCAACTGAGGAGGTAACCGGGCGGTGGAAGGAGCACTTTGAGGAACTCCTGAACCCGACTGATACGCCCTCTCTTGTAGAGGCAGAGCTGGAAGCTGATGGGGGATCGTCGTCAATTTCCCTAGGGGAAGTCACTGAGGTAGTTAAACAGCTCCGCAGTGGCAAGGCCCCGGGGATTGACGAGATTCGTCCAGAAATGCTGAAGGCTCTGTGTGTGGAGGGGCTGTCATGGATGACACGCCTCTTCAACATTGCGTGGAAGTCGGGGACAGTGCCTAAAGAGTGGCAGACCGGGGTGGTGGTTCCCCTGTTCAAAAAGGGGGACCAGAGAGTGTGTGCCAATTACAGGGGTTTCACACTACTCAGCCTCCCTGGTAAAGTCTACTCTAGGGTGCTGGATAGGAGGGTCCGGCCGATAGTCGAACCTCAGATTGAAGAGGAACAATGCGGATTTCGTCCTGGCCGTGGAACAACGGACCAGCTCTTCACTCTCACAAGGATCCTTGAGGGGGCCTGGGAGTATGCCCATCCAGTCTACATGTGTTTTGTAGACTTGGAGAAGGCGTACGATCGGGTCCCCCGGGATATACTGTGGGAGGTGCTGCGGGAGTATGGGGTGAGGGGGTCACTTCTCAGGGCCATCCAATCCCTGTACTCCCAAAGCGAGAGCTGTGTCCGGGTTCTCGGCAGTAAGTCGGACTCGTTTCCGGTGGGTGTTGGCCTTCGCCAGGGTTGCGCCTTGTCTCCATTCCTGTTCGTGATATTCATGGACAGGATATCGAGGCGTAGTCGGGGGGAGGAGGGTTTGCAGATTGGTGTGCTGAGGATCTCATCGCTGCTTTTTTGCAGATGATGTGGTTCTGCTGGCATCATCAGTCTGTGACCTCCAGCGCTCACTGGATCGGTTCGCAGCCGAGTGTGAAGCAGCTGGGATGAGGATCAGCACCTCAAAATCAGAGGCCATGGTTCTCAGCAGGAAACCGATGGATTGTCTACTCCAGGTAGGGAATGAGTCTTTACCCCAAGTGAAGGAGTTCAAGTACCTCGGGATCTTGTTCACGAGTGAGGGAACAATGGAACGTGAGATTGGCCGGAGAATCGGAGCAGCGGGGGCGGTATTGCAGTCGCTGTACCACACCGTTGTGACGAAGAGAGAGTTGAGCCGGAAGGCAAAGCTCTCTATCTACCGGTCAATCTTTGTTCCTACTCTCACCTATGGTCATGAGGGCTGGGTCATGACCGAAAGAACTAGATCGCGAGTACAAGCGGCCGAAATGGGTTTTCTCAGGAGGGTGGCTGGCATCTCCCTTAGAGATAAGGTGAGAAGCTCAGTCATCCGTGAGGGACTCGGAGTAGAACCACTGCTCCTTTGCGTTGAAAGGAGCCAGTTGAGGTGGTTCGGGCATCTGGTAAGGATGCCTCCTGGGCGCCTCCCTAGGGAGGTGTTCCAGGCACGACCAGCTGGGAGGAGACCCCGGGGACAACCCAGGACTAGATGGAGAGATTATATCTCCACACTGGCCTGGGAATGCCTCAGGATCCCCCAGTCAGAGCTGGTTAATGTGGCCCAGGAAAGGGAAGTTTGGGGTCCCCTGTTGGAGCTGTTTCCCCCGCGACCCGACCCCGGATAAGCGGTTGAAGATGAAGATGAAGATGAAGATTATGACTTTTTTAGTGTACTGTACTATTACTACTGATACTATGACTGCATGTACTTTTTTTGACACACTATGACTTTAAACATTTTTTAACATTCTGTACTGACTGTACTTATTTTTTCGATGAACTATGCTATGACTTTTAATTTTTTTGACATACTATTTTATGTTTTATGCATGTATTTATATGCTATTTTTATTTTTTTTTTCAATATAATATAATATGACTTTTCGACAGGCTATACATTGACTTTTTTGACACACTACAGTGAATTTTTGCATTTTTTGTACTATGATTTTTTAAATTTGTTGCACATAGTATACTATGACTTTTTTAGCCGTACTATACCATGATTTTTCCAATGTACTATACTGTGACTTTTTTCAACATACTATACTATGCGTTTTTGCCTTTTTTTTTTTTGACATAGTATAACTTTTTTTCCCATACTATACTATGAATTTTTTTTTCAGTGGACTATACTATGACTTTAAATTTACTCTAAACTCTAAAATTGTTTTGACACTGTTATTTTTTTTTTGTATTTCTTCAACATACCATGACCTTTTTCACCATACTATACATACTACATACTACTTTTAAAATTTTTTTTTGACATACTATACTATGACTTATTTTTTTGACAGACTACTACTTTCAATATACTGTGACTTTCTTATTTTTTGATATACTATCTGTTAACACTATACTATGACTTTAAAATTTTTTGGACATATGACTTTTATTCGACGTACTATGACTTTTTTAGCCATACTACACTATAAATTATTTTTTCGATGTACTATACTGTGACTTTTTTCAATATACTGTACTGTGAGATTTTGCCATTTTTTTAACGTACTAGGTTATAATTTTTTTATTTTTTCAATTTACTACAACTTGACATGCTATGACTTTTTACCACATACTATGCTATGACTATTTTTTTCGATATACTATACTATGACTGTTTTCTTTTTGACTACGACTTTTTAAAATTTTTTAACATGCCATACTGACTTTTTTGTGACATACTTTACTATGAATCAAACTTTTTTCAGCACACTATACTACGACTTCTTAAAAAAGGTTTCGACATAAAATGCTATGAGTTTTTGCATTTTTTTTCGACATACTATACTATGATTTTTATTTGGCTTTTTTTTTCGACATACTATACTAAGATTTATTTTTGTTGATTTACTGTACTGTGACTTTTTTTAACGTACTGCACTATGAGTTTTTGACTTTTTCAACATACTATGCTATGAATTTCTTAATATATTATTGATATGCTGTAATTTTTTTTGACATACTGTACTGTGAGTTTTTGCATTTTTTGACATACTATAACTTTTTTCGACATGCAATGCTATGAATTATTTTTTGATATGGTATAACTTTTTAATATACTGTAACTACGACTTCTGTGCATACTGTACATTTTTTAAAATTCTATACTGACATTTTTTGAAGTACTATACTATATACTATATTAAACTATTATATATATTACAATTATACTATATTACTATACTAAACATACTGTACTATGAGTTTTTGCCTTTTTTTGACATGATTTCTTTTCGACGTACTATGCTATGCTTTTTGAATTTTTTTTGACATTCTATACCATGACTTTTTTCAACATACTATACATACTACCTTTTACAGTTTTTTGGACATACTATACTATGACTTATTTTTTTGTCGGACTGCTACTTTCGATATACTATACTGTGACTTTATTTTTTTGATATACTATAACAGTTGACACTATACTATGACTTTTATTTGCCATACTATAATATGACAAATTTTTCGATGTACTATACTGTGACTTTTTCAACATACTATACTATGAGTTTTTGTCATTTTGTCAACGTACTATGCTATGAATTTCTTGTTTTTTCGATTTAGTATAATTGTATAAGTATAAAATAAGCTATACTATGACTGTATGTACTTTTTTTGACTTACTATGACTTTTTAAAATTTTTTAACATGCTATCCTGACTTTTTTTACATACTGTACTATGACATAATTTTTCGATGGACTATGCTTCGACAATGCTATGACTTTTTTTGACATACTGTTTTATGACTTTTGTGACATACTATACTATGAATTTATTTTTTTTTCATCACACTATACTACTACTTCTTAAATTTTTTTTTTGACCAACTATACTATGAGTTTTTGCATTTTTTTAAGACATACTATACGATGACTTTTATTTGACTTCTTTCAACATACTATAATATGATTTTAATTTTTTGGACATACCATACTATGACTTATTTTTGTTGATGTACTATACTATGACTTTTTTAGCCATACTGTACGATGAGTTTTTGTCATTTTGTCAATGTACTATGCTATGAGTTTCTTATTTTTTCTATTTACTATAATTCTTTTCTATTTTTTTTGACATGCTATGACTTTTTTCCACATACTATGCTATGGCTATTTTTTCGATATACTATACTATGACTGTATGTACTTTTTTTTTTTTTTTTACAATGACTTAATTTTTCGATGGACTATCCTTCAGCATTGCTCAAAATGACTTTTTTGACATACTATTTTATGACTTTTGTGACATACTATACTATGAATTTAATTTTTTTCAGCACACTATACTATGACTTCTTAACATTTTTTTTGACCTACTATACTATGATTTTTATTTGACTTATTTTGACATACTATACTATGACTTTAATTTTTTTGGACATATTATGACTTATTTTTGTCAGTGTGCTATACTATGACTTTTTTAAACATACTACACTGAGTTTTTGACTTTTTCAACATACTATGCTAGGAATTTCTTATTTTTGTGATATACTATAACAAATTTTTTGACACTATGAATTTTTTCAGCATACTCTACCATGACTATTTTTTTTAGACATATTATGATTTTAAATTTCTTTTCAACACACTGTACTATGACTTATTTTAACTGACATAGTATACATTGATGTTTTTTCAACACACTATACTGATTTTTTACCACCATATTATGCTATTACTTTGACTTTAATTTTACTGGAATAATGTTTTTTTTCAACATTTGAATTTTTTTTTTTGGACATACTATACTCAGACTTTTTTTGACATGCTATGACTTATTTTTCCATGTATTATGCAATGACTATTTTTTCAATATACTATAACTTCTCATTTTTTTGACATACTATAATTTTTTTATTTTTTTTATTTTAACGTACTATCCTGCCTTTTTTTTGTCTTACTATACGATGACTTATTTTTTCGACATACCATACTATGACTTCCAATGCATTCACGGCTGAATGCGTGCATTGGGAGTGGCTTTGGATCGTGTCAACTAAACTAATGTAATATTATGGTTATTAGATTGCTTCCAAATTTGCGTGAGGAAAAAAATATCTTCAAAACACTGAAGTAAGAAGACACTTTAGAAAGTAAGTTTACTTCACAATTGTGCCAAAGAATTACATATTTTAATAGTTCTTCAAAGTTATTCTATTGCCCTCTCCAAACAAATTATTGATTGATTGAATTATTGATTTTTAACATTTATCAAATCAATATTGGATCACAGCGGTAGTATTAGAGTATGACTTGAAAGGAACCAGTGTACTCAACAAAGGAAAATATTTCTGTTTTTATTTAGTGAGTTCATTTGATAAAGATATGTTTATAGACTTTAACATCAGGTGACTGCCAGGACATTTTCAACATTTGGATGTACATGAAACTGTCGGTACAAAAGATCAGACTTTTTTGCTATAAAATGTTAAATAAATGTTGACAGGTAGGAAGGATATTTTACATATACAGTATATCCAGTAGTAAGACAACAAATGCAAATTGTTACTCAGAGGGTATATTAGTTGTTTTGTATGGATGAAGACATGGGAACATAAAACAAACATTAATGTTTTTTTATTACTGAAATGCACATGACCCTTTAAAAGTACATTCATACAGTTCAAGGAGCCCAAGAAGTGAGTGAAGAAGCTCAGTCATTGTCACATTTTCAAGAAACTCTGCACTCCTCTGGGGAAAAAACGGAGAGGGACAACATAAGAATTAGCATCACATTTACATTCATCTCATCGAAATTAAGTTTTGATGAGCACCAATTTAAGGTCAAAGAGGAAAAGGGTACTAGAATGAGATTTTTTATAGCATACTGTACTGTGAATTTTTCATGATATCTTGTTTTGATGAGTTTCCTCTTTACAGACATGCCCACTATGATAATTACATGGAGTTTTGGGCAAATCAAGTTAGCACACAGATAGCTGTTGTTGCCTGCTGGACTTCAGTTTGCCATGTGATGATTCGTGATGATAGTTTTTGTGCTAAATTCAGTACCTGTGAGGGTTTTTGGACAATATTTGTCATTTTTTGTGTTAATTTATTTCCAATAATGAGTATTTACAGTACATGTGCCTATTCATGTTGATAAAACTATTTAATACTTGACATTTATTACACATGATTAACTATGGACAATCCTGCAATTAAGTATTTCAATAGATATACTATACTTTGACTTAAAAATGATTAAAAATAATTTTTTGACTGTAATAGAACTTTGATAGCTAAATAGATAAAATAGTACTTTGTTCAGCATATTATAGGATGACATTTCATCACTTTCAAATGGCAAATAGAATCATTTTACATGCTATAATACGACCGTTTTCATGTTTTTTTTCAACATCAAAAAAAATTGAGCTTTCGTTGAAAAATTTCGACATACTACACTGTCGGGGTTTTTTTTGTAAAATTTTACAATTCACGAAATGACTTTTGCGCACCATAGAATAATTCTACATTTTATGATACGACCATTTTCATGGTTTTTGTCAACATAAAAAAAAAATTGACGTTTTCGTCAAAATTTCGACATACTATACTATGGCGTCTTTTTTTTAATAAAATTTTACATTTCACAAAATTAGTTTTGATCACCATAGAATCATTCTAATTGCTATAATACGACCATTTTCATGTTTTTTTTTCATCTTCAAAGAAAATTGACGTTTTCGTCAGAAAATTTCAACAAACTATACTATGGCGTTTTTTTTTTATAAAATTTTACATTTCGCGAAATGACTTTTGCTCACCATAGTATCATTCTAAATGCTATAAAACAACTGTTTTCATGTTTATTTTCAACATAAAAAAAATGATGTTTTCATCAAAAAATTTCGACATATTACAGTTTTTTTTTTGTAAAATTTTACATTTCACAAAATGAGTTTTGCTCACCATAGTCATTCTACATGCTATAATACAACCGTTTTCATGTTTTTTTTCAACATCAAAACCATTTGACGTTTTCGTCAAAAAATTTCGACATACTATACCATGGCATTTTTTTTTGTAAAGTTTTACAACATTTCACAAAATAACTTTTGCTCACCATAGAATCATTCAAATTGCTATAATATGACCGTTTTCATGGTTTTTGTCAACTTAAAGAAAATTGACGTTTTCGTCAGAAAATTTTGACATACTATACTATGGCGTTTTTTTTGTAAATTTTACAACATTTAATGAAATGACTTTTGCTCCCCATAGAATATTATATATATAAAAAAAAAATTTTTTTTTTTTAAAAAAAAAAAATTTTTTTTGTAAAATTTTACAACATTTCACGAAATGACTTTTGCTCACCATAAAATCATTCAAATTGCTATAATATGACCGTTTTCATGGTTTTTTTCCAACATTAAGAAATTTGACGTTTTTGTCCAAAAATTTCGACATACTATACTATGGCATTTTTTTTTGTAAAATTTTTACATTTCACAAAATGAATTTTGCTCACCATAGAATCATTCTACATGCTATAATACGACCGTTTTTATGTTTTTTTTCAACATTAAAAAAATTTTGACGTTATCATCCAAAAATTTTAACATACCATGGCATGTTTTTTTTTTGTAAAATTTTTACAATTCACAAAATCAATTTTGCTCACCATAGAATCATTCTACATGCTGTAATACGACCGTTTTCATGTTTTTTTTTTCAACTTCAAAAAAAATTGACGTCTTCGTCGGAAAATTTCGACATACTGTACTATGGCGTTTTTTTTGTAAAATTTTACAACATTGAACGAAATGACCTTTGCTCCCCATAGAATCATTCTACATGCTAAAATACGACCATTTTCATGGTTTTTGTCAACATCAAAAAAATTTGACATTTTTGTCAAAAAATTTCGACATACTATACTATGGCGTTTTTTTTGTAAAGTTTTACAACATTTCACGAAATAACTTTTGCTCACCATAGAATCATTCTACATGCTATAATACGACCATTTTCATGGTTTTTGTCAACATCAAAATCATTTGACGTTATCGTCCAAAAATTTTGACATACTATGGCATTTTTTTTGTAAAATTTTTAACAATTTCACGAAATGAGTTTTGCTCCCCATAGAATCATTCCAATTGCTATAATATTACCGTTTTCATGTTTTTTTCCAACATTAAGAAATTTGACGTTTTCGTCAAAAAACTTTGACATACTATACTATGGCGTTTTTTTGTAAAAATTTAACATTTCATGAATTGACTTTTGCTCACCATAGAATCATTCTACATGCTATAATACGACCGTTTTCATGTTTTTTTTTCAACATCAAAAAATTTTTACATTTTCGTCAAAAAATTTCGACATACTATACTATGGCGTTTTTTTTGTAAAATTTTACAACATTTCAGGAAATGACTTTTGCTCACCATAGAATCATTCTACATGCTATAATATGACCATTTTCATGTTTTTTTTTTTCAACTTCAAAAAAAATTGACGTTTTCCTCGGAAAATTTCGACATACTATACTATGGCGTTTTTTTTGTAAAATTTTACAACATTTAACGAAATGACTTTTGCTCCCCATAGAATCATTCTACATGCTATAATACGACCATTTTCATGGTTTTTTTGTCAACATCAAAAAAATTTTACATTTTCGTCAAAAAATTTCGACATACTATACTATGGCGTTTTTTTTTGTAAAATTTTACAACATTCCACAAAATGAGTTTTGCTCCCCATAGAATCATTCCAATTGCTATAATATGACCGTTTTCATGTTTTTTTCCAACATCAAGAAATTTGACGTTTTCGTCAAAAAACTTTGACATACTATACTATGGCGTTTTTTTGTAAAAATTTAACGTTTCATGAATTGACTTTTGCCCACCATAGAATCATTCTACATGCTATAATACGACCATTTTCATGGTTTTTGTCAACATCAAAAAATTTTTACATTTTCGTCAAAAAATTTCGACATACTATACTATGGCGTTTTTTTTGTAAAATTTAACATTTCACGAAATGACTTTTGCTCCCCATAGAATCATTCTACATTCTATAATACGACCGTTTTCATGGTTTTTGTCAACATCAAAACCATTTGACGTTTTCGTCCAAAAATTTCGACATATTGTACTATTTTTTTTTTGTAAAATTTAACATTTCACAAAATGAGTTTTGCTCACCACAGAATCATTCTACATGTTATAATACGACCATTTTCATGGTTTTTGTCAACATCAAAACCATTTGACGTTATCGTCCAAAAATTTTGACATACTATGGCATTTTTTTTGTAAAATTTTTACATTTCACAAAATGAGTTTTGCTCACCATAGAATCATTCTAATTGCTATAATACGACCGTTTTCATGTTTTTTTTTCAACTTAAAAAAAATTGACATTTTCGTCAGAAAATTTCGACATACTATACTATGGCGTTTTTTTTAAAGTTTTACAACATTTCACGAAATAACTTTTGTTCACCATAGAATCATTCTACATGCTATAATACAACCGTTTTCATGTTTGTTTTCAACATTAAGAAATTTGACGTTTTCGTCCAAAAATTTCGACATACTGTACGATGGCGTTTTTTTTGTGAAATTTTACAATATTCCACAAAATTAGTTTTGCTCCCCATAGAATCATTCTAATTGCTATAATATGACCGTTTTCAGGGTTTTATTCATCAAAAAAATTTCGACATGCTATACGATGGCGTTTTTTTTGTAAAATTTAACATTTCATGAATTGACTTTTGCTCACCACAGAATCATTCTAATTGCTATAATATGACCGTTTTCATGGTTTTTTCCAACATTAAGAAATTTGATGTTTTCGTCCAAAAATTTCGAAATACTATACTATGGCGTTTTTTTTTTTGTAAAATTTTACAACATTTAACGAAATGACTTTTGCTCCCCATAGAATCATTCTACATGCTATAATATGACCATTTTCATGGATTTTGTCAACATCAAAAAAATTTGACGTTTTCGTCATACTATACTATGGATTTTTTTTTTTTTTTTGTAAAATTTTACATTTCACAAAATGAGTTTTGCTCACCATAGAATCATTCTAATTGCTATAATATGACCATTTTCATGTTTTTTTTTTTCAACATCAAAACCATTTGACGTTATCGTCCAAAAATTTTGACATACTATGGTGTTTTTTTTGTAAAATTTTACAGCATTTCAGGAAATGACTTTTGCTCACCATAGAATCATTCTACGTGCTATGATACGACCGTTTTCATGTTTATTTTCAACATTAAGAAATTTGACGTTTTCGTCCAAAAATTTCGACATACTATACTATGGCGTTTTTTGTGAAATTTAACATTCCATGAATTTACTTTTGCTCACCATAGAATCATTCTACATGCTATAATACAACTGTTTTCATGTTTTTTTTCAACATTAAGAAATTTGACGTTTTCGTCCAAAAATTTCGACATACTATACTATGGCGTTTTTTGTGAAATTTAACATTCCATGAATTTGACTTTTGCTCACCATAGAATCATTCTACATGCTATAATACGACTATTTTCATGGTTTTTTTCAACTTCAAAAAAAATTGACGTTTTCGTCAAAAAATTGACATACTATACTATGGCGTTTTTTGTAAACTTTTACAACATTTCACGAAATAACTTTTGCTCACCATAGAATCATTCAAATTGCTATAATATGACCGTTTTCATGTGTTTTTTCCAACATTAAGAAATTTGACGTTTTCGTCCAAAAATTTCGACATACTATACTATGGCGTTTTTTTTTGTGAAACTTTACAACATTTCACGAAATGACTTTTGCTCCCCATAGAATCATTCTACATGCTAAAATACGACCATTTTCATGGTTTTTGTCAACTTAAAAAAAATTGACGTTTTCGTCAAAAAATTTCGACATGCTACACTATGGCGTTTTTTGTAAAATTTAACATTTCATGAATTGACTTTTGCTCACCACAGAATCATTCTACATGTTATTATACGACCATTTTCATGGTCTTTGTCAACATCAAAAAAATTTGATGTTTTCGTCAAAAAATTGACATACTATACTATGGCGTTTTTTTTAAAGTTTTACAACCTTTCACGAAATAAGTTTTGCTCACCATAGAATCATTCTACATGCTATAATACAACCGTTTTCATGTTTATTTTCAACATTAAGAAATTTGACGTTTTCGTCCAAAAATTCCGACATACTATACTGTGGCGTTTTTTTTTGTGAAACTTTACAACATTTAACGAAATGACTTTTGCTCCCCATAGAATCATTCTACATGCTAAAATACGACCATTTTCATGGTTTTTGTCAACATCAAAAAAATTTCGACATACTATACTATGGCGTTTTTTGTAAAATTTAACATTTCACGAAATGACTTTTGCTCACCATAGAATCATTCTACATGCTATAATACAACCGTTTTCATGTTTATTTTCAACATTAAGAAATTTGACGTTTTCGTCCAAAAATTTCGACATACTATACTATGGTTTTTTTTTTGTAAAATTTTACAACATTTAATGAAATGACTTTTGCTCCCCATAGAATCATTCTACATGCTATAATACGACCATTTTCATGGTTTTTGTCAACATCAAAAAGATTTTACATTTTCGTCAAAAAATTTCGACATACTATACTATGGCGTTTTTTTTTTGTAAAATTTAACATTTCACGAAATGACTTTTGCTCACCATAGGATCATTCTACATGCTATAATACAACCGTTTTCATGTTTATTTTCAACATTAAGAAATTTGACGTTTTCGTCCAAAAATTTCGACATACTATACTATGGCGTTTTTTTGTAAAATTTTACAACATTTCAGGAAATGACTTTTGCTCACCATAGAATCATTCTACATGCTATAATACGACCATTTTCATGGTTTTTGTCAACATCAAAAAATTTTTACATTTTCGTCGAAAAATTTCGACATACTATACTATGGCGTTTTTTTTTGTAAAATTTTACAACATTCCACAAAATGAGTTTTGCTCCCCATAGAATCATTCCAATTGCTATAATATTACCGTTTTCATGGTTTTTTCCAACATCAAGAAATTTGACATACTATACAATGGCGTTTTTTTGTAAAAATTTAACATTTCATGAATTGACTTTTGCTCACCATAGAATCATTCTACATGCTATAATACGACCATTTTCATGGTTTTTGTCAACATCAAAAAATTTTTACATTTTCGTCAAAAAATTTCGACATACTATACTATGGCTTTTTTTGTAAAATTTAACATTTCACGAAATGACTTTTGCTCACCATAGAATCATTCTACATGCTGTAATACAACCGTTTTCATGTTTATTTTCAACATTAAGAAATTTGACGTTTTCGTCCAAAAATTTCGACATACTATACTATGGCGTTTGTTTTGTAAAATTTTACAACATTTAATGAAATGACTTTTGTTCCCCATAGAATCATTCTACATGCTATAATACGACCATTTTCATGGTTTTTGTCAACATCAAAAAGATTTTACATTTTCGTCAAAAACTTCGACATACTATACTATGGCGTTTTTTTTTTGTAAAATTTTACATTTAACGAAATGAGTTTTGCTCCCCATAGAATCATTGTACATGCTAAAATATGACCATTTTCATGGTTTTTGTCAACATTAAAAAAAAATGACGTTTTCGTCCAAAAATTTCGACATCCTATACTATGGCGTTTTTTTGTAAAATTTTACAACATTTAACAAAATGACTTTTGGTCCCCATAGAATCATTCTACATGCTATAATACGACCATTTTCATGGTTTTTGTCAACATCAAAACCATTTGACGTTATCGTCCAAAAATGTTGACATACTATGGCATTTTTTTGGTAAAATTTTTACATTTCACAAAATGAATTTTGCTCACCATAGAATCATTCTAATTGCTATAATACGACCGTTTTCATGTTTTTTTTTTTCAACATCAAAAAAATTTGACGTTTTCGTCAAAAAATTTCGACATACTATACTATGGCGTTTTTTTTTGTGAAATTTTACAACATTTCAGGAAATGACTTTTGCTCACCATAGGATCATTCTACATGCTATAATATGACCGTTTTCATGTTTTTTTTTTCAACTTCAAAAAAAATTGACGTTTTCCTCGGAAAATTTCGACATACTATACTATGGCGTTTTTTTTGTAAAATTTTACAACATTTAATGAAATGACTTTTGCTCCCCATAGAATCATTCTACATGCTATAATACGACCATTTTCATGGTTTTTGTCAACATCAAAAAAAATTTGACGTTTTCGTCATACTATACTATGGCGTTTTTTTTTTTCGTAAAATTTTACAACATTTCAGAAAATGAGTTTTGCTCACCATAGAATCATTCTAATTGCTATAATATGACCATTTTCATGTTTTTTTTTTCAACATCAAAACCATTTGACGTTATCGTCCAAAAATTTTGACATACTATGGCGTTTTTTGTAAAATTTAACATTTCATGAATTGACTTTTGCTCACCACAGAATCATTCTACATGTTATAATACGACCATTTTCATGGTTGTTGTCAACATCAAAAAAATTTGATGTTTTCGTCAAAAAATTTGACATACTATAGTATGGCGTTTTTTTTGTAAAGTTTTACAACATTTCACGAAATGACTTTTGCTCACCATAGAATCATTCTACATGCTATAATACGACCATTTTCATGGTTTTTGTCAACATCAAAATCATTTGATGTTATCGTCCAAAAATTTTGACATACTATGGCATTTTTTTTGTAAAATTTTTAACAATTTCACGAAATGAGTTTTGCTCCCCATAGAATCATTCCAATTGCTATAATATTGACCGTTTTCATGTTTTTTTCCAACATTAAGAAATTTGACGTTTTCGTCAAAAAACTTTGACATACTATACTATGGCGTTTTTTTGTAAAAATTTAACATTTCATGAATTGACTTTTGCTCACCATAGAATCATTCTACATGCTATAATACGACCGTTTTCATGTTTTTTTTTCAACATCAAAAAATTTTTACGTTTTCGTCAAAAAATTTCGACATACTATATACTATGGCGTTTTTTTTGTAAAATTTTACAACATTTCAGGAAATGACTTTTGCTCACCATAGGATCATTCTACATGCTATAATATGACCGTTTTCATGTTTTTTTTTTTCAACTTCAAAAAAAATTGACGTTTTCCTCGGAAAATTTCGACATACTATACTATGGCGTTTGTTTTGTAAAATTTTACAACATTTAACGAAATGACTTTTGCTCCCCATAGAATCATTCTACATGCTATAATACGACCATTTTCATGGTTTTTGTCAACATCAAAAAAATTTTACATTTTCGTCAAAAAATTTTGACATACTATACTATGACTATGACAAATTTTACAACATTTAACGAAATGACTTTTGCTCCCCATAGCATCAATCATTCTACATGCTAAAATATGACCATTTTCATGGTTTTGCTCACCATAGAATCATTCTAATTGCTATAATATGACCATTTTCATGTTTTTTTTTCAACATCAAAACCATTTGACGTTATCGTCCAAAAATTTTGACATACTATGGCGTTTTTTTTGTAAAATTTTACATTTAACGAAATGAGTTTTGCTCCCCATAGAATCATTGTACATGCTAAAATATGACCATTTTCATGTGTTTTTGTCAACATTAAAAAAAATTGACGTTTTCGTCCAAAAATTTCGACATCCAATACTATGGCATTTTTTTTTTGTAAAATTTTACAACATTTAACAAAATGACTTTTGGTCCACCATAGAATCATTCTACATGCTATAATACGACCATTTTCATGGTTTTTGTCAACATCAAAACCATTTGACGTTATCGTCCAAAAATTTTGACATACTATGGCATTTTTTTTGGTAAAATTTTTACATTTCACAAAATGAATTTTGCTCACCATAGAATCATTCTAATTGCTATAATTCGACAGTTTTCATGTTTTTTTTTTCAACATCAAAAAAATTTGACGTTTTCGTCAAAAAATTTCGACATACTATACTATGGCTTTTTTTTTTTAAAGTTTTACAACATTTCACGAAATAACTTTTGCTCACCATAGAATCATTCTACATGCTATAATACAACCGTTTTCATGTTTTTTTTCAACATTAAGAAATTTGACGTTTTCGTCCAAAAATTTCGACATACTATACTATGGCGTTTTTTTTTGTGTAAAACTTTACAACATTTCAGGAAATGACTTTTGCTCCCCATAGAATCATTCTACATGCTAAAATACGACCATTTTCATGGTTTTTGTCAACATTAAAAAAAATTGACATTTTCGTCAGAAAATTTCGACATGCTACACTATGGCGTTTTTTGTAAAATTTAACATTTCATGAATTGACTTTTGCTCACCATAGAATCATTCTACATGCTATAATACGACCATTTTCATGGTTTTTGTCAACATCAAAAAAAATTTACATTTTCGTCAAAAAATTTCGACATACTATACTATGGCGTTTTTTTTTGTAAAATTTTACAACATTCCACAAAATGAGTTTTGCTCCCCATAGAATCATTCCAATTGCTATAATATTACCGTTTTCATGGTTTTTTTCCAACATCAAGAAATTTGACATACTATACAATGGCGTTTTTTTGTAAAAATTTAACATTTCATGAATTGACTTTTGCTCACCATAGAATCATTCTACATGCTATAATACGACCATTTTCATGGTTTTTGTCAACATCAAAAAATTTTTACATTTTCGTCAAAAAATTTCGACATACTATACTATGGCTTTTTTTTGTAAAATTTAACATTTCACGAAATGACTTTTGCTCACCATAGAATCATTCTACATGCTGTAATACAACCGTTTTCATGTTTATTTTCAACATTAAGAAATTTGACGTTTTCGTCCAAAAATTTCGACATACTATACTATGGCGTTTGTTTTGTAAAATTTTACAACATTTAATGAAATGACTTTTGCTCCCCATAGAATCATTCTACATGCTATAATACGACCATTTTCATGGTTTTTGTCAACATCAAAAAAGATTTTACATTTTCGTCAAAAACTTCGACATACTATACTATGGCGTTTTTTTTTTGTAAAATTTTACATTTAACGAAATGAGTTTTGCTCCCCATAGAATCATTGTACATGCTAAAATATGACCATTTTCATGGTTTTTGTCAACATTAAAAAAAAATTTGACGTTTTCGTCCAAAAATTTCGACATCCTATACTATGGCGTTTTTTTTGTAAAATTTTACAACATTTAACAAAATGACTTTTGGTCCCCATAGAATCATTCTACATGCTATAATACGACCATTTTCATGGTTTTTGTCAACATCAAAACCATTTGACGTTATCGTCCAAAAATGTTGACATACTATGGCATTTTTTTTTGGTAAAATTTTTACATTTCACAAAATGAATTTTGCTCACCATAGAATCATTCTAATTGCTATAATACGACCGTTTTCATGTTTTTTTTTTCAACATCAAAAAAATTTGACGTTTTCGTCAAAAAATTTCGACATACTATACTATGGCGTTTTTTTTTTGTCAAACTTTACAACATTTCAGGAAATGACTTTTGCTCACCATAGGATCATTCTACATGCTATAATATGACCGTTTTCATGTTTTTTTTTTTCAACTTCAAAAAAAATTGACGTTTTCCTCGGAAAATTTCGACATACTATACTATGGCGTTTGTTTTGTAAAATTTTACAACATTTAACGAAATGACTTTTGCTCCCCATAGAATCATTCTACATGCTATAATACGACCATTTTCATGGTTTTTGTCAACATCAAAAAAATTTGACGTTTTCGTCATACTATACTATGGCGTTTTTTTTTTGTAAAATTTTACAACATTTCAGAAAATGAGTTTTGCTCACCATAGAATCATTCTAATTGCTATAATATGACCATTTTCATGTTTTTTTTTTCAACATCAAAACCATTTGACGTTATCGTCCAAAAATTTTGACATACTATGGCGTTTTTTGTAAAATTTAACATTTCATGAATTGACTTTTGCTCACCACAGAATCATTCTACATGTTATAATACGACCATTTTCATGGTTTTTGTCAACATCAAAAAAATTTGATGTTTTCGTCAAAAAATTGACATACTATACTATGGCGTTTTTTTTTGTAAAGTTTTACAACATTTCACGAAATAACTTTTGCTCACCATAGAATCATTCTACATGCTATAATACGACCATTTTCATGGTTTTTGTCAACATCAAAATCATTTGACGTTATCGTCCAAAAATTTTGACATACTATGGCATTTTTTTTGTAAAATTTTTAACAATTTCACGAAATGAGTTTTGCTCCCCATAGAATCATTCCAATTGCTATAATTTTACCGTTTTCATGTTTTTTTTCCAACATTAAGAAATTTGACGTTTTCGTCAAAAAACTTTGACATACTATACTATGGCGTTTTTTTGTAAAAATTTAACATTTCATGAATTGACTTTTGCTCACCATAGAATCATTCTACATGCTATAATACGACCGTTTTCATGTTTTTTTTTTCAACATCAAAAAATTTTGACATTTTCGTCAAAAAATTTCGACATACTATATACTATGGCGTTTTTTTTGTAAAATTTTACAACATTTCAGGAAATGACTTTTGCTCACCATAGGATCATTCTACATGCTATAATATGACCGTTTTCATGTTTTTTTTTTTCAACTTCAAAAAAAATTGACGTTTTCCTCGGAAAATTTCGACATACTATACTATGGCGTTTGTTTTGTAAAATTTTACAACATTTAACGAAATGACTTTTGCTCCCCATAGAATCATTCTACATGCTATAATACGACCATTTTCATGGTTTTTGTCAACATCAAAAAATTTTTACATTTTCGTCAAAAAATTTTGACATACTATACTATGACGTTATGACAAATTTTACAACATTTAACGAAATGACTTTTGCTCCCCATAGCATCAATCATTCTACATGCTAAAATATGACCATTTTCATGGTTTTGCTCACCATAGAATCATTCTAATTGCTATAATATGACCATTTTCATGTTTTTTTTTTCAACATCAAAACCATTTGACGTTATCGTCCAAAAATTTTGACATACTATGGCATTTTTTTGGTAAAATTTTTACATTTCACAAAATGAATTTTGCTCACCATAGAATCATTCTAATTGCTATAATTCGACCGTTTTCATGTTTTTTTTTTCAACGTCAAAAAAATTTGACGTTTTCGTCAAAAAATTTCGACATACTATACTATGGCATTTTTTTTTTTTAAAGTTTTACAACATTTCACGAAATAAGTTTTGCTCACCATAGAATCATTCTACATGCTATAATACAACCGTTTTCATGTTTATTTTCAACATTAAGAAATTTGACGTTTTCGTCCAAAAATTTCGACATACTATACTATGGCGTTTTTTTTTGTGAAACTTTACAACATTTCAGGAAATGACTTTTGCTCCCCATAGAATCATTCTACATGCTAAAATACGACCATTTTCATGGTTTTTGTCAACTTAAAAAAAATTGACGTTTTCGTCAGAAAATTTCGACATGCTACACTATGGCGTTTTTTGTAAAATTTAACATTTCATGAATTGACTTTTGCTCACCACAGAATCATTCTACATGTTATTATACGACCATTTTCGTGGTCTTTGTCAACATCAAAAAAATTTGATGTTTTCGTCAAAAAATTGACATACTATACTATGGCGTTTTTTTTTTTAAAGTTTTACAACCTTTCACGAAATAAGTTTTGCTCACCATAGAATCATTCTACATGCTATAATACAACCGTTTTCATGTTTATTTTCAACATTAAGAAATTTGACGTTTTCGTCCAAAAATTCCGACATACTATACTGTGGCGTTTTTTTTTGTGAAACTTTACAACATTTAACGAAATGACTTTTGCTCCCCATAGAATCATTCTACATGCTAAAATACGACCATTTTCATGGTTTTTGTCAACATCAAAAAAAATTAAAAAAATTTCGACATACTATACTATGGCATTTTTTGTAAAATTTAACATTTCACGAAATGACTTTTGCTCACCATAGAATCATTCTACATGCTATAATACAACCGTTTTCATGTTTATTTTCAACATTAAGAAATTTGACGTTTTCGTCCAAAAATTTCGACATACTATACTATGGCGTTTTTGTAAAATTTTACAACATTTAATGAAATGACTTTTGCTCCCCATAGAATCATTCTACATGCTATAATACGACCATTTTCATGGTTTTTGTCAACATCAAAAAGATTTTGACATTTTCGTCAAAAAATTTCGACATACTATACTATGGCGTCTTTTTTTTGTAAAATTTTACAACATTTCAGGAAATGACTTTTGCTCACCATAGGATCATTCTACATGCTATAATATGACCGTTTTCATGTTTTTTTTTTTCAACTTCAAAAAAAATTGACGTTTTCCTCGGAAAATTTCGACATACTATACTATGGCGTTTGTTTTGTAAAATTTTACAACATTTAACGAAATGACTTTTGCTCACCATAGAATCATTCTACATGCTATAATACGACCATTTTCATGGTTTTTGTCAACATCAAAAAAATTTTACATTTTCGTCAAAAAATTTTGACATACTATACTATGACATGACAAATTTTACAACATTTAACGAAATGACTTTTGCTCCCCATAGCATCAATCATTCTACATGCTAAAATATGACCATTTTCATGGTTTTGCTCACCATAGAATCATTCTAATTGCTATAATATGACCATTTTCATGTTTTTTTTTCAACATCAAAACCATTTGACGTTATCGTCCAAAAATTTTGACATACTATGGCATTTTTTTGGTAAAATTTTTACATTTCACAAAATGAATTTTGCTCACCATAGAATCATTCTAATTGCTATAATTCGACAGTTTTCATGTTTTTTTTCAACATCAAAAAAATTTGACGTTTTCGTCAAAAAATTTCGACATACTATACTATGGCGTTTTTTTAAAGTTTTACAACATTTCACGAAATAAGTTTTGCTCACCATAGAATCATTCTACATGCTATAATACAACCGTTTTCATGTTTATTTTCAACATTAAGAAATTTGACGTTTTCGTCCAAAAATTTCGACATACTATACTATGGCGTTTTTTTTTGTGAAACTTTACAACATTTCAGGAAATGACTTTTGCTCCCCATAGAATCATTCTACATGCTAAAATACGACCATTTTCATGGTTTTTGTCAACTTAAAAAAAATTGACGTTTTCGTCAAAAAATTTCGACATACTATACTATGGCGTTTTTTTTAAAAATTTTAAAAATTTAACGAAATGACTTTTGCTCACCATAGGATCATTCCAATTGCTATAATATTACCGTTTTCATGTTTTTTTTTCCAACATCAAGAAATTTGACGTTTTCGTCAAAAAACTTTGACATACTATACTATGGCGTTTTTTTTGTAAAAATTTAACGTTTCATGAATTGACTTTTGCCCACCATAGAATCATTCTACATGCTATAATACGACCATTTTCATGGTTTTTTGTCAACATCAAAAAATTTTTACATTTTCGTCAAAAAATTTCGACATACTATACTATGGCGTTTTTTTTGTAAAATTTAACATTTCACGAAATGACTTTTGCTCCCCATAGAATCATTCTACATGCTATAATACGACCGTTTTCATGGTTCTTGTCAACATCAAAACCATTTGACGTTTTCATCCAAAAATTTCGACATATTGTACTATGTTTTTTTTTTGTAAAATTTAACATTTCACAAAATGAGTTTTGCTCACCACAGAATCATTCTACATGTTATAATACGACCATTTTCATGGTTTTTGTCAACATCAAAACCATTTGACGTTTTCGTCCAAAAATTTTGACATACTATGGCATTTTTTTTGTAAAATTTTTACATTTCACAAAATGAGTTTTGCTCACCATAGAATCATTCTAATTGCTATAATACGACCGTTTTCATGTTTTTTTTTTTTCAACATAAAAAAAATTGACGTTTTCGTCAGAAAATTTCGACATACTATACTATGGCGTTTTTTTTTAAAATTTTACAACATTTCACGAAATGACTTTTGTTCACCATAGAATCATTCTACATGCTATAATACAACCGTTTTCATGTTTTTTTTCAACATTAAGAAATTTGACGTTTTCGTCCAAAAATTTCGACATACTATACTATGGCGTTTTTTTTGTAAAATTTTACAATATTCCACAAAATGAGTTTTGCTCCCCATAGAATCATTCTATTTGCTATAATACGACCGTTTTCATGGTTTTTTCCAACATCAAAGAAATTTGACGTTTTCGTCAAAAAATTTCGACATACTATACTATGGCGTTTTTTGTAAAATTTAACATTTCATGAATTGAGTTTTGCTCACCACAGAATCATTCTACGTGTTATAATACGACCATTTTCATGGTTTTTGTCAACATCAAAAAAATTTGACGTTTTCGACGGAAAATTTCGACATCCTATACTATGGCGTTTTTTTGTAAAATTTTACAACATTTAACAAAATGACTTTTGCTCACCATAGAATCATTCTAATTGCTATAATATGACCATTTTCATGTTTTTTTTCAACATCAAAACCATTTGACGTTATCGTCCAAATATTTTGACATACCATGGCATTTTTTTTGTAAAATTTTTACATTTCACAAAATGAATTTTGCTCACCATAGAATCATTCTAATTGCTATAATATGACCGTTTTCAGGGTTTTATTCATCAAAAAAATTTCGACATGCTATACGATGGCGTTTTTTGTAAAATTTAACATTTCATGAATTGACTTTTGCTCACCACAGAATCATTCTAATTGCTATAATATGACCGTTTTCATGGTTTTTTTCCAACATTAAGAAATTTGATGTTTTCGTCCAAAAATTTCGAAATACTATACTATGGCGTTTTTTTTTTTGTAAAATTTTACAACATTTAACGAAATGACTTTTGCTCCCCATAGAATCATTCTACATGCTATAATATGACCATTTTCATGTTTGTTTTTGTCAACATCAAAAAAATTTGACGTTTTCGTCGGAAAATTTCGACATACTATACTATGGCGTTTTTTTTTTTTTTGTAAAATTTTACTATATTTCACAAAATGAGTTTTGCTCATCATAGAATCATTCTAATTGCTATAATATGACCGTTTTCATGTTTTTTTTTTCAACATCAAAACCATTTGACGTTTTCGTCAAAAAATTTTGACATACTATACTATGGTGTTTTTTTTGTAAAATTTTACAACATTTCAGGAAATGACTTTTGCTCACCATAGAATCATTCTACGTGCTATAATACGACTGTTTTCATGTTTTTTTTCAACATTAAGAAATTTGACGTTTTCGTCCAAAAATTTCGACATACTATACTATGGCGTTTTTTGTGAAATTTAACATTCCATGAATTTGACTTTTGCTCACCATAGAATCATTCTACATGCTATAATACGACTATTTTCATGGTTTTTTTCAACATTAAAAAAAATTGACGTTTTCGTCAAAAATTTCGACATACTATACTATGGCGTTTTTTGTAAAATTTAACATTTCATGAATTGACTTTTGCTCACCACAGAATCATTCTACATGTTATAATACGACCATTTTCATGGTTTTTGTCAACATTAAAAAAAATTGACGTTTTCGTCCAAAAATTTCGACATACTATACTATGGCGTTTTTTTTTGTAAAATTTTACAACATTTAACAAAATGACTTTTGGTCCCCATAGAATCATTCTACATGCTATAATACGACCATTTTCATGGTTTTTGTCAACATCAAAACCATTTGACGTTATTGTCCAAAACTTTTGACAATACTATGGCATTGTTTTTGTAAAATTTTACAACTTTTCACAAAATGAATTTTGCTCACCATAGAATCATTCTAATTGCTATAATACGACCGTTTTCATGTTTTTTTTTCAACATCAAAAAAATTTGACGTTTTCGTCAAAAAATTTCAACATACTATACTATGGCGTTTTTTGTAAAATTTAACATTTCATGAATTGAGTTTTGCTCACCACAGAATCATTCTACATGCTATAATACGACCATTTTCATGGTTTTTGTCAACATCAAAAAAATTTGACGTTTTCATCTAAAAATTTTGACTATACTATGGCATTTTTTTTGTAAAATTTTTACATTTCACAAAATGAATTTTGCTCACCACAGAATCATTCTACATGCTATAATACGACCGTTTTCATGTTTTTTTTTTCAACATCAAAAAAATTTGACGTTTACGTCAAAAAATTTCGACATACTATACTATGGCTTTTTTTTTTTGTAAAATTTAACATTTCACGAAATGACTTTTGCTCCCCATAGAATCATTCTACATGCTATAATACGACCATTTTCATGGTTTTTGTCAACATTAAAAAAATTTGACGTTTTCGTCCAAAAATTTCGACATACTATACTATGGCGTTTTTTTTGTAAAATTTTACATTCAACAAAATGACTTTTGCTCCCCATAGAATCATTCTACATGCTATAATACGACCATTTTCATGGTTTTTGTCAACATCAAAAATTTTTTACATTTTCGTCAAAAAATTTCGACATACTATACTATGGCGTTTTTTTTGTAAAATTTTTACATTTCAGAAAATGAATTTTGCTCACCATAGAATCATTCTAATTGCTATAATACGACCGTTTTCATGTTTTTTTTTCAACATTAAAAAAATTTGACGTTTACGTCGAAAAATTTCGACATACTATACTATGGCATTTTTTTTGTAAAATTTTTACATTTCACAAAATGACTTTTGCTCACCATAGAATCATTCTAATTGCTATAATATGACCGTTTTCAGGGTTTTATTCATCTTCAAAAAAATTTGATGTTTTCGTCAGAAAATTTCGACATAATATACTATGGTGTTTTTTTTGTAAAATTTTACAACATTTCACGAAATGACTTTTGCTCACCATAGAATCATTCTAATTGCTATAATACGACCGTTTTCATGTTTTTTTTCAACATTAAAAAATTTGACGTTTTCGTCCAAAAATTTCGACATACTATACTATGGCGTTTTTTTTTTTGTGAAACTTTACAACATTTAACGAAATGACTTTTGCTCCCCATAGAATCATTCTACATGCTAAAATACGACCATTTTCATGGTTTTTGTCAACGTCAAAAAAATTTCGACATACTATACTATGGCGTTTTTTTTTGTAAAATTTTACATTCAACAAAATGACTTTTGCTCCCCATAGAATCATTCTACATGCTAAAATACAACCATTTTCATGTTTTTTTTTTCAACATCAAAAAATTTTTTTGATGTTTTCGTCAAAAAATTGACATACTATACTATGGCGTTTTTTTTGTAAAATTTTACAACATTTCACGAAATGACTTTTGCTCACCATAGAATCATTCTACATGCTATAATACGACCATTTTCATGGTTTTTTTCAACATTAAAAAAAATTGACGTTTTCGTCGGAAAATTTCGACATACTATACTATGGCGTTTTTTTTGTAAAAATTTTAACATTTCATGAATTGACTTTTGCCCACCACAGAATCATTCTACATGTTATAATACGACCATTTTCATGGTTTTTGTCAACATCAAAAAAATTTGACGTTTTCGACGGAAAATTTCGACATACTATACTATGGCGTTTTTTTTGTAAAATTTTACAACATTTAACAAAATGACTTTTGCTCACCATAGAATCATTCTAATTGCTATAATATGACCATTTTCATGTTTTTTTTCAACATTAAAAACCATTTGACGTTTTCGTCCAAAAATTTTGACATACTATACTATGGCATTTTTTTTGTAAAATTTTTACATTTCACAAAATGAATTTTGCTCACCATAGAATCATTCTAAATGCTATAATATGACCGTTTTCAGGGTTTTATTCATCAAAAAAAATTTCGACATGCTATACGATGGCGTTTTTTTTGTAAAATTTAACATTTCATGAATTGACTTTTGCTCACCACAGAATCATTCTAATTGCTATAATATGACCGTTTTCATGGTTTTTTCCAACATTAAGAAATTTGACGTTTTCGTCCAAAAATTTCGACATACTATACTATGGCGTTTTTTTTTTTGTAAAATTTTACAACATTTCACGAAATGACTTTTGCTCCCCATAGAATCATTCTACATGCTATAATACGACCATTTTCATGGTTTTTGTCAACATTCAAAAAAATTTGACGTTTTCGTCAAAAAATTTCGACATACTATACTATGGCGTTTTTTTTGTAAAATTTTACAACATTTCACGAAATGACTTTTGCTCACCATAGAATCATTCTACATGCTATAATACAACCGTTTTCATGTTTTTTTTCAACATTAAGAAATTTGACGTTTTCGTCCAAAAATTTTGACATACTATGGCATTTTTTTTGTAAAAATTTTACATTTCACGAAATGACTTTTGCTCACCATAGAATCATTCTACATGCTATAATACGACCATTTTCATGGTTTTTGTCAACATAAAAAAATTTGACGTTTTCGTCAAAAAATTCGACATACTATACTATGGCGTTTTTTTTTGTAAAATTTAACATTTCATGAATTGACTTTTGCTCACCATAGAATCATTCTATATGCTATAATACGACCATTTTCATGGTTTTTGTCAACATCAAAAAAATTTGATGTTTTCGTCAAAAAATTTCGACATACTATACTATGGCGTTTTTTTTTGTAAAATTTTACAACATTTCACGAAATAAGTTTTGCTCACCATAGAATCATTCTACATGCTATAATACAACCGTTTTCATGTTTATTTTCAACATTAAGAAATTTGACGTTTTCGTCCAAAAATTTTGACATACTATGGCATTTTTTTTGTAAAATTTTTACATTTCACAAAATGACTTTTGCTCCCCATAGAATCATTCTACATGCTATAATACGACCATTTTCATGGTTTCTGTCAACTTAAAAAAAATTGACGTTTTCGTCAAAAAATTGACATACTATACTATGGCGTTTTTTGTAAAATTTAACATTTCATGAATTGACTTTTGCTCACCACAGAATCATTCTATATGTTATAATACGACCATTTTCATGGTCTTTGTCAACATCAAAAAAATTTGATGTTTTCGTCAAAAAATTTCGACATACTATACTATGGCGTTTTTTTTTGTAAAATTTTACAACATTTCACGAAATGAGTTTTGCTCACCATAGAATCATTCTACATGCTATAATACGACCGTTTTCATGTTTTTTTTCAACATTAAAAAATTTGACGTTTTCGTCCAAAAATTTCGACATACTATACTATGGCGTTTTTTTTTTTGTAAAATTTTACAACATTTAACGAAATGACTTTTGCTCCCCATAGAATCATTCTACATGCTATAATACGACCATTTTCATGGTTTTTGTCAACATTAAAAAATCAAAAAAATACGTTTTCAAAAAAATTTCGACATACTATACTATGGCGTTTTTTTTTGTAAAATTTTACAACATTTAACGAAATGACTTTTGCTCCCCATAGAATCATTCTACATGCTATAATACGACCATTTTCATGGTTTTTGTCAACATCAAAAAAATTTGACGTTTTCGTCAAAAAATTTCGACATACTATACTATGGCGTTTTTTTGTAAAATTTAACATTTCACGAAATGACTTTTGCTCACCATAGAATCATTCTACATGCTATAATACAGACCGTTTTCATGTTTATTTTCAACATTAAGAAATTTGACGTTTTCGTCCAAAAATTTCGACATACTATACTATGGCGTTTTTTTTGTAAAATTTTACAACATTTAATGAAATGACTTTTGCTCCCCATAGAATCATTCTACATGCTATAATACGACCATTTTCATGGTTTTTGTCAACATCAAAAAAATTTGACGTTTTCGTCGAAAAATTTCGACATACTATACTATGGCGTTTTTTTTTGTAAAATTTTACATTTAACGAAATGAGTTTTGCTCACCATAGAATCATTCTACATGCTATAATATGACCATTTTCATGGTTTTTGTCAACATTAAAAAAAATTTGACGTTTTCGTCCAAAAATTTCGACATACTATACTATGGCATTTTTTTTTGTAAAATTTTACAACATTTAACAAAATGACTTTTGGTCCCCATAGAATCATTCTACATGCTATAATACGACCATTTTCATGGTTTTTGTCAACATCAAAACCATTTGACGTTTTCGTCCAAAAATTTTGACAACTATACTATGGCGTTTTTTTTGGTAAAATTTTTACATTACACAAAATGAATTTTGCTCACCATAGAATCATTCTAATTGCTATAATACGACCGTTTTCATGTTTTTTTTTTTCAACATCAAAAAAATTTGACGTTTTCGTCAAAAAATTTCGACATACTATACTATGGCGTTTTTTTTTAAAGTTTTACAACATTTCACGAAATGAGTTTTGCTCACCATAGAATCATTCTACATGCTATAATACGACCGTTTTCATGTTTATTTTCAACATTAAGAAATTTGACGTTTTCGTCCAAAAATTTCGACATACTATACTATGGCGTTTTTTTTAAAATTTTACAACATTTCACGAAATGAGTTTTGCTCCCCATAGAATCATTCTACATACTATAATACGACCGTTTTCATGGTTTTTTCCAACATCAAAAAAATTTGACGTTTTCGTCAAAAAATTTTGACATACTATACTATGGCGTTTTTTTGTAAAAATTTAACGTTTCATGAATTGACTTTTGCCCACCATAGAATCATTCTACATGCTATAATACGACCATTTTCATGGTTTTTGTCAACATCAAAAAAATTTGACGTTTTCGACGGAAAATTTCGACATACTATACTATGGCGTTTTTTTTTTGTAAAATTTTACAACATTTCACAAAATGACTTTTGCTCACCATAGAATCATTCTAATTGCTATAATATGACCGTTTTCATGTTTTTTTTTTCAACATTAAAACCATTTGACGTTTTCGTCCAAATATTTTGACATACTATACTATGGCGTTTTTTTTGTAAAATTTTTACATTTCACAAAATGAATTTTGCTCACCATAGAATCATTCTAATTGCTATAATATGACCGTTTTCAGGGTTTTATTCATCAAAAAAAAATTTCGACATACTATACTATGGCGTTTTTTTTTGTAAAATTTAACATTTCATGAATTGACTTTTGCTCACCATAGAATCATTCTAATTGCTATAATATGACCGTTTTCATGTTTTTTTTTTCCAACATTAAGAAATTTGATGTTTTCGTCCAAAAATTTCGTACATACTATACTATGGCGTTTTTTTTTTTTGTAAAATTTTACAACATTTAACGAAATGACTTTTGCTCCCCATAGAATCATTCTACATGCTATAATACGACCATTTTCATGGTTTTTGTCAACATCAAAAAAATTTGATGTTTTCGTCAAAAAATTGACATACTATACTATGGCGTTTTTTTTGTAAAATTTTACAACATTTCACGAAATGAGTTTTGCTCACCATAGAATCATTCTACATGCTATAATACGACCGTTTTCATGTTTATTTTCAACATTAAGAAATTTGACGTTTTCGTCCAAAAATTTCGACATACTATACTATGGCGTTTTTTTTTTTTGTGAAACTTTACAACATTTAACGAAATGACTTTTGCTCCCCATAGAATCATTCTACATGCTAAAATACGACCATTTTCATGGTTTTTGTCATAAAAAAATTTACGATCAAAAAAATTTCGACATACTATACTATGGCGTTTTTTTTGTAAAATTTAACATTTCACGAAATGACTTTTGCTCACCATAGAATCATTCTACATGCTATAATACATGACCGTTTTCATGTTTTTTTTCAACATTAAGAAATTTGACGTTTTCGTCCAAAAATTTCGACATACTATACTATGGCGTTTTTTTTGTAAAATTTTACAACATTTAACGAAATGACTTTTGCTCCCCATAGAATCATTCTACATGCTATAATACGACCATTTTCATGGTTTTTGTCAACATCAAAAAAAATTTACGTTTTCGTCAAAAAATTTCGACATACTATACTATGGCGTTTTTTTTTTGTAAAATTTTACAACATTCCACAAAATGAGTTTTGCTCCCCATAGAATCATTCTAATTGCTATAATACTGACCGTTTTCATGTTTATTTTCAACATTAAGAAATTTGACGTTTTCGTCCAAAAATTTCGACATACTATACTATGGCGTTTTTTTTGTAAAATTTTACAACATTTAATGAAATGACTTTTGCTCCCCATAGAATCATTCTACATGCTATAATACGACCATTTTCATGGTTTTTGTCAACATCAAAAAGATTTGACGTTTTCGTCAAAAAATTTCGACATACTATACTATGGCGTTTTTTTTTTGTAAAATTTTACATTTCACGAAATGAGTTTTGCTCCCCATAGAATCATTGTACATGCGAAAATATGACCATTTTCATGGTTTTTGTCAACATTAAAAAATATTTGACGTTTTCGTCCAAAAATTTCGACATACTATACTATGGCGTTTTTTTTTTTGTAAAATTTTACAACATTTAACAAAATGACTTTTGCTCACCATAGAATCATTCTACATGCTATAATACGACCATTTTCATGGTTTTTGTCAACATCAAAACAATTTGACGTTATTCGTCCAAAACTTTCGACATACTATACTATGGCATTTTTTTTGTAAAATTTTTACATTTCACAAAATGAATTTTGCTCACCATAGAATCATTCTAAATGCTATAATACGACCGTTTTCATGTTTTTTTTTTTCAACATCAAAAAAATTTGACGTTTTCGTCAAAAAAATTTCGACATATACTATACTATGGCGTTTTTTTTGTAAAATTTTACAACATTTCACGAAATGACTTTTGCTCACCATAGAATCATTCTACATGCTATAATACGACCGTTTTCATGTTTTTTTTTTCAACATTAAGAAATTTGACGTTTTCGTCCAAAAATTTCGACATACTATACTATGGCGTTTTTTTTGTAAAATTTTACAACATTTCATGAAATGACTTTTGCTCCCCATAGAATCATTCTACATGCTATAATACGACCATTTTCATGGTTTTTGTCAACATCAAAAAGATTTGACGTTTTCGTCAAAAAATTTCGACATACTATACTATGGCGTTTTTTTTGTAAAATTTTACAACATTTCACGAAATGACTTTTGCTCACCATAGAATCATTCTACATGCTATAATACGACCGTTTTCATTGTTTTTTTCAACATTAAGAAATTTGACGTTTTCGTCCAAAAATTTCGACATACTATACTATGGCGTTTTTTGTAAAATTTAACATTTCATGAATTGAGTTTTGCTCACCATAGAATCATTCTAAATGCTATAATACGACCGTTTTCATGTTTTTTTTTTTCAACATTAAAAAAATTTGACGTTTTCGTCAAAAAATTTCGACATACTATACTATGGCGTTTTTTTTGTAAAATTTTACAACATTTCACGAAATGACTTTTGCTCCCCATAGAATCATTGTACATGCTAAAATACGACCATTTTCATGGTTTTTGTCAACATTAAAAAAATTTGACGTTTTCGTCCAAAAATTTCGACATACTATACTATGGCGTTTTTTTGTAAAATTTTACATTCAACAAAATGACTTTTGCTCCCCATAGAATCATTCTACATGCTATAATACGACCATTTTCATGGTTTTTGTCAACATCAAAACAATTTGACGTTTTCGTCCAAAAATTTCGACATACTATAGTATGGCATTTTTTTTGTAAAATTTTTACATTTCACAAAATGAATTTTGCTCACCATAGAATCATTCTACATGCTATAATACGACCATTTTCATGTTTTGTTTTTGTCAACATCAAAAAATTTTGACGTTTTCGTCAAAAAATTTCGACATACTATACTATGGCATTTTTTTTTGTAAAATTTAACATTTCACGAAATGACTTTTGCTCACCATAGAATCATTCTAATTGCTATAATATGACCGTTTTCATGTTTTTTTTTTTCAACATCAAAACCATTTGACGTTTTCGTCCAAATATTTTGACATACCATGGCATTTTTTTTGTGAAAATTTTACATTTCACAAAATGACTTTTGCTCACCATAGAATCATTCTAATTGCTATAATATGACCGTTTTCAGGGTTTTATTCATCTTCAAAAAAATTTGATGTTTTCGTCAGAAAATTTCGACATACTATACTATGGTGTTTTTTTTGTAAAATTTTACAACATTTCACGAAATAACTTTTGCTCACCATAGAATCATTCTAATTGCTATAATACGACCGTTTTCATTTTTATTTTCAACATTAAGAAATTTGACGTTTTCGTCCAAAAATTTCGACATACTATACTGTGGCGTTTTTTTTTTGTGGAACTTTACAACATTTAACGAAATGACTTTTGCTCCCCATAGAATCATTCTACATGCTAAAATACGACCATTTTCATGGTTTTTTTGTCAACGTCAAAAAAATTTCGACATACTATACTATGGCATTTTTTTTGTAAAATTTAACATTTCACAAAATGAGTTTTGCTCACCATAGAATCATTCTAATTGCTATAATACGACCGTTTTCATGTTTTTTTTTCGTCAGAAAATTTCGACATACTATACTATGGCGTTTTTTTTTGTAAAATTTTACAACATTTCTCGAAATAACTTTTGCTCACCATAGAATCATTCTACATGTTATAATATGACCATTTTCATGGTTGTTTTTCAACATCAAAAAAATTTGACGTTTTCGTCAAAAAATTTCGACATACTATACTATGGCGTTTTTTTTGTAAAGTTTTACAACATTTCACGAAATAACTTTTGCTCACCATAGAATCATTCTACATGCTACAATACAACCGTTTTCATGTTTTTTTTCAACATTAAGAAATTTGACGTTTTCGTCCAAAAATTTCGACATACTATACTATGGCGTTTTTTTTGTAAAATTTTACAACATTTCAGGAAATGACTTTTGCTCACCATAGGATCATTCTACATGCTATAATATGACCGTTTTCATGTTTTTTTTTTCAACTTCAAAAAAAATTGACGTTTTCCTCGAAAAATTTCGACATACTATACTATGGCGTTTTTTTTGTAAAATTTTACATTCAACAAAATGACTTTTGCTCCCCATAGAATCATTCTACATGCTAAAATACGACCATTTTCATGTTTGTTTTCAACATTAAGAAATTTGACGTTTTCGTCCAAAAACTTCGACATACTATACTATGGCGGTTTTTTTTGTGAAATTTTACAATATTCCACAAAATGAGTTTTGCTCCCCATAGAATCATTCTACATGCTATAATACGACAATTTTCATGGTTTTTGTTAACTTGAAAAAAATTGACGTTTTCGTCAGAAAATTTCGACATGCTATACTATGGCGTTTTTTTTGTAAAATTTAACATTTCATGAATTGACTTTTGCTCATCATAGAATCATTCTACATGTTGTAATACGACCATTTTCATGGTCTTTGTCAACATTAAAAAAAATTTGATGTTTTCGTCAAAAAATTGACATACTATACTATGGCTCTTTTTTTGTAAAATTTTACAACATTTCACGAAATCACTTTTGCTCACCATAGAATCATTCTACATGCTATAATACGACCATTTTCATGGTTTTTGTGAACTTGAAAAAAATTGACATTTTCGTCAGAAAATTTCGACATACTATACTATGGCGTTTTTTTTTTTGTAAAATTTTACATTTCTCGAAATGACTTTTGCTCACCATAGAATCATTCTACATGCTATAATACGACCATTTTCATGGTTTTTGTCAACATCAAAAAAATTTGATGTTTTCGTCAAAAAATTGACATACTATAGTATGGCGTTTTTTTTTGTAAAGTTTTACAACATTTCACGAAATAACTTTTGCTCACCACAGAATCATTCTACATGCTATAATACGACCATTTTCATGGTTTTTGTCAACATCAAAAAATTTTTACATTTTCGTCAAAAGATTTCGACATACTATACTATGGCGTTTTTTTTTGTAAAATTTTACATTTAACGAAATGAGTTTTGCTCCCCATAGAATCATTCTACATGCTAAAATACGACCATTTTCATGTTTGTTTTCAACATTAAGAAATTTGACGTTTTCGTCAAAAAATTTCGACATACTATACTATGGAATTTTTTTTGTAAAATTTAACATTTCACAAAATGAGTTTTGCTCACCATAGAATCATTCTACATGCTATAATGCAACCGTTTTCATGTTTATTTTCAACATTAAGAAATTTGACGTTTTCGTCCAAAAATTTCGACATACTATACTATGGCGTTTTTTTTGTAAAATTTTACAACATTTCAGGAAATGACTTTTGCTCACCATAGGATCATTCTACATGCTATCATATGACCGTTTTCATGTTTTTTTTTCAACTTCAAAAAAAATTGACGTTTTCCTCGCAAAATTTCGACATGCTATACTATGGCGTTTTTTGTAAAATTTAACATTTCATGAATTGACTTTTGCTCACCACAGAATCATTCTACATGCTAAAATACGACCATTTTCATGTTTGTTTTCAACATTAAGAAATTTGACATTTTCGTCCAAAAACTTCGACATACTATACTATGGCGTTTTTTTTGTAAAATTTTACAACATTTCACGAAATCACTTTTGCTCACCATAGAATCATTCTAAATGCTATAATACGACCATTTTCATGGTTTTTGTGAACATTAAAAAAATTGAAAAACATTTTCGTCAGAAAATTTCGACATAATTTACTATGGTGTTTTTTGTAAAATTTTACAACATTTCAGGAAATGACTTTTGCTCACCATAGGATCATTCTACATGCTATAATATTACCGTTTTCATGGTTTTTCCAACATCAAAGAAATTTGACGTTTTCGTCCAAAAATTTCGACATACTATACTGTGGCGTTTTTTTTTGTGAAACTTTACAACATTTAACGAAATGACTTTTGCTTCCCATAGAATCATTCTACATGCTAAAATACGACCATTTTCATGGTTTTTGTCAACATCAAAAAATTTTTACATTTTCGTCAAAAGATTTCGACATACTATACTATGGCGTTTTTTTTGTAAAATTTTACATTTAACGAAATGAGTTTTGCTCCCCATAGAATCATTCTACATGCTAAAATACGACCATTTTCATGGTTTTTGTCAACTTAAAAAAAAATGACATTTTCGTCAGAAAATTTCGACATACTATACTATGGCGTTTTTTTTAAAGTTTTACAACATTTCTCGAAATGACTTTTGCTCACCATAGAATCATTCTACATGCTATAATACGACCATTTTCATGGTTTTTGTCAACATAAAAAAAATTGACGTTTTCTTCATAAAATTTCGACATGCTATACTATAGCGTTTTTTGTAAAATTTAACATTTCATGAATTGACTTTTGCTCACCACAGAATCATTCTACATGTTATAATACGACCATTTTCATGGTTGTTGTCAACATCAAAAAAATTTGACGTTTTCGTCAAAAAATTGACATACTATAGTATGGCGTTTTTTTGTAAAGTTTTACAACATTTCACGAAATAACTTTTGCTCACCATAGAATCATTCTGCATGCTATAATACAACCGTTTTCATGTTTATTTTCAACATTAAGAAATTTGACGTTTTCGTCCAAAAATTTCGACATACTATACTATGGCGTTTTTTTTTTGTGAAACTTAACAACATTTAACGAAATGACTTTTGCTCCCCATAGAATCATTCTACATGCTAAAATACGACCATTTTCATGGTTTTTGTCAACATAAAAATTAAAAAATTTGACATACTATACTATGGCGTTTTTTTTTAAATTTTACAACATTTAACAAAATGACATTTGCTCCCCATAGAATCATTCTGCATGCTATAATACGACCATTTTCATGGTTTTTGTCAACATCAAAAAAATTTGACGTTTTCGTCAGAAAATTTCGACATACTATATACTATGGCGTTTTTTTTTTTTGTAAAATTTTACAACATTTCACAAAATGAGTTTTGCTCACCATAGAATCATTCTAATTGCTATAATATGACCATTTTCATGTTTTTTTTTCAACATCAAAACCATTTGACGTTGTCGTCCAAAAATTTTGACATACTATGGCATTTTTTTTGTAAAATTTTTACATTTCACAAAATGAATTTTGCTCACCATAGAATCATTCTACATGCTATAATACGACAATTTTCATAGTTTTTGTCAACATCAAAAAAATTTGACGTTTTCATCAAAAAATTTTGGCATACTATACTATGAATTTTTTCCGACATACTATACTATGACATTTTTTTTACAGCATAGTACATTTCAGCAAATTTTTAACCAAAACCTTTACCATATGTTGTTTTTCTTGTCGAAATACTATATTGTGGCTTTTTTCCCCCCTGACATACTATACAATGACTTTTCTTTCGAGATACTATACTATGGCAATGTTTTTTTGATATTCTACACTATGGAAAATTTTTCACCAAAAACTTAACATAAGTTATTTTGTCAAAATACTATACTATGACAATTTTTTTCAACATACTATACTGTAACTTTTTTTTTTTCAACATACTATACTATAGGAATTTTCTTCCGACATACTACACTATCGAAAGTTTTTCACCAAAAACTTTGCTATAAGTTGTTAATCTTGTTGAAATACTATGACTTTGGCAAATCTTTCACCAAAGACTTTACTATACAATGTTATTCTTGTCATCTTACTATACTATGACTTTTTTTGACGTATTCTACTATTAATTTTTAAGTTGTTATTCTTCTTCGACATACTATACAATGACAATTTTTTTGTCGAGTATGTACAAGAAGAAGAAGAAGAAGATTGTCCTTTATTAGTCCCACGAGGGGAAATTCAATGTTTTTTTTTTTTGTTTTTTTTTACAAGTATATTATGTTGGAAAAAAAAAGTCATAGTATAGTAAGTTGACAAGAATAACATCATTTAGTAAAGTTTTTGGTGAAAAACTTGACAGTGTAATATGTCGAAAAAACAATTGTCCTAGGATAACATGTCAAAAAAATTGTTATAGAATAGTATTTCAACAAGAATAACAACTTATGGTAAAGGTTTTGGTGAAAAAAATGGCCATAGTGTAGTAAGTTGAAAAAAATTATATAGAATAGTATGTTGACAAGAAAATAACTTAAAGCAAAGGTTTTGGTGAAAAAATGGCCATAGTGTAGTATGTCGAAAAAAAATTGTCATAGTATTTTCTTGAAATAAGTATAGTATTTCAAATTTTTCAACCTGCTATACTATGTTTTTTTTTTTTTTTTTTTCAAAATGCTATGCTGTTTTTTGTGCTGTGACTTTTTTTTAAAAAAAAAATCAAAATACTATGATTACTTTTAATCTGCTATACTATGACTTTTTACATTTGTTTGAAATGCTATAATATTTTGACATACTATACTATGACTTTTTTATTTTTTTTTTCAACAGACTATACAATGACTTTTTATATTATTTGATATGCTTTAATATTCTTTCTTTTTAAATTTTTTTTCGAAATGCTATACTTTTTTTGACATACTAGAACTTTCTTAAAAAAATTAAAATACTGTTACGTTTACATGCTATACTATGACTTTGAATTTTTTTAAATATAATTTTTTTCAACATACTATACTATGACATGATGTAGTATGATTTTTTGGGAAAATTTAACATACTATGACTATTTTTTTATTCACATAGTATGTTTATGTTTTTTCAGCGTACTATACTGATTTTTTTCGCAAATATTATACAATGACTATGTACTTTTTTAAACATACTATGACTACTTTTTTCAACGTGCTATAGTGTGTTTTTTTTATTTTCGACTATACATTTTTTTTTTACATACTATGCTATGACTCTAAAAAAAATTCAACACATACTATGACTTTTTTGTTTTTATTGACGTAGTATACGTTGATGTTTTTTCGGCCATACTATACTTTTTTTTTAAATAATATACTTTTTAAAAGCAATTTTTCCTAATTATAGTTTGACTTTTTTCAACATACTGTTTTAAAAAACATCAACTGTCATCACCCAGTCTCGGGCCGAGGAGAGCAAACCAGCAGAGCAGTTCTTTGGTGTTCTCTCTGGCTATGACTTATTTTTTGAAGTACTATACTGTATAAAAACATATTATACTATGACTTTTTTCGAAATACTATGCCTCGATTTTATTTCTTAAATCGAAATACAATGTTAGGACTTTTTTTTCAACGTACTATACCATATTTTTCAATGTACTATACTATGACTTACTTGTATCGACAAACTATATTACGATCATTTTCATCATACTATACTATCACTTATTTTTGGTATACTACTCTGACTTATTTTCTGAGCTACAGACATGACAAATGATTTCCAAAAAATGAATATGCTTTAAACTGCAGACCTGTCTTTACATCACAAAAGATTAACTATAAGTTGATCGTAGCATCATCTTCCTAAGTCTTTTAAGAAGGAAGGAGTATCACCATGTGGTCTACCTTCTCCACAACCAGATGGATGGCAACAAAAACACACATCATCAAATTTTCCAGATCAGAAGTGGCCAGATGACCATTTGGATACCTCTTCTATTGAAGCAAGATGCTATAATGAATACTTTAAAGATGGCAATGTATCACATACCAGCTTGTCAGACCAGGTGTATAGAGGTTTGCATCAGTGCAAGAATGTCATGTTTATAGCAATACATATTCAATACTCAAACTTTGAAATGGGAACATTTCCGCTGAACAATATGGCTGAGTCAAGGTATAAAGCTATGTCAAACAAAATATTTGAATACGTTGAGGTAAATATAACAGCTTCTCTCATCAGTTTCTCTTGAATGAATGAATGTGTTCTGGTGAATGAAACAAGTTGAAAGGTTGAGTTACATTTTAAGTGTGAACTGTGTGTTGGACACATTTTTTTAAACACAAATCTTTCTGTCTTACTCACCTGAAGGTCAGGCTCCAGTGTACAGCCTTCAACCACCACCTGATGAAGTCAGCAAGAGCCTTGTGACCCATTGACCCTCTTGGTGGAGCTGCTCGAGCACCTTATGTTGTGTCAACGCCCCATCGTCTGAGCATCCAGCTACTTGTTCACCACATGGTGGAGGAGTCTCGTCACAGTTCCTGAAAATTATGCTCCTTGCCTCGACACTAAAGCAGGAGCTAATGAAATTTAAAAAAAAAAACAAAAAAAAACAGCTTATTAAATATTGGTGGCTGCATGCTACGTATCAAATCAAAGTTATTTCTATAGCAGACAGTGTTTCCCTTAGGATGGGCTTGTAGCAATGGTGGCAATACGGTGCACACAAAAATTTCACACATTTTTTTGTGCGCTCCTAAAGCTTTAGCATCTGAAGGAATCTGTCAAAATTTTCTCAGATTTGTGAATCATGTGTACGCTAAGTTTCTTGTTTATATGTATATGTGTTTATATATCAGCCCAATACTGACTCAGATAGCTGGATCAGATTCATTTCAGTTGTGTTTTTATACATGTACATTATACTGTATACTGGAATATTCAGTCTTGATTAAATATTGACCAATATACAGTGTTTCTGCAATAAAAAGGTTTACAATTGAATAGTAATTCCTGTTAATTTTGAAAATTACCAAGTTAGTGGAGACTGATTTTTATTGTAATTATTTTGATAAATAACAATTGAATAAATTTAGATCTATGTATTGATTTGTTAAATTCAGTTTTACAGCTAGTAAAGTAAGTAAAGCCATATTTAAGTCAAGCCTGACGTTTCTTTGCACGTAAAAGAATGATCCCAGTCACTTCCGCACAGTGAGACATACAGCTTATTAATTAAACACTGGTATTTGATCGGTACTCGGTATCAGCCAATACCCAAAGCCCAGGTATCACTATCTCTATCGGGAGTGAAAAAGTCAGATTGATGCATCTCTGGAAGATGTGGTCTTCCCTCAGGCCCGAGGGAGGACCTGAGTGACCTAAGTGGAGTATAGGAGATTATGAGATTGGCAGGTAGGAGGAAACTAATCCATGGAGTGCTTTAAAAATGACAGGGAGCGAGTGGAGTGAGGCAAGTACAGGGGAATTAAAATTTATGGGAACCAGTTAAAAACCTTGCAGAATCATTCTGAACATATTGCAAATGTGAGAACAAAGACTGACTGACTCCCATGTACGAGGACTTTAAGTATTCAAGGTGAGTGGTAATAAAAGCATGGATTCATTTTTCACAATCTTGGAATAATTTAAAAAAAAGGTTTTTACTTTGGCTAAGACATGCAGCTGGAAAAAACTGCCTCTCACCACAGTTCATCTGTTTATCTGATAATCGTCATCCTTCCCTGTATAAAACATGCCATGGTCAGTCTTCTATCAAGTTTCATGGTGTTATCTTATGGAATGAAAATGTCTGTTTAATGAAGTCCTCTGTGTCATTGTTTATGAATAAAAAAAAAGGATCAAAAGAGAAAGAAAAACATGATTTGGGCAAAAAAGGATCACTCTTAAATGTAAATAAGGCAATTACTCCCACTTTGTATTTTTTCAGTTTGTCTGAACTTTACTCCAACCCTTTACACTTGATATTTTTAAATGTGAAATGTTTTTATCACTAATATATAAAATTCACTGATGATTTTTGTCATGATGGTATTTTTATATATTGTATGTATTTAACATTCCTTTCATGTTAAATGTATTTTATTGTTGTTTTTATGTGTGAAATAAACTAAACTAATCAGTGTGTGCCCGACCACCATGTAACACCAGTACCTCGACAAGCCTAGTAAGCTTTCTTTGATATTTGCCATTCTGCTTCTTTTACTCATTGAGAATCGATGTGTTATATTAATACAGAAAGCTAGTTTGAATATTGTTTATAATACTCACCAGTTTGCTGACACTGACACTGGACATCCCAGGGACTGGAGTGACCCTTCTTTTACTGCTTACTGGACATGGAGGTCCGTGGGTCACTTGGATCATCCTTAATCCATTACAATCATGGAAACCAAGCATGTTAGTGACTAGTAACATTAGCTATTAGGGAATAATGGAGGAGGCAGTGCCAGGCTCTCACCTTTCTCTAAAACACATGCATCAGCTGTGGTTTGATTTGATTAGAATATCACAGTGCCATTCATACATAATATGCCCAGCACAAACAGGCTTACAAGACACCATTATTTAGAAAATAAAGAAAAGACAAAGGCAGAAACCATAGTAGCAGTAGAAAGTAGAAATACTAGACAAATAAACCATCGATTTTTTCCAACCTTGACAAAAGTAGCCAACTTATAAGCATTAAAATTAAATAACGGTTCCATTTTGTCGTCATCCGAGAACCAAAATATTTGGGGATGTTGAACAGACATTTCATTTTTAATAGCAGTTCTAAACTCATAGTGTGGACAATACAAAAGAAAATGTGATTCATTTTCAACTCCTGCTAACTCGCATACTTCACACAAGCTGTTGTCCTTGTGGATGTTTTATAATCTACCAAGTTCAAGGTCCAGAGGAAGGATTCCCGTTCTCAGCTCTGCAACCAAAGACCTTTGACTCCTTGATAAGTTTGCTGTAGCATAACATTCAATGCCATAATTGTGCTTGAGCTCAATATACAGTATGTTAATGATTTTGACATAATTTTAACAATTTTAACCATTTTTCTTCAAATCTAGCAGCTAACTTTATTCTTACTGTGTTCATGCTAAATGATAAATTATTACTATGTATATAATGCAATTCAGCTTCCTCAAAAACAGCATTAAGTTATGTAGCCCATGGAGCATTTTGTGATTTACTCCTTAAAACCTCTGATTGATCCCGTTTGACATATCGATTACTGTAAATTGCATAACCAATGTGCCGTTTACATTCTAGACTACCGATAGTTTTAATGGATGGTTGCCTGATTATATGTGGTGAGCAATAAATATGCATCATCATAACGACTGGTCTTTGACAGGCTGTACTAAAGTAGCTAACGTTACAGGTAGAAGCACCTGAGTGCTTGAGTCCTGAGGCCTCTAGAGCTAGCGGCTTGAGTTGTTTAGGAGCACAGTCGGGTTGGTAAGGGATGGAAACAGTGATTTTGTTTACCACATAAATTACTACACCATCGCTGTTGTCGCTAGCGTTGTAATGAATGAGCAACAAGCTAACTTTAGCTAAGTTACCTTGCTAGCGTTAGCTTAGCAAGCTAGTAGCTAATGCCTCAGGAGCACATGGGAGAAGTTAGCAGTCAGGGCTATTTGTCAGGGATGTAGCTAGATGAGCATGAATGCCCGCAACGGTCAAACTAAACTATACTAGCAAATATCTGAACTGTAGGTTGAACATATAGTCCTTATCTGAAATAGAAAGCAGCTTACCATCAACCAAAACAACGCCGGCAGGGCGAAGTGAAGTTCAACAGGCGTTGTGGGCGATACCATTTAAACAGTTCACCTGCTGCCTTCACCAGAAGTGTCGTCATACTTGAAGCCCCGCCTTAATGACAGGGGCTGGTTGCATTTCAATTTTAATTTTGACACCATAAGGAGCGAGATAACCTATTAATGTAAATGCGACAGAGTGGGGAAGCTGTTTTGTTTATTACACTGTCCTCTGTACAGCAGGTTAAGTCTTTGAAAATCAAATGTCAAATGTTTTCATTTTCAAATAGCTAGAAAACTGCATTTTAACTGTTACAAACTGGCACTGTTGTGTTGTATAACACTGTTAACTGACTTTGACTGGCACAAATGGAAAGCTAGGATACATTCTGACCCATTGTTTATATTGCATTTTAATTTTCAAATCTAATGAAACATTTAAATATTATCCACTGTACAGGCAAGTTGAGACTGAACATGAGATGCCAAATATAATTTTTAATTGTCAAATTGTTAGAAAACTGCATTTGCATTTTGACTTGAATATTGCTTGCACACATGGAAAATCAACTTACATTGTTTATATTGCATTTTAATTCACAGAGGGGAATGATTTTGAAAATTAAATGTCAAACAGCTTTTCTGTTTTCTATGTGAAAAACTGGGTTGTTGCATTTTAATTTTTAATCAAATAACATACATACCGTATGTGCAATATTATAATATTATGGAATTACATTTTCAAGTTGATATTATAATTTTAATAAAGTCCCCCTATATGCTTCTATGACTCAATATCAGCAGATCTATAATAAAAGCATCATTTATGTAACAAGCAACTTCACTGGAAGAAACATCATACAGCACACAGTAGTTTTTTACTCCAAAACTGCAAGTGGGCTTATATGATGTGTGGGCCTATAAGGAACGTTTGCCCTATATGTTTATTAATATACAGCTCAATGGCAAGATCAGAATAGATATTTTAGCAACTTAATCATGTGATACAGCAATGGCTTTTTTTTATTTGTTTAAGTGTGGTAAAAATCATTTGGACTGAATATATTAATTTATGTCCTGTCGTATATCGACCTGATCTTAACCTGATTGTGTGCCATAAAGGTCAAACAGATAGGTCAGGGTTGAAGTTCATGGCCACTTCAGTCTGTTCTGCTGGTTTTGGCATTCCATTTGTCAAAAACCAGCTTAGCAGACACTGCATCTTCAACTCCCATTCCTGTTGTAAAAAACAAAACAAGTCTCAATGTACTGAAATACTTTCCACATAATGTGGACTAGGCACACATCAACTTGGACTTACCAAGGGATTTGAACACGGTTGTCTTTTCTCTGTGGGCAGGTTTTGTTCCATTAATAACTTCTCCAAGCTCTGCAAACACCTCAGCCTAAAACAACAGACCCAAAATTGTATTTTATTCTACAAATATTCTGCAAAGGGAGCCAGTGACACACAGTTTAGATTGACCCCAGACCCCAAATGATAGACTGACCCCAGAGAGGATGACGTCACCAGACTCGGTCATTGCTCCCTCCCTGCTGTCAACGTACACCACCGCCTCCTTCATCAGCACGTCGTCCAGCTCCCGCCAGTCTGGCCTACAAGCGCCAACCGCTGCTCAGGAGCATGAGATGATCACAGTGGGAAATGCTGATCTAAAAGTCTCATCTATTTCTTCTTTAATTGTGTTTGTGTATCAATTTCTTCTCACCTGCCACATGGGCTCCTGGTTTGACCCACTGACCAAAGAGCACTGGTTCTGTACTCCTGGTTACCGTCACTATGACATCTGCTCCCCTAACAGCCTCCTCCACTGAGGCACAGACCTTCACCGGACCGCTAACAGAGCTGCAGAACCTCTCCACTCCCTGTCTTGAGCGGCTCCAGACACGCACCTGTAAGATAAGATAAGATATTCCTTTATTGGTCCCACAGTGGGGAAATTCACAATTTGTATAACACATGTATATCAAGCAATTACAAAACTAAACTCAACAGTTCTCAATTAGTTGTCGGCATTTTAAGTTATTTAGATGTTAATGTATTTTTAAAGGATTTATAGCCAGAGATGCACGTCTAGACAGGTTTTTGTGCAACGTCATCACAGAGATGCAACTAAAAAGCACAGCACATCTAGCAGAGTCAAGCTGCAACCACCACTGCACCAACCACAGAAAAGATGAATTGAATTTTTTGTTTAATATTCTGAGGGGAGAGCTGCACGGTTCGATTCCAGCTTGGGACTCTTCTGTGTGGAGTTTGTATGTTCTCCCCGTGTAAGCGTGGGTTTTCTCCGGGTACTCCGGCTTCCTCCCACAGTCCAAAAACATGCAATTTAGGTTAATTGATGACTCTAAATTGCCCGTAGGTGTGGATGTGAGCGTGAATGGTTGTCTGTCTCTATGTTGTCTGTCTCTATGTGCCCTGCGATGGACTGGCGACCTGTCCAGGGTGAACCCCGCCTTCGCCCAATGCCAGCTGGGATCGGCTCCAGCCCCCCGCCACCCCTAACAGGATAAGCGGTTGACGATGAATGAATGAAGGAATTCTGAGGGGATCACATGCCTTTGCTAAAAAGAGGAGGTTATGGATCAAGGCCTGATGGGTAACAGCATTCCAGCCACACATTGCCACTCCACAGACTCCACAGATTAATAAAAATAAACTGATCAACAACAGGGTGATCGACCAACACTCTAAGGGAATATTTATATATACATAAAAGTGATGCAAGACTTCATTATGGCTATAAATTGCTGTTATGTTACTACATACCAGAGTGAGCTTTCCTCCATTGTAGACGCAAAACATTAAAGCAATTTAATGATGTCTTGCATCACTTCTAAGTTTTAAAGCACAGTCGCCATCAAAAGTGATGTAAGATTTCATGATGGCTCTAAATTGTTGTAACGTTAAACGACTATGGCAGGGGAAAGCTCATGGTTGACAGTGTGGTCTAGTTGTGCCTTTTGGGGGTTAGAAGTCAAGGGTGCCCAAAATTTTGGCCAAAAACTGTGATTTTTTTTCAACTTCAATTTCATTCCCAGGGTAAAATATTGTGGCTTTGCAATGTTGTCTATAAAGTTTTAAAAAATTTCTCTCAAAAAAGTCAATATTTTCAACTTCTGTTCCATTTTCGGAGCAGAACATAAAAACTATTTAACTTTAAAGTTGGTATGATGGTCGACGGTGTTGCGGGAGCGAGGTGAGCGGGATTATGTGAGCCATGCTCACTTCTGCCTTAAGAAGGGAAGACAGTCCATCGGGGCAGCCGTTTCTCCTCCCCCACAGTCACGACAAGAAGCTGTGGAAACTAACATTAGCTAACGTTCATTTGAATTTGAATCAGACATGTCTGCAATACTGTACTGACTTTTACCATTACGTTTCCGACTGAGGGCTAACCGCTAACGTTAACTAGCAACCAGCAACACGCTAAATAGAGAACCATCAGGGGCCTATTGCTGATGTTCACCTGCCCAACATATAAGAGCTGCTGTGTGACTAGTTGTACTAATAACATGACTAAAACCCAAGTCTTAAATTAACATTATAGCTATTTAGGAATCGCTACGGAAAAGGTGTCTGGCGACAGCCATCGAAAGGATCTCAGGTAACTTCAACTCATACCAGACTGTCAACCAAACCTTGGTCTCCCAAGTCAAATGACCCTTATATATCTGATACAACGTTACCCATTTCCTAACAGGTGATTATAATAAATAAATTTCATACTTAGACATCCTGGCGGGAGTTCTAGTACAGTCAACAAAGATGTACAAACAATGCAAAATCTATGTTGATTACAGTGGTAGTGATCATGGTTTTGGCCCCTGAATGCACACACACACACAGTAATGTCTGTATACAAGAAACCCATCTATAAATCACCATATAGTAAAATGTAATACTGTAGTATATAAACAGAACTGAACGGAATAGCTCAGACCCACTGTCTCTGATACCTGATACAGCTATTTGAGTCAGTATCGGCCTGATATCCAATCCGGTATAGGTGCATCCCTACCTGACAGCATCTTTCTGTTTAGCTCAGAGGCATGAGTGGTATCGATCTCCTCATCTAACTCTGGTCAACAAAATCAATGAATTTATTTGCCAAAATACAAAAATAAAACAAAAAAAAAATTAAAAATAAAAATGTAAATTGATCAATTGGAGTTCATAAAGTAGGAAAGTTAATGATTTTTGTGTAGATGACATATTTTTTTGTGTTGTCCCACTTTGTCAGTCACATGCAAATAAAGTGGGACACTGTGTTTTAGCACCCAAATAAATTTTTCAGTTACATGTTGCACTCAAATTACACAATGTAAATAATAGCTAAAATAGACATATTAATCAATGTGAGGCTGTGTGCCCAGACAAACACTGACAATTTACCTCAGGAGCTTCAGCACAGAAGTAGGAAAGTTAATGATTTTTGTGAAGATGACAATTTTTGTGTTGTCCCACTTTGTCAGTCATACGCAAAAAAAGTGGGACACCATATTTTAGCACCCAAATAAATCAATGTGCACATGCCCTTGTCTGGATCCTTTACGTTCTTTTTAATTACCTCTTTAAATGAACACATTTCTGTGAAGGCACTGTAATGGCTCAAGGCCTGTTTGCCAGTCCCCAAGATGGCCAACACCTCTGCTTCAGGGCTCATCAGCAGCTGCGTGACAAAAAAACCCAGCAGGACATCATCAGAGCAAAGATTAGAGATAAGATTTAAGATCAGCCATGACTAGATGTAGGGAAAATGGAGATACCTTAGCAGAGATGGCGGAGGCTGCAGCTGTCCTCATACCTGTGATTACCTCTCCATCCATGACCTGCAGGTTGGAAACATGGTACGTGTAGCAAGTCATAATGTAATAACAGCACACAGTGTTATAATTTAAATGTAATAATCAGCAGACTGTAAGAAGAGCACAGTATAATAGTTTTGTGCATAACGTACAATTTTTTACATTATAAAGTAAGCAAAAAAATTGAATAATTCACTCATTTCAATACTTTAAAAAAGGGCATTTTCCATTTTTTTAGAGTATAGGAATCCTTCTAACATTATATTATACACATGATGGAAGAGGTATATTCACTATCACAACCAGAAACAACCCGAAATATAAGAACTCCCACAAACATAATAACAACTCGAAAATTCAAGCTCAGTGAATATTGCGCAAGTGAAGCGACGTGATATAATGAAGAGTAAAGAAAGAATAATCAATAAACCAATAACTGGGGAAAATCTAACCAAGCAGTAAAATAAAATGAGCAGCGATGAGATCATGTTATATATTTGGAACCATTAAAGGATATGATGGGATAGGAGCCATCTAATGGACAAAATGAATGACAGTTTTGTAGATGATCAAATATGGTTTGCTGCTTGGAGCTGCTAATTTTTAAAGTAAGTGCAATAATTATTTATGGAACAATTATTTCATGTTAAGAATCAGCTGGTACATTAAATTTAGCATCATTTCGGTAAAGGTTCTCATTTATCCAGGTCACTGGATATCCTGTAGTCCTGAATTTTGTCACACATCCAAGAGGCTTCAGTAATGTGTAATGATGAAAAAGTCCTATAGACCAAACGGACAAAGTCTATCTGGAGCCGATCCAAGCTGGCATTGGGAGTATACACCCTCGAAAGGTCTACAATTAATCAGTTACAAAACTGTTATTGAGTTATGCACTCATAGTTTTCTTACATGTGTTGATTATTACATTATGAGCTTTTATTACATTTAAATTATTACATTATGCGTTGCTACCGGTCTGACTGGCAGTTAAACTAGGGATGCACCGATACCGGATCAGATATCGGACCAATAATGATTCAGAAAGCTGGATCGGGTAAGGGTGACAATGAGGCGGATTTATTCAAATCAGTTCTGTTTATATACTTGCACTTTAATTTTGGTCTAAATTTTGACCAATTTGTTGCAGCATTAAAAAAAGTTTACACTTGCAGTTCCTGTTAATTGTTGTTGCTGGTGTACAATAAATAAAAAAAAAAAATACTAAAAATGACACGTTTGGGACCTAAATGTTTAGAGTGGTGTTTTTATGCAGCTATTACAGTTTCTTTATGGGTTAGATTCATTTTTGCATGCATTAGTTTACTCACAGCCTTAACATTCCCATACTCTGGGTCCAGCAGCAACACTGTGGTTTGCACAGGTGGCAAAGTTGAGCCATCTTCCCTCTTGTAGAAACATAACATCTTTGTGCACAGGACTCCATCATTCTCCATGTATGTAGGCATCAATCCCAGGAACCTGGAAAAGGGAAGGAAAGTGTCAGTCAGCAATAGCAACAGAGTGCAAATGATTCATTATGACTGAACTTTAATGACAATTGCAGGTCTACCCGTGGTGTTTCCTCAGCGACACCGTGGTGCGCACAGGCTGGATCACCTCTGCGCTGTCACGTCTGGAGAATTTCCCCAAAGCTTCCTCCAGACGCGGGACCAGCTCTCTCAAATGCAGCAGACGCTTCACTTCATGCCCCAAGATAATAACAGGAGATCCGGCCATGGCTTCCACTTCTCAGGTTCACAGACGAGTGAACGGCGACAGTTTGGTCCAAAGTTTAAGTAGCGGACTGTAAACAAGCTGCGCTCAAGAGCCGCAGTAAGGTTAAACACTGCTGTGGGCGGTGGGCTGGGTCTATTCCTTTAAACCACAACGTCACGTTTAACACCCACAATGCACGTAAGAAAAATACTCTGGGACCACCCCAAATGCAAATGACTCTGTGCCAGTCCCCAAGATGGCCAACACCTCTGCCTCAGGGCTCGTCAGCAGCTGCGTGACGAAAAAAAAAAAAACAAGAAAACCGCAGGACATCATCAGAGCAAAGATTAGAGATAAGACTTAAGAACAGCCATGACTAGATGTAGGGAAAATGGAGATACCTTAGCAGAGATGGCGGAGGCTGCAGCTGTCCTCATACCGGTGATTACCTCTCCATCCATGACCTGCAGGTTGGAAACATGGTACGTGTAACAAGTCATAATGTAATAACACAGTGTTCTAATTTAAATGTAATAATCAGCAGACTGTAAGAAGAGCACAGTCTAATAGTTTTGTGCATATAGTGTAGGAATCTTAACATTATATTATACACATGATGCAAGAGGTATATTCACTATTTATTTTGTAACGTGAACAGCTACATTTTACGAGCAGAAACAACCTGAAATACAAGAACTCCCAGTTACATAATTACAACTCTAAAATTCAAGCTCAGTGAATATCGCGCAACTGAAGCGACATAATGACTAAAATCAATAATCAATAAACTAATAACCGGGGGCAATCTTATTCTTTTACACAGTGATATCATGTTTTCACACCCACAATACATGTAGTAAAAATACTTTCAGACTGGCACCATATGGTTCATATGCATGTATGAAATAACAAAAATAAGATAAAATGTGGGTTTTTGATCATGACCATCCACATTTGTCGCATTTGGTTGCAATGAAAACATGCACACTCTCTGCAGCACATTGCTCTACCTAGAGCTAGAATTAAATATATCCCCCCCCAAATATATCATTTCTAATATTAATTAAAAATGACTTATGCACTTCTGATATTGTTAAAAATTAACTATACAATCTGAACGAAAATATTTAAAGAAATAACCAAAACACCAGGCATAAATAAAAAATTATTTTATTATGAATCAGGTGATGCCTTAGCAAACTGATACACTAAAGTGGACCCACTGTCCTAAAAGTAAAAAAGAAAAACATCTATAATTTCTTGTCATGCATAACTGGTTTGGAATTTGTCTTCCCCGTCTTTCAAGGAGATCGTCACACCAGTACAACAAAAAAAAAAATCAGACCAGCAGTCTCTCAATAGCCAACTGAACAGACTGAATCTGCGGTTTGAGCTGAGACCCCTCCTTTATGGTCACTGAGGTAGCGATGACGGGGCGTGACACCCCGCAGGCCCGGCCCAGGGCCTGCTTGGAGCGGACAAACACATACGGCACGTTCTTGTCCTCACAGAGCAGTGGCAGGTGGAGGATGATCTCCAGTGGTTCGGCATCAGCAGCCATCACGATAAACTCAGAGATGCCTCTGTTCAGGGTTTTAGTGGCTGGGAAAGAAGCAGGTGACAGTTAGTACACGTATATGTCGTCGCTATTAACTCATCATCATCACTGGTGTCAGTCGGCCCTCCATCCAGGACTTATACACCCCCCGAGTCAGGAAATGGACAGGAAGCATCACTGCAGACCCTTCACACAATGGACACAACCCGTTTCAGCTTCTCCCCTCTGGGAGGTGCGACAGAGCACTGTATGCCAAAACAACCACAAAAACAGTTTCTATGCCAACCCATTACTCTGATGTACAGTTAACACCAGTCACTAACCCTCTAAAACCGGCCCATTCACTGCTGCTATTATAGATTATAATTATTAGTCTTTAATGCACAAAATGTATAAATATGTACATATCATCCAACACTGTCAATATAAATCCTCTACTCTGTATGTGCAATATATGTATAGTCATCTTTACATGTATATAATCGTTCAGTTCGTGTATATCCAGTCAGTATTTATGTCTGCACTATTTTTGTTTACACTTGAAAAACATTTGACTTGTAATTAGATGTTTTTTTATTTTATTTCTATTTAATATTAGTCATTGGTGCTTAAATACATTGTACATTTATATACATTTAATCCAATTATATAACATTAAAGTTACCACAATAATAATGTTTTAGCTCAAATTCACTTTGACACCACTAATTTCTTTATCACATTAACAACCTGTAATTGTTATGAACCTTTTAAAAATCTGACGAGTCGCTGTTCGATCTTTCGGGGATTGTAGCGAGCACAGTTTTAAAGTTAGAATACAGATAGCAATATAATTTGAGACAAAAAAACAAAAAAACAAAAATAAAACAGTATTACAATCCATTGGTGTCCTACTACCTTTTTGTGAGGGAGTGTACACAACGCTCCAAAGATATGCTAAATTTTGGCGAGGATAAACTGGCACAGCCATTTTCAAAGGGGTCCCCTGAAGATATGCGACTGTAAATGGGTTCTCTGGGTACCAACGAGTCTCCCCTTTACAGACATGCCCACTTTATTATAATCACATGCAGTTTGGGGCAAGTCATAGTCAAGTCAGCACACTGACAGCTGTTGTCTGTTGGGCTGCAGTTTGCCATGTTACAGTAGTGTTGTCACGATACCACCATTTTGGTATTGATACCGGTACCAACATGTACTTCGATACTTTTCCAAATAGAAGAACACATCACACATCAGTAAAAAAAAAAAAAAAAATACCACAAAGGCTTTTCTAATACAGAATTTTAAATTAAATAAAGAATAAAATATGATTCAAATCACTAACATTTGAAAACACTGCACCTTTTTTGTTATTTTGACCAGTTGTAATTTTTGGGAAAAATTGTTGACACAAAAATGTTCACTTTACTCAAACACATCTATAAATAGGCTAGTAAATCCAGAGAAAGTGGTAATTGTAATGCAGCTTTAATTTTTTTCCAGAGCTAGTTTTGTGGAGTGTGAGGGGGGCTGGAGTTACTGGCTTTTAGCTCTGAATGTGGCTTTTTTTCCATGGGTACATCAGTTATTACCTGTCGTTCTCTGAACTCCTTGTGCAGGTCTGGGTGCTTGTCCCTCAAATGTTTTGCCAAGTTGGAAGTGTTTCCACTCTTGGCCAGACATGTTTTATAACACTGGTTGCACAGTGGTGCTTAAAGCACGGTGAAGTCACTAACCGGTGTTAGTGGCTTCACTGTGTTTATTCTGAAGCTGAAGTCATTTCAGATAGCACTTTGCGCTCCTGGTTTCTCTACGAGTTGTGGTAGCAAGTACCAGTCTCATCCAAACGCTGTATAGTACCGTTTTAAATGCATCAGTACGCCGGTACCAATTTACTACCGGTATACCAAACAAGCCTGGATCTAAGCATAACTTTTGGTATGTTAAATGCAGTAACTGTGAGGGTTTCTGGACAATATTTGTCATTGTTTTGTGTTGTTAATTGATTTCCAATAATAAACATACATTTGCATAAACCAAGAATACTAGCCCACTAACATGTTGATAAAAGCACTAGTGGGAAACACCACCTAGGTTAAGAATTCCAATATTATTTCCACGGCTGAGGAAACATCAGTCAATATTAGTGAACACAAGCTACTCTCTCCCAAAGCCAGAAACCAGAGAAGTCTCAAACTTGTGAGTCTGATGAAGTCTGGATCTGCTTGATAGACGATCAATGGAGACCGATTTTACGGAGTCAGGGTGTTTTTCTTTTTTAATATCCAAATGAGCTTCATTCTGCTGTAGTTTTCTCAGATTTGAAACAATGTTCCCATATACCGTATTTTTCGCATTATGCGAAACAAAACAGTCAGATAAGTCAAACTTTATTCAACTCATTTAAAAACTCAATAACTTCAATAATTCAACATTTTTCAGTTGTAACACATGAAATACAAAACAACACACACACACTTTTCAGTTCATTCCTCTTCGACAAATCCATCAAATCCTTCATCATCAGTATCTGCGATTTCGGCATCAAGCACGCCCGAATCCCTCTCGTCATTATCTGACAATCCATCCAGCGGTGCAGATTTGTAGCTTAGCAAAGTCGCAATAAAACATTTTGACGGATTTTTGAGCACCCTGTACCACATACAATTGGTTCAAGGTCAGTAAGCACAACCCGAATTGATAAATAATGCGCACCGGATTATAAGGCGCACTGTCAATTTTTGAGAAAATTAAAGGATTTTAAGTGCGCCTTATAGTGCGAAAAATATGGTACTCAGATCATTCCTCTGGGTGCTCAGTATCATCTGTAACATCTATCCCCATTCAGTGTCTCTGGAGCAGCTCCACATCTTATACTGTGACATCACAAGTATCCGTTTCAGCACCTTAGTTTTGGGGTTTGGGAGAGTTTTTCCATGTTAACTAATATTTTTATAACGGTTCCCCTTTATATACTTGACTAATCTCCCTGTAAGGTACATTTTCGACAAAAAAATGTGCTTCATTCGCAATTAATTATGAACACTCATGCCATTAAATATTTTACTCGATCGACAGTCCTAATTTATATCCGCATACACCTTTTTTCCCCACTACTATTCCTTACTTTCTTTGTTGTCCTTGTCTCTAGCTGTTATTTCTATTCCTGTGTAAGTATATTTAGGGAGATGCATAAAAACTGGAGACAAAATCCTTTTATGTACTTTCTTAATAAAACTGATTTATTACCTTGCACACTGGTAGCCTATAGGCTTACTTACTCTATTAGAATCAGCTGTAAAACCTTGGGCTTAGAAAGAAGATTAGTCTGCAGATCATTTTCTTGATTTGTTTAGTCTTGATTTTTTTTTTTTTTTTTTTTTTTTTTTTTAAAGTAGTGCAAAATGGCCATCATAACTTCCAAAAACCCAAAGTGATCCATAAATTACCTGTTTTGTTTCACAAACTGTTCAAAACAACTTACTTCATGTATCATGTATTGTAAAAACATGCAACGAGTTTTAATGTATAAGCTGCTGCACCAGCAAATATTTAGCATTTCCGTTTGGAAAAATTACTGAAATATTGATCAATAATTTTAAAAAAAGGCTTGTTAATTTTCTTTTGATCAACTAATTGATTAATACGCTAATCCTCGCAGATCTACAAGGATAATAGTGGTTTGTTTAAGACCTACAGTGAAGTTGTTTTTCCAGGTCAGGGTCTTTTAAATGCACACATTTGGTATGCACTTAACTGAAGAGACCACGTTTCACAAACTTTTCTGACTATACATTACCTCTGTCGTTAAACCCATTAGGGGCATTCTAGTCCCATATTTAAGTCTCCTCACCTTCATTGGCCCCCTTCCTTAGCTGTTTGTAGTTTGAGGCTTGCTGCACCAGGTCGAGGATAGTTCTGGATAGCGTGGAGTCGGCCAGCGGGTAGGCCTTCGGGTTCACTTGGGCTTCAGTCTGGTCAAAATACAGAAACAAAATAAAGTCACACGGATAACGGGGACACCACAGATATGCAGCAAACAAACCCGAGGATTTGAGGAGTGACAGGTCTGTTCGCTCGGCCGCGGAGTTACTTTAGCAAACGTTAGCTAGCAGTTAGCTAGTCTGTTAGCTTGTTAGCTAGTTCATTCAGAACCCAACACTCACCATTGTCAGTTGTTTTTTCTTCTGGTATTCCGGCCCTCTCGGCGAAATGCTTCACGGAGGACTATTCTCGTTCAACCGGGTTAGAGGGGGCAACAAGGAGAGGGATATGCTTTCTGTTAGTAATACTTTAGTGGTGCTACGAACTCTAAGCGCTGTTACATACAGCCAGTGAAACGTTCACCGCACGTGTGAGGTTCCGCACATGCGCACAGGGGTCCAACAACGACCGGAAATGCTCCTCACTCACCCCGCTCTCTTGTTATTATGCCTGAATAGGTTATAAGTTTAACCTACTTCTCTATTTTATTTGGGCCGATGCGAACATGTGATTTTTTCCTATTCGCTGTACATTATTTACTGTTGTTTTTATTGTGTACATTGTGTATTTTATTTTGTGTGTCATAATACATAGATTTTATAGTGTTTGTCTAATGAATCTTTTATTATTATTATTCCCCCGATAAAACAAAAACAATCCTGAGAACAAAAGCCCAGGGAGAGTAAAGAAGTCGCCCTTTAAAATGCCTGTTTAAAACCTGTATTCAGTTCGTGAGGCCAGTTATTTATTTCTCTTTTTAAACTGATTTTCAAATCTAATTTTAAATTCCTTCATTTCTGAATGTATTTTTAAAATGTGTACCTATTGACTGTTTTATGGTGTTTCTGTAAATCCTTTTTTTTATTTGAATTTGAACTACTTATTGGGGATTACTATTTCACTTGTATATTCTTTTCATAATTCTTCTTTTTATTGCCCATTAATATGTCAAATAATTAAATACTTTGTAATTTTGTCCATTTATTCATAGATCAATTGTACATTTATTCAATCAATAAAATACACCATTACTATTTACATGACTCTTGTAGTCCATAGTAAACAGTGCAGTACAGAAGAAATTGCAAAAATGTTATGAAATGAAAAATAACCACTTCTCAGCATTTCACTCAGAAGCATTTTGTATTTACTTTTTGTAGTGTGGTTATATGCTATATATTGCATGTCTTAATGCAAATATTTGTACATATTTCATATTTACTGTATTCTTATTTCTAATTTTAGGATTTATATTTCTTTCCATGTATTTTGTTTATATTGTAGCATTATGTGTTTAATTTACGCTTGTCAGGAGCAGCCCCCTCACTCTGACATCTCTCCATTGACATGTACATGTATATGTACTGTGTGAAAAACAGAGTGTAAAACTGAATTTCCCCACTGTGGGACTAATAAAGGAATATCTTTCTTTCTAAAGGAATACACTCATACGTATTTACAGCTTTGTTATTGGTACACTCACATTCTTTGTTGAATGAACATGTATGTATATGAAATTAAAGATTACTATAAAATGGATGATGTGCTTGTTTGTTTTTGTATGTATGACTTAAAGCTGTAGTGGGTAGAAAAGGACCAAATATGATTTTAAAAAAGTTTTTTTTTTTATAAAAGTCACTATATCCTGACAGTGGTACATGTGACAGGTACTCTGAAATACTCTGAAAATGTCTACTACTGACAGTAACATAGAGGTAGTTACAGCTGGTCACACTGGAGCTCATTTTGGAGCATTTTCACCTATACAGTATGTACAGGGTGTCACGCTCTATTCATCTCCGTGGCAACAGAGGGCGCACGCTTATTGGCTCAGAGGTACTTTTGAGAGCGATGAACGCGCTGGGCATTCTGGGTAGGGCACTTTCACGGCAGCCATATTGCTGCATCGTCCTGATTGAAGGAGAGAGGGGAGATGAAGGGGATTCGGGGAATTAGTCAGCTATCGGTAAGGACTCTGTTAATTTATCCTATTTATTCACGTGTCGGGGCAGCTGTACACCCATTAGCAGTCTGTTTCACGCTTAGTGCGATTGTCGGACGGTGTAAAGAGTCAGGGTCGTGTCCGGACAAGGTGTGATGAAGAGCAGACGAGGAAGCAGCTAGTCCCGACTCTGCGCTCAACCAGGCACTAACCCAACTACTGACAACGTTACATAGTAAACACTAGACGGGTCGTTATACATTTAAACTTACAGTTTAACATAATCTACTCAATTTAGGGTCTGAGAAATGAGAGCTAGCTTATTGTAGACTCTGTTTAGCATCCTCTACACAGCTAATGCAGATGCTGGCTGAAGCTTGGGTGGCTCGCTTACTATTCTTAGTGTATTACCTATAACATTCAATCATATTAACATTTGAGACTTGTATTTTTTTCATTATATAACAGTAAAATCAAAACAGTGTTTTCAATTTTAACAACTAACTTCATGTTTTGAAAAACATGTCATCCCAGGTCAACAACCAGCTCTACATTTCTAAAAATATAAAAACATTTTGTGGTGAAGTGGTACGAATATGTATTGAACAAGGCCTTTGATGTGCTGGTTGAAGTCCTAATATAGATCTAAAAGGATCTGTGACTGATCTTACATTAGCTATCACTAAAATCACTTAGTCTAAAAGACAACGTCCATTTAGTAGCTGTTCCTGAGCTTTCATAATACAAGATTTTCATCAGCAGATGGAGTTTGACCAGTTGTCGTGAAATAATAGATAATTCTGAGCACTTTATGGGCTTCTCATCCATGTTGGTTTTTAAAGTAAGGACTAGTAAACTATCTCCTGAAGAAGTTCATGTGAAAGCTCCAGAAGAGATACTAAATAGACTTTGTGGCGAGATTATTTTGTTGTCTATCTGAAGTCAGTTCAGGGGAAATTACTTGAACATCATGTATGTATGTATGTATGGTCTACTGTAAGAGCTGTAACAAAGTAAAGAATAGAAGACATACAGTATTTTAACAGCACCAAGCAGTACAGGGTGTCCAGCTACACTATATGCACTATGTGAGGAAGGGTACAAGCCTTGTGTATGAGAAGTTTGAATTATGTCAAGAAACTATAACGTCACTGATCCCATCATTTCACAGTCTTACATGCCTGCTGATTTCCCTCCTCCATCAGTTCATAAGCCAGCAACACATTAGTTGTAATGTCCCGCCTTCCCATGTTCTCTATTTTTCCAGACAAGGCTTTACGCGGCCCAGGCTGCTCGTAAGGTGGAGTTCACTGGGGCCGCCGAACACGTTAAGTTTCAGCCGCAGGATGTGCAGGTCAGTGGTTGTTGACTTGTGTTTCTTCTCCACAGAGACGGTTCCATGTGGCTGCCAGAACAGGCCAGTCCCTTGCTCAGCCCCTGGCTGGCCTCAAGCTCTCTCCAGGGGCTGCCCACTCCTTCCAGGACATCCATGTATGTTGGGGGAGTGATGAGGATGGGTTGGCTGGGTCCAGACAGTGTGGTTTTGGGATCTGAGAATGAAGAGATGGTTTGCCTTTAGAAAAAACATATATGATGTTGCTTATGTTAAATCTTTAGTTTCTTTTCATTAAGTTCAGTGTAAAATGTCAAATCATTTAACTAAATGTCCAAATGATGCTGGAGGACCCTTTAAAGTGTAATTTGAGGCTTACATGTTTAACTAAATGCCTATCTGTACTTAAAGGAAATGATGAAACTAAAGGACATATCTGTCCTTGTGTCCAGGTGACCAGACTGCCCAGTGGACTGGTGATCGCCTCCCTGGAGAACTATTCCCCAGCCTCTAAGATCGGAGTGTTTGTCAAGGCCGGCTGTCGTTATGAGACCCCTGACAACCAGGGGGTCACCCACCTCCTCCGGCTGGCCTCCAGTCTGGTATGATACTGGACAGTTTGCTACACTTTTAAGCGGTTGTTGATAATTTAGTATTCATGTGGTTGTCCTTTCTCCCCGTTTTCGTACAGCATTATTCACATAGCTATAAAGCATAAGAGTGAGATGTATATTTTCGAGCATGGCTATTTACCTTCTGTCTAAGTTAGGTGTTCACTTGTATTTTCTGCTTCTCCAGACAACCAAAGGAGCTTCATCTTTCAAAATATGCCGTGGTATTGAGGCAGTGGGAGGCAGCCTGAGGTTAGTAACCTCTACTAAAAGACACAGCAGATCTTTTGAGTATAAGTTTCTTCCTTGATCAGTATTCCCATCTGGATATCTGCATGTTTCTCTGCAGTGTGACGTCATCCAGAGAGAACATGATCTACACCGTTGACTGCTTGAGAGATGACATGTGAGTCTTTGAATAGCATCAGTGTTGCGACTGATACTATGAGTCCCATGTTTTCAGTACAAAGGGAAGACATGTTTTGAGTATCTTTTAGACTAGAGAGGTAGTTGTAAACACTTTTAGTTGGAGCTTGAATAAATGTGAATTACATGAGGGTGATAACAGTCTCTTACACCATATTCTCATGGTTATGTTACGGGGAAGGATATCACTAACATGTATTTCTCCTTTTTCATTATTTGTCTGCAGCGACACAGTGATGGAGTATTTGATCAATGTGACAACAGCCCCAGAGTTTCGACCATGGGAGGTGTCAGACCTCACGCCCAGAGTGAAGAGGGACAAGGCCCAGGCTGCACAGAGCTCTCAAATAGGTCTGCCTTTATTTCCCTTGCATTGTACACATACATTGTTTATTTGGCCTGGAATGATCAGACTTTGGACCTCATTCCACAATTTATTTTTTATTGCCACCTGCTTGCTACAGAGCATAGGTTGGTTAACAACTGAAGAGACGCCTCCTTGATGCTTGATTATACATGTTCGAAATGCCCTTCACTCTGAGTACTGCCACAGTTAAAGCTTAAGCTTAAATCCTTAACTCCTGGCTATAAAGAACAGCAAAGGTTGTTGTTTCATCTGATTGTTGGTGAAAATACAAAGTCTGGTCATTTCCACAAAAATGTGTTATCTACTTATATTAAGTGACAAAAGCAGATGGCTTTAGAAGGGGACACCAAATCCAATCACTCTTTCTTGGTCTCCACCAAACAGGCAGATACAATGATGTATCAGTAAAGAAGACGCCTCAAATGTTAGCTTTAACATCACAATATTGCATCATGATGATGCCTCTTTCTGTCCTTTCCAGGTGTGATCGAAGGTCTGCATGAAGCTGCATACAAGAATGCTCTCTCTAACTCCCTGTATTGTCCGAACCACATGGTTGGCAACATCCAGTCTGGGCATGTATGTATTTTCCCGTGTTTATCGTTTAAGCCTTTATGGTGTTAATATACCTATCTAAACCTTTCTAATGTTAACATTGTTTTTCCTCCAGCTGCACCAGTTTGTCCAGAACAATTTCACAAGCGCAAGAATGGCCCTTGTTGGACTTGGTAAGGGTCGCTGTACCCTAAATAAATACAATACATTATAATGATAGCAGTATTGTTTGAATTGTTAGTAGGACGCAATTAATGCAAATGACTGTATGATTGTAAATGAAGTGTATGATGTTGGTTTTACCTTCAGGTGTGGATCACACGGTGCTGAAGCAAGTTGGGGAGCAATTCCTCAACATCCGCAGTGGGGTGGGCACCACAGGAGCTAAGGCTCAGTATCGTGGAGGTGAGCTGAACCAAGCCATGTTGTTTAAAAAAAAAAAAAAAAAAAAAAAAAAATCAGCATATTGGTTGCACACTAGTGTGTTGCAACAACTGCAGTTTTCCTACAGCTTTAATATTTCAATAAAATGTACCACCCTGTATTCTTCTCTCTAGGTGAGATTCGTCTGCCCAGCGTCAGCAGTCTTGTCCACTCGGCGGTGGTCAGCCAGTCAGCGGCAGCAGGCACCAGCGAAGCTCTGGCCTTCAGCGTGCTGCAGCATTTACTGGGAGCTGGTCTGCATGTCAAGAGGGGCTCATGCCCCACCAGCAAACTGGTCCAGGGTGTTGCCAAGGCAACTGCTGACCCCTTTGATGTGAGTGATTGTCAGTTCCCAATAAAAACTTTTTAAACGATTTATATACCGGGAACTTGGTTGATTAAATTATAATTCCAACAGTAGGCTGTAACTGTAAAAAGATTTTTCTCATTTTCTTTTTTTTTTTTCTGAACAGGTCAGTGCTTTCAACTCGGGCTACTCTGACTCTGGTCTGTTTGGAGTCTACACCATTTCCCAGCCCGCAGCTGCAGGTGATGTGAGTATCCCATAGTCATGACAAGAGTCTGTTCAACAAGTAGCTGCTGTTTTTGTTTAAATTAATATCTGTCTCTAAACTCTGTCTCTCCAGGTCATTAAGGCAGCTCTTGCCGAAGTGAAGGCTGTTGCTGATGGTGGAGTCACAGCTGCTGACCTCACTCAGGCCAAGTAAGACATACAGACCGACAGAGACACTACTTTAAAGCTAGAGTGTGGCACTTTTACATATAAATGAATGACTATTCTAGTCAAGCCCTTGTCAAACAAGTTCACATAATACTGATTAAGCCTATTGCCACCAGGGAAAGCTCTCTGTATTTCTCACTATACCAGAGCTGTGGTGTTTATGGCAACTTTCCTGCAATGGCGCACCAGAAAAATGTTGATACAGCACACTTGCTCTCAGAACGAGTAGTGCATGAACTCCACAACGTTATCTTTACATGAGTAGTATACAAAGGGATGTATACTGTATAAGGGGGGGTTGTGTAATTTAGATAATACTATTTTTAATTACTCGCACTGCCAGTGGGGGGAGACAAAAGATCTGTTCTCCAACATCAATATGACTTCTCTTTCAAACATTTAGTGTAAATTATGAATGCACTGAGAAAACAAATGTCATATTTCTATTCCAGTTAACAGTAACAACACCAAAATAGGCTTAATGGTAAACAAATTATGTGGATTAGACAAAGCCATGTGTAATTTAAGGTTACTACCAAATAACATCTGACTGAAAATGTGAGTAGACTGTATTTCAGTAAGTAGTTAAAGGAGTAGTTTGATACTTTGGGAAATTCTTATATTGGCTTTCTTTCTAAGAGTTGGATGAGGAGATCCAAAACCATCTGTACAGTAAATGTGTTGCCAGAGCAAGCAGCAGGTTAGCTTAACATAAAGACCGGAAACCAAGGGAAATAGTACTGCACATAACTCCTTGTAAAAAGTTGAATTGTTGCTATTGCACATTGTTTTTTAAACAAATTAAAGAAATGGTATATAATGTTAATTATGATACTAGTGGGCACATGTTGTTTGCTTTGGACGGAGCCAGGCTTGCTGTTTTCCCTCCATATCCACTATGTCTTTTAACAGTATAATGCCATATCTGTCTGCCCAGAGCAACCAAATATGGGTTAAAAAAAAAAAAAAAAAAAAAAAAGGCCTAATTACTCAGCTTAGCCTGCTGCCGCGGCCCTGGATATGTGGAAGAGCATGGATGGAGTGGACTAATTATTAAACTTAATATTCAGACGAAAATACATCAAGTTTTCCTCCTTGTTCGTCCTGTTGTACCTAATGTTGAGCTTGTTTGCTTTCTCTGCAGAGCCCAGCTGAAGGCGCATTTCCTGATGTCTCTGGAGACTTCGGAGGGTTTGCTGGAGGCAATGGGCACTCAGGCTCTGGCTGAAGGATCCTACTGCTCCACTGAGGAACTCTCCAGAAACATTGACAACGTCTCCTTGACTGATGTAGCCAACGTAAGACGTTTGATTCTCATCAGTGCTTTCTTCCTGTCAGGAAGGGACACACAGTAGTCATATATTACTGGATTAACTTCAGCTAGATAACAACGTTAAGCTATGCAGAGTCTTTCATTTACTGTGTGAAAAAATGTGTTAAATAATGATGCTCTTAACTTGTTTATTTGCAGGCTGCCAAGACATTTGTGACCGGAAAGAAGACTATGGCATCCAGCGGCAACCTCATAAAAACACCCTTTGTGGATGAGATTTAAAACCCTCCTTGTCACCTCATATTGTGTCCAAAGCAGAATTTGTTTCCTCTACATTTTGACAAAAATGGAAACAAGACGCTGTTCTGGGCGATATAATGTCATAACACCACTGGGTATTTATAGGTGTTGTAACAGTATATTTTCAGGTGATGCTGCTCCGGCGCATCACAAAGTTGTGCTCATCTGTTCACATTAACTGTATAGCTGATGTAAAATAATGAATAAATTCTATCTACCTTACAGAGTTTTGTGTGGCGTTTTATGTCTCAGATACTTTAACAGTTGTGAGTTTGACTGTTTATTCTTGCTGCTCCCTCGACTTGTAATCAGTTACAAAATGATCTGAATCCTCGAGCGCTTGTCTCACTGAATGTCTTTGAAGTTGCCACTAAAAGTCTTGGAGGAAAGCACATCAGGTTGTGGATGTTTTGAGTGCTGATGAATGTCTTTTTCTGATACCTTATGATTCTTTAATGTACTCTTTGTTTGAAATTAAGTTTGTTTCATGTCTGCAACTGTGTAACTGTTGCTGCCTATCTTGGCCAGGACACTTGGAAAAGATTTCAGTGACTCTCCTACATAAAATATAACAAAATAAATTATTGACATAGGCACCTCGCAGCAAGAGGGTCGCAGGTTCGAGTCCAGCTTGAGGTCCTTCTGTGTGGAGTTTGCATTTTCTTCCCTGTGTTAGCGTGGGTTTTCTCCGGCTTCCTCCCACAGTCCAAAGTGTGAATGTGAGCGTGAATAGTTGTCTGTCTTTGTGTCAGCCCTGTGACCTGTCCAGGGTGTACCCTACCTTCACCCAGTGTCAGCTGGGATCGGCTCCAGGCCCCCCCGCGACCCAGAACAGGATAATCGGTTGCAGATGGATGGATGGATTCATGACATTAAAAACAATCACAAACCAATGTTAAGTCGAGATCTACTCAATGGCTCGTTATGGAGCTTTTGACCAAATTTGACTAAGTAAGAATGAAGCCAACATGGATGAGGTTGAAGTCAAAGTGCTCAAAATCATAGGAAGTTTTAACATCTGCAGATCTGTGGCAACTGAGACAATCTAACAATGAAGCCGGCTGTTTTTTTTTGGGGCGGCAGTAGCTCAGTCTGTAGGGAGTTGGCTTGGGAACCGGAGGGTCACTGGTTCAAGTCCCGACATGGACCAAAAACTGAGTGTGAACTGGTAGCTGGAGAGGTGCCAGTTACCTCTTGGGCACTGCTGAGGTGCCCCTGAGCAAGGCACCAAACCCCCAACTGCTCGGGGCGCTTGTCAGGAGCAGCCCCCTCACTCTGACATCTCTCCATTAATGCATGTGTGTGTGTTTCAGGTCTGCATGTACCATGTATGAGTTTAACAGAGTGTAAATTGAATTTCCCCACTGTGGGACTAATAAAGGTTGATCTTCTTCTTCTTGATCTGTAATAAAGTTGAAAGTTTCAGAGCAAGCAAGTGATTTTTGCAGCTTTTCTGTATATGCTCTTAGAAAAGAAATGTGCCACTAAACGTGCTCAGATGTTTTAGGAAATCATTTAAATGGTCACCCTTGCGTAAGTTGGGATGATGCAAAAAGTACCAGGAGCTATTTACAGGTTTTCTCGCGAGAGTTGGCCACCACAGACATGGAGATGCGAGCGGATGCGAGCTGCCTGGATTTTACTTCTCATAGCTGAGAGGACAGCGCCGTCCTGCAGAAAGCACACTAAGCTGTGTGTTTCCGAAGCCATTTAAAGAGATAAACTAATGATATTTATGATGAGTGAGGGCATTTGAAGCTCCGGAGAAGCGCTTGGACTGTGAGCATGGGCGGCGTTTCCCGTCTGTGTGCGTCCAGAGGAGAGAGACGGTTTCCATATGGAGGCAGGGAGAGCTCCGGGGCTCCGTGCACTCTCAGGAAATAAGTCGGCTGCATGCATGAATCCATTTTCACTACTGGAGGTTTAATTTAAAGCACATTCGCCACTCTTGCTTTCTGCAAATGTCACCGGCATGTGGTGGAGCATCCGGAGCTAAGCGATCCAGGAGCCCGGGGAACGACCCTCTCCCCCTGGGCTGGAGAAGGGCCAGCAGGTCGGGTCAGACTCGGCTGCAGGAGGACTAAATGAAAAGGGGATGTTTTTAGGGATCAGTCTGAATATGTCACCGCCTGGGATCCGACACAATGCGAGGACATATCGTGGATCAAACCGGCCCCTTCACCGTCACCGCAAGTTTCCTAACGCAGGCTGGCTTTAGGCTACTGACTCCTGAATGTCCCGCCTCCCTTTAGGTGAGACAGAGGCACAAAAACACCCCGGCTGGGTCCACCGACATGGATAAACTCACCGTGATATCAGGATGCCTCTTCCTCGCTGCAGACATCTTTGCCATCGCCAGCATCGCCAACCCGGACTGGATCAGCACAGGAGAATCAGCTGGTAGGGTGTTGTTGGCACTTTGGTCCACTTCTGCACTGTGATGGGGGGTCACTTCATTTCAGATCACTGGGGAAATTAAACCTCAAATGGTATCTGTAGGAAAAACCACATAAAATATCTCAAAAGTCAATAGACATGTCACAGAGAGCGCATAAAAGCAACAGTTGCTTATCAACACTGATACATTATTTTGGTTTGTGACCTCTTAAAATTAAATAATGTCGTAATAATGTTGTAATAATCTAGGGCTGTGTATTAGAAAGAATCTGGCGATACGGTAGGAATCATGATACAAGGGTTACGATTCAATATTTACCATTTTTTTTTTTTTTTTTAGGAAAGTGTTCATGGATTTATTGGATCCGCAAGTTTCAGTTTTCCAGTCATACCCATTTTATTTTATTTTTACTTCATGCAAAAAATGTGTTGGTTCTAGCCCAAAACTGCATGGACTTAGCATGAAGTGTCTGTAAATGGGAGAGTCATGGGTAGTACCCATTATGAAGCTGAAACCATTTTCATTCACACATTTTGAGGTCAGAGGTCAAGGGATGCCTTCTCACCGAAATTTTGCATAACTCTGAATCTTTATTTAGCTTTCTTCTCGACATGCAAGTATGACTCGGTCGGTACCAGTGCATTAAAACTGAGCCCACCGTCAGATTTTTAAGAGGTCTATCAAAAATCGATGCAGCATTTTGGAGAATTGATACAGTATCGCAATCACAATATTGCGATACTCGTGTGTAGCGATATTTTCTTGCACCCCTCATGTCATCACAGGTTATAACATTGAAATAAGAGATTTTTTCCTTCATCTGATGGCCACCCAGATTTATCTTGGGACTCCTTGTATTGGATAGAAATATTACAATGTTGTGAATGAGGTGCAATTACACAAAAAAAAGGAAACAGCAATAATGCAGTGTATGAATTGTCTTCAAGCAACCAAAGGTTCAGATACAATACTAACACGGTAGTGCCAGTTGTGTCTCGGTTATGTGGTAGCCTATTTTACTGTACCACATTCAAAATGTTCACGTTCATCTTGCATGACTATCACTCATCCTTCAAAATAAAATAGGGAGTGTGGCGTCCACAATGTAGGGGTTTCTCTTCAGGAGCACTCATACTGTAAATATACGCTGTGTTATTTTAGCCCACTGCACTTTAAAGGTACAATGCGTAGTATTTGGTGGCATCTAGAGGTGCGGTTGCAGATTGCAACCAACTTAGTACCCCTCTGGTCAACCCTCTCTTTCCGAGACGATTATAGCACAACTTAAGGAGCAACTGAAGGCGGCTGACGGTGTCACGGTTTTACACTCAGCGGCTTACGTTAATGCAGCTTCACAAGCGTGTCGGAGAACTGCGATGGCCTTCGAGTAACGTAAAAAGGTGAAAGTCTCTCTCTAGAGTCAGTGTTTGGTTTGTCTGTTCTGACCCGCTGTAGAAACATGGTGGGGCAACATGGTGGACTCTGAAGAGGACCTGCTCCCCATGTAGATATGACGGGCTCATTGTAAACTAATGAAAACACAACAATTCTTAGTTTCAAATGTTTATACACTAATGAAAACATAATTTAATTTTTACTTATAGATCCCAGGAAATGCTGCAAATCGTTCCTTTAAGGCCCTAATATTCTCACTCACTTTGTTTCAGATATAGTCAGTGAATATTCAATATTATAGCGAATATTTAAGATTTTAAATCATGTTTAAATAAATTTATTATATACCACTGGGGACAAATTATTGTGTCTGAAAGGATAATAGTTTTCTACTTATAGTCAACCTCCCTTGTTATTGCAATAGAGTAATATTCAGATGCAAAGTCCAGAAGCTAAACATTGACTAAAACTGATGCAACAGACAAACAGCACCACTACAGTATATGCACAGCTGCCCGAGGTTCTTGTCAGCCTCCATCCTAATGCGCCAGTGGAGCAGAGATAAGCAGGTAACCGGCGTGTCAACTGGTTATTACAGGATTTAATTTCTTGTAAAAAATACAGACTGCTGCTGCAGGTTGAGCACATAACAAGCAGTTTTTTGTTGTGTAATTAAATGAGTAACCACGCACCAAATCTTTAAATCATTATAGTACAAAACGGACTGTAGTTCAGACCAACTCACACTCTGAAGGTTTTACCTCCCGTTCCCTCGTAGTAAACAATGGAGTGAAATGACTGTACTTACTGTACTTAGAGCTTTTTCTTCCTGTTTAATTAGCCGAGTAGTAATTACCTGAAGGCAGGAAGTGTTGTTTGGGAATGAAGATGTGGGACTTTTAATTAGGCCTCCTGGGAAAGTAATGCTTTCCACCTGGAGAATTAAAGCTCCTTGGGCTCAGTCATGATGTAATTTATTTTGAGTACATTGCATATATGTAGAAGTAACTGCATCTGCTCTGATGCATCTATTTAGTAGGCTTTTTTTTAAACACCCAGAAGGACAAGAAAAAAACGGATTGAAACTTATAATATCCATCCATCCATCCTTCTTCAACCGCTTATCCCGTTAGGGGTCGTGGGGGTGCTGGAGCCGATCCCAGCTGGCATTTGGCGAAGGCGGGGTTCACCCTGGACAGGTCGCCAGTCCATCGCAGGGCACATAGAGACAGACAACATATAGACAGACAACCATTCACACTCACATCCACATCTACGGGCAATTTAGAGTCAATCAATTAACCTAAACTGCATGTCTTTGGAGTGTGGGAGGAAGCCGGAGAAAACCCAAGCAAACAGGGGAGAATATGCAAACTCCACACAGCCGAGCCGGATTTGAACCTGTGATCCTCTTGCTGTGAGGCGACAGCGATAAGCACTGCACCACCAAAACCCAAAACTTATAATAAAGATAATATAATAAGCCCAAGCTCACTATGAATATGCACATCGATAACTTCTTATTATACACACAACAACACAGTTGGGGGTATATATACATATATATAGCTAGTATATAGCTCATGTGTCCGTCCGCTGTAGTTTCTGGAGCACAACTCGGAAACTGTTCAACTTAGGAAGTTCAAATTTGGTATATGGTTGACAGTGCGGTCTAGTTGTGCCTTTTTGGAAGTTAAAAATCCAAGGTGACAAAAATGTTTGAAATTTTGGCCAAAAAATTTGATTTTTTTCAACTTCAATTTTGCTTCTGGAGCAGAACTTGAAAACTATTTAACTTCGTTGATGGCTGACAGTGTGGTTTAGTTGTGTCTTTTGGGGGTTAGAAGTTCATGGTGCCTAAAATTTAGGCAATTTTAGCCCAAAACTGTGATTTTTTTTCAACTTCAGTTTTATTTCTGGGGTAAAATATTGCGGCCTCACAATGTGGTCTATTTCTTTCTGAGGATAGAAATCCAGGATGGTGCTATGACATTTTTTAAAACTTTCTCTCAAAACAACGATTGTTTGCGTCTTCTGATCCATTTCCAGAGCAGAACTAGAAAAATATTGAACGTAGGAACTTCAAAGTTTGTGTGATGGTTGACAGTGTGGGGTGAGCAGGGGTATGTGAGCCATGCTCACTTCTGCCTTGTTAGCTATCACGATCATTTAGAGTCACACCGCAGGCTACACTTCAGTTTATTATAGCTGCTGTTCAAACACTGATGTGTTCACGAGCTGCCCTATCAGTAGTGCTTTTCCATCTAGCACAAGGTCAATATGCCTGTTGGCACTCTGTGTAAGAGCTTATGCGACGGTGTGTTTGTGTGCTGAAGAGTGTGTTGTGTTGAGAGATTTGACGGAGCAGGAGAGTATCTGAGTCTGTGAAGTGTTCACTAAGTACAGGTTAAGGTTGGCCACTTGTGAAACACACACATTCCCTACCGCTTCTGTCTTTTATTAGTTTTGTAAGGCCACAGGATGGCTGTCAGAACTAATATTACTAGTATTTCAACTAAAGCTATTTTTTATTGTATATCTGAAATCAGTTAACAGACTAAGCCTACAGATCTGGCTCGAGGGTCCAATACACCCTCACTGACGATTAAGGGAAAATACTGTATGTACCGTAATATACTAGTAATACCCGAAGCACCTATAACCAGACAAACATGCAGCATGTGCAAAATAAAATTACTAATTTACTTCTTTCACTTCAAAATTTTATTCTTATGCTGCCATGGCTCTCATTCATTTTCATTTCTTTTGCGTAAGTTTATTCAGCACACTCTTAAACATATTCTCATAAAAAATAATAGCCACTCTCCACAATGGCGACAGGCAAAAACCCATTTCTGTTGGACTTGATTGTCTTTTTGGGTATGAAGTCCAGTATGCGAGGAAATGGATGCACTATTTACATTGTCCCCCCACCCTGTATGAAAGGATGTACTGAGAGGGAACAGGATATCCTGTGTGTAGGGGGATAGGTCGGCCTGCAGCAGGATGTGGTTCAGGCCTGATCCTGTTATCGTCACCCAGCACTATGTCCATGATCAGGAACTGAAGCCCTTTCAAGCCAGTGATAAATATTTAAAGGGCTGATGGATATGGGAGTGGCGTTATGAGCATGAATATCTGTTGTTTTTTTGTATTGTGTTTTCTTCTAAGGTCCATCATTTTACTTGTACATCTTTTATACATATAGTTTAAAAATCCCAAATAGTTAAATGTAAATTGAGGTCTTTTAAGTAACCAGGTGTTTATTTAAAAGCAGTTTTTTTAATGTAATTTAATTAAATGATGGTTCAGTGCTCCCCCATGTTTTTCCTGCACTCTTTCTGATATTAGTTACTTGTATTTTGGCCATCTATGACAATTATGGTAATTCTACAGTTGCAGGGTTTAAATTGCCTTGAATAAATCCATAAATCCATAAAATGTAGAAAGCTCCTCTTTCTTCTGTGTCGGCTCGGCAGGCACTAACTGCTTGCTGGGGATAATCGGAAAGGAGGGAGACAAAAGAGTAAACGAAGGTGTGGGAGGATTTAATTTTACATTCATGTGCTGTATGTTGTGTCTTCTGTGTAGTCAGACGGGATGCAGTGTAGCAGATGCAGTCTCTGTCGGGCTCCGGATGTGTGTGTGTTTATATGCTCCTACGTGACATGGCAGCGCCCACCAGGCTCTGAGACAGGAGGCCGTCAGGTGACTTGCCATCTGATGTAGGGTCATTGATCTGTTGATTTCTTACATCTTGGTTCCTCTCTCTCCCTCCCTCTGATGTTTTGGTGGTTTATGCCAGAACCCTGAGCCTGTTAGACATCATTCATGAATCACTGGGGGTCACTGCTGCCGCTGGCACGCTGCCCAACAGATTGTTTCCATAGTGGGGAGTCAGAGGGACTCCTGGGAGGTCATCATGTGTTACACCCAGAGTCAACATATGAACAAATTATGTCCTATGTTGCTGTGCAGTAGGCTTGAGTTTGTTATATAACTATGCTATAACCTTTTATATATTGGCTTTAATGCGCAGAGTATTATTATTAATATTATGAGTCAGTTTCTGCAATTATGTACTAAAGTACCATCTGGACTGATGTGTTCTTTACTGTGGAGCCGAGCTAATGTTTTATCTTTTTCAGTCCATGAAAAATTAATCTGATCTGAATGAGGATAAAGTCCCTGGAAACAAGCAGCTATATCTGATATTTTTAGAATAACGCTCTATCAATGTGAAAGGGTTCCTCGTAGTGATGAACGTACAGAGAATATCACACAAATCTGCTGTTCCCCTCGGCTGTATCGAGCTGTAAAGTGAGCTTCAGCTCATAGTTAGAGCAGTTTGTCCGCAGCTTTAGTGTTTTGGTTCACTCTCGCAGCCTTAAGCGTAGTTTTCAACCGCAGCAGGAGGCAGTTTTCAATGAACAGCTGGAGATGGTAGAGACCAAAAATAGAGCTAAAAGAAAGTGAATATTGGACACACATTCTCCAGGTAGTCAGACACACAACTCCAAATGAATGGCGCTGTTGCTCCGTAACTGCTAAATGTGTGAAGAAGCTTGCTGAGAAGTTCGCCGTATCAACATTTATGTCAGTGTTTTACGTCACAACTTGTTTCCTCTGCCCTCAAATGGACAAAGAAAGACCAAGTAAGCAACAAAGAGACCCACAATTCAGGATAAAAACATGGGAACAGGGATTTTTCAGTAGTAGCTTAAAGGAGATTGAAAGCATTTCTATTGCCTTCGCAATAGAGCCGGCGACTCGTAGCTAACGTTGCTAACAGCAGTTATACGGAAAACAACGGCAGCACTGCTGATAATGTTATCCTGGTGGGAACCGCCGTATGAGAGCAGTGCTGAGCGGCGTCCGTGACCTAGCCAATGGGACACACTCACATGCATGAGCATGCAGTAAAAGCATGCCAGCCCAGCTATGTCAGTGGTAGAATAGTTGTTTGCTGCTGTTTAATGCTCTGGATTGAGGCATTGTGTGATATAATGTATTTTGTCATACCTATTGTCATGATTAAATGTTGTCTTGTTATGTGTTGGATGCTGCTATTTGACCCTGTCTTGGCTCGGTCTCACTTACACAAAAATAAATCACAAGTGAAATAACCAAAACTGTTTTAACTTTTGCGGAATATTTAGTATATTTAGACCCAATCACTTAAAGTAAGAAGCTGACTGAGAAATTAGGTTTCCAGGGCCTTTAATATAAGTTTATGGATAGTAATATTTTGTTTAATTTATCTCCGTGCATGTCCTACCTTCTGCTGTTTTTCTGTCTCCATCCAGGCTCCCTGACTGTGGGTCTGGTCCGGCAGTGCCAGACCATCCACGGCCGAGACCGGATCTGCATCCCCCCGCAGCTGCCCCCAGAGTGGATCACCACGCTCTTCTTCATCATCCTGGGCATCATCTCCCTCACCATCACCTGTGGTCTGCTGGTGGTGTCACACTGGCGCCGCGAGGCCGCCCGATACGCCCGATGGATCGCCTTCACAGGGAGTAGGTGTTCACTGGCATCCTCTTCCATCATAACCAGCTCTCCTTGAATATTTATTTTATAGAGACAGAATGTTTTTTTTTCTCATCAAATGACATTCCAGGGTCAAGGACAATTGTCAGCCAACAGGAAAGACAAAATTGAGAGCAAAACACAACCAGTCTATTAAACATCAAATATTCTGCATTAGCAAACTGGCATTATATCTTTAAAGCATCAGTCAACCTTGGTAAACACAATTGTTCAGTGTCCACTTTGCAGCTGTTATATAACAGGGTTTATGAATATTGTTGCAACGTTGCTTTAATATCACTTAAACCCTATAGCTTTAAAATACCACATCAGGGTTAGAAACTAACTGCAGACGGAGGGAAAACTGCAGATTTTATAGATAACATGCCTGTGAAAGGAAGAGCTGCTACTTGAGAATCTCCTGTGAAATAAATGAGGCTTACTTCGTCATCAGCTTTTAGTCTGGTAATTATGAACATCTTGACAAAGTGACTGTAGAAGAGCTGTGTTTAACGGGCCGGTGTCTATTTTTACAGGAAAGAGACAGAGTTTGTCTGTTAGAGAGGACCAGAGCAAGAGCTGCTCTTCACTCTGCTCTAAATATGGAAAAACATGAAGTAGGTTGTCATGATTAAACCATCAATACTGGCGGCTGCTTTAGTCGCACATTTAATACCCGAAAGCTTCATTAAAAGCTGGTAAAGAGGTGTTTGGGTTTTACATGAAAGAAGAAATATTCAATGATGAACCAAGAGTTGAGTCTAGAGCAGTGGTTTTTCAACCTTTTATATGTCAGATGGACCCTCACAGCTGTGTCAGATGACCTCTAGTACCCTGTCGTTGATACGCTGCTACTTATTGCAACCATGTATACATTATTTTTAGCTAAATATCTGCTTTAGCTGTTCATTTGTTACTTGTGCCTATCTGTTTTAACCATTTTATCCATTACTTAGAGCTATTTAATCATTTAGCCATTAGTTTGAGTTATTTACAAGGTTATTAGGGGTGGCAATTGCTTAGTTTGTAGGGTCGCCGGTTCAAGTCCCCATATGGACAAATTAATGAGTGTGAACTGGTAGCTGGAGAAGTGCTGCTGAGGTGCCCTTGAGCAAAACACCAAACCCCTAATGCTCAGGGTGCCTGTTAGGGGCAGCCCCCTCACTCTGGCATCTCACCGTTAATGCATGTATATACAGGAGGTCTTGTTTGTGCATGTATGTAATTCGAGCCTGTGCGTACTGTGTAAAAAATGACAGAGTGAAAAAACTGAATATCCCCTCAGGGGATCAATAAAGTGTGCTACCTTCTTCCTTCTTGACTTTTAGCTAACTTTCAGCCATTTATCCAGTAGGTTTAGTTATTTCACCTTTCACCCATCACTTTTAGCCAACTGTTTATCCATTTCTTTAAGCTAATGTTTTAAACTGTTTATCTGTTACTTTATCTAGTTCACCATTTATCCATTAGGTAACATAACTATTTGAAGTGTTTCTCCATTACTTTTATCTTCTGGCTTGCTAACTACTTTTCATGCACTTTCAACACGTGGTGCTCAAGTGTTACAGCTGGCCTGATAGTTGACATATTGTTATGCCTCTATGCCAGCGCCATCCGTGGCCGGAGGCATTATGTTTCCAAGTTGTCCGTCAGTCCGTCTGGACTCTAAATGAATTGGTCGGCTGGCCAACTGTGTTGTGATTGGTCAACCAAACACTTCAGACTCCGCTCCAGCTCCGCTCTAACTAGCTTTGTTTGTTTGGAGGGTGTGCCAAATTAGCCGCTTGGCAGGAATTATGCAAATGTGTAACTTGGTGGCATCAGCATGTTACAGAAGAAAAGGCGGGACTTCAAGTGAGGCATTTCAGGCAGTTCAGGAGCAGAGTTTCTGTGGGGGAGAGGAGCTCCCTTTAGCGTGGATTTTGAGATTTGATACTTTGCATAATTAAACTTTTACATACATAAAAACACAAAAGCTTAACAGGTCCTCTTTAAAACAGTATGTTGAGCTATTTGCAACCCATGAAATGCAAATTCTTATAAATAAAACATGTCAGTATTAACACCAGCATTGCTATGTTTCATCATAGTACAGTCATATAGTTTACAGCTCAGTGTGAAGTACCTCTTTAATCCTCTTTCTGTTCTGTCCTCTGTCACAGTGGTCCTGTTCTGCATGGCTGCTCTCATATTCCCTATCGGCTTCTACATCAACGAGGTTGGAGGACAGCCATATAAGCTCCCCAACAACACTGTGGTGGGCTCATCCTACGTTCTCTTCGTTCTGTCCATATTCTTCACCATCGTGGGACTGCTGTTTGCTGGGAAGGTATGCCTGCCCGGCTGACTTCCTCCTCTTTTTGTAACTTTGGGAGAAACACCACCATTGGAGGCAAATTTTGTTAGAGCTGACTCTTGAGTGGCAGCGTTGGGAGTATTGTTGAAGTAGAACAAAGCTGAGAAGCACCTGTTTGTGTTTCCCCTTTGGATGAATTGTCACGGGAGGCGAAATCGTCGTTTTCCACCCGTCCGTCTGTTTGTTCAGAGACTGAGATGGCGCAGAGGGCTCTGAAAAGGCCCCCATCATCATCCATCCTGAACGATGACTGTGAAGTAGTGAACAGACAGGAGAATATTTAAAAAAACATGATGGAAATGGATTCAAACATCAGGACTTTCAAGGGAATCCTGTGGTGTTATCCGTCATTGTAAGTTTTAATGACAGGTAACCCTTGTTCTTCTCATTTCATCAACCAAGATGCACATGGACTGATATGTCAGGCCTGATACCGGCCAAAGCACCAAATATCGGCCAGTCACCTCCAAAATGATGGAGGCTATCCCCTGACCACAGCTGTAATATACACAATGAAGTTACACTTTCTGGGCACATTTTATTTATTTAATTGCTCGGTTTTGTCTTTTTTGTAAAGGCATTTCTTTGATGTATCCCAGAGTTTCCATTAATGTGTGGTGGATCACTTTGCCTTAAAGAGCTGTTAACCTTAAAATAGCTATGATTATTGTTGAGTTATAACATCTTTGGATCAATTCTTCAAATCAATTCTGGATACATGAAATGATTTAGCATAAAACTGGAGTGTAAAATGAGCTATCAGGCAACATCTGTCCAAAATAATCAGTATATGAGCTGGTCTCTACAATGAAGATCAGCAGTGGGCAGGTCAAACCTGTCTGTCTCTTTATCACAGCTTAGTTATCTTTAGTGAAGTAGTGAATGTATTATTCACATTTTTGAGCATTTCCTGTTGTTTAAACACTGTATGAAGAAACGACTGAATCTACGACTAGTTAGTTTTGTATAGTTGAGACGTTGACGCCGACTTCATTTCTGTATAAATGAACAGACAGCCAGTCTGTGGCACTTCCTGGATGCACTGTGATGTTCTTGAATGGGCATGGAAGATCTCATCTCATTAAAAAGGACTCATTGAAACTCTGATTGTCTCAATTAGTTTGAACAATTTCTTTTAGAAAACCATGTGACGTGATTATTTGCAATCTGGAACAGTTTACAGTGAGAGACGGCCAGATGCAGATGAGCTACAAGCAGTTAAAGAGGACCTATTATCATTTCCCCCTTTACTTTAGTGTGTTGTGTAGATTTTTTTGTGCATGTAAAAGGTCTGCAAAGTTACTCTCCCCCACAGAAACACTACATAAAACTTTATTATAATCATCATATACATACAGGAACATACACGAAATCTGACTTTTGCATTTAACCCACTGGTTTGGTACACCCTCAAACAAAGCTAGTTAGAGCGGAGCTGGAGCGGAGTCCAAAGAGTTTGGTTCAGTTCAGAGGGTGAAAACAGATGCTGCAGCACAGCTGGTATGAGGAAAATACAGTGCTTTTTGAACATTAAAGCTAATACTCTAGTAGAAACCAAATGGAAATGAACATAATCGGCCCTCTTTAAAAACCTCAGGGTCAGTTACATTCATCACACATAAAAAATGGCAGCTCTTAATTCAAAGTGACAGTATATTGGAAAGTCAACATATAGCTGTGGTGTTGTGAAAAACCTTTTGCTATGTTTTGATGATTTTCATTTTCTCAAAACTCCAGCGGAAGGATTTTGATTTTGGCTCATGAAACGTTTCCACATCTCATTGAATAACATCAACTATCTCAAGATTAGAGCTAAAAGCCAAAAAACGAAAGCTTGCTCACTTTGTTGAAATTTTAGATTTTGGAGATACAAGTTGATGGCTAAAATAATTTTTCAGTTTTTCGTAGATGCCTCTGCAGTGAAGCAGAGCTTGTTTGGAGCAGAGTCTCACACCCACTATCGGTCTTTTGTGTGGATGCACAGGATGTTTAGGTTGCCATAGGAACGTCTCTGAAAAGTATTTGGCGATGTGTCTTTCTGAAAAGATCCAGTCAGCTAAAGGGTGACAGCAGCAGGAATCCAGTTGTCCCAAACCGCTATCAGCAGTGACAAATACAAACTGCCTCTGAGCTTCCAATCAAATCTCCCAGTCACAAATGCTGCTTTTTTAAGCTCGTAAAATAATATTGTCAAAGTTTATATATTTTGACCTTTTTGAGGAAAGAGAAACTGAGTTTTGGTGCCACAAAGTGGGCGTCTTCTCTCTCCACTGTAAAACCACTTCAGGTGTTTGCCCAGTATAATTAAGACGACACTTTATCTGTGAGCGATGGAGATTTTGTTCCTTCCGTTGTTGCTGCTGCCTGGCACCCGGTACTTCAAGATTTGGAGACATACTCACGGTTATTTTCTATTTCACAAACAACTTTAAGTAATCCTTGTAGAGGGAAATACATTTGGCGATTAGACAGATGAGATGATGAATTTAATGACTTTTTATAATGGTATTGTTTCTTCTCTGTTTGCATATCTCACTGCTGTTTTGTTTTCCTTTACTTAGTTTTTGTAATTGACTTGATGTCATTGTAAAAAAAAAAAAATCTGAAAAAACACTACAATATGGATACTGTTGGGAACAGGACTCTGAGGATAAAACGGTAATTCAGACAATAAGTCGCTGCAGTGGTAGTGTAGTGTAACATTGTTAAGCTGCGGTCACATGGAACAAATATTTATTACACATTTTCAATAGAAAAAGATGTAACTATCATGTCATGATATATACAACACTTTTCGGTTTGACTCATGGTGTTATAACACTGTAAGCATTCAAAAGCAACAGATACAGCTTACATCAAGTTAAGATTATATAACACGATTACAGTATCAAATGTGAGCGTAAAACATCTAAGGTAACATGAAATTATTTGAAATTGTGAGCTTCTCAGTTTAGTTTGGCACAGATTACATTTATACAGTATGACAATAAGTATGGTGAGATAGTGGATAATATGGAGAAACCTCCATTTTGACCACAAGAGGGTGCAATTGGTCAAATTTAACTGAGTAGTCCACCACTTAATTTACTCTAAATCATCAGCTCGCTAATCTGAGGCTGATTTAAAGGCATTAAACTGATAAAACCCTCTTTTAAAAACAGTCCAAAACATCTTTAGTTCAACATTTGTATTTTGTGAAAGCCTTAATGGTGTCCAGCCATTGTTTACCTTGTTCTAAGGCAGAACCACATTCCAGCAACACATGCAGCTCAGTACTGTTCAGTCCTCCATCCTGAATGTTTTAGATCCAGCGTGGAGACTCATATCGTGCAGCTTGACCATTCGTGCGGCCACGAGCAGCAGCACACCGGTGAGGATCTCCAGGCCGTAGGAGAGCCAGGCCAGACCCAGAGACCAGCCGAAGGAGGTGTGTATATAGGCCAGACCCTCCGGCCCCACCAGCCTCTCCGTCTCAGCCAGGGCCTGGTTCGAGTAGACGATGTAGAGGCTCACGCCACACAAGGTCAGCAGACCTGGAGAGATGCATCACGCACATAAAGAAGAGGAAAAAAAAACAAACAAATCCATACTTCATTTATTATCTTCAGCAACTGAAAAACATCTTAGATATATTTATGCTTTCAGGCATAGACATTCAAGCTGGCATCGTACTCCAGAAATTATAAAATGGAAATCAGTACCATTCACCAGCTCCATGCTGAGAGCTCATCAATAACACTAGTAATAACATCATGCCATTAGCTACCCAAAAACCCATATTGTGAGAGACAGGAAATACACTGACGCATGGTTTTTTCTGCTTACACAACAGCCGAGTCATGAGAGACAACCGAGACACATACACAGTCCTCACAAGTTTCAAAGTGTTGCTATTGGAAACCATTTTAATTTCCGAGGGCTTGCTACTGGTTTTCAGAGGACGCAAGTGGAGCGCAGAGGTTTCCCAGGGCGGGACTAATAATCGCTTTATTACAATTACACCCCGAGGTGCTACGAGCTCAGAGAACGAGGAGGAAGCTGCATCTGATCTCTCAGTTTTATGAAGAGAAACACAAACGGGAGAGACAGGCCAAAAACGACCTCACATATTGTACTAGTAGGGAGGACAACAATTACTACTGCTCTTGGTAGATCGACAGAGCATTATCAATTTTGATAATTACTAAATTGTCAATTTAGTAAAAATAAAATATGATTCACTGTTACTAGCTTCTCAAATGTGAGGATTTTTTTTATCTTCTGTGAAAGGAAAATTAATATCTGATGTTTTGGATGTTAGCTTGGGTTCTGGGAAGTTAGGACGTATATTTTTAGCTAAAGATCAGCCTGTCCACCACTTTGGTCTAGAAATATCCACAACAATTGATAGATTGGCAAAAACCCCAGAGGTTGAATCCTTAGGACTTTATTGACCCAATGACTTTTCCTCCAGTGCCTCCACGAGGTTGTCATTTATGGTTTTGACAACAACTACTGGCTATATTGACATGACATTTGGTGCATGTTACCGTTTGTGTTCCCCATGCGACAAACGTGACCTCCCTAACTTCTTCTCCAGCGCCATCATCAGGTCAACATTTCAATTTGTCCAACACTTGTGTTTATGATCAATACCTGCAACTCTACTGACACTCCCGTGTACTGTATAGCGCTTAGGGCTACAACTAACCATTATTTCAGTGTAGTTATTTATTGGGGGTGGAGTGTAGTCTGTAAGGACTTGGGTTAGGACGTGGACATCACGGGGTCAAGACCCCATGGCAAGACCACTGGTTGCTGGAGGGTGCCGTTACCTCTTGGGCACTGCCGGGGTGCCCCTGGGCAAGGCACCAAACCCCCAACTGCTCTGGGCGCTTGTCAGGAGCAGCCCCCTCACTCTGACATCTCTCCATTGACGCATGTATATGTACTGTGTACAGTGATAACCCCAGGGAGTCTAAAAAAGGAATTCCCTACTGTGGGACTAATAAAGGAATATCTTTCTTTCTTTTTCTTTACTTGATTAATCAAATAGTTGTTTTGTCTACAAAATGTCAGAAAATGGTGAAAAATATAAATCAGAATTTCCTAAAGTCCAAGACAACATCAAATGTCTTCATTTGTCCACAATTCAAAGATGTTCAGTTTACTGTCACAGAAGAGTAAAGAAGCCAGAAAATATTCACATTTAAGAAGCAGGAATCGGAGAATTTAGACTTTTATTTCTATAAATAATCACTCAAACCGATTTATCAATTATCAAAATATTTGGCAATTAATTTAATAACTGACAACTCATGGATTAATTGTTGCTGCTCTAATAGAGGTAATTATCAAATGTTAGCATGTTTAGTCACAATAGCTTTTCAGATTTTCAGGCACTAATGTTGGTGGGTCAGCTACGCTATATTAATGCTGTCATATTATGTATTTCTGCTTTAAGTTATAAATGTGGATGAGTGTTTTTAATGTGGAAGCACTTTGTAAATGTTCTCATTTCAGAGGAAACCTTCCTCCGAATGTCAATTACCCTGAAAATGAAATACAAGGGGAAGCAGAGGAATGACCCTGCAGGGAACCCACACAAATACCCATTAGACTGCTTAATGGTTGGTGAGGAAAGAAGCCGCAATATTACAAGAAAAAGCGAACAAAGAATTAACAGAGAAGTCTAATGTTATATTTATTTATACATGAGTGTATTAGTATATACTATATGTACTGTATATACACACAGTCTTGTAATTAGGTATGATCTCACTCTCACACTCTCACTTCTGGTGTTAACACAGTTTCCTGTTTGTGTTGGGGGGGTTTATTAACATAATACATGCCGACTGAGAATGCACAGGTATTCAACTGTAATTTAATACTTGCCACAGAATGTAATTAATTAATAAATATCATTTTAAGAGCAGAAGGCTGAATAACAAACGGGGTAAAGACAAATTTGGGGGGCAACAAAGATGCCAAAAAAAGAAAATGGCTGGCTCGGAGGCTGGGATAATTTAAATGTCAGACAGTCAACAAGTTCACAAGACAACTCCACTCTAATTCAAGGCGTTATTCCAATCCACACATTGCCATGTGCTGCTTATTAAAAAGGGAGAACAGAAAGAGTCTTTTTAAGTGTTTATCTATCACAAGGTCCTCTTTATAGAGGTCATAAGGCGTTGGCAGCAGGAGAGGACCTTGGAGCTCTACCAGATGTTCAGACTGTGTTTATTTATAAATGAATAAATTGATTACTGTAAATAGCCAGATTAACATAATATGTTTACATGGTTAATGGTAATCTAACCTAAAAACCAACATTCATATAATTTGTTTTAAAGTAAAATAATGATCAGATCGGATGTGCGGCAGGCAGATTACAGGAAGAAGTGGGTAAAAGACTTTGTTTCTGTTGTTGTTCTTGTTCATTTTATTTTATTTAACCTTTGTTTGACCAGGAAATCCCATGAGATTGAATCTCTTGAATCAACAAGACCAGTTGGATGTAGTTTTAGTTGTGATTCGAACACCATACTTATTTTTTTTTACCAAAAACATTACTGTTACCATTTCTATCAGCTTTGGTTCTATTTTTCTATTTAAATTAGAAACACTCGGCTGTTTATTTGGTTTCCTTTGTGGCACAGACTCAAAACACACTAAAAGAAACTGGCGTGTAACTATATATCAACTTTAATTTGAAAGGCTGATAAGTAATCCACTTCTGTTAACTGAATTAGGCCTATTCTGACTATGACCTTGATTTAGATCAGATAACCAGGTCAAGGCGTTACAGGGCAGTTTTTGGCAATATTTTGAGTAATGCCTTAATCTTGTTAAGCTTTTTTTTTTCAATTGGCACCATTTTCTGTCAGCTCTTTCAAATTTGTGAGGTCTTCATTTCCTCAGCTTAAGCTCGAACGCCTTTTCAAGTTAAACAGGTCATCATGGTGGCTGCTGGGATGGGAACTTATCCATCTGAACAATGAAAGATACTAAGATGTCACATCATGTAGCTTTAAAGAGGATTTTATGGTTGATTTATGGTGTGAAGCAGTATTAGTAAAAAGCTAATTCATGTTCGTTTAGGATTTGTACAGAACCAACAACTATTAAAGCTCGAGTATGGTAGTTGACTTCATTAGACAAAAACTGCATAATAACCTTTCAGCATATTGTAATTCAAGTGTTCAGAGAGAAAACGAGACTTCTGCACCTCCTCATGGCTGTTTTCAGGCTTTCAAAAATCTAGCCTGTGACAGAAGACTTTGACCAATCACAGGTCAGTTAGGAGAAAGCGTTTCTATTGGCTGTGCTCCGGTCACATGAGCGTTTTTTGGAATCCAATCAATAGATCTCAACATGGCTGCCGGATCACAAACTTTCTCATTTTACAGCTAAACCATGCACAAGACATTTCTGAAAACATTTGAGGGGAGAAATATTCATTATAGTAACAAAATATTGATTGATATTTGATCAGTGCTGCCTTGTCTGATGAAGGTTTGCCATTGATTGACAGCCGGCTCTCATAGACGGCAGCTGGACGGCTGACTCCAGCTCGGCTCTGGTTGGTTGTTTTCCTCTGGTCTGTGAAATCTTGCAGATGTCATTAGGAGCACCGGAGGACGCAGGAGCATGATTTTTTTTTTTTTTCCCACATTACCTGTCTCATGTACTACGGTCACAATATAGCAACTATTTTATAAAAATAACCTTTTTTTTTAATCATATTTGCTCCAATCTCACTTACTTCAGTTTTCAAAATTAGGGATGAAAGAGAATATTAAAAAAAAAAGTAATATCACAACATTATGTTTTGTGGTATTGTATCAATTCAAAAAACATCAACTTTTAATAGTTTACATGCAAAGATTAACTCAGGCAATACTTAATTTCATTTGTAAAGAGATGCGCCATCTCAGTGTATAGTACTGGTATGTTTGCATGAAAAAGTTAACTCTTTTTACTCAGATTTTATGCATGTGGTGGTGTGGTCTTTATACTATGACAGTCCTAGGATGTGCAGGTTTTAGGAGGCCTTATCAAGTGATATCTTCAACTGTCCAACACAAACAATGTGGTTGGTATGAAATGAAATAGAGAACGTTAGAATGACGCAAATTCGGGCTGCAAATTGTTTTCGAAGCAAATTCACTTCACTGTTGTGCCTCCCCACAGACCAATAAAAGCTCTCATAACCCATCCGATAGAGTACAGCATGAAGCCTTCCGACGCAACAGAGGCAATAGCTGTCCCACACCTGTCAGTTCATGCATACTTAACCAATATGGCCAAATCAAGCAGCCAATCAGTCTTGGGCAGCAATAAACTTCAGTCCCTTTGGCCACATGAGGTCATTAACCGTGAGCGAGGTCAATTTCAGCCCTGCTGCCCTGCAAATAAAGTGCTCCCGTCTGCACAAATTAACCACATGGCCTTGCTTTCCTGCCACACTCTCCAGCCATATATATTCCACAGAATCCACCAAAGCTTTCTGGTGTTTTTCCACTTCCTTCTGTAATATCGTCAGCACATTAAATGCTTTATGAATGGAGAGTGAGACCAGAAATCACCACAATGATTGTGACACTTTTTTTCTAATGTAAAAAACAGAAATCTTATCTGTTCTGTGCACTTTTAAGCTGATTTTTGATCATTCTGAATCTGTATTTATCCGTTTATTTATTTATAAGCAACAAGTACAGAGAAACTGGGCTGCACGGTGGTGCAGTAGTTAGCACTGTCTCCTCACAGCAAGAGGGATGCAGATTTGAATCCGGCTTGAGGCTCTTCTGTGTGGAGTTTGTATGTTCTCCCTGTGTTTGTGTGGGTTTTCTCCGGGTTCTTCAGCTTCCTCCCACAGTCCAAAGGCATGCAGGTTAGGTTACTTTACCTATATGTGAATGGGAGCGTGAGCATTGCCTGTCTTTATGTGCCCTGCGATGGACTGGCGAGGGCGGGGTACACCCTGGACAGGCACCCTTCAGATAAGCGATTGACATTTGCAGAGGCAGTGTCCAGTGTACTGTACAGGAGTAGCTAAAGCTAACTTCCAACAATAGTCCCTTGATGGGCATTGATAGTTTGAGTAATCATTAAAATTACATGTTGCAGTTGCTATCAGAACAACTAAAATGTCAAATGAAAAACAAAATACTTAGAAAAGGGATGTGAAAAGCAGTGGGAGTCATTTTCCCTCCACAGGTCTCAATGCCACACTAAATACATGTAAGGGAAATGCTGATAATGGGGAAGAATAAAAAAAAGGAGCACACACTTCTGAGGTACCGTTTCCTCACCGCACACAGCCATTTGAGTGAAATGATCTTCAACGTGTGTCACAACAACAGACTCCTTTATACCACCACCTTAATGGCTTTGGCTTTATTTAACGAGGTTAATGATCCAAATCACAATTGCGTTGGCGTATACCTCTCCCTTGCACTTACTGTGCTATAGTTTTGTATATGTAATTTTTATTAACAACATATTTCCTTAAACTCAATGGCAATAATGTGTCATTTTAATGTTTCAACCACGACTGAATCTTAAATGTAACCAAAGCAGCATTGTCATCTGGATAGAAAACAGGCACTGTAGATGTAAGAAAGCATTGTTAATGCTGTGTAGATGGGAAGTCCCTACTCTTTAATATTTTGACACTATTTGAAGCATTGCTAGCATTAATAGTAGCACTGATTAATCTTGGTGCATGAGTGCCACTGGGCATTGTGGTTTTTGAATAGCTGCTAAAATATCTTAGTGGGTGCACACAATAACACTTGTTCAGCTACAGCCCCACTAGAGCTGAGGGTGGATACAGTGAGAGCAGACCTGAGGAACTGGACTTACTGCAGGTGAGGAAATATGAGGCTGTGCTGGTGAGGAGGACGGGGCTCTGAGCCAGTGAGCTGACCAATCCACAGATGCCACCAAACAGCAGCAGGACCAGGCTGAAGGGGAGCACCACCACTATTGCACTGTGCATGCCTGCGTACAAATAGATGGATATGGAGCATTTTCAGAGTTATGGGTCTTGGTAATGAAACTATATTAGCAGAGTATGTGTTATGATGAGCTAAGAGGACTCACTTAGCATTTGCAGCTCAGTCTCTGAGTACTTGGAGTAGTCAGCTGTGAAAGTGCCAATAGAGTCTGCGTTCATCTTCCCACCTGGATGTCACAATGAAAAGCACCCAAGTTATATAAATGTCTGCAATTTAACCCCATCAATAACCAGGCTATTGTATTAAAGCACTGTGATCTCAATCATTATGAGAGAAAGTTGTGGAAATGTAGCCTACCTTCGTGGATGCTCCACAGTCCCGAGTGGGAGCTCAGGTCCTCAGAGTCGCTCATATTCAAAGGATTCATCTGGATGATGTACCAGTATTCGGTTCCGAGGGAAGTCGCCAAAAACGCAAAGCTCAGAATACCGCAGATGCCGGCTGCGATCACCAGAGTGCCAAAGGTAACCTTCATCCTGCGGAGGTGATGGTTTTACTTCGCGCGTAACGGCGATGGCTTTAACTCGTGCGTAACGCGGGTTTTCTAGTGTTGATCCGGTCTTTCAAACGTTGACGCGCTCATTACGAGATGCGCGATAAATCCCTACAGTATTATGGTGATGTGTCCAAAATCTACAGGACGGAGATGAACTTATCCCCTGACTGAATGGCTCAAAGTCACAGAGCAACACGAGGATAACAGCTTTACAGCGCAGCAGCAGCTCCTGTCTGGGAGGGACTTAAATCTATTTGGGAGGCGCACACGTTTACGCATGACATGGAGGAAGAAAATAAAAGAATAAAGGGAGAGTCTGCAGTCGCTGCGGTTTAACAAAATAAGAGACAAAATACAGATGATTACATCCTGCAAATCTTACAAGATCACCACTGGATAGACCAGCCCAAGAATAAAATCATCAAATAGTTTCATAGTAAATAAAGCCAGACCTCTTCCACCATATATCTTCACAATCACCTGCTCCACTTTAGTACAATTCCCATCATAATATACCCCCTCACAAATAAATAAATAAATAAGGGTAACTAGAAAGAGAACATTTAATAAATGAATAAAACAGAAAACATGACAACAGAAGACATTAAAAGGTGACAGATAAATAGTGTCACAAAGAAGACATGAAGGAAACATGGAAATTAGTACAGTGAGAAACCAGTCAGTCAGCCAGATAGAGTAAACCTCTCACACGCCGCCTCATCTCATTCATCTGCATCTATTGTCCTGTCACTCTTCACCCACAGCTGTCTTGATGATATCTGCTCTTCTCAGTTTGGCCGCCTCTTCGAACTTGGTAATGGCCTCGTTACAGGATTTGTTCTGCGAGCGGAGGAAATTAAATCAGGATCAGGAAATTTGGAACATTTTGGAGACGTTAAGTCATAAGGAAGAACAAAAAGATAAAAGAAAAGACTGGAAAAAAATAATGTATATTGGCAGTCACATAGTTTGATCTAAATTAGGCATTTATAAATCAGTCATTTGAAATGCATGAAGTTCTCTGAAGAACATACAATGATGAACTTGTGCCTCTCCTTCTGCAGTTTGAAGAACTCCTCCACAGACAGCTCCTCTATTTTCTTCTTTAGGGCAATGAAGTGGCAGGATGGTGAATGAGATGCATGCTCCTTCCTGTCAACAAAACCAGAGAATGATGAGGGGGAGACAAATGTTTTATTTCAAGAAAGTGCAACTTGTGCACACATACATAAGGAAAGAAATGGACATTGTACCACGCAAACTGGACACGAGAATGACAGCACTGTTGTATGTTTTCTACATCATCTATGGGAATCATTTAAAGGGATTATGGATGTGGGGAAACAACTGTACAGGGTGTTTCAGTAAAGTTTCAGATGTCTACTGTGATGTGCTGTGATTCAAATCCAAAGCATGTCATTTTCTGAACGGCTCTGTAACACTTTTATGATCAAAAATAATCTACTTCCTTAATGTTACTGCTTAGAAGTGTTTCTTTGCTCTCCAATATAAGTCTGCTTGCTGTGGAGAAAACAGCTGGTTAACACAAACACTAAATTATTATTTATAAATCATACTGAGAAGTTCAACAAAAGTGATTTGGTGCCATTACAGTACTTAGGTTACTTGGTCCATCAGTTCTATCATCAGATCTCCCACACATTAAGATTCTGTGTGTGGGTCAATAAAGCTACCTCAAAACATGTGTATGTGAATCATTTTGTGTTCAATTACATATAATGTTTGGCAAGTCAGTTGCAAATTTTTTTCAGGTATTCCACAAGTTTTACACATTAAAGATCAGTTTATCAGGAAATATAACTTTTTAACATAAAGTCTGTATTACAAACTGAACATGGAGTTTGAAAGATGTGGCTGTTTATTAGCAGGGCAGTTTAGCACAACTGTAAAAGCAACACATTTACCACAGAAGGTTTATTTGTTATGAAAAGACATAGATGTCACTACTGGGGCCTGAAGGCCATGGCAGTCATTTTTCAAACTGACTACCAAATAGGCGCTTTAATATTCCAGTGTGTTACAGAAAACTGATTTTATGACTCCTGATGAATTCCAAGATGTGTTCAAGCAGATTAAGCGGCTTCATTGATTTATTAATTCATGTTTATTGCTGATTTATGACTAGAACAACTTGTCACAAAGTACTAAGCTGTGTCTCAAATTAGTCTTTGGGTTCCCAGCCTTCAGATGATGTACACCACTTCTATGTGACATCTACTGTTGACTTTTTATCTACCTCTGAACAGCCCCTGTCCCCAACCCTATCCCTCTTTAAAAAAAACAAAACAGAAACAAAACAAAAAACTTTCATCACCCTTAAAACATAAAGAGGGGAAAAACATTTCTGTGATCTTCTCACAGCAACACACCTTGGAAATCAAGACTCATAAATTCATTTTTCCCCCCAACATTTTTGAATATTTAGTACTTATTTGGCAGCAAAAATGTGCTGCAAATTTGCCCCCCAATATCTATATCTTTTCATAACATGTACTTACATCTATGCCAGCTTTAATCAGGGGGTTTAAAACAAGATACTATTGTGTTGCAATAATGAAGGGATCCAGTGTATTTGGAGCTTGGCCTATAATTTAAAAAAAGAAAAGGTTGCGGTATCGTTGCATGTGACCATTCTTGGATCTCAAACTCTCACAAGCCCCTAACTTTATGGGAAAAACAATATTAACGTCCTTGAGTGTTGTTATATTTTATATGCATGTACAGATCATATACTTTACAATATACTTAATTACTTTGCAATTTGTTTTTTAAATATGTTGTGCCATTGCTGGTTGCGAGCAATTTGTCTTTTTTACCCTGCTGAATCATATCACATTTGTTACTAAATCAACATATTTCTCAATAGAATTATACTATTTACAAAAATAAAATAAACACAAACAGATAAAGACATGAAGCTGCATGAATCTCGCGTCCTTTTATTTGCATTTCGGACCCATGAGCCTAGTAATGTGATTATCTTACTGAGGGTCATCTTCCGGTTCCCAGCCCTCCAGCTCTTTGAGGCAGAAGAAACACATGGCGATGTCTGGGCTGTTCTCTGAAGGGGTGTGAATGAAGCCAGCTTTGGCCATCTGGGGAAACAAACAACAAACCAGACCACACAGTTTAAAAAAATGATATTTTTAGCTGTATTTAATGCTAAAATATGATACAAAATTAAACAACCAATGTTTGTTCGGGAAATATTTTATAAGCAAACATGACCATAACTGAGCAGATCCACAGAAACTTAATTGTCTACTAATTTCATTAATTGATTTTGTCATTTTCCAATCAAGACCCACAAAACAGTCTCTTGTTCCAGCTTTTCAAACATGAGAGACGGCTGCTTTTCTCTGTATTGAATACAGTGACTATATATTGAATGTTTTTTTGAGTATTGTCGAGACAAATTGTCAAGTAATAATGATGGGCAATTTGCCCTATTTTCTGACATTGTATAGACCAAATGTTTAGAGGAGATAAGACATGAATCCTTAAAATGAAGGGTATGTGCAGTTCTATATCACTGTAAACTGACTTTGAGGCACTAACTGACTACCTTTGTGCTTAGAAACAAGGTATGCAAGTACTCTCCAAAACACTTTGAATGACACTTGACATTACATATTACCTATTATGAAATATTTAGGAAACGATTCAATAAGTTGACTCTTTGCCATTCATCTAAGTTCACCTTTGTACTTTTGTGACAGAGCTAACTGTTACTCTAAATCAAAATTAACAGCTAGAGTGATTATGTACCGGCGGAAAAGCTACAGCTAGCTAACCACCGAATAAGGTTATCTCACTGACATATAAGCTAACTGTGTTAGCTACCGAGCGACGTAGCAGAGGCCAAACCGTTTTAAACGTTTACTCACGTTCTCCGGGGTACACGAGCAGTCTTCATCGAAAGGCCACCCCGCGAAAGTTTTCAGTCTGTTCTCATAAAAGTACATTTTGATATCCTCTTCGTTTAACGGCTCCATTTTTACTAAATAAACGTCAGTAACTTTAGCTTTAAACACTGTGTCACCGCCACATAAAGCCACCGAGATAAACGAGGATGTTTTCAAATTTCGGCGATAGCTCACTTCGACTGTTTTGATTGGCGGATGAAGATCACGTGTATTTCTTCTTCGTGAATCAGCACATTGAAAATGCAAACGTGCGCCACCTAGTGTTTTGCGTGTAACATTTACCTGCATTAAAACTTAAAAAACGATTTTTAATAAACTGTTTTTGGAAGGAGATACTTATATTCCTATCTTCGTCTTCTCTGAATCATGTATGAAGTTTAAATACCACCAAAAACACAGATTTAAAACTTAACCATCTGGCATCTCACTTCCGTTTACGCTTCTTGGGGTTACATGGGTAATGTAGTTCTTGGCTGTTATTGGTCTAAAACACGACGCGCGGAACTTTGTGATCCCATCCTCTGTCAACAACCGGTTCGGGGGTCCATCTTTGACACAGATGTTCACTTTTATTATTTCTCACTCAGCTAACAGTGTTAACAGTGTGTCCAGAGTTACGTTTGACTAGTCGCCAGTTACTTCTTCTTCGTCGGTGTTGTGGCTATGGAAGGACGGTGTGCTGTCGAGACCTGGGCTGAGTTTGGCTTTTCAGGAACATCATGCACACCGAAGGTCGTGTTGGGTTTTGGGACCGATGTGTTCCTCTGCACTGGCAGCGACGAGGTCTGTGTCTTCAGTACTCAGGACAGAAGAGTCACGGTTAGTGAGCAGGCACCCAGATTATATGGCAAAGATAACGATGTGTCATCATGTTGTGTGTTTGACTGTGTTTTGTTGTGTCGTTGCAGGCTGTCCTCCAGTTTCCTGGTCCTGTGACTGACCTGGTTGAAAGGCATGACAGCCAGCTCCTCTATGTAGCCTGTAGGAGCGGAGTTTATTGTGTCAGTTTACAATTTCTGCTGTTCAGGTATGAACCATGTGGTTCAGGCTTACAGCAGCACAATAGTTAGTTCCTCTAGTCCATAATTTGCCCTTGTGATCTATAAATCCTCTGATAATCTTGTGTGTGTGTCTTACCTATGTGACCTTTCACCTCTGCAGAGCTCAAGGCTCCCCAGCTGAGGCTTCTTCCAGTCCAGCTGAGCTGAACATCTCCTCTGAGTTTCTTGCCATCACAGAGGAAGGAGTGTTATCGCTGCTCCTCGTCGGCGATGTACTCCTGACTCTTTCCCAGAGAGACGCTTCCTGGTCGTTGACTCTGTACAGATCCTCAAACTATGAGATGCTCAGTTCGTTCAGTCTGCCGCTGGTCTCAGGAGTTGTACACAGTGACACTGAGGGAAAGACAGGAATGAGAAGGAGGCTGATTTGTGTCCATTCTAGTGATGCATCCCCCTCCACTTCTTCATCAGAGGCAACTTTAAGTAACTACCGCCTCGAGCCGCTCCTCTTCAAACTTCTCTTTGGGATGGACGCCGCCCTCGCCAAGTCGCCAGTCATCCTCTGTGGCCTGCCAGACGGTTGCCTGTGTTTCCTCCCTCTGCGTCTCCCAGGATCGCGTCTCCGAGTCCTGCACAGCCTTGAGCAGCCAGTCGTATTCGTTGGAGCATCTGTTGTCACAGAAACGGGTCTGGGACATGCACAGTGTTTGGTGGCAGTGGGTGAACTGGGGAAGGTGGTGCTGATAAAATCGGATAAGCGAGGATTAGAGGGAGGGGGCAACAGGACTGGTTTTATTGAGGGGTGTGTGCCTGGGCCTGTGATGTGCGGCTGTGTGGATAAAAACTGTCTCTACTACAGCACTGGGTCAGACCTGCTGGTACTGGATCTGTCAGAGGGATCATGTGGGAGAGAGGGCCAAGAGAAGGATGAGGAGACACCCAGTAAGATCGACGCTGCCCTCCAAAGCCCCAGCAGTTTGAATGTGTGTAGAGTTGTCGCCGTGGCTCAGCCTATATGCAACACTGCAGGTGAGCAGGTCTATGTACCACAACTGTATAAAAATTAACTTACAGATAATTGAAAATTTGTGAGTTAGGCAATAGATATGGCATGGTTTAGGTAGAGGTCAAGTGTGTTCAAGTGCATCTGAGTCAGTTGCTGATTGGCAACTTTTTTAATGCAAGAAAATCACTCAATTTAAATGACATTACAGAGGCTAGTGTGACTGACAGGAAATGAATGAGAAAATATGGGTGATATGATATTCACAGAGATTGATTTGCTATCTCAAGTCATCCATCCATCCATCTGAAAGCACTTATCCCGTTCGCAGGGGGGGCTCAAGTCAATGGCAGCTGATATTGGGTGATGGCGGGGTACACCCTGGACAGGTCGCCAGTCCATCACAGGGCTGACACATAGAGACAGATAAATTCATGCTCACATTCACACCTGCGGGTGTGAAAGTTTTAGAAATTAATGGCAGTCTGAAGCCAGAACGACATGTTAAAATTTAGCATCAAGGTGTGCAGCAGGCAGTGATCCTCCTTTCCATTTAAAGGGCAGCTAAGCCCATTTTCAAGATTCATACATGCTATTCCTATTGTCTAAGACAGTCCACAAAATATTAGTAAACTCAAACTTGTGATGTCATTGTGTATTAAGTGTGGAGCTGCTCCATAGACAGTGAATGGGGAGAGATGTTATAGATGACACTGAGAGAGAATGATCTAACTGTATGGGAACATTTTCTGTTTCACAACTGACAACACTACAATAGAATAAGGCTCATTTTGGTATAAAAAAAGAAAACAACCAAAATCAGTCTCCCATTCATTGTCTATGGGACAGCTCCAGACTTTATACACTATGACACCACAAGTTTGAGACTTCCCTGGTTTCTGGCTTTGACAGAGAGGAGCTCGTGTTCTCTAATATTGATTGAACTTTCCAAAGCCATGGAAATAAGATAAAGGATTTCTTAATTTAGGCAGTGTTCCGCTTTAATTATGACTTTGAAATCTTAAGACTAAACTGTTTTTTCTTAATTCCTTTTACATACCAGGTGAAGTTCAGCTGCTCTGTCTGTCTGCCGGAGGGCAGCTCCAGAGGATTACCTTACCTGTAGCAAGAGAGGACGCAAGATTGTCCAAGATGCCTTCCACCCAGGTGGGCCGCAGCATCAGGGACCTCCTGTCTGCCATCGGGGACGTCTGTGAAAGGTATACTCAACATCAGTAGGCATTTAATGTGGTTAATATTATCTTCCTGGTGTATTAATGTGATTTTCCATGCTTTCCTTTAGGGCGTCAGTGCTGAAAACTGTCATCAAATCCAAAAAACAAATTCTGAGACACTTGAATCAGGTGCTTAACATAAGCTTCCTGCTGATGGCCGATACAGACAGTGAAGAGCATCGTCCCATCCAGGAGAAGCCAATCAGATGCCACGCTGTGACAAGCTGGAGCAGATTGCTTCAAAAAGAGTCCCTGAACCTGACATGCGTCCTGGATAATTCAAGTCCTTATGTTTTGGAAGGAGGCTGGACACTGAGCATCGCTGTGTTTCCTCTGTCCTATCCCCCCAGTGCAGGAGGGCACAGCTCCTCCACCCATTTTTCATTCCCATTCCACAGCCTCCATCCAGGGGAGACGTTAGAAGTGTCGCTGCCCCTAGCAGGTGAAGCATCCTTCCCCGTGACAGTAAGATGCTCACTAATCTTCTCACTCTCGAGTCTCCTGGGAGAGGAGGCTGCAAACCTTCCCGATCTGCAGAGTAGTTGCGTTAGTTTGTCCTTGAATACGCTGACGGTGGATTGGCTGCACATCCTGCAGGTGAACAGTCGCCACAAAAAGGCCACATCTCAAGCCAACAGCACAGCAGATACCATCCAAGCCTTTTTAACATCACGTCAGATTAGATGCAGTGGAAGAGGGGCGGGAGGAGGAGAGAGTGCTTCAAAGCCTGAGCAGTATTCAGCACATGTTCAAGTGTCATCAGAGTTACTGAGGGACACGCTGGTGTTGAAAGGCTCAGATTTGAACACTCAAAATGTTTGCCTTTCTCTGCTGGAGTGGCTGCTGTCTGAAAGTCCTGAAGGAGTTACGACGGGACACCAAGGAGACAAGATGGCACTCAGCAACTCAGTGATCCATGCTCGATGTCCAAATGGACACCCAGTCAAACTGACTGCAAAAGAGGTAAAGAATGATCTAATATTATATTGATAAATGTTTTTCCTGTATTATTTGAATTAAACAGATGTTGCTTCGTTCTCCAGGTAAATATGGGAGAGAAGGAGGAGTCCCTATCCACGGTGGAAGTTCAGCTTGAGAGCTCATCCATAGCAGCAGTGTGTGGACTCCACCACGCTGTGCTGCGCCGGGTACAGGTACAAACACACTGGCATTTCTTTCCCGTATTCTCAGAGAAATTTACAGCAGGCTGGGTTTTGTCTGACATTTGCAGATTATTTTTGTTCGACTTGGCACAGACGTAATGGACGTTTTTGAGGAGGATATAACTCTCTGGTTGTTGAAAACTGCTGCAATCTCAGTCTTTCTAAAGTGCACATTACAGGATTATAGACGGACAAAGTGATACCTTCCAAAATGTTAGTTGTGGCAATTTTGGATCGTATGAGAGAAATCCTTCCCTTACACCAGTAGTTCCCAACCTTTTTCCTTGGGGGGCCCCTTTTCAATCATTGAGTAAACTGACGACCTGTGACTATGTGACATATTTATGGATATTTCATATTATATTCAGTGCATAACAATAACAGTACAGAACAACTGATAAACTGCACCATTAACCCAAACAGTGAATGTAATACCTGCAGGAACAAAATTTGTCAAAATTGCTCATTATTTCCTGTGAATATGGCATCAGATATGAGTTTTCCTGTTATTTTTAGAAAATACAAAAACAATACAATTATCTATTGTGTATTTGTTTTTGAATTTGTAACAATCATTCATACTTAATAGGCTTCTTTTATGACAAATTCAGTGTTTTCTTCTCCCTAACGCTTGGCCGCTGTTCTATTAGCTCTTGTTTTAACTGCATACTTTTTTATTATGGGACAAGGCCGTTTAGAAGAGAGGGAAGGCTCTGTGAATATAACTTGAATTCAGGTCTTCACCATGCCCGTCTCCTATTTATATCTAATATAATAATCCAAACTACTTTTCCAAGCTTTCTTCACAGAAATGATCGAAATGCTGAGACACAGCAACTGTGTACGTTTTAAAAAAAGGTTTCTCACGACCCCTCCATGAGTTTTGACGACCCCTAATGGGAGTCGGGTTGGGAACCACTGCCTCACACAATCATACTAGTTAGACTGGGGCTGTGACTGGACACCACAACTACCTCACATCTCAGGCTTGATGATAACGTCTGCTTGCAGATTTGAATGTGAAAGTTTTATCTGAAATTCTTTCAGCTTCATTGTCTGCTCTGACCCTTCACACAGACTCTGTTACAGAGGAGTCCTGAGAGAGCCGCTTCCACAAAGAGGATCCAGAGTTTAGGTTTAAGACGGGCACTGCAGCGGGCTGAGGTACGACCGCATCGTCTCTGATTGTGTTTGAATCTAAAGCATCTTGGTGTTATTTCTTTCTTTTTTTTTTTAACCTTTCTTCTCTGTCCTCCTGTGCTCATGTCAGCACCTGTTGCAGGAGATCCAGCAAAGTCGAATCTCGGGGGCCTTCAGCATGGGTGCGTCCCCAAAGCAGACGACCCGACTCCTACTCAGCGTTTACCGAGAACTCAGAGAAAACCCTCTCCTAATAATTTAACGCTTGGTTTCAGCCTGAGCCTATGCAGCTGCCCTGCAGTGATGTAACCTGTTCTTGTAGCTGACGCATGAATAAAATGTCCATAATTGTCATTGCTATTGTAATTGTGCCTTTGCATCACTGTAAATGACTGTTACCATTTAATATTTTACACAAAGAAGAATTTATGACTCATTATTTTGCTGTTGTACATATTGAACGCCTCTATAAATAATAATCAGCCACATCGCTATTTGTTTGAGTCATGTTTTTCAGCTCAACCTCGCTTTACACAACAATTACATTCAGCTCAAGGCGACTGAAGAGCTCAGGTGTCGGTAACTGTCTGCAATTACAGTCCAAGTTGAAAAACTTGTCTGAAGTGTCAGACATATAGGTGTAACAGTGACACCTGATGTACAGTATAACAGCTGTTCTTGAACATTTACAGACAAGCGGTGGACTGCAGGAGTTTGATAATGCATTGCTGATTTCCAGAAAAAATAAAAAGGTACGTAAATTCATTTTAATGAACCATATGAATATCCTAGGAGGTTGTTCAAGCATACATCAACTGAAATGAAGAAAAGCGCTGCCCTATTCAAGTCGTTATTCTGGATTAGACAGACAGGAGGGATTGGTATGTTGTTAGCAGCCTACAAATGGATTATGTGTGACTGTTGCCTCATCATCCTCCACATAACAGTAGATCAGCTCTGGTTATACATGTAGCTTTTTTGGGGGCGGCAGTAGCTCAGTCTGTAGGGAGTTGGCTTGGGAACCGGAGGGTCACCGGTTCAAGTCCCGACATGGACCAAAAAACTGAGTGTGAACTGGTAGCTGGAGAGGTGCCACTTTACCTCTTGGGCACTGCCGAGGTGCCCCTGAACAAGGCACCAAACCCCCAACTGCTCTGGGCGCTTGTCAGGAGCAGCCCCCCCACTCTGACACCTCTCCATTAATGCATGTATGTGTGTTCGGTCTGCATGTTTCATGTATGAGTTAAAAAAACAACGGAGTGTAAATTGAATTTCCCCACTGTGGGACTAATAAAGGTTGATGTTGTTGTTCTTCTTCTTCTTTTGCAGACAGCCGAATTGAAGCAGTTGCAGAAACGACACATTTCAGGTGTTTTTTTTTCACGTTGGAAATTTCACACGTTCTTTCTCACTGCACCAAACAAGTTTGGATGAAAGCTAGGGTGAGATGTTTGAGGAAGATGAATTGATTGAAAGAGCAGAAAAGTGGTAAAGGCAGCTCTTTGACTTTTTGATAGACACCGTAACTACTTCAGGGGTTGAACCTGCAGTGTTTTGGTGATGGATCACCTCCCTTAAACTCAGGATTGTGGGCAATAACAAGAGGAAAAGCCGGGAGTGGGTGAGAGAGGGTAGTCTGCAGTTATCACATAGGAACATTACATCACCTCCAGAAGGCTCCACTGCAATAATGGTGACCTTGCATGACCCCTGTTGACCCTGACCTGTGTCCAAGACATGCAGCAGTTTCTGTTTTAAAGGGGACATATCATGACAAACTCACTTTTTCAGTGCATGTGCTCCTACATTTGGGTTTCTGGAGTGTCTACCAACTCACAATCTGTGAAATAAGACCACTCGGTTTTTTGTGGACTGTCTAGATAAGAAAATGTGATTCAACATTCAGATCTGGCTCCCCTTCCTGTGTCACATGCAGGCTCATTAGAGTATATCACCCACAGCTCGGGAACTACCTTTGCAAAGGTGCTCCAGGTTTTTCTTGCAAGTCAGTCAGAGCAGACTGGGCTTTTTCCTGAGTCTTAAAGAGAAAGTCACTGAAACAGAGCATTTCAGAAAGAGGGTGAATACAAGTATATTCAAACACGTAAGATGAGAAAAATAATGTTTTTTGAACATTTAAGCATGTAAACATGTTCTAGTAGAAACCTAAAATGCAAATATAAAGCTGAAAATGAGCATCATGTGTCTCCTTTAAAGCTCCTTTAAGGTTTTATATCAGTAATATTGCTTTGACAATCATGTTTAATGCTGTACAGCTGCAAAATAAAGCTGTTAGTACACAGTGACTGGTGTCTACAATGAATATGTGTTTGAATCAGCCATAAGAATAAATCACACCGATCTCTTAAAATTAGATGTTGGAAAAAAAAAAAACTCTTATAAAAATGATAAAGTATAATCTTCATAGTTATAAAGTGGAACTTGCTTTTGGATCACATGTTTTCATCAAGATATCATGAATATTTATTCTCTTAATCTCAAGGAGAGGATGACAGCAGACATCCAACCAGGGTTGCAGTTCCTCAAAATAACACAGCCACTGTTTTCTATAAGGAATCAAAAAAAGGCATTTAGCTGCTGGTACAGCAGGTCAACCAGCTGACCAGTTGGACCACAGATGCTAAGTGTGTCTCCACAGTAGCAGCTCCGGCTCAGGCAAAAACATGGAAAAGTATACTGCTCGCCCCACAGCAAGAACAGTGAGGACCACTGCTCTCGCCACGGCAGTAACTACACAAATGCTCCCTCATGCTGGGGTGAAAACGGCACAAACAGCTGCTCCTACCATGACAAGAATAGCCCTGATGTCTGCTCGCATCATGGTTGATCATGTTCTTGGTTATACAATAACAGCAGTTATAAAAGCAGTGGTTGGATTGGATAGAAACTCTGATCTCATCCACCAGTAACCGGCCAGAAACAGCATCCATGACTGGTGAGAAACTGACGCAACCTCCGGCTATCATCACAGTAACAGCAACCATCACATATCCAGGTGTAAATTGCGCTCACCATTCTAACAGCAAGTCCTGACATGTGGATTGTCAGAGTGACGTCTCTGCTTCCCGTACAGGTGTTGACCCCTGATGCTTTTGAATCCCAGCAATAGCAGACAATGAAGACAGAATCCCTCCTCTGCTCCAACAGTAGTCATTTTCTCTCACAAATGATGAACGTTGACTTCAACAAATCACAAATGATTTACAGTGGACCAAGAAACCTCGGCAGTGATTAATCAGCAGTATAGCAGATGATGAAGAAGAAACTCTGCTCCAACTTGAGATTCTGCCTCCTCACAGACCTCTAAATGCTGCTTCACAGTAATGCATTAGCAATAATATTAATTCCAATATTATAAAAGTACACAGTACACTGCTACCTAAAGCGTACTTTAGTTTGTGTACATTCGGCTGCTGATAGGACTGTACTTTTTTGACTTGTGACCCCCATAATAATGAAGCAATGTCTACTTATGCCCCCTAATAGCATGGATATGGATATGATTGGTGAGCAGTTCAACTAAAGAATGATTTCTCCTTCTCAGCCTGTGTTATTTGAATCGTAAATGGGCTTACTGTACATTTATATAGCTATATCCAATCTAAATACTCATTTACACCTCAATGACACAGCCTTCAGGAGCAATTTGGGGTTAAATGTCTTGCCCAAGGACACTAAGGCGTTTGCACAGTTAATTTGGTCAGGATCAGGGTAAAAAACAAAAGATAAATTGCTGTTTTTTAGTTCTGCTTCATGCTCACACTGTTTTTTTTTTTTTCCAAACAAACCAAGAGGAGGAAACAAGTAGTTATACAGTTGTGGGTCCATGTAGCGATGATGGTGCAGGATGATAGTCTGTAAAACTGTCTGATAAATGAGTTACCTGTCAGTCTGTATAACACAGACTGTATATAAATATATATCATAAATTCTTTATATACAGCCCATAACCCTGGTTTCCTGTGAAGATGGAGGTTTATTTTGAAAAGACTGTAGGTATGTAACGTGTAAACTGACACGTGTTGCTGGAAGTTTGTAAAACGCATGGAAATACGAACGATATGTCACAATGTGACATTACTAAAACAGAACACAAGCAGCCATATAAGTGCATTTTATTAACTTATGTTCATAAAAGAAAGAAGATATGTAGAAAAACAAAACAGGGACATATGCAAAAGCCACCCCCTTCCAGGCAGGTCGGAGCGATCCTATTAGTGTTGCTAGTCTTAGTTACAGTCTAGAAACCCAATCATTCTGGTCTGCTAATAAACATCTTCAGACTGTAGTACCCTGCTAATGACTTGTAAAAGGTGACCTTACTTACAATGACTACGTCTGTCTCAAATGGCACCCTGATTCGTCGTACCACTTAGACTGGGTGAGTGTCATCCTCGCAGCCTTGCTGTCAATAATGTAAAACCTGTAAGGAATGGTAAAAAGGCTGGGAGGATGAGAACGAAGAGAGAGAGAGGACGGCATGAAAAGACATAGTTTGCATCTGCAGGGGTTCAAGGACATTGAGCAATCTACATGAGGGTTTTTTATCTGTAGTTTATCTTCAGATAATTAGATTTTGCAGCAGATGCTCATTGAAAAAAATCTAAAGGAACAACACAAAAACTCTGATGTTCATTCACACAATTTTTTTTTTTTTTTTGCCATTTTGAGATCAAGCACTGACTCATAACATTGTTTACTTCGTCAAGTCTTTTCTTGGCTCAGCTCTTTATGTACTTTCACCTGCCGAATGAGGTGATTATGTGTTGTGAGTTCTCTGTTGTGACCTCTTCGTAACAAGGTGAAAATCAGTGGCGTGAAATCAGAACAGGCATCACTGATGAGCAACTGTGTCCCACCTCAAAATGCCAGAGGTCTGCTTTAATAAAGCATCAATGCTGGTTCTTCATTGGTGAATAGCAGCAACTCGGCGAAGAGAAGGGTCACAGTTAGGACTAATAGTGGATTGTGTTAATACTCCCACAGGGCCGAGCTGCTCAGGCTGAGTCCATCTCCCTTCAGCGTGCCCCCCTGGTCTCCACGCAGGTATTTGCCGTTCTTACCACGGATGGCGAGGCGACCGTGCTCCAGGAGCTCCAGAGTGAAATCCTCAGGAACCTCGCCGTCTGAGCACACCAGCCCAGCACTGTTCACGTACCAGAACCGGCCGTCCACGCCTGCAATATTGAACACACAAACAGCACAGCAGCAGCAGCAGCAGTGTCAGTGATTCAAAGTGGACTGGAGCAAAAAACCAACAAGTAGTGATTAAATCAATCTTGTTTGAGTGGGTGACCTTTAATGTGGTATGTCCCGTTACTGAACTGCAGGGTGAAGATGTCGTAGACCGATCTGCTGCCGTCCAGCGTGTTGGAGTTCTTGTGGTGACAGATGAATCCGTTCTCTCCTCTCAGGATCAGCATGGGCCGGTTGATCAGCTTCAAAGTGAGCTGCTCGTCCTCGCCTGACAAAAGGAGACAAGAAAGTCATGAAGACACATCAGAGGGAACACAAGGGAAGTCAGCGGGAGGAGGTACATTAGTGAGGAGATCAATTACCTATGGAATCACTGACAGCCAGCAGCTGGCCGTTCTTCTTGGTGCAGATGTATTTTCCATTGTTAGCCTTGAGTGCCACCTTGTGGCCAAGCCACTCCACTGAAAACATGGTGCTCGCTGACCTGCAGTCCAGCAGCACAGGGGAGAAAATGAGACTTTCCTTGCTTTTAAGTGATCATATTTGAAAAATTTTAATCTTTAAAGTAGGCTAACTAGGAAGTCCAGCTGTCAGATAAATGCAGTGGAGTTAAAAAGTACAAGATTTCCCTCTGAAATAAAACAGGAAATTGAAATATTCAAGAAAAATAAAAGTGTAAATAAAATTGTACTTAATTATAGCATTTGAGTAAATATACTTAGTTACTTTCCAACACTGGTGATTACATGTTGAGTGCACATGCAGCTATACGTTTTATAAAATCAGATTTGTTAAGAGACATTTAGGGGGTTGAGATCATGTACTCAGACCAGTGATTAATCACTACATGCATGCAAGCAGCTACCACTATTATTTTTTAATCCTTCAGTGTTCAATCACTACTACTTTCAATAAATAACTATATGGGCTAATATCCATGACTGACTTGCATTGTTAATGACTCTTCATTCTCTTCAGTTCTGCAATATTGCATTATTGTTAAATGAATACATGCCATTGTGTCACAATATTATTTCTTATGAAGCCTTACTATACAGTATGTAAGCCCTCATTTTCTCCTCTGTGTCTCAAATGTAAACAGAAATAGGTACCATAACTCATTGCCTGTGGTCATGTTGTAAATTACAGAAGTATTAGTCTGGAATACTATATGAAAAGGGGAAAACTTTTGGTAAAGATTTAGAAATGGATCCACTGTATTTGATTTTGGGCTTCCCAAGTAGAAATATGACGACTGTAGCCAGGAAAAGGTTAGATGACATTGTTATTTTTCCTGCTATACAAAAAAATTAGTATTTACAGCGGATTAGTGATGAGAGTCCTTCTGTTAAGGGTTGGTGTTATGTTATATTGACCTGGTTCCTTTGGAGTATCTTATAAATATTCTACATCCCAAAGCAGATCAGTACTACAAAACCTGGCTGCCCTTAATTATCTTCTTAGTCTCCTGAACCTCAACTCTTGTAACCTGTGACACTTCCTGTTACACCATCTATGTTTTTTTTTTTTTGTCTGTGTAAGATAAGAAAATTCAATTAATATTAGGGCTGTCAAAGTTAATGTGATAATAATGCGTTTACGCAAATTAGTTTTAACTTCACTAATTTCTTTTCACACACTAACGCAACTTGCAATTTTTAGGTTGTAGCTAAGTTTTAAAACTGAATTTCCCTACAGGGATTAATAAAGGTTCATCTTATCTTATCTTAAGTTTTAAGGCTAAAGTGAAGATTCTGGCATCATATGAATCTAGAAAACCTAAAGAATCCACTATTAGCATGTCATACTAGCTTGTCGCTCCAAACTTGTGCTAAATTTTGGCGAGGAAAAATGATCAAGGCCATTTTCAAAGGGGTCCCTTGACCTCTGATCTCAAGATATGTGAATGTAAATGGTTCTCTGGATACCCACCAGTCTCCCCTTTACAGACATGCCCACTTTATGATAATCACATGCAGTTTGGGGCAAGTCATAGTCAAGTCAACACATTGACAGCTGTTGTTGCCTGCTGCTTGAGATTTCCATGTTACGATTTAAGCATATTTTGTTTATGCTAAAAATGCAGTACCTGTGAGGGTTTCTGGACTATTTGTCATTGTTTTGTGTTGTTGATTGAGTTCCATCAATAAATATATACATACATTTGCATAAAGCAGCATATTTGCCCTCTCCAATGTTGATAAGAGTATTAGATACAAATCTCCGCTTGAGGTACAGTTTGAACAGATAAAAATGTGCGATTAAATTATGATTAATCATGAATAATCATAGACAAGCATGCGATTAAGTATTTTAATTGACTGACAGCCCTACGATTTACATTTACAACTTTTAAACTCAGAGGTCAAAGTTCATGTGGTGTAGTGGAAGGCTCCATGTGATTAAAGGGGAATATTTATGTTTCCATAGTGAGGAACCTTTGTAAACCCTTATAGAACTAGAACTGAAACATACAATTGATGATGTATTCACTTTCATATGACAGCATTCACTCACACTTCGGTGGCTGTGCTCTGGATGCCTCCGTGGGCCACCAGATCCCAGTAGTTCCCCTGGCTGGTGCGGAACGTGCACTTCCTGGTTTCCTTGTCGATCTCCATCTGAAACGTCTCCATGTCTGTCTCATCTTCCTGATTGGCTGCGAGGCTTACTCCTGGGAGGGACACAGCAAGCATGTCACGTCATTAATACTTCGCTGTGAAAACTTGGGAGCTAGTTAGTGTCTGGACTAGAAATCCATCCATTCTCTGCAGCTCATATATATATATATATATATATATATATATATATTATTAACAGTCACTTTCCATTTTAGTCATTTCTGAATTGAGATAAGATAAGATAAGATAAGATAAGATAAGATATTCCTTTATTAGTCCCACAGTGGGGAAATTCACAATTGCAGTTTTGTAAATTACACATGTACAACTACTGGTGAAACTTAAAGGACTACTTCTCCCACAAAATAATCGTTTGTGTATCAATTACTTACTGTGATACTTCAACTTTAATAAACTAAACTTTTTCTCGCATACCTCCACAGTGACGTTAAAAAACAGAGAAAAATCTTGATGCGTTGAAGTAAATGGGGGCTGCATTTAACAACAGCTAAACTATATCAAAACATCCGTTTATAAACTCGTACAACTTGTGCAGTATCATCAAAGCGTCATTTATCCAGCCGTATGCGCACTACTTCCCAGACTCATGCATCTTCACTAAATCTAGGGCTGCACAACTAATCAAGAAATTCTTGAAATTGCAATATTTGTTGAAGGTGAAATGCTTGTCAAAATACCCTTTTATATTAAATATTGTGGTACTGCAGATACACTATATTCTATAGGCTTAAGATATCATCTTTATTTGGTACAAATCTCCACAAAAATCACACCATAACAATTTTAATGTTTTTCAATAATAAAAATAATAATTATAAAAAACTGTCATTCCCTCTATTGCTATTTAAAACTTTCTTTAAAAGACTTTTCAAGAATTCAAGGCAACACGGAGTGAGTGACTGATATACCGATGGTCATTTTGGGGGTGAAGTATTCTGTTAACCAGCAACAGTATGTGTGTTCACAAAAATACATCTGATTGTACTGAATAGGTATAATTTGTGCATGAAATAAACAGATTCCTCTATGAACCTCTTTTTTTTTCCTTCCTGGATTCTCAGAGGTGAAACCCAATAAAGTAATTTGGGAAAACGGCGACGTAGCAGCTTGCTAATCAGGTTGTATTGTTATGTTTAGCTTGGCCCAGCATGAAAGAGTTGGTAATCACATTTGATCCTGGGATGTTAGGTTATTTTTAAGCGATTCCATCTTAAACTGCACCCTTGATCCGACGTGCCAAGCATGTACTTTCCTGAGGGTAAACACATTTCCACTGATTGTGCTTCTGGATGCATTTATGGACAAAAAATATATGGAAATAAAATCAATGCACTCAATGTGCCCGTGCAGGAAAATCTTCCAGAGATGAGCTATCATACACTACATGGATGCATGCTTCTTACAATAATATGTGCTATACAGAGATAGCAGATAACACTCACACTCTGCATCAATTACATTGACACCTCTGATTGCCAAACACTTTATAGAAACCACTAAGAAACCCTTCATTTTAGCATCGTCATTGCTAACACATCAGAGACATGCCACACACATGAGAAACACACCACAGTGGCATCCTTCTCTCTTTGATTTGTGACTTTAAAACAGGCCACTGTGATATTTTCCAACCATCAGCATTATCATAAATTTTGGCAGAAAAGAAAACAATTTGTCACTACCAAGAGACAGATTGCAGAGAGCTAAATCCCAAATTAGATGCATCCCAATACAGTTTCTTAATCCTTTAACAACACTCATCGGTGCTCATCACCCCCCTCTTATCTCTCTATGCTTCCTTCTCTGGTCACCCTTCTCCACCTTCCTCCCTTCCCCCATCTCTCCTCCCTCCTTACCCCCCAATCCCCTCTACCCCCACCTCCCACCATCACCCCACCTCCGGCCCTGCCTATCTGCCCTCTTCACAGCGGGGCTCTGATATAATCAGCTTTCAAGTGCTAGCCGTCCAATCCCTCAATCCCCTCAATAAAAGAATAAAGGAAAAACAGGAAAAGACCAGAGGATTTTATGGTCCACACTTAGCGGGATGTACAGATAATTACCAACCCCTCTCAACCCTCCAGCTAACAGAGCGATGACTGATCAAACATATGGAAAACCTGCTAAAAAATGTACCTGCATTAACTGACTATTTTGTTTTATGCATCTTAAAGGACCCAAAGTATACTCATGCATAGAGGGGACTTTTATTTAACCAAAATGAATCAAACAATATGACAAAAGTGCCTTTAAAACAAAAAAATTTTAAAGAGTGAAACCTCAGAAATTAGGTTATAGGGAACCTGCAAGTATAGAAAAATATAATTTTTGTCCTCCAAAACGATAATACAAGGGTTACAAATAACAATACAAAGCTAAACGAGAGTCAATATAAAGCCAAGTTTCCAACAAGAAGGTAATTTTATTCCTGGGACTACTTTTCAAGGAACTAAAAGGTTCCTTCAGCCCACTGTTGTCTAAAGACCTTTTTAGTTAGTCCATCGACATATGAAAAAGAAACAACATAGGACGAGGGTTGCTGGTGGTCACAGCAGTAAACACACCAGAGTACTTCCTTGTATTATGAATGAAGTGGTACACGAGCTGTGTATGACCAATCAGCGATGGTCACCCACGCAAACTCTACCACGGAAGTTCCTGATCTTTCAGAAAGTACTACCCCCTCAACCGGGGCTTTTTTGGGGATAAAATGTCCCCATTTAGACCCTGGTCCCTGCAGTTGAATCACAATGAGTCCAGCTGAAGCGGATCTGTTTCTGTGAAGACAAAGACTTCTAGAGCATCCATCAGCTTTTGGAAGTCATGGTGCCTCCTTCCTTTTCTCCATGGCCACAACAGCTGAAGGTCAAGCTTTCCCAGGAAAGTACGTAGCTAGTGAGAGCTTCTGGCTTCCCAAGTTGGAAATATTGTGAGGAAAACTATTTGCCCGTTTGTGGCAGCAAGGTCGAGGCAGTTGCGATATAAGATTCCATGATCAGCCCCAACTAGGGCTGTCAACACATGAACACTGTTTGTTTCTTGTGTTTTTTTTTTCCAGAGGTTGTGGCAGGCTCAGTTTAAAAGTTAGAGTAAATATACTAGCATCATATGAAACTAAATCTAAAATGTATGTCATACTAGCTTGTTGTGAAGGAGGCCGAATAACGCTCGTGAGGAAAAAATGGTATAGCCAATTTATGATGCAGTTTGGGGCAAGTCACAGTCCAGTCAGCACACTGACATGTTATAATTTGAGCATATTTTCATGCTAAATGCAGTACCTGTGAGGGTTTCTGGACAATATCTGTCATTGTTTTGTGTTGTTAATTGATTTCCAACATAAAATATACACATACATTTATATAAAGCAGTATATTTACAGTACAGTATGAATACTTGACAAATCTCCCTCAAAGGTTAATTTTGAATAGATAAAAAATATGCCATTAGCTTGCAATTAATCACGACTAACTATGGACAATGATGCGATTAACCACGATTAAATATTTTAATTGATTGACAGCCCTAGTAATAACTTCTCAAGACCTAAACATGGACAGTATTGTGATTGTTGTCCCATTCGGAGCTCATGTTGTCTGAGCGAGCTTTGCCCAGCTCAGGCTCCAGTCCACTTTTAAATGATTTCATTCATAAAAGGCACAATTGAGTATCATCAGCAGTCTCAGGTACACCTTCATGTCCAGAGCAACCGTCATCAGAACCCTCCAGTATCAGTATACTCTGCACCAACATGCACAAAACACAAAGTCCAGACAAGGCTGCCGGTGATGTCACTAGATATGCGGGTATTTCGGCATAAACCAAAGTATTGGACAAATCAGACAATACACCTGTTGATGGTGCTAGACCTTGACTGTCTGTACAGAATGTCACAGTAACTCATCAACTACTTTTGAGATATTCAGTTTGGACCAATGTGGCGGACCAGCTGATTGACCAACACTGCCATCCCTGGAGCCATGAAGCTGATGACGCAACCAGAGATATGGTCTGCATGTCCTAAGTGAGGTCAACTCTCTATTCTTAGGGCATCATAATAAAAAACCTGAGCTCACTACGGTGCGCTGCATCAAGTGGTTTAAGGCTACCGAGGGATGCGTGCATATAAATTACATCTGCATAATCCAACATAGTGTAGATGCACGTTCATGCACACGTTTGTTGGACCTAGTTACAGCCATTTTTTGATTAAAAAGAAAAAAATCCTCTTAAAACTGTACATCTGTGATTCATGGCTGTGCATCACATCCATTTTAAGATTCTTTTGGGCCTTTTGCTTTAATTTGGTATCTGATCGTAGATACAGACTGGAGGAGGGAGAAAAGGGACAAAGACAAAGATGTCATGGTTGCTGAGCTACCGGGACGCTTTAATCACATCTTATTCACACCCGATAAACTAGATATCACATGGTCTTACAACTGGTGAAATTATCATTGATCTTAAGTGCATTTCAAGCATACATCTCTGCCCCTCTACTCCGCACCTATGCCTGGGGGCCCCATCACTCTCATTCTCTCTCATCCCGACTCAATGTCATGCTTTGTCTACCTATTCCATGTGTCCATTTCACACTAATTCAACCCAGAAATGATCCTCCGACAGGGCTCAGCTGGGACCTCGCAGCCGCTTGTCTGATAGATGAGAGGAGAGGGGACGGAGGAAGAAGGAAGAGAAAGAAACAGAGAACAGGGGAGAAAGAGATTAGATACGCTGAAATCCAAGCCAGCAATCTGAGGATATCAATAGCTGTGTTGATGACCATCTCTGACACAGCGGTTGGTCAAGCATATGGAATAAGGCGTTGTCATCATAGCCTGATCGCTGATGAACTATGCACGATACACTCCTAATCAGCGCACTGCCCGGTGCATCTACACAAACACACACAAAAAAACAGGAGTGCCACATTTTGGACCAGACCCCAGATCCAGCTCCACTTTCTGGCGTTGTCCTACCTGCAGGCTGCAAGTGGAGCAGGCCTAACTAATCCATCAGCGATAGCTGGCTCTGACATCTATTATTAATGGTAAGCTGATGCCACTATCCCCCTGTCCCTTATTTTCCTCAGTCTCCCAATCCTTCATCCTCCACAACTGCATTTTCTCTTATTTTTTTATTTTTTCTCTCAGTTATCTGTTCCTAGCCTGTGTGTGTGTGTGTGTGTGTGTGTGTGTGTGTGTGTGTGTGTGTGTGTGTGTGTGTGTGTGTATGCATCATGTGTGCATGAGTGTGTTTGTGTGCATCTGTTCACATGTGTTAATGGAAAGTTTGTCTCTTCGGACTATCAGCTCCTTTTCACTTTCAGGGCAGCACGAACCACAGGGAGGTGATGAGAGACAAGATGACAGATCTGCATCACACACACACACACACACACACACACACACACACACACACACACACACACACACACACACACACACACACACACACACACACACACACACACACACACACACACACACACACACTGCAGGCAATAAAGCTAAAGAACTCAGGGCAGACAGAAATTTCTGCTCTCTGTTGTTTCCCAAACACTTTTATATCCAAATTCATGCTTTACGTCGTAACAGGTGACCTTCTTTTATTACTAACCCATTTACTCACTTTAAAATAGATAGCCAATGTGACTCCTCTGCGCTAAATGGAGCAGAAACAAAGGTGCTAATATATGTGTAAAGACACAGGTGACATAAGGGAGGACGAAGAGCCCACCTGTCTCCACACATACTTCCATTGTTCTCAAATCCTTTGAGATTTGAATCCTCCCTTCTCTGCTTACCGTTTTCCTCTTCATCCCCCTTAATCACCATGTTGAACACAGAGGTAGAAGGTAACACAGTAACATATATCTAAGAATTTTGAGGCGTTAGCACTAGTCCAACTTTACAATTTAACCTTTCACCTAATATAGAAATTTGTCTTTAACAGTTTGTTTCCTTGATTTCAGCAGCACATCAGCACTGACTGACTGACTGACTGACTGACTGACTGACTGACTGACTGACTGACGTGCTGGGGGTAACCAGGTTAGATTAGCGGGTTAGAGCGGGACCTGGAGGGGCAGAAGCTTTGGCCCCAGGTGAGAGGCAGCTTGGGTTTCTGAAAGCAGACTCCCCCCTTGCCTTCCAGGAACAGGGGCCAACTTCATCAATAATTCAACACACCTCAACAACACCCCTCGCTGCAGCAGGACGGTACGGTTGTGTGTGGCGGCGAGTGTGTCGGAGGAAGATAAAGCTTTTGTTTGTGCAGAACAAGTGTAGGAACGGAAAGGGAGAAAGAACAAGATAGACAGTAACAGAAAAATGTGAGCAAGTATTTCTGCCTGTACATACGTTGGTACACGAAGCTGCTCTATATACTGTATGTGTGTTACACTGCACCACATCTTTCGACCAATCAGTTTACAGTGCTCCCAGCCGTTTGGTTTGTGCCTGGAGCTCCCACTGCTACCCAGGAACAATGAGCAGCGAGAGATTCAGTTACAGCACCCGGGGCTGAAGTAACTCGACCCCGCAGACAAGAATCTGCAGCCTGCGGATGGGTGTCATGGCCAAGTATGCTGACAAGCACTCTTGGTGTATGCTAATCCGCCCCAAATCCAGTTTCAAATCAGTTCTGCAAAACCATTTCGACCATCAGCAACTGAACATTTGTCCAAGTCCGTCTGGTGCAGCTCTGCTTAGATGAAACATGATCGTCACAATTACAGTTTTTCTAGTTTAACACTGATGAAAGAATCTTGTTTTTGAGGAAAAAACAACTTTGAAGCCAATGTGGAGCAGGTGTAATCCATCAGTATAACAGTGTGGTGTCGTGCTTGCACGCTGATCAAATAACTCTAAAGGCCCCGTCACAAGACCGAAGAGTAAATACATAATACAGTATCAACAGAGCGGTACTGCACAGCATATAGGTTACAAGCAGCTGTGTCAGTAAGCCCGAGGGGCAACGGCGTAGTGTTAACACCATTATCCAACAAAGCCAGGAGGTACATTTGAGAGGGAATAAAAGGGGATTTTCAAAAACACAATATGATTGATTATTTGGCATGTTTGAGTAACCATCATTTTAGGATTACTACAGCTTCTCTGACTATGTTCATTTTTAACATTAAAGGGAGAGCGTGCAGCATTTACAAGGTTCTATTGGCAGAAATCACATATAATATTAATAATAACTATGTTTTCTTCAGTGTATAATCACCTGAAATTACAAATCATGGTGATTTCGTTACCTTAGAATGAGCCGTTTATAGCTACATACAGAGTGGGTCCTTCTCACAGAGCTGGCCATCATGTTTTACAGTAGCCCGGAACGGACAAACCAAACACTGGCTCTAGACACGGCCATTCGTGCTTTTGCGTCGGCCACCATAATTCTTCTACACACTTGGCACAAGGGAGAATTTTCTGTTGGTTGCAATCTGCAACCTCATTACTAGATACTGCTAAATCCTACACACTGCACCTTTAAAATTGATTAAAATTGTTGTTGAGAGATCTATTTCTATAGTTATTCCCAACATGACTGCACAGTAATCTGTCACAACTGTGACACAATGTGTCAGACTTAACAGTGGACTGACCTAAATCCATTGCAGTCCTAAATGACATGTTCGTATCAGGTCTCCCAGATTAGGCTGATAGTCTCCCATATCAGCCTCATCTATCGTTTTCCTGGAAAGATTTAACTATCCCATGTGGTGTCGATGCATGCTGATGTGCAGACTACATTACCCATAATTACCATGCATCCCTTATCAGTTGTCAATCATTAGAGTGGCCTAGTCCCTCAATCATGCATATTAAGCATGCCCACTTCCTGTGAATTGTAAGCTTGTTTTCCTAGGGGCGTATAAGTGCACAGTATGTACTGTATACAGGCTAATAGGAGTAACTCTAGTAGCTGTAGTATTTGTTGCCCCACTGCTTCGGTGTACGTCAGTGTGGGTCATGTAACAACCCTCAGTGGCACATAAGGTCAGCCTTCGGCCATTTAATCAGACATTTGGGATCCTGTGTAAGATTTTAGGGAAGTTGCAAGAGTTGCAGCCTGTGAATGCACACAAGGCCTCAAAAGGCAAAATCTCCTGCTGATGTCTGTGTCTTCCTTACCTTGTCTTATGGAAACGTATCGGCCATTGGCGGCCGTCAGGACGACCTGGGGATGGCTCTCCTCTAGGTCAAACAGTTCATCTTTGCCTGGCTTGGAGCACCGTCCAGACCTCAGGGTGCCTGTAGGCCCCATGGGAGACAAATACTTCCCCTCACAGTCTTTAAAGGCCAGCTTCCCACACTTCAGCTCCAGCGTGTATGCCGTGGCCCTCCCGCTCTGCATCAAGAGCTTCCCGTCGTTGCTGAGGAAGCGGCTGTCGCAGGTCTTAAGGCAGTACTTCCCATCTAGGTAGACTAGAGTCAGGAGTGCTGCCACACCCCACGGGATGTTCATGTCCACAGCGATTTCCCCATCCTCCATAGAGAGGTGGGCGTAACGCTTGCGAGCCACAGACAGCAGGTTGGCCTGCGGATGAAGAGCCAGGTGCACTGCCCACAGCTCAGCGTCTGTGATCAGCTGGGCAAAGCAGGACAGGTAGTCCCGAGAGCCACCGAAGAAGCGGAGGTGCTGCTCGGACTGCAGGGCCCAGCGACCGTCCGATTGAGCCACAATGAGGAAGCGGCAGTCAGAGTTTTGTCCGTCAGCCTCACAGCTGACTTTGCCATCCTTGTCTGAGGCCAGATAGCGTCCAAGGTGGCTGCGCAAGTAGACCACCTGGGTGTCCTGGGAGTCCTGTTCTAGAGTCCAGATCTGCTTCTTCTTCAGGCTGGGTGCTGACGCATTCACCTGAGAGACATGGAAATGTTAAAACAGAACATTACGGCTGTCTTATACACAGACAATATGTCAAAATTCTTCTTTTACATTGGATGACATGTTTGTACCTTGAAGCCAAAGGCCTCAGCAGTGAGGTAGCGACCCTCGTGGTTAATAAGACCAAACTGTAACTTCAAGGGACGGTTCCCATTAGCAGGCATCTTCACCTGTGGATTCAGGAACGTGAGAGAAAGGAGAATAAGGGGTGAGACAAGTTAGGGATTGGAAAAGGGAGTGGGAAAGGAGAAAGAGTAAGCTGAAGGACCTGACAAGGGATGCAGGAGGAGGGGTGTATAAAGGGTTTTTTAAAGAGGTGAGGAATAAGGAAAGGGATGAAGTCATGGAGAATGATGAAATGAGAAAGTCTTAAAGACAGGAAATCAATTCATTAAGGTACAGTATATAAAGCACTCCCAAGACCACAAATTCCTTCCCCCGCCCATGCCTTCATTATACATTTTTCCAGCTACAACCTCCTAATTTACTTACTGTGGTTTTTGTGGCTTCCCCTCTGCAGTTTCTGCGGCTCTAATTCCAGCTCCCAGATTTAAGAGGCTTCTTTTGCCAAGCGTCTTCTTGTAATTCTCTCTCTGCTCTCCGTCTCTCGCTGGTTCTGTTGCTGGGACCTCCCGGCTCCCCTAACTCTCCTCACCCTAATCAGGCAGCAAAGACTCGAGTCAACCTTGATCTCTCTTTAGTCCGGCATCAACCTCTCTTTCTCTAATTTCGTTCTTAGCTGCTTATCTCCACTTCTGCAGACCCTCTCTTGTTGAGCAGTGCTCTCTTGTTCAGCCTCACTCCTGTTCTTGCTTGACTCGTTATTCACCCTGAAGGCTCAATCACCTGGTCCGCCCTAACTAGCCTTCCCTGGGGTTTCGTTTTTGTCCCTTCTTTGGCGACTGTCTTGGGATCACACCCAACAGACTGACCTTCTTCTTCTTCTTCTTCTTCTTCTTCTTCACTTTCCTTGAAGTCCAGGTTCTTCACACAAAAGTTTGATCAGTGAAGAAGAACATCCTCCACGGTCCTGCAAATTTTATGGTAGCGCACTGAAGGACTTCACTCTTCCCCTAAACATAAGCCGTCCATCACAGCCAAACTCTGCAACAAAGGGTGCTCGCCTCTGTAGTCTTAAGCCTCTCTCTGTCGCTTTTTCCTCCCATCCTCTCCTTCTCTCTCTCCGCCTTTCTCTAACCTGCCATGTGTATAATCCTGCCTTTCTCTGTGCTTTATTCGGAGCTCTGCACTTCCCCTCTTTCTGTGACACATAAAGACAGGTAAGTAGAAACAATGCGCACACACACATGCACGCACGGCGCCGGGTAACCAGAGCACTCCCCGTGCCTTTGGGGCAGTTGCCTGAGTGCAGCTCTCCTTACGTGCCGATGCCGAGGGTTTAGTTACACACCTTCTCTGATTGCAAGCTCTCTGGGTCGGTCCTAATGGGAGATGTGTCTGAGAGGCCGAGGGAGTCGCACTTTACATCCGAATTTGGGAGACAAGCAAAGGGAAAGCAGATGGGGGGTGTTGTGAAGGAAACAATAATAAGCTAATCAACATATTGGGTTTTGAATGACTGTGTCTGTGTGTGTGTGTGTGTAGCAAGTGCGCCTGCATGCGTGTGTGTATTTATGTGTGAGTAATCAACCTTGCCAATCAGCCTATTATAAGTCTTCTTTGCAGAGTAAACAGACGTGTCTGTTCCTGAATCCATCTAATCCTCAACCCAATCATCCCAACCTGGCTAATCTACCGGCACAACCCTTCCCCGCTCCACACACACACACACACACACACACACACACACACACACACACACACACACACACACACACACACACACACACACACACACACACAGGTCAGAGGAGGGTCCCAGGGTTCATAGTAAACACCACCATACTCCCAAAGATTTACTCTTCCTGACCCAGACTTGAACTACTGTGCTTTACGCAAAATGTGATAAACAATGCATGTCACACACACAAACACACAAATACAGATATTGAAGGATATGTGTGCTGTAATTGAGTGTGTGAACACTAAACAGACGCACATTTCTGAGATGCTGACTTAGATCAGCTTCTCTGCTGCTTTGCTTTTTTTCTGCTAGTTTTATCCCCACAGTGTGTAACTACTATAACTCTGTAGATACGATCAGAAGACAGGGTCAGACCACTGGCTCTGCAATCCAGATGTCTTACTGTCATAAACATGATCCCTTTTACCTTCACAATATTTAAATAGGAACCTTATAAATGCTCCAAAATGTCCTCGAACCAACGCTGGGATCAGACATGAAGCTAAACCTGTGCTCATGATTGTTACTTTTCAATAATTAAATAATACTTCTAGTTTTACTGTTTCCTGTAATGCAGTAGGCACTGGGCTAATTTGGTTTCTACTTGTTGTTTTCAATTATAACAATTCACAAATAATGTTTTTCATTAGGGGCTGCACGGTGGTGCATTGGTTAGCACTCTCGCCTCACAGCAAGAGGGTCGCAGGTTCGATTCCGGCTTGGAGCTCTTCTGTGTGGAGTTTGCATGTTCTCCCCGTGTAAGCGTGGGTTTTCTCCGGGTACTCCAGCTTCCTCCCACAGTCCAAAGACAGACACGTCTGTTTAGGTTAATTGATGACTCTAAATTGCCCATAGGTGTGGATGTGAGCGTGAATGGTTGTCTGTCTATATGTTGTCTGTCTCTATGTGCCCTGTGATGGACTGGCGACCAGGGTGAACCCCGCCTTCACCCAATGCAAGCTGGGATCGGCTCCAGCCCCCCCGCGACCCCTAACGGGATAAGCGGTTGACAATGGATGGATGGATGTTTTTCATTACAAACAAAATTATTACTTTATTATTATTTAAATTATTTTTTGGAGGTTTGAAGGCCCACAGATGATTCAAGCTAACGCTGCCACGTGTATGTATATCATATCTTTTTAATAATGGTCATATGAAAATAAACTGTGTTCATTAAAATTAAAATGCTGACTATTCACATCAGTGTTTATATCAACTATTAATATCTAAATGTGAATATTTAATGAGTATTCAAAAACAGAACAAAAATGGTTGTATTGCCTCTTACATAGCAACAAAAAAAATGCAATGCAGACAATTGACCTATGTTTATAGTAGTATAAGATGAGGACAACTTTATTATTTTTATTGAGTACTGATTGACTGGTACCTAACTACATAATTCTGACTCACTTCATACTACACAAGGTTCTACAGCTTATAAGATAACATTGGTATTTTTCAACCTGGCCCATATTTTCCCATGTTTTTGTGTCTAAATGATTAATTGAAACAAGACGTATTGAAGGAGAACGCTGCAGCCGCCAGCTGCTAAACGAGCTGTAATGTAATCATTTGGGGCAACCTGGTACCGACAGTTTACGTCCACTAAAAGTTCTTGTTTTTACCACTGACAGGTTCAGATTGTAATTATCAGTGTCTGACAACATTATGGAAAGGAGCCTACAGAGAGGAAATGTTCTTCTTACCTTTCGTTTTCCGTTTGTCATTGTGTCATGTGACTTGTGGTCGTAAGACAACAGAGGAAACGTGAGTGAGAGTGGAGAGAGGAGTGCCACGGGACACCGGTGTTTGTTGTGTTGGACAACAGACAACGTAGCATTGGGTTATTTAAAAGATTTTCAATGTCATGGCTGAATATTTAGCAGATTTCTACTATGCGGATGCGATGAGAGGTTTCACAACAAGACTTCTCCAAGCGAAACACACTATAACAGACTGACCGGATCAAGTGAAAAGTAAGAAAAACATTTTCTTTCTCCGTACAATTTCCATAATGTCATCAAATAAAAATCTGAACCTGTCAGTGGCAAAAACAAGCACTTTTAGTGGACAGAAATTGACGGCACCAGGTTGCCCCAAACAATTACATTACAGCTCATTTAGCGGCTGGTGGCTGCAGCATTCTCCTTCAATGCTGAACCAGTCTCAGACATTGTTGTTTCCATTAGACACAAAAACATGACAAAATAAGGTCCACGTTGAAAAATACCAAAGTCACCCTTTAACCTTTAACCTCTTATCGGCAGGCACAGCACAGCTGTGCAAACTCACCTTCAAGATTTTAGAGTTTTAGGTTTTCTTTCAGCACGTACAATCTAATTGAGTTGAAACATGCCCTTCAAACTAAGACATTAAAGGGACATTTAATGACATTAGCAGGGTACAATAATGGTTATGTAGGCATACAATCAGGTAGCCTATATTATATAGTGCATCAGGACATTTAAAAAACAGTCTAGTCAACCTGTGTGAACAGAAACATACTTCATGATGTGAATATATCACATCACTACAAATGTTCACTCTGCTTCTCCGCTTGGCCCAAATCTCCTTTTGGTAAGAGGAGCTGTATCGTGCGTGTGTGTATATATGTGTGTAACAGCACTCCTTATCTTTAAAATAACACAAATAAATTGGAAATCAGATCCTCATGTTCCCCGTTTCTGAAATCCTCATTGGGGAAACATCTGTCTCTCTGACTCTATAAAACCACAAACATGATACACACACATATAGAAAACACATTTGGAGAAAAAAGGAGGCGCAGACAGACACAAATCAAAAAAAGTCATATACTGTTATTGTTATCAGCGCTATTATTTTCATTACTATCACTATTATCACTATTACTGTACTTCCTCCTCATATGTGTCCTATCCCACGCATCATTAGCTCGCGCTCTGTGGCCCCCGGGGGCTGCGTCATCGTCTGCTGTTGTGCCGGCGCTCCTGCTGCCGTCGGCACGGTGACGCCTGTCGATAGCCAACCAGATGTTTTGTTGTTTTTTTTCTACTCCTTATTCTGGGACGGCGGCTGTGCGAGGTTCACCGTGGCAACCGTGGAATGGTGCTTTAGAAGCCATTACAGCGGTCCTCTGATGACACTCAAATAGCTATCATTACACCTCCTCCAAGGAGACACAGAGGGAGGAGGGAGGGAGGGGAGAAGGGGAGGATGGATGGGTGAAGGCTATAGGGGGAGAGGAAAAGAGGTAGTGGAGGAGAAGATGAGGAGCGAGGAGAAGGAAGGGGAAACGGCTGAAAGGTGACCAGTGGGAGACGGGTTAAGGGTGTAGGGAGACGGGAAGGGAGAATCGGCAAATTACACAGGCAGACAGGGACGGGAAACCACGTTAGAGATATAGGAGGTGCATGGAAGAAGGGATGAGAGGGTAAGGGAGTGACTGAGGGAGAGAATGGGGAATTCAAAATGACCGTTCTGAGTTAACAGCCTCCAGCCTTTTTCTACCCTATTAAGTTCTATTCTGCCATTACTTGGGACTGCGGGGGGCTGCCTCATACCCCACGGTGCCCCCCTGCTCTCCGACACCCCCTCCCTACACACACATCCACAAATACACACTCACTTCCATACTCTTCCTCAGTTTCCTCCTCCAGTCATCCTCTTCCTCCCTTTTTCCACTTTATAAGTCACCCCCCTCCCCTCTCGTCTTCAGTTCAATTCCAGAGGTTGTGAACTGAATGAAAGAGAGATCACCTGGATCAATCTTTGAGGCCACTGCTTGTCCTTGTTGTTGCAAAAAGCATGCCAAAACAAGCTGTAAGGTTGTTTTCGCTGCTTTCTAGCTTTGTTCACTATCCTTCCTCTCTGCCCCGACATATCAGCTTGTATCAGCACCCAGATTTACACCAAACACCGGGAGTGTGCATTACACGGAAACCTGTTTGTACGATGACCATGTCGAAAATCAAAAGGGAAAGGGAAACCCACACATTGGTGCATATTCTGAGTACTTTCAGACTGCTTTGTCATATTTGAGCTATAAATGTACCTGCATTAGTGTGAAAAAGAGTGAAAAGGTTACAAAAAAGCTCATTTAAACTTAAATCCTAGGATTGAGAACACCTGATACCTGAATTTCCGATTTGACCTTGAAATCAGTATTCAAATGCTTCATTTTAAAAATATATATATATATATAAGTATGTAATAATAATATATAAATCCCCAAATACCCCATGACAGTAGAAATAATCCCACAATATTCTTTATTCGTATTCAAAAATGATTATTAGTGCAGAGGTTTGTGTGTGTACAGGGATGCGGCAGCGGCGCTGTCCTGAGCACTGAAATGGTGGAAATGAATGAAACATGTCAGCCTGCTGCACAATGGTGCACCGTAAAGCTTCGAATACCTTTGAACATTTCTCACTGAAACTTTAAAGCCAAAAAAATGGGATCGGACAGCCCTGCCGAGAAGTCACCATTTTATTTGATTTTTCCATAAAAAGGTGGAGGTTTCTTCCTAAAGGAGTGTTTTTCCTTGCCATAGCGCATTAATAATAATAACATAAAATTAATAGAATTACAAATTGATGTGTGTACATGAATGTATGTATGTGTGTATATGTATAAGCAGTACATACAGTATATAATGTAAAATAATAATGCAATGCTCATGTTGGGTTTCTACAGATATGGCGTAGACCTCGACATAAGAAGCGTCTCGAGGTAACTTCTGTTATGAGTTGACGCTATATAAAAATAACTAGAATTGAATTTTTCTTTTGCGACTTTTCAAAGAAAAATAATGGAAAAGACACCTTTTCTCTTTTCTTACCGTCACTTTTTTTTGGGACACACCTGGGGGTGAGAACAGGTGAAAATAAGGATGCTGCTGCCACCCACAAGAGCTTCAGTGAAATCACTATGTGACTGAAATGTCACTGAAAAAAGGGGGACATGCTGCAATGCAAATGAACCAAACACACACAACCTGTGTTTTCACATGTGAAACCTGTCCTGTGTGTTCATCACCTCTTTCTTTCTCCACCTCTTCCTCTTTCCCTCATCAACAAACCTCCATCATCTTCCCACGTCTCTGCTCCTTACACATTAAAGGACATCTCAAGCCCCCCCCCAAAAAAATTACAGCGATAAAAACACTTCTGCTAAATGTTCACAGAAAGCGACAACAGATTCCTACCATGCAGGAGCGGCTGTGGCTCAGGGGGTCATCCTTTCATCACAAAGTTGGTGGCTCGACTGTCAATGTGTCACTGAACCCCAACTTGCTCCCCGGGTGCTTCACAGCTGCCAACTGCACCTATATGTTTAATATGGGGTAAACGCAGAGGTCAAAACTCACGTATGTGCCCGTATGCATGTGATGACATAAAGTTTAAAGAAACATACCAGGTGGTTTCAGTGTGTGTGAAATTCAAGTGCAGCGTCTTCCATTTAAATGAATGCAAATACAACTATTTACTGAAGAACTGCATTAAAACAAGTTTTAACTTTGCCTGCATGTTCAAACAGTTGCATCCTCACACCCTCACTTAACTTGGCATGCTCACTATTGTAATTCCCGCAGCCACCACTGAGAGGCGGTGTCGGCCTTCTCCACTGGCTCCTTTATGAGAGCCTTGCCTATATATTTTTTGGAGGTTAAAAAAAGAGGGAGAAGATTGATGCGTGGTTTGTCAGTGTTGGTGCCTGTGTGACTGCATAGCGTAGGAGGGAATGACTTTAGTGCTATTTAAAATGGCTGCTTTTAATGTCTCCTTTTTTTGGAGGGGGGCTTTGCAGAACTGAAAGGCGTCAACAACACGTGCAGCGTTATCAACTGTAAAACATCAGTGCAATTAAAAGGAGAGGAGGAGGAGTGGTGGTGGTGGTGGTGGTGGTGGTGGGGATATTTCCCCATGTTTCAATCATTTCCAGAGTCTGTTTCTCTGCCATGTAACGCAGCCTGTACATGGCATAACAGGAGCAGGTCTGACCCACAATTTTAGAGCCTGAACGTGTGAATGTGGGTTATACCTCACTGCTAAGCATGCATTTCTCATGTGCTTTTAATCCCATTGGTTTTCTTGCATGCTGATTTGATTATGATCAGGGCGACACGCACGCTTGAAAGGGCTGCAGCGCAGCTCTGGTCGCCCCATGTGCTCCTCCACTATGGTTCAGTATATTACCCTCGCTTTTCTTTAAATGTGTCTGAAACGAGGCTTTGAAACAGTCCGGATTAACTGATGTATCGCGTTTCTAAAAACAAACCGCCTCTGAATCATTCATTAATTCACATTTGGCTATTACAGTGCGGGTTTGTGTTTTATGGGCAGAGCAGCTCCTTCCTGTGTGGTAGGAAAGAGTTAATAACAACGGGCTAAACGTGATGAGTGAGGGGACGCTGTGAAAAGCAGCGAGCCAATCCGCGTCAAGATTAACACCTTGCGCGGCCGTGATTGGCCAAAAGCCTGGTCGTTGTTCTTTGGCACTCAGAACCCACGTGGGGGCACGAACTCTCATTTGAGCTCTCATTCGCTGAGCCTCCACACTCAAGACCCGCCCATAGAGAGTCTCACTCTGTTATTGGCCAAGCTGCCGCATAGGCTCCTCCCCCTCCGTCTCCCTCTTTCCACCCGCCTTGTTTTTCCGTCCGAGAGGAAAGGAAATATCCCTCTCGCGAGCTCCGTGGGCTCGCGCGCGCAGCCGCGCCGCCGCCGCCGCTTCACGTCTATCAGGAGGCGCGCGAGCTCACGTCTGACATTTAGCACCGATCCTCTTAACGAAAATAACGACAAAAAACAGACGACTTGATATGATATTTAACTCAGCGGCGACGCTCCCCGTTATTTCCTCTTAGCGCCAGTTTCTGTCCGTTTCTTCATTTTGTCTTCATAAAGCAGCAATACACACACACACACACACACACACACACACACACACACACACACACACACGTTCATACGTGCAGCTTTGCAGTGACAGGACCATTAACCTTTAATGAATTAATTATATTACTAAAGATTAACAGGCAAGGGAGCTTAATCAAATTTAGTGTGTGAGAGTACAGCCTCTGGCCCCTATCTATCTATCTATCTATCTATCTATCTATCTATGTATCTATCTATCTATCTATCTTATCTATCTATCTATCTATCTATCTCATACTTGCCAACCTTGAGACCTCCCCCAGAAAAATTAAACCCTAACCCTAACCCCAAATTTTTGGTTTTACCTTTAACTCCCGGAAAGAAAACTGAATATTTCACCCCTCTGGTGTGAACCTGGCGTGTGAATCTCTGGTATAAGTTAATATTTATCTGTTTTAATTTATTTATTCCCGTGTTTCTCTTAGATCTCTCTGTTTCTCTCTCCTTCCCTCACTCACTGAAGGACCGTTCAGACACGCCGCCACAACGCCGCCACGGCGCTCGGAAACCCATTTCCAACGGTTTGCGACAAGTTTTTGTCAAGCAAAGCCCAACACTGGGCGAGGAGCTGATTGCAGCATGGTCGTAGAGGCCAGCGGTGGTACTGCAACTTCTGCGTCCGTCACGTGATGCCATTGGGCCCAAAAAGACTTCTTCCCATAGACCAGACCTGGGCATTATACGGCCGGAAGTGGCCCTCGTGATGGTTCTGCCTGGCCCGGGGTCTCGGACAAACATTTACTTATGAAACTAAAAGAAACAACCAAAAAACAGTAAAGAAAATAGATTTTACTGAAACAACGAAACACTGAGGCTGACATAAAATGAAGCGAGTAATCTTTGATGTAGTGTCACCTGCTGAGGCGGCACGTCTGTATTAAGTCATAATTATTATTATACGTCTATAATAAGTCATCTGGAGATGAGAAGGTGATAGCTAAGCTATAAAAAGCAGCAAGGATTTTTTTACAAAGCTGTATGCAACGAAAGAAGGAAATGTAAGTGTTAATGTTAAGTTAAAAATGAAATTTTGTTAGCGAAACAGAACTACCCAAAACAGTCATGTTCAATTCAAAGACTCCTGCATGAAATGTCATTTTCTTAATATTATATGTTGTTTAGAGTGATTTTCAATATAATAAATGACATTAAAATAAGTGCACAATATCTTTTTTATAATTTAATCTTGTGATAATAAGTTTAGAGGTTACATCTGACAGTACTTGTTTGGCCCCCAGCAACAACCTGGTTTTCTCATGTGGCCCCCCAGGAAAAACCCCTGCAAAAGAATTAAAATGAGAAAAGGAGGTTTGAAAATAAGAAGAAAGGTTTTTTTGGGGGTTTTTTTGAGGAAAATAATTCCCCTGTATGAACACTTTAATCCCTTTTTAAATCATTAGGTCCTGAAAGTTGTAAAACACACTAAAAGCTGAATCCAGAGTTATTTCCCTCCCCTGTTTATGTCTATGGAGACCCAGACCGTGATGACAGCCCAAGCTGCGACACTGGGACCCCATGAATGAGTCATGGGACCGAGCGGACGCTACCGAAACCGGGAAAGGGCGATGAAAACCTGAGTTTCCTGGAAAATCAGGACGGTTGGAAAGTATGATCTATGTCGTAAGTCTTTTAACTTTGCTTCCTAGCAATTACATTAGCATGCAACACTAAAATATACAATGTTTTATTGGAAGACTTATTAAAATGTAATTTGGTTACTCAGAAACATTAAATGTGCAGTTGCAGTTTAGATAAAGTGCTTGATTTAAGCATCTTTAACCATGTTTTTTTAAGGCAGAAATCTTGTGGCTGAGATGAACCCCGTAACATGGCTGTCATGGTAAAAACTGATCTAAACTCATCTCAGCCTTTAAACTGAAAGAAGAAGAAGAAGAAGAAGAAGAAGAAGAAGAAGAAGAAGAAGAAGAAGAGGGGCTGTGGACTAGTTGCGTACTAAGTGGTAGGTAGACAGCTTAAAGCTGTGGTGGGTAAAAATGGAGCAAATATGATTTTAAATAATATTATATAAATATAATTATAAAGTGGTCACTATAACCAATCAGAGCCGAGCTGGAGCCTGCCGTCAAGAGCAGCTGTCAATCACAAAACACCAATCAAACGGTCAAACTAGGCAGCGTTGATTAAATATGAATCAGTAATCTGTTACTATAATGACTATTTCTCTCCTCACATGTTTTCAGAAACATCTTGTAGTTACTGTTCAGCTGTAAAATGAGAAACTTTGTGACCTGGCAGCCATGTTGAGATCTGTTAAGGAAATACCAAGCACCGCCCACCAGCTGGAGCACAGCCAATAGGAACGCTCACTCTCTGAAATGACCTGTGATTGGCCAAAGTCTCCACTCACAGGCTGGACTTTTTAAAGCCTGAAAACAGTCACGAGGAGGTGCAGAAGTCTAGTTTTCTCCCAGAGTACTTGAATTACAATATGCTGAAATGTTATTATGAAATTGCCCAATGATGCCAAAAACTTTCTGTCTACTGAAGCTCTAACATCCAGTTCAGCTGCAACGCTCTCTGCCTGATTCTGTTCACTTTTTATCATGATTGTCTCTATTGGCACAATTTGCTATATGCTGCTGAAAAAAAATACATTCATCACTTTTTCCCTCAACAGATGATCATCTGTCTGTTCAGATTCACCTACGTAGCACAAGTTTTTTTTGGTTTACATTTTTGAAATTTAATTTGAAATACCAGAATCAATCATCAATCAATTTGCTTCATATAGGTAGTACGAGGTAGTACAAAGTTGTCGCTTTTGTTGTTGTTTTCAGAGTAATGTGATGCCATATCTGTTCTGTATCCGTCAACCAAAACAAGCACAGCCAGCCGCAGGGAGCTGAAACCACAAAGCAGAAAACGGCAGAAAACGACAGAAAACGGCAATGGCAATGGATACGACCTGAACCCTCACATGTTCAATCCAGTGGTAAACACACATACAGTAAAGTATGGAAACACTTTGGATTTCACACATAGCAAGAAAAGCAGAGCTAGACCTCACCGCGAAAGCTGCATGCAAACGTTATTGCAGTAACGTGCGGTCAAGCCAGCTGCCACTCGCACCCATTTACAGACATTTATGATAAATACAGTCAAATGGCGCTGACCACAGATGTATAAAGAGAATGGCGCTAACAGGAGAGTTAGCGACAGACTTGGCAAAGTTAGCATAAGTATACACCTGTGACTATGTTCAGTTTTCAAAATAAGGTGTTAACAAAGGGAACTGTATATATACAGTGCAGTTCCCTTTGTATATAATATATATATAATACTATATATATATATAAATATATATATATATATATATAATACTTACTGTATATGGAGATAAGATTGATTGGATTACAGTATATTCACCAGAAGTATAAAACATATGTACCTGAAAAATTAAAAAGAAAATAACATTGATTTGTGAGGAAAATGTCTTTATTCTTTGATTTTTGGATTGCTGGAAAACACAAATAATGCCTGACTGATATATCTGACTTCAGGACATCTCTGACTACAGACATGCTGAAAATCAAGTATTTTTTGATATTTTTTTTTATCATTTTAGATATTTTCTAAAGTAAAATGTATAAGCATATGATTCAAGTTTTCCTCATGATCTAGCATTAAAAAAGTAAACAAAAATCGCAACAAATCATTTTCGAATCACAATATTTAAAAATCGCAATACATATCGAGTCAGCATCGAAGTATGGCAGTAGTATCGAATCAGGAAATATAGCAGGTGTATTGCACCCGTACCATGGCAAAGACCAACTAATGTGAAAAATATTTCGCACTTATTTCGCACATATTTTTATTTATTTTATTTTTTTACAGCTACTCACTGTTTAGTGGTGGGCAGGTAGTGTACAGGGTCATCAGAGTTATATTGCTTCGCTGCACAGTGAAAGTGTGGTCAGCAAAACCAAAAAACAAATGAGCTCTGTGAGAGCTGCAGGGTTGGGAATTATTTATTATACTAAATAAAACTACAAATAAATAAATAATAGACAAATATAAAAATCCAAGGGTGAGTCAAATCACCATATGACTTGTTTTTGCACAGCAACCACCACGCTATTTAAATGTTAAACTTTTCTTACTGCATCTGTTATTCTGAATGCACAAGCATACTTCACAATTGAGGAAACTATGCTCTTGAAACTGTGTCGTCCATACAGCTAGCGATACTTGTGAGCCTCACAGACCCGCTACACTGACTCTTTTTGGGGATTTCTGCCTCCAGAACATCCCTCACCCTTCTTCCTCCTCTTGAATCGTTGAATAATGCTGCTAAACTAGGCTCAGATTGAATCTCCCGTCCATTCAGTTCACCTCGGAATCGAGATCAGTCGGCTTTTTCCTCGCCTCATCCTATGCCGGAGCCGTGCTGCGGATTTAGCTTGCCTCTGATCCAGCAGCAGCGGGCGCGGCGGCCCTCGCTGTGTCGCGGCTGCAGGAGAGGAGCTGGGCCAGCGGGGAAGGGGGATACCCCCCGCGTGCGCTCGGCAATTGTTGTCGTGGCGATGGTGGCCGTAGTGGTGGTTGCCAGGGAGATGGCGCTTGCTTGTCTGACCCGTCCCCCTCGTGCTGTCACCAGCATTATTGATGCACGCCGCTGCTTGGCATTGTGGGAGTGCTGGGAGGGAGGGCGGAGAGGACAACGGTTAATGAGTTCAGGAGGAACAGGGACTCTCCCTGCTCTCGCTCTCCTTTCTCTGTTTCCTCATCACCTCGCTCCTTTCCCCTCTCTCCCCCTTCATTTCTCAGGGGTGTCTGTCTTGTGCGAGTGTGCATTAAGAATGTGGGTCTCTCATGATCCATCATGGCAAAATGCACTTTCCCTCTCCTTCACACACACACACACACAAACACAGAAACACTCACACACCTAAACGCCATACAGACGGTGCACTCACAAAAACATGTTCTCCAACACCTTTACTCGAACAACGTAACTGACTCATTCGCAACCAGTCCTCCACACACACACACACACACACACACACACACACACACACACACACACACACACACACACACACACACACACACACACACACACAGATGCTGCCCTGCTGTTATGCCTGGAGGTAGGAGAGCTAGCAAGATTAATAATGACCCCTGACTCCCCGTAGACAGACCCAAATATACACAGTTTGGAGAGAGAGGGAGAAAGAGCGAAGGCAAAGAGAGTGAAGGGAAGAACAAGGTGAGGCCAAATGGTGACTAAAAATACACAGTTTAGACACAAAGACAGAGAGAAAATGTATACAGTTTAGAAAGTGATAGAGACGAGAAAAGAAAGAGTGTGAGAATTGGGCGAGGGGAGTTGCGGGTGGGGGTCAGGAGAGTATGTCAGCACTAATTGGGCTTTATTTAATTTTTCTCTGTGCTGACACCTGAAAACTGGGGCTCTGTTTCAAAGGTTAGGGTGGGTGTGTGTGCCAGGGATACTTCAGGTTTCTCTTCCATAAAGTTACGTAACGCGCAAGCCGGTTAAAAAATAATGGTCAAAATGGAAGCAGCCGAGGCCGTTATAGCCTGGCTTTTAGTCACTACTCTGCAGCCCTTGCTCCTAAAACTGACTTTTTTCTTTTAAATATCACAAATATGTTTGTAAATCCATGGACAACTGCAGCAAGTGTCGTAAAAATAATGAGCGACGCGCAGAGCAGGTGACGTGATATATCGAGCAACCGCTAATGAAAGTTATGTGAAATAATGATGTTATTGGTCTAATAACTAGTATAGCAAGTGAGGATGACCATTGCTAGCAGGTGGATGGGCAAGTGGATGGGTCCAACAAACACAGGACTTTCCCCCAGGAGACTGCTGTTGGTGTACCATGTGAAACATAGTCATTTTAAGCTAAATCATGATGGTTTGTTACTAAACCCAGTAATTTTGTTGCCTGAATCTTAGTAGTTTTGTTCTGTTTTTGTTGTGTTTCGTTTCAATGTCGTAGTCATTTTAAACCAAGCTGTGATGTTTTCTTACTAAACCCAACTGAGCAGTTTTGCTGCCTAAACCTAACTAAGTAGTGTAACTGTTAAAAATTGTGACCACAAACTGTGAGAAAATGTTTCCCTCCAAACGTAACCGAGAATGCAAAATTACGTTCCCATACAAATATGTATGGGAACGTAATTTTGTGGGAGACGGGCCAGAAATGATGGATCTTAAAATTCCAATAATGCAACTCAATAGTGTCTCCAAGCCTCCAAGGCTACGATTCATATCCCGCGTGAAACCAGAAGTCAACACTGATTTACCTGTCATGTAACTTCCATACATAATTTATGCCACTTTTTGAACCCAAACTACAGTCTTTTCCTAAAGTTTCCTGCGAAGACCAAAGTTTATGACTGGAATGGAAATTGATTTGTGCATCACATGTTGCTGGACATTCGTAGGAAAACTAAACTAACTTTTCATAACATATAATACAAACCGTTGTATGAGGATATGTTGAATAGCTGCAGTAGCTGTGTAGGTTTTGCTACCTCTCAGCAGAGCCAGGCTGCTCATTTCCCTCTGTACCTACTTTTTGTGCTAAGCTAATATATATATAAATATATATATATGTGTGTGTGTGTGTGTGTTTTAATTTCTTTTAAAATTCTTTGTTATATTTACAGACAGCAATAACAATGCAAAACACAGGCTGCTAGCTATATTTAACGAACAGATTGGCATATTTCCCAAATCATCAAACAATTCCTTTATTGTTACAGAACGACTGTGATCATGCTTATAAGAATCTGTCAACTCCTGGTAGGAACATACACATGGTTGCTTTTCGGCATCCACGCCTTAATCTTCCTTGTGAGAACAGTCTCAATACAGGTGTTGTAATCTGTTTTTGTGTTGATTTTCACCAGACAACTCCATAATAATAATAATAATAAAATTTAATTGAAGCCTCCACTAGCTGAAAATGCTAGTTTAGACACATTATTTTCACATGTAACCAGTGTTTTCCACATAAGCTGCGTGTGAACGCAGCCTGAAGAGAGTGACGGCCAGAGTATTTGCTTTGACAGTGTGTTACTACCTCTCACTGTCTTACGCTGAAGCGCTCTCAGAGTTTTTCAGCTGTCTCTCTCTGGGTCACACACACACACTCGGGCTTGTATGCATGCATGTGTGTACACACAAACTACTCACTAATACCAGCGGCAATATGCAGACAAATACACAAACGGGGATGCACACACACACAAACGCACACACAGAAGCACTGGCATGGATTAATGTGTTTGGCTCAACTATTCCATTTATTACTGTTGGAGGCCTTTTGTGATGAGGGCATTTTTCAGGTTGCTAACCATTATTCCCTCCAGGCCCGAGGCTCGACCAAAGGACGGTGTGTGTGTGTGTGTGTGTGCGTGCGTGTGTGTGTGTCAGCATGAGATTTACCCAGCCTTATGGTTATGGTTATGGTCTAACCAAGTAGTCAGATTTTTTCTTTCTATTCCTCAGGGGATTCACGTTGCCATTTCTGACTGTACTTAATGCTCCCTCCACATTTGTCAACACAAGCCTAAGCAGCTCGGAGGCCTGTTTGTTTTGCCGTGAAAGGATTTTTTTTTTTTTGCACCTCTATCATACCTTGAAATATTGCTGAGTGTGCTGTATCCATCAACATACCAAAAGTGTCTGAGAGAGGGAGGGAAAGACGTGGATAGGGAGAGACCACGTCACCCATCTCTGTCCTGATGTTCTCCTCCCTCTTTCACCCCCCAGTGTATTAAAATGTGTTTACACAGTACTCGGATCAACTACAGCACAAATTACATGCACACAGAGATATAAACTCAAACCAGATGGCATTGCTTCTGCTCTGAATAATGGTTGGTGTTTGGTTCCGTTTTCATGGGCTTGACTCTGCCATCGCCTCAAGAGTAAATTAATTCATTGGTTTATTCTTGGTCCTCTTTGTTTGCAGAGGAACATTTGTTTTCTGGCCAGTGGGCTAATGTGCGACAGTAATGCAATAATTAATTGAAATCATTCAGGGGGCTGGCCTTGTAAAAGGCAGGAAGCCGTCATCATTAGCACTACACTGCCTTCCACTTCTACATAATCACGCCATACACCGATCAACTAAAATGTGTGACTGGCCAATGTTATCTTGTGGGAAGGCTTATACACAGCACGCCACGTTTTACTTTTAGTTACAGTGTTTAGGATTTGGCGGCATCTAGAGGTGCAGTTGTTGATTGCAATCAACTGAGTACCCCTCTGCTCAGTCCTTCAAGACTGCGGTAACGTGAGCCGCCAAGTGTAAAACCGTGGTAATGCCGGCTCAGAGGTCATCCTTACCATAATAACACTACTTGAGGAGCAACGGAAGTCAGATGGCGGCTGGCGGTTTTGCACTGTGTGGCTCATGTTACTCTAGTTTCACAAGCGTGTCGGAGAAATACGGTGACCATCAGGTAACGTAAAAACATGAAAGGCTCTCTCTAGAACCAGTGTTTGTTTTGTCTGTTCTGTAGAAACATGGCGGTGAAACATGGTGGACTCTATGAAGAGGATCTGCTCCCTATGTAGATATGAAGGACTCATTCTAAGCTAACAAAAACAATTCCTATGGTTTCACGTGATTATACATTGGATAAAACATAGTTATAAATACTAATAAATCCTCTGAAATGTTGCACCCCGTTCCTTTAAGGACACTCCATGTGTCATGATACACATTTTAAGCTTTCTGCGTGCGATTTCATACCACAGGGTTAACATTGTGAAATGGCTTATCACAGTTATGTTTTAGCAGCTGCAACTACTGAAACATTCACTGTTAAGTTTACAACAAAACTACTTAGGGTTGGGAAAAGCATCATTACTTGGCTTAAAATAAGTATATAAACTATGTAAAATAAGTATGTAAACAACATAACAAGTATGCAAAACACGTCACAAATGTTGCTTAAAACAAGTAAACAGCACGTTTGGTTTCATAAGGAACACAAACACTGGACTCCTGGGTGAAGGACCTGTGTTTGATTGACCCAGTCCTCCTCCTTTCCCACCCATCATAAATAATCTTTCTTGTTTTTTATATTACGTCACTAGCTCTGAGTTTAGCATATTCGCGTGAATGGGTTTACATCGCAGTCAGTGCAGACTAAATAGTGTTGAAGCAAGAACTGTGTTGTGATAACATGTGAAATGACTTAAGATGTGTTTAGTGAGACCAGGCTGGTTTTGGCTCACCGATACTAAAGCACTGCACGTGTTGTACTAAACTGAATGTAACAAGCTGAACCAGCGACAAACTGAACTGAGGACAATCAAAGTCACAGTTATGAATCGTGATGCGTTCACTTACTGCTGTATGTACTTAAGTGCATTTGAATGGCGATGTGTTTCATTAGTTTGGAAAAAAAGCCAACATATTGAGAACACTTCACACAGTATAAGTCAGTTAAACGTCAGGGATATCAATTTGTCTATTAGGAAGCACAAGTGATTGGGAATCACTTTCGCCTGCTTTGGTGCAAAGGAAAGTGACACCAGGTGCAATGGAGAGGAAAGAGCAAGACAACCCCAAAAAGGGAATGGTTTTACATGTGGTGGCCACAGACAATTGCTCTCTCCTTATCCTTCCTGACTGTTTCTTCTCTACTTTTGTGTTCTGCTAGCGTCCTTGTCACTACTTTTAGCATGAGGCGGTACCTGCAGCCCAATCAGGTTGCACAGGTAGTCCAGCTCCTCCATGATGATGCATTCGTATGTGCGGTCACAACAAGGTTTGCTGTGTGTCCCAGAACAGTCTCGAAAGCATGAAGGAGATACCAGGAGACTAGCCATTACACCAGGGGGGCTGGACAGGGTCGTAGAAGGGCATCAACCCAGCAGCAGGACCTCCATGTCATAGCCAATCGTATTCTGACTGTCAGACCTTATGCTGGTGGGGTGGGCCCTGGGTTTCTTCTGGTGCAGGACAATGCCCAGCTTCATGAGGCTAGAGTATGTAGGCAGTGCCTGGATGACAAAGGCATTAATGCCATTGATTGGCCCCCACGTTCCCCTGACCTAAATCCAATTGAGCACCTATGGGACGTTATGTATCGCTGCATTCGATGCCCCCAAGTGACGTCACAGACTGTCCAGGAGCTCACTGATGCCCCAGGACACCATCCTCCTTCTCATTGGGAGCATGCCCAGACATTGTTGGGAGTGCATACAGGTACGCAGGGGCCACATACATTACTGAGTCACGCAAGTTGGATCAGCTAGCATTGGGTGAAGGCGGGTACACCCTGGACAGGTCGCCTGTCCAGGGTGTACCGAGTGTCGAGTGGGGGGGAGTAGCTAGTCTGTAGGGAGTTGGCTTGGGAACCGGAGGGTCACCGGTTCAAGTCCCGACATGGACAAGAACTGAGTGTGAACTGGTAGCTGGAGAGGTGCCAGTTTACCTCTTGGGCACTGCCGAGGTGCCCCTGAGCAAGGCACCAAACCCCCAACTGCTCGGGGCGCTTGTCAGGAGCAGCCCCATCACTCTGACATCTCTCCATTGATGCATGTGCATGTGTGTGTTTCGGGTCTGCATGTACCGTGTATAAGTTAACAAACAGAGTGTAAAAGTTGAATTTCCCCTCGCGGGACTAATAAAGGTTGATCTTCTTCTTCTTCTTCTGTCCATCGCAGGGCACATACAAACAAACAGCCATTCACACTCAGCTTGTTACATTCAGTTTAGTACAACACATTCACACCTACGGGCAATTTAGAGTCATCAATTAACCTGCATGTTAATGTATGGAGCACCCACGCTAACACGGGGAGAACATGCAAACTCCACACAGAAGGGCCCCAAGCCGGAATCGAACATGCGACCCTCTTGCTGTGAGGTGAGAGTGCTAACCACAGCCCTGGATCAGCCTGTGATTTCAATTTTTTTAACTTTGATGGTTGTTGCGATTTTGAATCCAGCCCTCAGTGGGTTGATGATTTTGGTGTCTGTTGACCGTTGTTTTGTTCTCGACAAATTATACAATGTACATCAATAACCTTGCAGTCACCTTGAATACTTCAATCATCAAGATCTGATGTGGGACTTAAGTGTTCCCTTCATTTTTTTGAGCTGTGTATTTTCTGAGATTTAGGATCTGAACAAGACATGTAAAGTATTTTTTTTTGGAAGACTGCCTTGCTTGATCTGGACAGTGAGTATATCTGTATAAGTGTCCTTGAACACGATAAAAACGGAAAAAAAAATATAGTTTTTGCTTTCATTAAAAGGGCTGGATGCATTTCTATGCGTTGAGAAAATAAGCCTAACCAGTTTGTTAGTTTTAAAAATAAGTCGTCAGAAATAAATTTAAAAAAAATGGGAAAGGTTTTCTGGAGAGTTGACATCTTGGAAATAAAAGAGTCTTTATCAGTACGTGTTTTTTCTGAGGCTGACACACACAGAGGCAAAAAAAAAAAAAAAAAATCCTTTCATGCATTAATTTAATGGATGAAAGGGCCAAGAGTTAAAGTGGTTTCAAGCCAAAGCTCAGCTGCAGACATAGACAAACATTTACTGTAACGAGAAAGCTGCTAACATTTGTAGAAATACAGTGTAAAAATTGACCACAGATTTTAATCAACCTCTTAAACCTTCTGTGACACAGTGTCAACCAACGCCGTACAGCGTGAGCGCCACAAAGCTGGTATTCAGCGCTGGCATTCACATACAGCCTATTACCAAGGCTGACACACAAAGATGCAGTTGGTGTAAGGACCAAAAAACCTGGAACCCTCAGCAATGGACAGGACTAAATGATCTAATGAGCTGTCTTCAGGTTTCTCTAACAGGTGTCATGGGAGTCCGCTGGGTCCAATGGTTCCTTTGTATGACTTCATAACAGCAGGAATGAGGCCATTTTAGATGATGATGATGTCTGCGTGCACACATAAGTCAAACACCAGTGCAGAAATCTTTGTCATCTGTCTCATCATCATTGAATATTCAGTATAGCTAGTAAGGAGTTGAGCTGCTGTCATGCAAATCCTGAAGACCACATGCTTGGATTTGGAACCAAAAACATGTCGGGCAATTAAAAGTAAAGATTTCTTGTCTCTAATTACATCTCTCAATCAAAAGCATTTCACTCTACTTTAGTACTAAAAGTGTAATTATTTTTTGTTTATCTCATTGTCTATCTAAATTGAGTTCCAGGACTTTCCCTCAGTTTAACAGGCATTAAATTGTTTTTTTTTTTTTAAATCACATTTTCAACATAACTTCTTACATATTAAATGAAAAAATAGGAAAATAATGTCAAATCAGTTCATTTCAATGTACAGTATGGTCTTTGACGTAAAACACACTGCACATGTTAAAAGACATTGAGCAGGGCTTTGTGAATACTCAATTTTGATTCTGGTCAATCACAGCATTCTACGGTCTGTTATTTCTTTAAGGCAGACCGTTGCTGTAGGCGCAGTTCTGATGTTGGACTCCGGCAGTCTGTTTTGTGTCAAGTAGCCATGTAATAAGCCAGATAATGTACAGCTAGCAGGTCATTGTTATTAAATAAACCCCTTCAGGCTGCCCTGTTGGGGGTTATTTCACAACAATGATCTGCTTGCTGCACATTATCCCTTACTAATGCACCAGCGACGCAGCACATAAATGACACGAAACAGGTGAAAGACTCACCTGCAAATATTGTCGTATGTTTTTTATTGTGAAAGGTAAGAACAGAAGAAGTGGATCTGGTCTATGCTGCCTTAGGAGTAATAAAATTTGCCATCTTACAGAGCCTCGGTGTTGTTTCAGAATTATAGGCGCATCTCAACCAGTTACGTACAACACTAGTTGATGCCTTTCTTTCGCAGTGCAAAAGCTCAGATAATCAGCCTTGTTCCATAAAAAATGTCGCTTTTTTGCCGTGTAATATTCACGTTCTGTGTGAAAGCACTCATGACAAAAACTACTGATCTACAAATTAATCAGTCAATGAGTAAAAGGCCTGAAAGTGAATTATTTGTGAGCTTCAAAGAACATAGCATTTGATTAACAGGAAGAAGAAATATGTTTTGTTGTTCAGAGGGTTAAAGTTAAAAAAAAACGAGAAAAACAGGAAGCCTCGAAATGTTGGTGTTCACACCTCAATTCAACATAGTTGTTTTTTGTTAAATACCTATTGCATGAGTGTACTTCTCCCTTTAGGTTTATTAAACCATAATGTTTGTAATGATGCACACGCAACTCCACATAGTCAAACTGACATATTCATAACACTGTATGACACGTTGTAAGACACTGTTCAGGACTGTTTCAGCTCTTACACACATCTCACTGGTCTGACAGCAGCCAAGATATTCAGGCTCTGGCTCGTGATAGACCTTTTGCCTGGGCATGCGGGCAATGTGCAGTATGTTGTGGTTAAGGAGGCATATCAGCCACATGAGCATAACGAGTTCAATATTTTTCACAGCTAAGAAGAAGAAGAAGACATTCCTTTATTAGTTCCACGAGGGGAAATTCAATTTTTACACTCTGTTTGTTAGTTTTTTCACACAGTACATGCACCTGAAACACACACATGCACAAACAGGACCCATAGACCTGCATCAATGGAGAGATGTCAGAGTGAGGGGGCTGCTCCTGACAAGCGCCCCGAGCAGTTGGGGGTTTGGTGCCTTGCTCAGGGGCACCTCGGCAGTGCCCAAGAGGTAAACTGGCACCTCTCCAGCTACCAGTTCACACTCAGTTCTTGGTTCATGTCGGGACTTGAACCGGTGACCCTCCGGTTCCCAAGCCAACTCCCTACAGACTGAGCTACTGCCGCCCCCAACCAAGTACAGTAAGTACTTGCTTCAAGTGTTCAATAATAAGTGTTCAAATAATAATCACCAAATAGTTTTTGCACAGCGATGGAATCTTTTTAAAACCTCACATTTTTTGCTGTCAGGCATATATATATATCACATGAAAACTCAATAGAACAAGAGTTTTCTAATGTCACACAGGAAGCCAAAATGACTTGTCACCACTGTGGTCTGAATCTGGAGTGCTGGGTTGCCAGACTTGTCAGCAGCAGATGATGAATGTAACGACAAAACAGGCTCAGTTACACTTGATGATTCTGCACCAAAGCTAGTCTAAAGGCCCTGACACACCAAGCCAGATGTCGGCCGCCAGCCAGTTTCGGGTCGTCGTTGAGCATCTGTTGGCCTAATTTTTCTGCCTGTGTCTGAGGCTTTTTGTCTGATTCAGCATGTTGAATCTGTGGCGGAGCCCGTCAATAAAAGAAATCGCTCTGATTGGCTGTTCATTGAACATGAGTGGCAATGTTCAAATTTTCCATTGCTGAGGCTGCGGCAGTGTGGTCTAAAGGTGCCTCAAGGGTTGGTAATCCTCGAACGCTGTGGTGGACACCGGTGGTCAGGGAGGCTCTCCGACTGAAGGAGTCCTTCTGGGATATGTGATTTCGAAGGTCTCAAGAGATGGTTGCAAGGTATCGACAGGCCCAAAGGGCAGCAGCCTCTGCTCTGAGAAGGCAAAGCAGCAGGTGTAGAAGGAGTTCAGAACAGCAATGGAGGAGGACTTTCGTTTGGCACCAAGGTGCTTCTGGAAAATGGTCCGGCACCTCAGGAGGGGGAAATGGGGAACCATCCAACCTGTGTACAGTAAGGATGGGGCACTGTTGATCTCAACTGAGGAGGTAGTTGGGCGGTGGAAGGAGCACTTTGAGGAACTCCTGAACCCGACTAATACTTACTGTCTTGGATGATGTATTCAAACAGGGGGACCAGGGCGTGTGTGCCAATTACAGGGGTACCACACTACTTAGCCTTCCTAGTAGAGTCTACTCTAAGGTGCTGGAAAAGAAGGTTCGGCCAATAGTCGGACCTTGGATCGCAGAGGAAGAATGTGGATTCTGTCCTGGCCATGGAACAATGGACCAGCTCTTCACTCTCACAAGAATCCTGGAGGGGGCCTGAAAGTATACCCATCCAGTCTACATGTGTTTTGTGAATTTGGAGAAGGCATATGACCAGGTCCCCCGGGAGATACTATGGGAGGTGCAGCGGGAGTATGTGGTGAGGGGGTCACTTCTCAGGGTCATTTAATGTCTGTACAGCCAAAGCAAGAACTGTGTTTGGGTTCTTGGCAGTAAGACAGACTCAGTTCCAGTGGGGGCTGGCCTCTGCCAGGGCTGTGATTTGTCACCAATCCTGTTTGTGATATTCATGGACAGGATATTGAGGCATAGTCGGGGGGACGAGGGTTGGCAGTTAAATGTGCTGAAGATCTCATCACTACTTTTTGAAGATGATGTGGTCCTGTTGGCCTCATCAGTCTACGACTTGCAGCTGAGTGTGAAGCGGCTAGGAGAGGATCAGCACCTCTAACTCTGTGGCCATGGTTCTCAGCAGGGAACCAATGGATTGCCTACTCCATGTAGGAAATGACTCCTTACCCCAAGTGAGGGAGTTCAAGTACCTTGGGGTCTTGTTCACGAGTGAAGGGACAATGGAACGTGAAATTGGCTGGAGAATCAGAGCAGTGGAGGTGGTATTGCATTTGCTTTACCGCACCGTTATGACGGAAAGAGAGCTGAGCCAGAGGTCAAAGCTCTCGATCTCCCGGTCAGTCTTTGTTCCCACTCTTACCTATGGTCATGAAGGCTGGGTCATGACTGAAAGAACTAGATCACAGGTACATGCTGCCGAATAGGGTTTTCTCAGGAGGGTGGCTGGTGTCTCCCTCAGAGACAGGGAGAGAAGCTAAGCCATCTGTGAGGGACTCGCAGTAGAGCCACTGTTCCTTACACTGAAAGGAGCCAGCTGAGGTGGTTCGGGCATCTGGTAAGGATCCCCCTGAGCGCCTCCCTAGGGAGGTGTTCCAGGCACGACCAGCTGGGAGGAGGCCACACGGAAGACCCAGGACAAGGTGGAGAGATTATATCTCTAAACAAGCCTGGGAACGCCCCAGGATCCCCCAAGGAAAGTAAGCCAACAAGTAAATACGAAAGGAAAAAACGCTACTTGCTGGTGTGGAGAGTTATTTCTTCGCTGATGTCATCACGTCTTCCCCGCAGTGGGGGCGGCAGTAGCTCAGTCTGTAAGGACTTGGGTTAGGACGCGGACGTCACGGGTTCAAGACCCCCATGGACCAAGACCAACTGGTTGCTGGAGAGGTGCCAGTTTACCTCTTGGGCACTGCCGAGGTGCCCCTGAGCAAGGCACCAAACCCCCAACTGCTCTGGGCGCTTGTCAGGAGCAGCCCCATCACTCTGACATCTCTCCATTGACGCATGTATATGTACTGTGTGTGAAAAACAGAGTGTAAAACTGAATTTCCCCACTGTGGGCCTAATAAAGGAATATCTTTCTTTCTTCTCACGCTGGCGCAGAACATATGTGGTAGTTGGCCATTGGCTGTAGTCTTCACAGTGTGTTTGAGTGCAACTTTTTAGCCAAGACAGACAACGTGAGGTGAAGACGGTTGGTCTTCATCACTGCTAGTTCTTTGATATTGGTTTGGTGTGTCTGGGCCTTAAGAGCCACTAACTGGAATAGATTTTCAGTCCAAACTGACCAAAAAAAAGTTTGCCAAATTTGGCAGCCATTTGAGCCACAACCGGGTCAAATTCAGCCCCCCCAGTGCCAGAACACAGTCCATGTAAAAAATGCAAAATATGAAAATATAAATGACCAGACATACAAAACCAGTTTTTGGTGATTGACAATGCTTTTTTGGTACCAAAACATGTTTTGAGGTTCAATACCCAGCCTAAGTTATAATATCAATATAGAATATATGAATATATATGAACAAGACATTTCAGACAACCAAAAGGTTACAATTAACTTTCATGAACTGAAAACACACTGTGAAAGGGTTAAAGTTGTAAAACAAAAACACAGACAACTCCCAGATTGGACATCGCCATGGTAGCAACCTGTCAATCACAAGCTAGCAGGAACAGCCTGTAGCATACCCTGCTTTATGGTCCATTTGACTCTGAAAGGGACCATAACACTAAATGAACATCACGCTGTATTGAAGAAGACCCGAAATTAGTGATTGAGACCATAAACTCATGTTTACAATGTTTACTTAGGTAATAAATCAAGTGAGAAGTAGGCTCATTTTCTCATAGCCTTCTATACAATCAGACTTCTTTTCATAAGTCGCCCCCTGCTGGCTATTAGAAAGAATGCAAGTTTAAGGCACTTCAGTACTGGCTTCACTTTTCAGCCCTGGATGTTACCGCCTGGTTAATACAAAAGGTCCACAGCAATCAATTCGATAGTTGAAGAGTTTAAGTTTAGTGGATTTCATGAAGTGTTGCATGGGAAGAGAAAAAAAAACATATAAACATGAATTTAATTGTAATTTTTATCATTAACTTAATTCTGTATATGTTCTTTTACAAGGCTGTCAATCGATAGTCAATCGTGATCAATATCAAATTAATCACATATTTATTATCTGTTAAAAATATTCCTTAAAAGGAGATTTGTCAAGTATTAAATACTCTTATCAACATGGGTGTGGACAAATATACTTGCTGATATGCAAATGTATGAATATATTTACAACACAAAACAATGACACATATTGTCCAGAAACCCTCACAGGTATTTAGCACAAAAATAAGGTCAAATCAAAACATGGCAAACTGCAGCCCAACAGGCAACAACAGCTGTCAGTGTGTCAGTGAGCTGACTTGACTATGACTCACCCCAAACTGCATGTGATTATCATAAAGTGGGCATGTCTGTAAAGGGGAGACTGGTGGGCACCCATAGAACCCATTTAAATTCACATATCTTGAGGTCAGAGGTCAAGGGACCCCTTTGAAAATGGCCATCAAAGTTTTTTCTCACCAAAATTTAGTACGTTTTGAGCGTTTTGAATGGATTCCTTATGTTTTATAGTTTCATGTGATGGCAGTATCATCACTGTACCTTTAAAAACCTGCTACGATGGAAAATCGCAAGTTGTGTTAAAGCAGGGGGGCCAACCTCAATTTCCCCGGGCCACATCAGCATTATGGCTGCCCTCAAAGGGCTGGTTGTAATTATAGGACTACCGGTATATAAATATATCTAATCATTTTACAAAATTGGGGAGGGGACTGGGGAGGGGTCCACGGCAGCACCCGCTGCTCGTTGAGAAGAGGAAGACCGATACCTGCTTTCATGAGAGTCTCCAAAAGTCTCCAGTAACACCAGCAAAACTCGTTAGATTTGTCGCTAATTTCTTATTTGAAAGAGGGTCGAGGGGTCTGAAAACTGGCTAAATATAGCGACTAAGTCGCTAAATTGGCAACACTGCGCTGCTGCTGGAAACCGCTGAGACTGAGACTCTACAGTGTGCATGTCAAAAAATGAAGATGCATTGTGGGACATGCAGTTTAAGGACACTACTTCTGTGAAGTGGCATAGAATTGAATGATATGCATTCCATATTCTTTGCAAGCCCTCGCGGGCCACATAAATTGAGGTGGCGGGCCGGATTTGGCCCGCGGGCCTCGAGTTTGACACATGTGTGTTAAAGAGATTAGTGGCATTAAAAGTCTAGTTTTTTGTATTGTTTAATGAGAGTATAGGCCTGTTCATTAGGTAGGGACACACACACACACACACACACACACACACACACACACACACACACACACACACACACACACATTTTGCACAGGATTAGGATCTGCCAACATGAGAGGGGTGTATCCAGTTGCTAAAACACATACTTTTGTTTTACCAACATGTCATCACTGTCTTTTACACTTGCTTGTTTCCGTGTGTGTGTGTTTCTCGGTACCTGCCATCATCCGCTGTGCGTGTGCGTACTCAGTAGCTTCGGCTAATGACATAAGTAAGCAGACATGTTCAACAACGTATTGGTGCATGTAAACATTGTACGCTGCAGCAGCCCCATCCCTCCCTCCTTCTGTTCCTCCAAGCTTTTATCTCTCCTCTTATCTCCTGCCCTCTAAATCTGCTCCTCCATCGCTCCCTGCCTCTTCTGTCTCTACTCGCCTCTATCTGTTTATCTGCCTCTCTTCCCCGGGCATTCAAATCCTTCCCCGCTGCGCTTTTCTTTCCTTTTCCTCCTCTCCCTCTTTATTATAATTTTTCCTTCTCCTCTTCTCAAACACCTCCACTGGCATTTATGTACTTCTCCCCGCAACTCCATCTGTCTGACGGTCTGCCTGCCTTTCCAGCCATTCATCCACCATCACTCTGTTGCTGATGTGGTGTGATGGAGGAAGTAAATAAACAGAGCCAAAGCCAGGAATCCTAAAAGATCTTGTCTTTGCATGAATGACGGTAATTCATCACCACCTTGTCTCTCTCACTGTTTCTCCTGCGTAGCCTATAGGAGGAGATTTATCTCTAATTGTAATAGTGAGTCAGGTGATGGAGGAGGGAGCGGGTGAGGGTTCGTGGGAGAGAGAGTATTATTAAATGTCACCAGTAGTTTGATGCCACCTGGGGCCGAGATGCCATCTTTGTTTTGGCCTTACAGTTTGCTGCCGGTCACATGGATGCGTTTGGTTTATTGGCAGGTATTTTCATTTTTACTTTACCCCCTGGCAACAGCTTTCTTTAAAAAAATAAAAAGAAAGCAGAGATGTGTCTTGTCTATGAAAAGGCCCTGTTGTTATGTGTAAAGCGATACATGTGATGAATAATTGCAAACAATAGGTGTTGAAAAATAAGAGGAAATATTCTCCGGAGGTGCACCTCATTGTAGAAATCCCCCACCAAACCCAGGCTTCCTCCTACTCTCTTTACCCAGCCCTCCACCTCCCTCCCTCCTCCCCCCATTACCAATTAGCTCTAAGGCCATAATGGATGTTGTTTGCCGTGTTTCCCTGTCAGCGGATTGAATTAGCGCCTCTGTGTGTGCGAATGTTTGTGTGTGTGCGTGAGTGATCATCTTATCGGCTCTTAGTACAGTAATGAAACACAGTTATAAATGGCTGCAATCCTGTTAACAAAACAGCACCTGAGTGTAGCCCGCTAGATAAATCAGAACTGGGCCGTCGCCACGCCGACCCGGCGGCTGTTGCTAAGGCGTTGGAATCACCGGGAGACAATTGAATCATTTGCTTGCTGTCTGATAAAGCGTCTGTCTTTAACAACCGGATCACTGCTATAAAAAATAACACCATTTGTTATCACTGTGTTTTTCCCCTTCACACGGTTCAGGAGAAGTCTGGTTGAATTTCTGGTTTTGTAATCAAACTGATATTACAAAATAAATAAAGGCAGCATATTTCTTTGTTTTGCAACATTTGGCGCTTTAAACGGCTTTGCTTCTGGTCTTTCTTCATTGCACCATGGTGATATGGGTTGTCATGATGCACTCTCACACACACATTCCTCTGTCTTTGTGCTGGGGGACTATTAAGACAGTGTCTAATGCTGCGACATACTCCAGTGCTCACACACTTAATTGTGTTAATGTTTGAGTTCACATAATCTTTCAGGGCTGTCATTCTCTTCAGATTATTCAGCCCTGTTTTCAATTACTGAGCGCCTTGGCACTGTAGGCCCAGAATGCATGATATACCTGCCCCTGCATGTGTGTGAACTAAACCAGCGAAACAAAAGTCCGAGGATGAAGTAGAGTGAATTATTTTTACGATGCCTTTACTTATTTTTGCTACAAGGCTGTGTGCATCTGTATATTTGATCTTGTACATACATGCGAGTGCGTCTGCGACACGCATTCGTGTATTTATACAAGCAGCTCCGGCTTTCAACAGCCAGTCAGTTGAAAAATTGAACAGCTCCTCCTCTAACTCATCTTGAAACCTGTCTTCAATAGTTTTGGCTACAGTCACCGATCACACCACATCATCAGTTATTGTGAAAATGAGAAGAGTGAACTCTGTTAGCGTTTCGACACACACACCCACACACACAGGCAGCGGAGCATGAGTCAACTATACGGGAGTAAGGAAAATAAAAAGCACATAGCACAGCCATTGCGTGCTGAACAGCGACCGTTCAAGCAGATCAGTGATGTGCGTCTGTGTGAGACAGACAAAGAGATGTGTGCAAATAGTGTTTGTGTGTGTGTTTGTGTGCACTTGTGTCAATCATCCTTCGGTCTTGTTGCACCTTGCCGTCAACTGCAGGAATTTCCTCACCACGGTTTACTTACTGTCACACAAAGTAGAGTGTGTAACTATGTACAGTGAGGATTATGGTTGGATATTCATGTGAAAGCTGTGTTCATAATAATGTTATACAGTATATTCCTGTGTGTTGTGTTCTGCAACTTCTCAATGTGTTGGGGGGGGGGGGGAGTAGTCGTAAACTCTAGCCCATGATACAGTATGTGTTGTGATGTTTCACTTCCACATGCGAATGAAAGCCAGCAAATTATGTACAAGGTTAAGGGTAAATATATCCATTTATTACACGGCTTTGTTGAATACTCGATTCTGATTGGCCAATCACGGCATTCTATGGTCTATTATTTCTTTACAGTCGACCGTTGCTATGGACACAGTTCTGATGTTGGACTCTGGCGGACCATTTTTTTCTGTAAAATTATTGATTTTTTAAGGAAGCAGCTGTGTAATAAACAGGATAATGTACAGCGAGGGGGTCATTGTTGTGAAATAAACCTGACAGGGTGATGCAGGACACGTATCTGTGCATTATCCCCTTAAATCACAGATAACCTACATAGTGATGAACAGCACATGCAGGCAGCAAACAGGAACAAACTCAGTTTATATTATTCACACTTTCTGGTGGAATACAGAGCTGAGGGAGGATTTTTTTTTTTTCCCAAAAAAATCTTTGTAAGTTTCCAGGATTACTAAGGGGATTAAAAACCTGGGATTTTCTCTGAGATTTAAGTGGCAAATTTATGAGAAAACAATGCTGTAACATGAGTTGCTGAGTGCAAAATATTACATTGCAGTGGTTTAACACAAGCACTTGTGTTATGGGCCTTCTCTGTGCTGTTTTTCCTTCACGCTGACTGGGGATGTCACGATACCAGAAATCTAGCAGTCGACACCAGTATCAGTGGATTCCCACGATTCTCGATACCCAATTCAATACCACGGCAAAACTAAATAAATAAATACACACCATGTAAATAACATTAAATAAAGCTCCAAAGCTGCGCTAAATTTTGGTGAGGAAAAATTGTCATGGCCATTTTCAAAGGGGTCTCATGACCTCTGACCTCAAGATATGAATGAAAATGGGTTCTCTGGGTACCCACGAGTCTCCCTTTTACAGACATGCCCACTTTAATATAATCACATTCAGTTTTAGGCCAAAAAAAACATGCCGTTTTTGTCATGCAGTATAAATTTCTGCATACTGGGGTCCAAAAACAGGGCTGGCATAAGGGCTGCACAGTGGTGCAGTGGTTAGTGCTCTCGCCTCACAGCAAGAGGGTCGCAGGTTCGAATCCGGGCTTGGGACTCTTCCGTGTGGAGTTTGCATGTTCTCCCCGTGTAAGCGTGGGTTTTCTCCGGGTACTCCGGCTTCCTCCCACCGTCCATGCTGTTTAGGTTAATTGATTACTTTAAATTGCCCGTAGGTGTGAATGTGAGCGTGAATGGTTGTCTGTCTCTATGTTGTCTGTCTCTATGTGCCCTGCGATGGACTGGCGACCTGTCCAGGGTGTACCCCGCCTTCGCCCAATGCCAGCTGGGATCGGCTTCAGCCCCCCGCGACCCCTAACGGGATAAGCGGTTGACGATGGATGGATGGATATGACTATAAAGCTGAGACTCTTGTTGATGAAAGAGCCCAACTGTATTTATGTGTGATGATGTTAGTCCCCATAGCAGCCATTTATGGTATGGTGCTATAACATTTACATTTAAGTGCTAATCATATTATGCCATTTCCTTCATTTTCATACTGGCCAAAGACCAATATCATCGAAGATTGTGGTCTCATTTGTGCTGTTGGCACTGTTAAAGAGGTAAAGAGTGTCACTCAACTAATATGAGTTTGCCTGTGGATGGCCTGTTGCTGGAAGGGAGGAGGACATCACAAGTCATGCAGAAGTTTCTATTGACTGATCTTTAAAAAAGGTCAAGGTGTGAGGAGACATCTCCCTTCACAAACACTCATAAACACAAATGTCAGTTGTGTTTTGCATACTGTGTGGATTAGCTGGTGTATAACGTATTTTACTATCTGCATAACTGACGAGAAACTCCTGTGTCTGGCTGTGTTTAACTTGTGTTTTAACTCTGGGATCAACATGACACCAATGTGAGCACCTACATTTCAACTGCTGTAGTGTAAAGGAAAGGAGGGAAAGGAGGGAAAGGAGGCCTCATCACAGGCAAAAAAGAAAGGTTATCACAGTGTTCTTAATAATTTGTGAGGTGTACCTGTCATTTTATCACTGCTAAAATTAAACGCTTACAGCTTATTAGCTACATTAAAGGGGCATTTCATGTATTAAAAAAATACACTCGTTATTTAACCAAACACATTCCACTTTCTGTGGTGATTGCTTTGTAATAAACGGTATACATGTTGATTTCATCATAAGTAAACATGACTTAAATTTTTCTGTCAGCTCACTTCTCCCATACAGATGGAAATATACGAGCAACTTAAAAACACTGTGTTCATTCACAAACACACAAAACCACGTGTATTATGCAATTTTACAGAAATCAGTTTGTACTCTGCGAACAAATGTATCACTGCGTCAGACAAGGCGTTCACACAAATGAAGGCCCAGCTGTCTTAGAAAACACACCTTTCAATTAATGCACAGCATATTATAGCATAACCACATTCATTAGCATAGGCTTTAATCAACAATAATATTAAAAACCACTAATTTACTAATGAATTGGCCAAATCAAATGTAATTAATAACTATGAAACTGATATTCTAATCAATTACTGTCAAAACTAAATATTCAACAATCAAAACTGAGTGTCCCAGCTTACAATGAAGTATATATGAATATCCATATTAAAATTAGCAACCGTTTTTATTGACTTGGCCTCTTGTTTCTCTCTCACAACAACTTCATCAATTTCTCCATGATACACCTCTAAATCTGGGCAAACACTGTACAATTTTAGCCCGTTTCTGGCCCAAATTTTGCGACACATGACTCATTTTAGAGTGAAACCGAATTTCAGCTTCTTCAGGCGTCGTTTGCCGTGCAGTGTACAGGGGAACTGAGGACCGATTAACTCCTCCCGACCGGTCATCGGACAGTCGGATGAAGGAAGCAACTTTCTGACTGTGACCTGTACAGACTTCTACAAACAAACTTTACCTGCCTCTTTACTATCAACAGCCAGAATGACCGACCGATTGGCCATCAGACAGTCAGATGAATTACTGATTGAATTTTGGTCGGCTGTCCATTGGCACAGTTAAAGCAGAGCCACAAGCTGATTCCCCAATGTCAGAGCCTTTGTTGTCCTCTTTTTACAGTAATCAGAGCGTAGCTAACAAGATAACATTGTAGAGATTGAGTAGATTGCAATATAGTAAAACAGCTAGTTTACCTCCAATTCTCTCTGTAAAATAGACACGCCATACTGTCCACGTCTTCCTACTGTAGCCACCTGAGTCCATATACGCTGGCACTTTTTTAAGATGTTTCAGCAGACAGGATGGCACATAATGAAAGCAGCACGTTTCTGCCATATTAGCATTGTGACATACAGACCTCTGCTAGCAAACAAATATAACATGCCTTGGAGCTTTCAAACAAATATTTATTGACAATTGTCAACAGCCAGAACGGCCCTCAGAGCGATTAGTCAGCATTTGTTGCACATATGTGACCACAGCAAACGAAGTCAGACCCATCTGAAACTAACCACACTCAGACCTCCTCAGGAGTATTGTATTGTAGACACAAAGCGCTCCAGGTTCACTTTGCCTTGTGCGGTTGTATTTAAGCCCTCTAGAGTTGTCGTAGACAGATCACACTCGCTGGCACACTGTGATTCTCAGGAAAACAACACAGAACCATGTCTGCTAGTGGACAAGGAGTAGTTTGAAAATGAAAGTGAGGGGCTTCATTTGGACCGCAATGCAGTCCCATGTCAAAGATAAAAAAAACCAAAAAAAACACTTTACCATGTGATAAAATGAGGTATGCTGTGTTGAATCGCCTGTCACCCCAAAAAATGTCATTGAAAGTGTGAACAGAAAGAGGACTGAGGCCTCAATAGAGCTGGAGTGGACCAGAAACAGAATTAAGTCCCGAGTCCCTTTTCTGTTGGTCCTCTTTAGGAGGACTGAGATTGGTTTGTTTAAAAATGACTATATGTGAAAACACCCTAAATCTGACTTACAATTTTATGAATTACTGTACATGTCAGATCCCCTTCTTGCTTAAATCTTTACACATGCAGGTTTGCTGGTCAACATAAACTAGGCTCATCTCACCATATAACAAACCTTCAATGAAGTAAAACAGGCTTTCACAAGCAAAGAGGAAAAACTGGGAAATTAATTGCATATACTGTGCTAGCATGGCAGCTACTGTTGAGTAGAATACATTGTCATTTTTGACAAAATGCAAATGAAGTTCCTCAGTTGGTCAGGAATCCAATTTTCCAGAGAAGGATTTTGGAAGTGCAAAAGCTCGCCGCCTATTTTACCTTTCTGTCTCTGCCTTTTGACGAATGGGGCTAAATCTCTGTGTTGGGTCTGATCCTTTGTAAACGGGCTGTGGGTCCGGTCAAGGCTGCAGGAGCCTGTTAGAAGAAGGCCGGGCCGGGGAGACAACTGAGGTTGTTTGCCATCAGGTGTGTGTGAAGATATCTCCAAACATTTGGACTCTGGAGATAACAACATGCCAGAGAGGGGGAGGCAGGGAGACAGACAGGGATGAGTGTATTTCCCTGGGACCACCTAAGCCGCCTAATCAAGATATGACTCCACTGCATGTGTGTGTGTGTGAGACAGACACAGAGAGAGAGTGTGTCTGTATGTGCCTGAGATAAAAGCTGGTGAATCAGAGGTTTCCCTCATCCTGATCCCCTATAGCAGGTGAAGCTAGGTGTGTGTGTGTGTGTGTGTGTGTGTGTGTGTGTGTGTGTGTGTGTGTGTGTGTGTGTGTGTGTGTGTCAGACAACTGGGAGGCTGCTCCCACATCCCCCATCACATCACCTCGACCATGAAGACCAGACCTGCACACCAGTAATGAGCAGTGCGGTGTTGTGTCTATGTCACTCGCTATATATGTTTATATTGTGTGTGTGTGTGTGTGTGTGTGTGTGTGTGTGTGTGTGTGTGTGTGTGTGTGTGTGTCTATGGGGGCGAGTGATAAACGTTAGCGCTGTGATGTTGCATTAATTGCGTGCAGAGTCTTTGGTTCCCCCTCGCACAGTTAATGAAGACACGACACGTCGCTCATTGCTCTCTGACGCTCGGCTTCGAGTGCCACTGTGGCCTCCGCAGCATTTGAGCACTGTAATTTGGCTTTTAAATGAAATAAATGAGTTATCCGGGAGATCCCAAGGATTACGATTATCATTATTTTTCCCTTAGTGACAAAACGCCACGCTGTGATTGGTTAATGACTTTCTTTTGAGTGGCAGCCGTCCTATGGGGTCGTCCGGAGCGAGGAAAATGGAGAGGGAGTGGAAGGCGGCAATCTGTACGACTAATGAGGTGCAATTATATCACTGACTGTCTGTTGACGTGACCCCACCAAAACCCTCCATACACACACACACACACACACACACACACACACACACACACACACACACACACACACACACACACACACACACACACACACACACACACACACACACACACTTCAGAGACCCAATTTTAGTTGGCTGAATATGTGGATGTTAGCTGAACTGACGGCTAGCTAATGAACAAACTGATTATTTTTGGGTCATTTAGGTCTTACCTCTTTTTAGGAGTTTAGTTTATGTTCACTTTCCATATTAACCTTGTGTTTTAAAGGGGAACCACTGATTTTACATGTAAAAATCTGTTTACAGGTCTTGGGGTGGACTACTGTATATGTGAACAAAAGTACTTTAAGAGCGCCTTCACAAGCCTTAGTCTGTCTGGCTAGTCCGAATCAGAGTGAAATTGAGAATTTTGGTTTGCTGTCCAATGAGTCTGGTTCGGTTTCACACTGCGTAAATTAAAGCGGACCAAATCTTACAAATAGTTAGCTGAGGGGCGTCTACGAAGGAGCAAATTTATCTTTTTCGCCTCGAGAGCTGCCACTTCTATGCAGGGAATCGCTGACTTTGATATATTGCTGTTGTGTTTTCATTTTGACTCGGTATAATCCCTTCTCCTCCGGGTTATCTCCAGTGACATAAACGTCACCATTTTTGTGGACTTTATTTAGCGTATTCTGCATGTTCACTTTGGTCCAGATGTAAAGAAAACATCGGGCTTCTACATAAGACCAGGTCGGTAGCATCTGGTCATGTATTTCCTCTACTTTATTTTAAGCCTTTGTATTACAGCCACATTCAAGCCAGTAGGCTTCTTTTTTGATTTGATGCTTTTAAGTCATGTTACCAAGCTTGTCTTTGGTCAAGTAAAAATCTAAATGACCTTAAACCTGTGGAAATAAAATCTGACCTGAAAAAATAGTGAAATAGTCTTAACCCAATGTGCACCAGCAGGGTAGGAAAGTTGGAAAGTATTGAGACTAACACATTAAATTAGATATATTATATGAATAAAAGGCCCAGAGAGCCTTGTCCTTTAACACTGAATTCAGTTTTTCCTCTCAGGAGTGGCTGAATGATTGAATTTTACTCCACTTTAAGTCATGCACATTGCTAGCTGGGCTACAAGTCTATCTCAGTGTATGGTCTTTTAGCCTATCACCTGGAATACTTCATGGGCATATGCAGGAAAGATGATGATGTTAATTACTGTATGTTCGCACGTTAATGGAGACTAGAAGTCTTTGTCCACGCTGAAAGCAAAACTGAAGATCTGTTTGAGCCGAATTCACGGCACTGACGAGGCTGGAGGTTTTTTTTTTTTTCCTCCTGCTCAGTTTGTAGAAAGCCTTCCACTCTTCCCTTTGTCTGTTTCTCTGAATGCCTCGCTCATTGTCTCCGACTTCTTTCAGATAATCTCATTTAGACTTCCCCTCTTGATTCTCAAGCCTCCTTCTCTCTCTCTCTCTTTCTCTCTCAGCGGAGCTCCCTCCCTCCATCCCATGGCTCTGTCTCTCTTTCTCACTCACTTCCTCTAAATGCACACAGTATTGATGTTTTTCTCTCCATCATGGCCCCTGTGATGCTTTTCCTCCTTTTAGTTCTCCCCCTGTGTCTCCCACCTTTTATTTGTCAAAGCTTCTCTGTAGTGTTTTCTCCCCAGGTATACTCTCCCTCGTGCACACAGATGTATAGATATTCCAGTGGTTTGGCGTTTTAGAAAGCCAATACTGATTTTTGTTCTGAAACTGCTGATGGACAATATACATGTCAATGTACAATATCTAAAATGTCCCTGCTGAGCCGATGAACTATAGAAATGTCACCCCCCATGAAAGATGCAATTGGAAAACAAGCTGTATTATGTTTCTGGATTGGCATACAGACAAATGAGAGACTATGAAATACATGAACTGAGTAGGGCTGTCACTTTATATTCAAAATCTGAACTACTGTGAAAGAAAATATGTAATAATGCAATCTGTAATGATTTGATTGTATTTAACACTCACAGTTACCATAACAGGTAATTGTTGTGATTTTAGCTGAACCACACAGCATCCTCTGGGTCTGAGAAGTGAAACCAATGCTGAAGTGCCTTAAACCTGCATTCCTTCCAAAAACCAGCAGGGGGCGACTCCTCTGGTTGCAAACAGAAGTCTGATTGTATCAAAGTCTGTGACAAAATAAGCCTATTTCTGTCTTGATTTATTACCTCAGTAAACATGAGTTTATGGTCTCAATTGCTAGTTTCAAGTCCTTTTCAACACAGCATGATGTTCACTTAGTAAATTATGGTCCCATTTAGAGTTAAATAAACCATAAAGCAGGGTATGACTTAGGGCGTGGCAACCTTGTTTTTGACAGGTTGCTACCATGGGATTGTCTGGTCTGGGAGTTGTCCATGTTTTACCATTTCATAATGTGTTTTAAGGTTATGAAAACTCAATATTTTAGACACCTAAAAATGTCTTATTCAGCATTCAGTTGTTCTTAGCTACACTTTCTTGTGTCACTTCTGGTTGCAAAAAACAAGATGGGGACAGCCAAAAACCAAGATGCCAAAATGCCAAACTCGAGGCTTCAAAACTGTAGTCCACAAATCAATGGGTGACATCACAGTGACTACATCCACTTCTTATATACAGTCTATGGGCTGAACAGGTAATCATGATGATGATCTGTTTAAATGCTACTGGAATCATCATCATATTGGAAGAATTGCCGCTAGCCTAAGCCACACGTGTTGCACAGTGCGTACACACAGTCGACCGTTTATCCACCACTTTTTTCCCGTCACTGTCATATGTAACACAAAATCCGTAATGCTCCTACACAGCAGAGCAACGCTGGTGGTCTTTATCGTGTCCACTCGCCATTTCCTGTCATGTCATTTCGGAATCACAGCCGTTCTCTGCACTTCATCAATGTCTCTGCCAACTGAAAAGTTTGAGAAGGAAGGAGGCTGGGTCACGCGCTGGTCCGCCCACGCCGAAATTGAGCCAATAACAATGCACGACCGCAGCTTAACTTACACTGTGATACCTCATATTCCTCTACGCCCGTGTCCCAGTCTGTTTCCATAGGCCTTGATTTCTAGTGTGACAATAAACGGGAAAAATATACAATCGGCCTGATAACCTATTTCAAATGAACCGAACAATACATACACGACCCAAACCGCCACAAGTGAACCAAACAGTTTGGTTTTTGCCTGTTTTTGCCCACCCCTACTTCCTTGTCTACCTCCTTTAAAAACAAACCAGATTTATTTATACGGACCAGATGAACAAAACAGCAAGTAGCCCAGAAAACAACGTATGTTGTACAACAGCCACACACAACAGCCACTTTAAAAGTTTTATCAAGGAACATCACAGCGTTTTTTTCCTATGTGCTTCTGTAGATTTGTCCACTGCGCCCCCTACAGTATCAGAGATTAATGGCAATTTCTGAACAGATGATACATACACACACCTGCAGATTAGATGCAGAAAGCTTAAACTAGTCCAAGTCAGACTGGGACCTTTGTTGCATGTCATCCCCCTCTATCCCCCCACATTTCCTGTCTTCCTCTTCCTCTGCACCACCATCAATTAAAGCCAAAAATGCACAACACATGCTTGTTTCCCATGTCATATCATTATGGGACACAAACACTCAACACTAGATGACAACAGCATGACCAAAATGGCTTTGTTGCAATTAATCTGGGATATAACACAGCCCACACATGAGGATTCATCTACAGCGAAACAGATATTCTGTGGCAGTGATTTAGCTGTAACCTTCATGCTTCCTGCAATATTCAGTATTAAATAAAGATCATTTCAATGTGATATATTGGCCTAACTGTAATAAAACACACACACTTGAATGCACACACAACTGTTGCACCCTCCCTTTTGACTGCAAAAGGCACATTGTGTCAAGTTATATTTTACATTTACAAGCACATCTCCCAACAAGCCAATCTGGGGTGGTGAGTCCAGATGAAGCTGGCTGTATCATAGTCCATCTAGTCAGCAGTTGCTGGCCTTAAAACACGGCCTGTATCCGAGCAGAAAGGATATTTAGGGAGAGACGTAGAGAGATGAATGATGGGCGGAAGGGAGGATGGATGAGAGAGAGGTAAAAAGAGAAGGCTCATGTACAAGAGAGGCCTTAAAGAGCGGAGAGGTTGGTTTCAGCGTGTTTAAGAGCTTTGGCAGAGGAGCGGCTACTGCGACTGTGGTTTCTGGGGAATCGATGTGTGTGTATGTGATAGGGGGGAAAAGGATCCGGGGTATTTTCCTGGCATTTGATGGACAGCTTAACGCCCAGCTTGTAAAAACAGCAGAGCAAAATGTTCCACGTGCCAAAGGATGGGAGGAGGTCACACACACATGCACAGTAAAAGTGAAGTGCAGAGTTGTAGTCTTATTTATTGGGGCTCCCGTGGTGTGGGTGAGCAGTCACTGGGTGGTGGGGCAGTATGGGCTAAAACCAGATGATGTTTTCTTAACATTTCCCCTGATTACCTCCAACATCTCCCATCTGTAATCAGATTTTCAACATCTCCCTGTAGGGGAAGTCCGTTAAAAACCCTCCTGCTTGTGACCACATAGCCTCAAATGGCTCTTGTGGAAATTCTGCGTGCAACTGATGAGATCGAGAGCAACAGTTCAGGCTGTTTGTAAGTTGTCCACAATGAATGGCACAGAAATATATGTGAAAGAGGAATGGCCTTGTTTGCACAATGGCAGACAGCGCTTGGACTAAACAATGAAATTCCCAGATGAGGGACTTTCACACGCTACTTTCCTACTCTTTATGTCCAACTATAAAGTCCCTTTGGGTAAGTCATTAGCTTCTCACCTACTCCCCTCCGCTCCTTTTACCTTTCACCTTCCACAGCACATTCATCTCCTCATTCTTCTCCACAAACATCCAGTTCAGACCGGTGAACCACGACGGACGTGACATCATCCTGCAGAGTTACAGCTAACGTTGCACAAGCTTTCCATTTCACTACACCTGACCTCTCGGCGTCCTCACTCCTATTCCAAACTCAACACGACAGTCTTGATCGAGTGTTACGTTTGTTGCATTTGATTGAGCAATGGAAATGCAAACTTGATGGAAACAGACAGTTTGGTTACTGATGGATGATTTTACACATACAGGACGTTTTTTTTTTTCTGAATGTGCACAAAAAGGTAAAGGTCTGTATGCAAATATTAAAAATGCTGCTCGGCAAGCTCAAGTTATAACAGTTGTCAGGAGCTGAGATGAAAGCAGAAATGTTGAGTGAATAATTTGTGAGTTTAATTGCAGGTATCAGAGTTGACAATGTCATCATTTGGGGCATGTTCCCCACATCCCATCAAATACCACATGGTCTTTTCAAAAAAGATATTGAATGAATGCTGACCTTCAATAAATCAAATCCTGACTCAAATGCTATTAAGATAAAGGAGGGAGAGCATCTCCTACTAAACACGAGTAAACTGAGAGACTTACTCATTGATGGAGACTTGACTTGACTCCCTCCATCTGTTGGTATGCAGACCTAAACAGAACAGAATGAGGTATAAACAAACATTTACTTTATAGAATCTTAAGAGAAGTGAATATTAACATTAAATAAGGCATAGTGTCCAGCGCACCAGTCATTGTTGTGAAATAAACGCTGACAGGGCGATGCCGCACCCCGACGCAAACACTGCCCCAACAAAGCTGTACATTATCTCACATATTACACAGCTACTTACTTGAAAAATCAATGACAATAGTGTAATAGCAGAAAATAATAAAATATAACACTGAGCTTTTGGCTCTGCTGCCTGGTCCAGTCCTCATAATATTATACAATTAGGTTTGGCTATACAGTGTTAACATACCAGTAAGCCTATAGGCTATGGCTGCATAGCACCTGTAAATTATAGACACCCAACAATACAATTATTAATTTAATCAGTTGTGTCAGGTCCATTTAAACTAGCTCCCCCAGAATTCCTTTAATATATGTTAAAATATATTCATATAAATATGCATACGAGCCTATGGCTTTTCTGGACAGTGGATGGTTATTATTTACTGTGAGATGTGCATACATATTCCCCAGTATGCCTAGTTAAGCGACATTATAAATTCAATATTCATAGCTTTCCATCTTGCATTAGTCCAGAGCTGTAACTACACCTCGACTGAGAGACAAGACAATAATAACCTGCCTGATACTGTGTAGATCCAATACGTCCCACAGATTCTGGATTGAGATCTGGAGAATTTAGAGGCCTAGTCGACACTTCGAACTTCTTGTTGTGTTCCTAAAACCACTCTTGAACCATTTTTGCAGTGTGCACACAGCCTTTGCTGGGTTGCGTTCCTCCTATAGTGCATCCTGGTGCCATGTCTTCCTGAGGTAAGCGACGCACACACATTGTCTTCCACATTATGTAAAAGATAATGCGATTCATCACACCAGGCCACCTTCTTCCATTGCTCCGTGGTCCAGTTCTGATGCTCACATGCCCATTGTGGGCACTTTTGGCAGTGGACATGGGTCAGCATGGACACCCTGACCGATCTGCGGCTACGCAGCCCCATATGCAGCAAACTGCGACGCACTGTGTGTTGACACCTTTCTCTCAGAACCAGCATTAACTTTCTCTGCAGTCTGAGCGATAGTAGCTCTTCTACTGGATCAGACGACATGGGCCGGCCTTCGCTCGCCATGTGCATCAGTGAGCGTTGGCCAGCCATCACCCTGTGGCTGGTTCACCGGTTTTCCTTCCTTGGATCACTTTTGGTGGGTGCTGACCACTGCAGATCAGGAACATCCCACAAGACCTGCAGTTGTGGAGACACTCTGACCCAGCCGTCTAGCCATCACACCTTGTCGAAGTCGCTCACATCCTTACTGCCCATTTTTTATGCTTCCAACACATCAGCTCCAAGGACAATAATATATCCACCCACTGCCAGGTGCCACTGTAAGGAGATAATCAGTGTTATTCACTTCACCTGTCAGTGGTCATAATGTTATGGCTGGTCGTGTCTGGACTCCCCACAGAGGCTGATGCTGGACAGCGTGCGTTTCATTGTGTGCAGGCGCGTGTGGGCGCATGCTCACGCGAGCTTTTCCGAGCTGCAGTTAATAAATACGGTTGTCCTTTATGTAACATAATAAATGGTCCTAGTTGTATTTTATTCATGTCAGGCACAAAGTCACAGAACAGCCCTGTTACAACCCTGCGCTAACGTTACCCAGCTAGCTAACGTTAGCAAGACAGGCTAAAGGGAGCACTGACAGCTAGCACAACTTAACTTTACTGCCATCTGTTGACTTCAGACTTGGAGAGGAGAGAGTACAAGTCTACCTGACTGCTGTTGAAACTGACTCTCATGGTGGTTTTCTTCTCTTTTCGTGTCCAGGATAGCCCCACTCCGTCCTCATCCTCTCATCACAGCTGTAAGCATCTGACACCCGCTCTGACACGAGGGGGCGGGGCCTTTTGCGTAGTTTGCGTGGCCCGACGCAACTTACGCAGTGAGCGCGCTCTGCGTACAACAACAGAAACACTTTACCACAATAACAATAAATGCACTTTTTATTTTTTTATATTTTAATAAATCAATTTAAGTATAGCTATTTTGGTTCAAAATAAAATTTAGATGCTTATACTTAGGATGGGGCTGCACGGTGGTGCAGTGGTTAGCGCTGTCGCCTCACAGCAAGAGGGTCGCAGGTTCGATTCCGCCTTGGGCTCTTCTGTGTGGAGTTTGCATGTTCTCCCGTGTAAGGGTGGGTTTTCTCCGGGTACTCCGGCTTCCTCCCACAGTCCAAAGACATGCAGTTTAGGTTAATTGATGACTCTAAATTGCCCGTAGGTGTGAATGTGAGCGTGAATGGTTGTCTGTCTATATGTTGTCTGTCTCTATGTGCCCTGCGATGGACTGGCAACCTGTCCAGGGTGTACACCACCTTCGCCCAATGCCAGCTGGGATCGGCTCCAGCCCCCCCGCGACCCCCAACGGGATAAGCGGTTGACGATGGATGGATATTACTGATGAGGCACTGCAACTTCTCACGTCCCTCACCAAAAAGACTTTTTCTCATTGACTTAAATGGTCCTTATTTGAATATTTAAGTCCTAAAAGTTGTAGAAATAGCCAAATCCAGAGTTATTTCCTTCCTCTGTTTATTGGTGCCTTCATATGGGGTTGTGTTTACCGCCCATATGAACGTCCCCCTCATATCGTATTCACGACCTTGTAAGGGAAAAGTTTCTGATATGGTAGAGCCGTTGCATAGCAGTGGTGTTAACGCGTTAAACGCAACGCATGTCGTGTTCATGACTTCCCATGTCAGGAACACAAGTTGACGAGCTCCATTTGAAGGCACCACTAGTCTACGAAGACCCAGGCCGTGACAACAGCGCAACCCGTGACGTTGGGACTCCGTGACCGAGTCATGTGGCTGACGCTACTGGTCATATCAGACATGCACACCCGGCCAAGTAAGACCCGGAAGACCCAGAAGATCTGGGTACTTTTCCAGAGTCGTAAGTCTACCCATTGACTTGATGCGCCACTGAGCAACTTTCATAGGAATAAACGGGGCCCCACCTCCAACGCTGTATCCAGTTCACTTTAAACACCATGTCCACCTCAGGATGAATTGTTATAGCTTTGTTGATCCCTTCTTTTTCCTTATAGCGCCATCATCATGTCTAAATCTCTGTTTGTCCAACACTTTGGTTTAAATGCCTGCAAAACTAATGATATTCCTATCAACCTCAGCTGTATTTTGTATTTAGCACTAATTATCATATGTTAGCATGCTAAAATATTAAACAAAGACGGTGAATATGGTAAACATACCTAAGCATTGGTGTGGTAGCACTGTCATTCTGTTAGCATGCTGGTATTAGCATTTAGCTTAAAATACCCCTGTGCCTAAGTGGGCCACAGAGCTGCTAGTATGGTTGAAGACTCTTTTGAACTTACCCAACTTTAAGTATATAAAATACTAGTTATACATACAAATCCATATAGAAACATGGCATAGCTACCATCATGACACTTTTGGTTTGTGTGATTGGACTGATGATGAAATAAATATTAGTAACATACTGTATGAGGCTACTTTATGGTTATATATTATCTGATGTTTACATGATGACAAGATTTAATGACCCATTGCATCGCAATCAGTTTTTCATATTTAAATTTTCACAGTGAAGAACATTATCTCTAATCTAGCTATGATACCATTAATATATCATTTGTTATCCAGATGATACATCATGATTTTTTTGTGGTGGTTAAAAAAAAAAAAAGTTGAAAATATATGTGAGATATGTCCTATGGATATGAGATGTTCACCCTGGTGTGAGTCAGACTAACTCAGTGTGTAAGAAGCATGTGGTGCCAAGTGCCTCAGAATAAAAGAAGTAGAGACTCATTTATCCCCTGAGCAACACTGATTCATTTGCACATATAACAATGCTTGCCTCAGCAACTGTGTTTTGCAGTGATGAGTGTGTTTTTTGCATTAACATCCCGTTATTTGTCTGTTTGTCAGTGTTAGATCAGCTTTGTTTAGTCCAAATAAATAACAACAATAAATACAGTCAGTTTTTTTTAGCAAAGAACAGGTCCAGAAAAAATAAATATGCAGACCCTGAAAATAGCAAAAAGCCATTTTTAACCAGCTAAATTTGTAGTTTTCAACCTCCAATTCATTCCTGCATGATGCCAAGTTTAAGGTATTTGCACAGGTTAAAATAAATCATAATAGACTGACAAGCTTATACCAAACACTATGAGATGTCAGACTGTCAAAATAGTCATGAAACCAAAATACATCCAAGGCATAATAAACAGCCTAGAGATTAAGCTCCAGTGCTACAGACCTACATACTGTAGTGTGATGACTTGTAATGTGCATGTTTTCTGAACCCTTTCAGCAAAGTGGATTCCCTTTAAGGCACCATAAAAAAGGAAAGTTCAAGTTAACATAGTGTCCGCCATAAATGAAGCAGGCTTCACTTGGGCCAGGCATTAGCGGGACGTGTCAGCCCTCCAAACATCATCATAATGTTTGAAATTAACTTCTACATCAGGCTAATCAGTGTAAATGCCAGAGGACTCAGCCGTCTGAGCTCAACATTCATTTTACAAAAGTACACTCGTGGACGTAATGAGCTGACATGCATTCACTAAAAAAACTATGCTCTCGTTCTTGGTGTTTTCACCTCATGAAGCAGATGCGGAATGACATGCAACAAAAGTCCCTTAATCCCCTAGGTCACCGGGACATCCCAGCCTTTTCCTCTTCTGGCCATGCTTAACCAGAAGCTAAGAAATACACCACTGGTTTCATCTCTTTCAAAAGACAGTTGGCTGAGGTCACATGACTTCTATTCACATGATATAAGGCTCCAAAATGACGCCTGGTGTAGCGTACACTCCAAGCCCCAAAGGAGGGTGAAAAGCAGAGATGTCACGCGCCATCATCACGTCATATTTTTGGGGTACAACGCATACACGTTAAATCTGGTCTGCACTTGCGAAAACTGAGCCAATCGCTACGCTTGACTGCAGCTCCAATTAGACTGAGCATGCGTCATATCCCACAGCGCAAGACTGCGTTCCAGCCTCGTTCAATAAGCCTTGTCAGCCTCCAGGAGGGGCGCTGGGCTTTGAAGCAAATTTTCAAATTGCTAAACTACAACTTCTGTGTCTGTCACATGATGCCATTGGGTCAAAAAAGAGTTTTTTCCCATAGTCTTACATTGAGAAACAAACAAATTTGTAAGTGAAGCAACACTTGAATAACTCTTATTTAAATCATTAGGTCCTAAAAGTTTTCTGGGCCCAATGGAAGCAGAAGACTGCTGAAAGATCACTTGAAGATACGGGTACTTTTGGGGCTATTTTAGCTTCATTGAGCAGCTCTCATAGGAATGAATGGGAGCCCACCTCCAGTGCTGTATCCAGTTCTGTTTATACATCCATGGTTCACACCATGCCACTCCAGATCCTTTTGTCCATGTCTGTGACCTGGATATCACTACATCCATGCTTTTCTACCAGTCCCTTCTAAAAGCTGAGCTGTCCAGGTTGGTGTTGTTTTGAGGACCGTCCTTCTGCCCAGCAAAGCCCCAACATGCCGACTGGTGGTGACTCAAAGGAAATGAATGGATCATCTTAAGCATTAATCACAACCATAGTGTGACGAGGCCTCTGACAGAACAACCAATCTGCTCGCTCCCTCCCTACCTCCCATCCATCCATACCACACTCACTCTGTCATAATGAGGAGCTGCCACTCAAACTGCTCCGAGACGCACTTATTGCAACACCGCCGAGGTTACAGGACGAGCCGGCTCAGCTGGGATTAAAGTCTCAGTTGCATTTGTTGAAACAGACTTTAGAGCAATACACTGGGCAAATCTGAAGGAAAGAGTTTGGGAACAAAGGCTGCCTGTGCTGCAACACACTGGATGGGCCAGATGAAATTTAGCTTATGAATTGAAACACATGCATTATGCATAATGAACAGAGGCCGAAGGGAAAGAGAGACAGAGAGGAGACATCTTGTCATCACTAAAGGAGAGCGATGGAAAGATGGACAAAGGAGATGTCCCAAGGGACTATGCACTCATTCTGCATGGCTGCCTAGCCATCACCATGGAAACTGTGTGTGTATGTGTGTGTGCGCTGGCGACCAACAGTGAGCTGGAGGGTGTGTGTGTGTGTTATGAGGAGGGGGAATAATGTGTAGGTGCTACGCGGGAGGCCTCCAACTGTGTTAGCATGAATACCTCCGAAACTCACTATGATCACATTCCACATCACGTGTGTGTGTGTGTGTGTGTGTGTGTGTGTGTTACAGACAGAGAGTGCCTGTGGACCTAGAGATCTTATCATTTAAAAGCAGGACCCTCTGTTGATGAGTGATCTGCTGGATGGTGTGATTGATGAAGGACGGAGTGATGAACGCTTGATGAGATGAAAGAGTGAAGAGCCATCAGCACGCAAACACTAATAAACACACACACACACACACACACACACACGTACACACACACAACGAAGCCCATGACTAAGGCCTCTGATGTGTGTGTGCAGGCAACACGCATGCAGGCGTACTTGAGGGGACACAAAAACTTATAGAACCATAAGACACATTATGCAAAAACACACACACACACACACATGCACACACACACACACACACACACACACACACACACACACACATACGCACACACACACACACACACACACACACACACACATACGCACCACACACACACACACACACACACACACACACATACGCACACACACACACACACACCTCCATGCAAGATGAAGGGATGATTATAGATGAAACATGTTCTTTGAGCCAACAGGAACGTGACATGAATAGCACAAAGGAGACTGTAGCACCATTATATACATGCTCACAGATAGACAGATGGATAGATAGATAGATAGATCGATAGATAGATAGATAGATAGATAGATAGATAGATAGCAATTAATTAGCAATTAATGGGGGGGGGGGTCCTGCAACTCCCTCCAGAGAGGAGAGCAGGCCACACACACACACACACATACACACACACACCTATTTTCTTTCTGTGCTTTCACTTATTTTATCTTATATTTTTGTCTTATACAAACCACAGTCTTTCAAATAAAGCAAACTGATTAAATTAATGACTATTTGATTGATTCATTAATTGATACTCAACCCCTTGGACACACACACACACACACACACACACACACACCCCTGGCACCTGAGGAGAATGCCCTTGCTGTGCCAGACTGTGCCAACATGTGGGTGCAGTTACAGTATAGAAACACTGCCAAGACCACTGTGGGCAGGGCAAACTCACACACCTATCCTGCGCTTTCACGACCACAAGAACACAAGAACACGGCCACAAATTCTCTGCACAGCTTCCTCACACACACATACACACCCGGCACATAATCCACACATAATCCACCACCTCTTCCTCCGTCTCCCTTGCTCATGCAAACACACATACACACTTTGCTGAGTCAATGCAGAAAACAAAAAGAGCAAAATATAACCAGGATTTCCCCCCCGCCTGTCTTGATATTCTGTTGTGTGATATATAGGAAGCTTAACTGTTCCATTGATTTTGTACTGTACATTCCTGGTGTGTTGGTTCAGCTCTGCTCACTCAGCGCGGCATCTTAATCTCTCAGGATCGCTGTCAGTTGATGAATCGTCAGTCATACAGGCCGAGCAGAGCGTCTTTCAGCTTTAGGGACTGTAGGCAGAGAAGTTTAGACAGAAAAAAAACAGACAGTGTGTGAAGGCATCCAATGTGTGTCTTACATGGTTTTATATTATCAGTCTGAGCTTTCAAGATGAGCAACGGGTCAGCTGGGGCTACTTTCAGTGCAGAAATTGCTTTGTTTACCAATTATTCTCTAAATTGTTAATTAATTTTCTGCCATTTATTACCATGGTAACTATGTCTTGACATTAGCCCTGTTCGACTGGGACTAGTATTACCTGGGTTCCTCTTGTGATCTGTAATAACTGCAGAGGTCGTCTGTTTTCTTAATTGCTGTGAATCTGCCATGTGCATTAAGTGTAAAGTAAAAACAAATCTATTTTAAATTATCGTCTAGGTCATCAGGTAATATTTGGTCTACGTCTCTGTAATTACAATTTTTGATTTAAAGAAGAAAAAGAGTTTTTTTGGGGATTTTTGATACATGTTTTTTTTTTTTTCTTATTTTGGACTAAGAATAGCCCGGACTGTGGTGGTTAATTGTGATTGTGGACTTGATTGAATTTGGGGTGAAAATGTAGAAAGCTCATCCAGCTACTCAGCATGGGGAGACATTTAGAGGAGCTTACTGTGAATCAGTAATATTAAGAATTTACCCCCCAAGTCTGTGCTTTTGTGCAGGAAACACAGAAAGAGGGGGTAAATTCACAAATCGTACAACATTTACTGGATTACAGTTGGGTTTCAGTTTTGTATGGGAAGATAAAACTAAAATTAAAAGTTAAAAATAAAAAAATCACCAAAACTTTAGAAATTTGAGGTATAGCAAACTGTTATTTTTAGCTGAGTGTTTACAGGAATTGTTCAGATATACAGTTTTTGTTTTCTTGTTGCCCAATAAGTCTATTTAGTCTGTTTTCATCCAAAATTATTGCACATTTAAAAATATATACAACCACATGTTGAGTCACATTTCCTCCGTTATGACTGTTTGCGGAACATTTTACATTTTCTGCATTTTTTTTCAGAGCCGCCGTAAATTCAAACATCATCATCCAGAATAGCATCCGATAATTCACTTTGTTCATTTGTCTCCCATAGAAGAAAACAGAGGTGAGGAATTTAAAGGTAGATTGTGGTTATGATTGTGATTGCAGAACAACAAGGAATCGGGGATGGTTGCAAAACAAAGGACGTATGAAAGACCAGACGGTAGTGAGTGCATTAGGCAGCTTAACGCTTCATCATCCATTCATTACCTCCATTGGGACTAAATGGTATCTATTGTATCCACGTATTTAAATCAGTTTTTGTATCCACGTATTTAAATCAGTTTTCTCTTGTAATGTGGATTTTTACAACAAATAGAATAATAAAATGCTTTGGACTCAATGAGCAAGGTCTGTGTGCAATGATCGGATGATGGATTTAAAAAATGCATACAAAAATATGGACTTGGTGCTCAAAGGCCTTTAGCTGAGACGATCAGTACCTTTCTCTGTCTACGCTAAATACTGTATATGTAAGTATAGTACAGTATAGCTGTATTTATAGCTAAGTATAAGAAGCTATAGCCAAGAGAAGACTGGAGATGGGGAATTTCATGGCCTATACTGACTGTAACCTTTTGTTAAATAGAAACTCTTAAAACAACATTATCAAACCCACAGCTAGTGTGTTCGCAGATAGGTTTGTTGCAGGAGTGCTGACTCAGCCACCCCCCATCAGTCATGTGATGCTTACCTTGCAGGTAGTGGTTGTAGTGGTCCATGGAGAGACTCCCCAGGAGGAACAGCCTGAGCAAAGGTAATCTCTATAAACAGATTCTGCATTCATGTGTAGAGTCTGTAGGCAACAGCACGAGATTTTGGTGTCCGAAGCGTTCCAGTGTCCATTTGTAGTCTCAGTAGTATTGACCAATCACGTTTGAATAGGATTTGGTTGAATGCAGTCCGTGTGGAGGGCTGTACGGCAGTGGACGAAATGCAATTCTGGGGCGGCAGTAGCTCAGTCCGTAAGGACTTGGGTTAGGACGCGGAGGTCACGGGTTCAAGTCCCCCATGGACCAAGACCAACTGGTTGCTGGAGAGGTGCCAGTTTACCTCTTGGGCACTGCCGAGGTGCCCCTGAGCAAGGCACCAAACCCCCAACTGCTCTGGGCGCTTGTCAGGAGCAGCCCCGTCACTCTGACATCTCTCCATTGACGCATGTATATGTACTGTGTGAACAACAGAGTGTAAAACTGAATTTTCCCACTGTGGGAAAATCTGGGAAATCTTTCAATCTGGGAACACGGCAGCTATCGTCAAATGATGATTTTGCATTTTATTGGTGTAAAATTAGCTTGTGAACTAGCTCCTTGTGAAATCGTCAGTTGCAAATCAGACTGTAAATAACGAGCAGTGCATGGAAAAAGAAATCTTGGTTGAGATATCTGCTGGCTACACCTGAACCCCAGAAATATAGCTCCTCGCCCCCAGAGACTTATCTGTCGTCAGACTGGAAGCTGATGGGTTCTGAGGTTAAAGGTAACAAGATCCGCCTACGAGCACCTCAAAGACTCACCAATTCATCCAGGAAGTCCCTGCTTCTGGTAAGAAATAGTCCGACCACATGTAACCCTCCTACAGCTTTTTCAGAGATACAGGTAAACAGATTTTGCTGCCTTTGGACCGAACCAGACTCACTGTTTCCCCACTCCTTATGCTAAGCTAAGCTAATACTTCCCTGTCCTGGCTGTAGTTTAATAACTAATGAGAACATACGAGAGCAATATTGATGTTCTCATCTACCTCTCTGCAAAAATCAAATTATTCTTTATAGCTTCAAGCAGACTTTCCCTTTAGAATAACAGGCTACAGATTATTTCTGTCTTTGCATGTTTACACCGATACTTAAAAACTGGATCTGTGCTCTTAATGCTGTCAGTGTAAAAAGTTACCGCGAGGTTGAGGTGCAGTGTTCATTTAATGTGGACTATGTTTGAGAGAATCTGATGAAACGTAAGGAAATGCGACCTGACGTGAAGTCTGTCCGTTAACATCACCAGTGTTGCGTCAATTCACATTTCAAGTGGTGATAGAAGCACGAGGAGATAAATCCTCAAACACTGTCACGCTGTTCAGGTTTCACGTTAATTTACCGTACGTATTACATCCAGACAGGTGTACAGTTACAGGTATTTTGATGACCCCCGCAGTGTAGCTGACAACTCGTCACGAGGAAAGAACATACAGGGCTGTTCGAGGTATCTGTGTGTGTGTGTTTGCACCAGTTGCTTCATATAAATATACTGTACATATCTTTTCTCCTGCTGTCACTGGGGTAGAGTTGGCAAGCTTTGCAATCAAGTGCCTCATGCACGCACGCATACGCACACACACACACACACACACACACAAACACACACACATATAAATTCCAGCCTGCATCTAGATCGTATCATAAATCTCACACACATTCCCACACAGCAGCTATCTGGTGGCTCGGGTTGCTGTGTCCACTAAGACTTTACAGGATGTTTGACCTATTCTGACCGTCGGAGCAGGCAGCCTCGAGACTCCTCTACTATTCCAAATATCAAATACCAGCTTCAGCTAGAACTACCAGACCGGCTCAGAGTTACGTACAACCTGATGTGTGTGTGTGTTTTCCCCATATTAGGAGAGGAAATGGTCATGGTTGTTTTTTTTTTCTCCAGTTTCGTGTTAAAATCTTGTGGATTAGGAGGTTACGGAGGGATTTGACCCTGGATGACCCCGAGCCAGCATACCGACTGCTCTTCCTCCGTCGTCCTACTCTTCTATATCTCTTTTTTTTCTTCACTGTTTAGCTTCTTTTCATATATATTTTTTGTCTTTGTGCACTGTTTCCTTTCTTTATAATTTATAGCACGAGTAAATGGGGGAAAAAATATGACATTTTTTTTATTCATGTCCTCATATTTGCTAATATTTAAATTAAGTAAATTGTTTATTATTAATTTAGAAAAAATAATTTGTTCTCATTTCCCTGTTTCATTCACATGAAAAATATATCTACAGAAGGATTTAAAAAGGAGTTTCCTTTGGCGTAATTATCTACAAAGCATCTATATTCAGTGAAAATACAAAATAAAATTTGAGTTATTATTATTTTTAAATGTAAATTACAGTAATTAAATTAAAAGACACAAAGGTACCATAAAATGCAAAAAAATATAATGGTGTCCAAATAAAACCTGAAATGTAAAATAAATAAATAAATAAATAAATAAATACCCAAATCATTAATCTCCCCAAATCTTTGTGTTCAACAGACCAGACACAGCTGGTGTAATGTGGTGTAATTTACTGCAGTACCTGAGATTAGATATACGATAATAAATTTGTTATATTGTTTTACCCATGCTGGATCCAATGCTAAAAGTTTTAAACTCTTACTCCACAATAGATTTTATTACAAACATTGAACTGTGATGTAAAATACTTTCAAAATCTCCTGATATTTACTGCTGATGTCTTAGACAGGTAAAACAGCTCCATTGCTGAGCGGAAAATATTGCCTTAACATCTGCATATCTCCGCTCATCTGGACAAAAAGAACAGTGGAGGTTTGTTGGTGTTGTAATGTAGGAGAACATGGACATGACTTCCAGGCTGCCAAGAATCTATGATTTATATAAGCCTACCATCTGTTGCCACAGAATACGTTGCACAACTACCAATGAGTCAGACGGGCTACACGGACATCTACGATGTCTCACACATGCACGTAGATACTGGTGGCGAGCTCGCAGGGGCTCGTATGAACAATGGATGAGGTGAGAGAGAAGACCGCTGATCTTCTTACTCCCACTCTGACTGACCTGAATAAACCCCAACACACACACACACACACACACACACACACACACACACACACATATACATACGTACAAACTATCTTCACACTCTGCATCCCGCTGCAGCTGACAGCCATTCATTCACTTCAGTGACATGGTCGGGCTATATCTAAATGGAGGGCTTTCTCTAGATTGGAACTCCCCCAAAACACACACACACACACACACACACACACACACACACACACACACACACACACACACACACACACACACACACACACACACACACACACACACACACACACACACACACACACACACACACACACACACACAGGACTTTTCCAATCCACCAATTTGTACTGCTTCGATGGGCACCCCCTCTCTCTCTCTGCTTCTTTTTTCCATATCCATGCAATAAAACAGAACACAGACACACATTTATATAGTATAGCGCCTATAGATTCCTCCAGACTGGTTACATGCTTCAGATAAGGTGTCTTTGCTCCCATCCAACCAGCCCCCACATGAAAAACTAGCAAAATACAATAAAAAAAAAAAAGAAAATTGCCACACCTTGCTCTGACACCTTGACCCTTCACACACACAAATGAGCTTGCGGCATGTTTGCTCTTACGACGTGAAAGCCCTCGCTCATTAACCCAGAGGGCACCCCCCAGCCTCCCATTGTGCCCCTATCTCCTGCAGCATTCTGGGTAAAGTAGTTTAACAATGTCAACCAGATAAGCCCAATGCAAACCTACTGATAAGCAGTCAAAGACTGCACTTAATGTCTGTGTGTTTTGAAGGCGTTGGGTGATCGAGGAGCCAATGAGGAGGATGTAAAAGACCAACAGTGAGCAGAATGGATTGTGTGTGTGTGTGTGTGTGTGTGTGTGTGTGTGTGTGTGTGTGTGTGTGTGGTTGCACTGGCTAGTTTCATATCTTTGTAATAACAAGTTAAACTGCCGAAACAGCTAAACGCAGAATACAAAAGGAAAGCAAACACACACATACCGCTGGACAAAGAGTCTGATGTGTGTATGATCGCAAACTACAGCCTTGGACCATTAGCATAGTTATTCAGAAAAAAAAAGTGAGTCAACTTTTCCTGTATTGACAAGTAAAGTGGAGAGAGATATGGCAGCTGAAAAGAAAAACCGAGGAGGGGCCGACATTAAAAAACGCAGCTCAGTAAAATAAAGTTTACGGCCTGCGTTCAAGGCAGCGCTTCCTTCTTCTCTGGCTGCCACGAGGCAACCACACTGTAATTCGAGGTCAAAGGTGTAGGCCGATCCTCCATCCAGACTTTTAATGTCGCAATAAGCCGCGTCACAAAGGCTCCGCTTACACTGTGATAAAAAAAGGTGTGAATATTTCACAGGAAGTCTCAAATAAAATGCAGTAAATTTGCGCACTTTGTCCCAGAAACTCCACACCCTGCAGAGGACATGTAATCTTAACTGTTTGCCCCAGCTCTCACAGCACACACACACACTTAGAAGCATGAAGAAAACTCATGGAAGAACAGAAGAGGAGTATATGTGGATTTACATACTGGCGTGTACACAAGACACAGGCGTATGTGTGTACACTCACACGTACAACGCACAAAGTGAGGATTTGAAATCTTGGCAGTGCTGAAAGCCGATATCCTCGCTTTGTTCTCTTAATGGTCCTGTTCCGTTTTTATTATTCTGAATACCTGACCCACCTGTACAGCGAGAGGAGACTTTATATCCTGCTCCTCTAGATACAGTTTCCCTTTCTCTCCTCATTCTTCCCCATCTATCGGCTACAGCTACAGTTTCAAATTGCTTCCTCCTCTCGTGTTTTCTCCCCCCCTCCCCGTCTCATTCTTCCACGCTTTCGTCTGCGGTCCATTTTCCTGAAGCAGACAAATGATCGGCATTGATGAACACAAGGCGGCATTCAGAGGACTCACGCCCAGCAGAAAAGAAAAAAAAAAGATGTTTTGTAAGAATCTTTTTTTAATGAAACACAAAAAGGCAATAAAATTAAGATAAATAATTTTTTCCTTTTGTACACGAGGAAATATTTAAGTCATATTTCCAAAGAATGACTGAAATTACATAATATATTTTAGTAGGCTATCTCAACCGTACAAAGCAGGTTTCCAGTGGGTCTAAAAAAAAAAAAAAAAAGATGTCGCTTCTGTCAAAATGGTTAGAACTGAATCCAGTGTTTCTTAAAGAAAATACAGCTTTAAAAAAAAAATCAATTAAAGACCCATAAAAGTAATATTTCAAAATTGAGTTTCACATTAGATTCCTTTTAAAGCTTTTTGCTTTGCAGTGTAACAGCAACATGGTTGTTAAGAGTCAGTCAATGTCTTAAAAAAAGAAAAAAGGCAATCATGTTCTTCCCCCCTGTACATCCTATACACCGACAACAAACAGTCATCACAGGCTTGCATAAACAGTAAGACAATGAGGAAAACATAAAACACACACACAGAGACATTTTTGGCAAAGCAGGAATAAAAGTGACAAGAAGCGTAATTTGTGATTTGATCCTTATCTTGTTTTTGTCTCTCAACACTGTCCCATTGATTGGCTCTGATTGTCCTTCACAGTCACGTGATGCCATTCTGGTTGCCATAGTGACCTCAAGTGCATCAGCTGGGCAGCGCGCAGACAATGTTGCCGCAACGTTCCCCGGAGGCTGTCATAGCAACGCTGGGTGAACGCGAGCGAGACAACGAGAGGAACTCTACTTAAAATACCTCGGTGATTGCAGGGGTCCCGGATTCAGATTTGATTGAACGTCTTTTTTTTTTTTTTTTTTTCTCATATAATTGTTTTCTTCTAATGTGGTGAAGCGTAAACTCACAGGTGCTTTGGTATGTTTCTTTTTGATGCCAGATAAATATCTACATTTTATATAGGAATACAGGCTAACATAGATAAAGAAGATTCTTTTAGGATCAGAGAACAGCAGAAACTCAGTTTCTTTTCCAGTATTTGTTTAAAAAAAAAAAAAAAAAAGCTCCCAACAGGAAATGCACATTTTAAACTCAACAGAAAGAGAAAAAAAATATTGGACACGTGTTTAAAAAGAGCCTTTTTCTGATTTCCTTATAAAAACATTTCCCAAACACCCTTTCTACATAATCACCCTTTGCCTAAAGCAGGGCTTTACAACCACGAAGTCTTCACATCAGTTGTACAGTTTGACCCAAAATCCAAACCTCCGATCCTGTTCAGTGCATTGAGAGAGGAGGACACAAACCCGACCTCCTCCCTCCGTCAGACCCCACCCGAACCCACCCGCACACACCCTAAAAAAATCTAAATAAAATAATCTTCTCTGCAAAAGAAAACAACAAAAAACAAATATATATGTATACTATTTACAACATGTTATATTATACATGATGCTGTACACACACGCCCATGCACACGTACGCACGCACGCCACCATGCACGCACATTTCAAATAAACAATCCAACTACCTGTACATGTGTCTCTGCACCCGAATAGGAGGATGCGAGAGAGAGAGGTATTGACGTGTATGGCTTGACAGGAGAAGAAATCGTTTTTCAGTCGCGAGGGCTGAAAACTACTCGTTAAGTACTGGACAGGTTAATACATACTGACGCAGTGCCATGGTGTCACCGCACGGGTGACCATGACCACACGTACAGTACAAACACACACGCACGTTAAAAGCACTATTTACTTAGAGCTCATTAAATGCCAAACAGGGTTCATCATCGCAGCCACTCTGCAAACACACACGCACATACACACAAAGTCCGAACTACAGTGTTTTTTTGGTCCTGTTGGGGATCTCCCAATCACGCTGTCGCCATCAAACTACCAGTATAAGACCATTAAAACTCCCCAAACCAGTGTGGTTTACAGTAAGTCTCTCCTTACCATACAGTCTCTCTGTTAAGCCAGTCTTTGTTTCAGAATGTCTGACCTCCCTCCGTAGCATATCCAAGCGATTGTACTCCAAAGTGCTCTTGTCCTTGGTTCCTGTTCGTTTGTTACTGTAATCTTGTCGCAGTGACGAGACACTCTGTTATTTCAGCCACAGGGAAGGCTGGAGACTCTCGCTGCGACAATGAGCCTCAGTCCACATCTGATAAAGAGGTTAAATCTGAGGCAAATCAGACTTTTTCCCCCAGAACAAACTAGGCTCCTCTTAAGTGCCAGTACCGTTGGGCTTGATCCAGTGGGCTAGCTCCTTCTCCTACAAGGGACGGATCAATACGCAGAGTCAAGACTCTTTGTCTTGGTTTCCCTCCGTCCCCCAGCTCCCGTTCTGAAGGACCGTCATGGATCTCCAGGGTTCAGGTTCAATATTTGGGTTTCTCTCTAGCTTGGTGGTGCTAGGACACTATGGCCATGCCGTCGGCGCTGATCAGCTGGCCCGTGGTCGGCTCGTAGGTTCCGGCCAGGTAGAACAGGTCGTTCGCCGCGCCGCCGGGCTTGCGTTCGTGCATCAGGTGATCGTACTCAGGCCTGCTGACCACCTGGCAGCGATGGGAGATGGTCTGCACGTCATTCTCGTCCTCGTGGCTGGACTGATACAGGGCATTCTGGAGAAAAGATAATATATTTAACCATCAAAATGTTGCTTTCACAAGGAAAGAGGTAAGGTTGTTTCTACATTTCCCACACGTCCCCTGTTTGTCATGTCTTTTAGCGTGGGGTTTTCTCATGAAGTTTCTGCAAGTTTTATGTTTGCTCAGGCATGCTGGATGTTGCTGCTCATGCTAACCACTCAGCTCTTTTTCTATTTATTCCAAGCAAACCACTATTGCTGTTGCCAGAAATGCAAAATACCCAACTTCCTGTGAGATTTTTCATGGGAAAGACCCACCAAACGCTGAGTATTTAGAACCAAAGAGTGTTTCATGAACTAAGTGGATGTTCAACCGTTCATATCAGATGGGAACAGGGGAATAAAAAAAGCAAAGAGGTAATATATTTATATGAAAATGTCACGGGCTGTTACTTTGACCATTCCCTGTTTTAGAAACTCTACTTGCACTTCGTGGCCTTTACCTTGCCGTCGCGGTGTCGTTTCCCCAGGCGAGTCTCCTCCGGGTGGTAGAACCACTTGACCCTGACCACCATGCTGGAGCTCCACGACTCCCAGAGGCTCTCCACTCTGCCCACGTAGGGCAGCTGGGGCCGGCCGGGTGACAGGAACACAGCGCAGTCCCCGACACGCACCGTCTCCTTGCCCCTCACGATGGCCTTGTAGAAAAGCTTGCGGGCTTTACCCTTCAGACCTCTCCTCTGTTGGCGGAAGAGAGTAAAAATAGTCAATTTATTCAGTGTGAAAGGTTTATTTCACCACCAGATTCACTTTCAGAAATCAATTCATTTAATTTCTTTTGCTAAACCCAGTCTACTAAGGTATGGTAAGATTTAATACATCTTTCCAAGCTAATAGCTAAAGCCTAACACCAATCATAACACTAATCCTACATTTTCTGGCACACCAATAATCACTCCAATGTACTGAAACTCATGGTCACAGTAACATACCCTAACACACCTACACTTCTGCTCCGTCTTTACACACCTTCAGTTTCTTTTTAAGCTGCACATCTCAGCCGACAGATGCAGTGTTTACAGAGCAAACAACGTGGCAGAATGGAGGCCGAGAGCGGCAGCCACTGCTCAGACTGTTTTGTTCCGTTATCTCAGGATCGCGACTTAATAATCAGGATAACAAATTCAGAGAGTGAGCCTCATAGTGTTGCCAGTGTGTACAAAGACTGAGGCGGAGTAAGCGCCGTAAAGAGAGATGATATTTGATCGTCGCGTTTACTGTATGTAATCCGCAGAAACAATCAGTAACCTACTTAAGCTGTGAGGCGAAGCAGGTTACTGATACCCAAGACAACAGTTCTGAAACTGTATAACCAAAAAAATGATGTGTGATTATGAGAAAACAGTCCGATTTCAGTGTATTGGGATTTCGTTGTAAGAAATCACAGATGCTCTGAAGTTCGGCAGAACAGAGACAAAAGGAAAAGTTACTAAAAAAAGAGATCTCGGAAAATCTTCAGCAGCATCTTGGATATGGAAAAAGAACATATTAAAAGTAAAGTGTCCTACCTGTGTGGGGTTGCCGGACCACTTCCAGAGCTGGCGTCCAGGCAGAAGAGGGGCCATGTTAGACAGAGGCTCGGGTGAAGACATCCGCTGCCTCTTAGCTGGCGCTGTCTCCTTGGAGGCAGGTTTCGGCTGCTGGCTCACTGGACTGCTTTGCCTCTGATGGTGGCTGCTAGAAATCCCCTCTTTCCTCTTCAGGTGGTTCTTCACTATGCTGCTGTTAGCCGCCATACCTCCTTTTGACACAAACTCCTTCCTGTCATCTGTTCTGTCAGCCCTCACCTTTGACCCCGACACTGCCATGCTGGCTTTGGCCACAAAGCCGTGAGCCGCGACCGTGGCTGATGGAGAAGAGCTGGAAGCGGTGGGGTCAGGGCTTAGGAGGTCAGAGGTCATGCTCTGTCTGTGCTTGTGTTTGTCTTGCTGGAGCAGCGCGCGGCGAAGCAGCACGGAGGAGGACTCTTCGTCGGAGGAGTAGGAAGAGTCGTTGTCTGACGAGCAGAGGGACGAGGAGGAAATGGAGCCGGAGGAGGACGAGGAGGAGGAAGATGAGGAGAAGCAGGCGGAGAGGCGGGAGAGAAAGCGGCTGCCGCGGTGGGATGTGTCTGCTGTGCTTCTTCTAGGCGCTTCAGCATCCTGACCATCATCCTCGTCATCCTCGTCCAGCTCAGAGTACGAGCTGGGGCAGTCACTCGGGTAGTCCAGACTGTAATCCCCACTTTGGACTCCAACTGATGACAACAGATCCTTCCTCAGAGGTGGGGCGCCCTTTACAATAGGCTCTGAACGGGTCACGCCGCCGTCTCTATCCCCTCCTCCTTTCTTGCCATCCTTCACCAGTAGGGCAGGGTGGATGTATCGCAGTGGTGCTCCTGTGGAGGCGAGGCTTTTGCCACCTTTCCCCCCGCTGCCCCCGAGTCGAAGTAGGGCCTTGCCATTCTTTGTTTTAGGAGAGGTCACTCCTTCATGGTCAAGCTTCACCAGAAACTGTTTCCTGTCACGTTCGCTCACTGGCTTCCTGCTTCCAGCTGCCGTTGCCATGGTGACAGCCGAGGAGCAAGCAGAGGACGAGGAGTCCCGGAGCCCCATGGAAGCTGCCGCAATGACTGGTCGCCCCGCTCCTGAGCTTCCACCACTTCTGAAGGTGGAGTAGCTGTTGGCGATGCTGCTGAACGAGTCACCTTCAAACGGGGAGCCGAAGATGCCTTTGATAGGCATCGGGGGAGCGAGGAGGTGGGAGGCGGGCCGGTGAAACAGCCCCAAGTCTCGCTCTCGTATCCTCCTCTGGGTTTTACGAGACGTCCCGTTGAAGAGGAAGAAGTCAACCGGCGGTCTCTTCCTGGGCGCGGACCAGTTCAACAAGGAAGCGTTGCCTTTGGTTACAGTGTCTGTTACTGATGTCGGCGTGCTGGCAGTCTTAGGCACTAAATGGACTTTCTTCGGTCTGCCAACTGAAAAAGGAGTCGAGCAACACAGAAGAGTTATAATCAATATAAACTGACGGGTCCTCAGGCAGACGGACGTAACTTTGGAGAAACTTAATATCTTTATCTCCTTGATCTCCACCTAGCCAGGTAAGTCTCAACACATCCATTACTCAAAGTACAACAAACCTGGTAAACCAGTCTCTCTCTCCAGCTGTTATTGTCACCCGGATTTTGTGACAAGTTACATGTACAGCCCATTGCTTAACTACACAAAACACACTGATGACAGCTCATAAAAGTATGATTGATGTGGTAATACAGAGGTTAATTGATAGGCGGCAAACAAGGAATTTTAATTTATGAGTCTTCCGGTTTACATACCTCCGCTCAGTGCTCTCCTCTGACTGGGAGGCATCTGATAAGTGGTTGACAGTTGGAACTGTAAATGGAGGCTTTTTTAGGGGATTATAATATAGCCTAAAGGTTGTGTGTCTGTGAATGTATTCACCAGATAGGCCAGTACTTCTCAGACAACTTATATTAAGGCTTCGGTATCTGAGTGGATTCCTCAGACTGTCTTTTGAAATAGAGGTAGAGGTAGATTTTCCTACACATATTAAAAGGGTGGGTCCATTGTGTTATTTTTTTGTAGGTTTTTATGTTATTCTGTAACTTCACAGTGGTGTTCCTTATGTAATCAAATCCGAACATTCACATTTTGGTCAAAGAACATATGTTTTAGCATCAAAATGCTGTTTTCCCATGTTCTTCTTAAAACATTTCCCCACGTTACCTGACGTCCTTATGATCAGTGTATTAACGTTACATTGAGTAACTTAGCTGGCAGTCGACATGCTCCCAGTTTGGAGAAGCAGACCACAGAGAGCCAGCAACACATGGTCACCATTTCTATTCTCATAAAATGTGGCCCCACTGAGTCTTCTGTTTTTCTTTTAGAGTTTTGTGAACATATTTTTAAATTAACAATACTGAAATATATTTTTAACAGTTTTATGTCACTTATTTGCCAATTTATTACACAGGTACGGTGGGGTTGTTGGCTCTCTGCAGTAGCAGATTTCGGTGTTAACACCAGCACAGAATCCAAACAATCTACTGCCGTGGACGCCACATTAGTTTGGATCTGAAAGTCACACAATAACACAAACAAACTCACTGATGCAACCGTGTCCTGTTTTCTGCGAGGTAAAATTACTGTTTTTGTGAATGGAGTCTGGTGGCTTTGAAGACAGTGCTATAAAGGCTTCAGTTCCTCACCCAAAAGAGCTGTCTGACGGTGAGGTAAAGCTGTGAAAATATTGTAAATATAGCGTACACTTCCACTGATTTTTTTTCGGTGGCTAAAATATATTTTTCTGCTGATCCCGTCTACAGCACCGACAGGGAACTGAAGCTGTCATAGCTCTGTCTCCAAAGCCACCAGACTACACTGTGTGTTTGTTGGAGTGACAAAACATTAAATACGAAGCTAGATGACGTCTGTGTTCCCTTCCTCCTCACCTGGTCTTTTCTCTTGGGGCCTCCCTGCTGGCTCCTCATTGGCTGGTTTCTCTGTGGGCGTGTCTTTCCTCTCCTGGGTGGAGTTTCGTCTCCCGCGGTGACCAGGTGAGATCAGGAGTGCTGGAGAGGGTTCCCCACCTGATAGAGAAAAGAGTAGTTAGTTAAACAGTAGTTTCATTCATGCACTGTTTCTTCATTTCCATCCTTCCTTTTAAAGCCATACTCACAGCAGATTTGGTATCCTGGGGGCAGAAGTCTGATGTTTGCGAGTGAGATCCTCCCCCTGTCTCCATCATCAAACTCCACCATCACGCTGCCCTCCTTCTCCTCCTCACCTGGACCTCCTAAAAGCACAACACACAGAGGACATGAGTTATTGGGAGCGTACAAGTGTAATGAGTGCAGAGTGAGGTCGTCAGTGCGGCTCGCTCACCTCGATGGACGTATCCGGGGTAAAGACAGCGAGAGCGCTCGCTCCAGTAGGCACACACTCGTGTCCCTGCAGTCAGGATGGCCTCGTTCTGAGGCCGCACGTCTAACACCTGAAAAAAAATATCACAAAATGATCTGTATAACGCGTGTGCACAACCACCCACAAAACTGCAAAAATGCAGTAGATGCAATGAAACTCACAGCTTCCTGTAACAGCTGCTCCAGTGAGTAGATCCGGGGGCGGTTCCCTCGTTCCCCTTCGATAACGACGCTGAATCTAAGAGAAAAAAGGAAAGGGAAATAACCAAAACTGCTGTTTTAATTTGTAAGTTATGATTTTAGCCCCATTTCCACTGTTGAAGGTTGTCTATTTCAAAATAGTTTTTTTTCGTCATGAGTGCTCAGTTTTTTCAGCTGTGCTGGCCGCCACCGCTGTGTGTCTTGGCTTTGTAGTTGTCTAGACTTCTTGTTTGTCGAGATTCACGCAGCTGTCAGGCATTTAACTAGCGCTGAGCTAAGTTTTCAACTCATTTGTTAAATCTGAGAAGACAATATGTCTATTAAGTTCTTAACTCCAGGGTTCCCCCCAGGAAACGGTTAAGCCAAACCTAGGTTTTGTTGCTTCTTGTACTGACAGAATAAACAATGGTCACTCTGCTTGTTCCCCTACAAGGTCTATGCTTTATTTTGTGAAGAAGTACACAGCTTTTTAGTGTAGGTGGTTTTTATCTGTGGTGAGACAGCAGGGACGAAGGGTCTTACATGTCAGGCAGGTCCAGCGTCTGGACACAAGCGGCGTACAGCAGCTCGTCCTCCTTGGAGATGAGGATCTTCAGGCCGTCCACCAACATCTCTTTACTCAGCACACAGTTTGGCAGGGCTGTGGCAGGAGGGCGTGGTACAAAGATGGATGGAGAAGATAAAGAATACGTAATTTGTGAGTGTTGTTGAATAATTGCTATGTTAAGAGAAAAGGAGGGGGTGTATGCATGTGTGAAGAGGATCCAACATGCTTTTAAAACCTACGTGTGTGTGTGTGTAATTATATATGATGTGCCGCTGTTTATGCCTACCAGGTATTCTGCAAGGCATGTTGGGAGGGAGGTGGATCAACTTTATCTCCTCCTGTTCATCCTCCTCCTCCTCCTCGCCCTCCGAGAAGCTGCTCTCCTCGTCCAACCGAAAGCCGTCGTCGGCCGCAAAGCTCTGCAGGAGCCGGCTCACTGCGTGGCCCTTGGCCTGGACAGGAAACAGGAAGTGACATCAGTTGGCACAGAAAGCAGGATATGCCATCACTTCATTATACGCCCAGATTAATGTACAGTAAACAGGATCTGCAGGTGACTGAAGCAAGTGTGATGTGGCTGATGAGGTGAATCTGTCGGTGAAAAACAATCACAGGCACCAGCGCCTCTTGTAGTGTGATACTTCAATTAAGCCTCACTAAAAGGTCAGAGGTCACAGTCAGTAATAACTGCAGCTCTTGAACTGGCTGGACCTCAGTGTACTGCTCAAGTACACTTCAGCAGGGTGGACACCTACTAATATGGAAACTTTAATTTACAGTCTCACCTTCACACACACACACACACACACACACACACACACACACACACACACACACACACACACACACACACACACACACACACACACACACACACACACACACACACACACACACACACACACACACACACACACACACACTCACACACACACATCAGTTACTATCCATCTCCAGACCGGTTTAGGCTAGTCTATCCAAGATGACTGATGATGGAAAGTCAGCTCACCCAACAGGTTTCTGCTTGTATTTAGTCTTTCCAAAGAAAAGACCATAATATTCAATAGAAGTGTGTGTGCGTGTGTGTGTGGGCTTGTGTGTGTGCATGTGTGTTGTCTCTTGATGTTTTCCACATCAGGAGACTATATATTTTAGTGACAGAAGTTTCGTCACCACAGGGCATGGGTGATTATTTCTCTTTAGTGCTACTGGTGTGTGTGTGTGTGTGTGCAGGCATGCATGGGTGTGTGTCAGGTTATGGCCAATGATTATCTTTATACTTCACTGTTTGGTTTAGAGTTATGTGTTTTTGGACATTCCCTCACAGTGAGTCAAAGACTGAGGCAACCTCGGGGCATCTCTCATTAAAGTGAACGTGGGTGTCTCACCAACGGCTTTCTGCATTAATACGACAGGCAAGTGGTGCGCTAGAGCTGCGGGCAGGCATGCATACACATATCTTTTATAACAGAAAACGTATATATAACAAAGCGACTGATTTCCAAAGTTATCAGCAGGTTCTGTTGGTTGTAATCTGCAGGATTTTGAGATTTGCTGGCAGGGCGCGGCTCGCTTCAACGCTGAAGGTGTGAACTTGAGGCGAGGGCTTTTATGAGAATTCCTCCTCACTTCTTTTTTCGTTTTTTCTCAGCCTTTATTTGCATCAGAAGGCCAAAGGGAGTGACCTTCTCTGAGTCACCTTTCTGCTTTTCACTCACATTTCCAGTCGGTGTGAACCTAACCCGCCCTGACCACCGTCTGGTTCCTTTTCGCTCATTAGCTCTTTTCAACAGAAATGTAATTACATTCCTTACAACTCTGTGACAGCACCAATTTATTGTGATACTCATTATATAACCTTTCTGTCACACCTCTAAAATTGGCAATTGCATCTCACCTTTCGCTTCTCAGTTTGCTTTCCCATGATGCACTCTGTGTGCATGATCAAAGAAAACAAAAATACCAGTAAAGCAACACAGAATCTGACCCCCTTAAATGGATGTTGAACTTTAGAAGAGCTTCCTGCTCATGATATTAACTCTAAATACTGTTGAATTTCCTTATATGAAATTTCCCTGGAGCACAGGAGTGACTGATAAACAGGATCAACGGGTATCATGCAAAGGAAGCTGTACAAAGTTATAAAAAGTTCAAAAAGGCTTCAAGAGGGATTCGATATTGTCTAAATCCCCTGATCATTTAAACAGAAGTGCACAGATGAAGCAGCTGAGGAGGGAAAACCAAGACGCCAGTTTTGAGGGTGTAAATGTGACAAAGGAGCACCATAAAATACTGCTGTCAGGGAGTAATTTACTTGCTTAAATAATAGCTCCTTGCTAATGTAAATCATTTCTTTCGCTATAAGTTTCCTCACCTGTCCCAGAATGCCCTGTCCCAATGACGAGCGCTTCCTCACAGCTTCCTTTCGGGCTCTGTTTGCTTCCGTCAGAGCTCCGTGGTTTCCTCGGCCGTCCCCAAAGCTGCAGCCCACCGCCGACGCACCCCAGCTGGGCAGAGACGCTCTTTTGGTCCCCTGGTGGTCCGGATGTCCCCTCTCGGTGTTGGCGAGGCTCGGCCTCCTGGGCGCTCTCCTCTGATCTGCGCTGGGCACGCTCCCCATGCCTGAGGGTGAAGGGGACATCATGCAAATTAGAGCTGGCAGAAAAGTTGCAAAAATGTCAATAGCTGATATTTGATATAATATAGTCATAGATTTTGTTTAATATGAGGAAAAAAATGTAGGTTTTCCTGGTCTTGGAGGCCATTTAACTGACTTACATAGCTGTACACAATTTTCTGAGCATATGAGATTGTTCTAGGTGATTTAACATAACAACTTCACTAATATGACAATTTACTTTCAAGCCCTAGTTTAAATTAAAGAAAAAAACACTTAAAGGGACTGTATGTATGTATGTAAGAAAGACCTTACGGAAAAATCCAACAGATGTGACACCATGCGCCCTCGCCTTTACTCTCTTCAGCTGCCCTCCAAAGCAAACAGTGTGCAACAATAGCTAATGTTTGGTTAAAAATGGAGTCCACAACGCCAACAAATGACCAGATGATGAAAAACCCTAAGTTACATCAAGTGAAGCCCGTCTTGCAAAACAGGAATGTGACCGACTTCTGGTAAAAAAGATCAACATCAGCCGAGCTTTCGATTCATGAAGGGACCTTCGTTGGTTCTGGTTATCAAAATGGATCCTGAGCTGGCAAAATCCCTAGAGGTAAGCTAAAATTACTGCCAACAATCTGAAATATATACAAACAACAGAACGCTGTCTGTTGTTGATTACCTGCCATCAGGGTCACTGTTAACAAGCTAGATTCTTACATCCAGCCACTTTAATGGTTGACCACAAACCACCCATATTACTCTATAAAATAGTTGTTAGTGGTTGGGTGAAACCTGAAATTAACCTGGTTTTTATCTGAATCGCCACACATTTCCAAGTTTATCCTTTTAGATTTTGAAACTTTTCAAAACTAAAACAAATGTAGATTCATCTAAACCCTAAGAAACTCATGTTATCCTTCACTTCGAATCAAAAACTTAAAGTCACAGAGTCACAGGGTGACAGCAGCATGTATAAAGACGTGTATGAAGGTCTCACCTGGAGGCCCTGGTCTCTTACTCCTGGCTTTCTGGTTCACTTGGAGCTTGGAGGACTGCGATGAAAAAGGCACAATCCCGGCAGGGTTTGCAGGAGCTTCTTTAGAGGATGAGCTAATCTTGGTGTCGCCGGCTGTGTCTTCGCTGTCGTAGCTGCCGTCCTCCTCCTCCTCCTCTGTGGAATCAACAACATCAATATGATCAGTCGGAGAGCTTCAACTGATCTACGTGTAAACACTGTTAACTAAAGCCAGGGACTCACTTGATGAGATGTATTGACAGCAAGCTTTCAATATTCCTCCAGCATCTACAGTTCAGTTCACAAGCTTGTGGACTTATCGTAAACACAAAAGTTAGATGAGCGAACAGAGAAATGTTGCTGTTGATTGACTTTTCTCAGAGGGGTTTTAAATTGGGTGGCAATAATGTGCTGCTTTTTCCTTAACTGCAGCGACAGGAAGCAAATGTGCACATATGCAGCGCTGCATGCACGCACGCGCACACCAACAGACTTACACACAAGGAGTGTTATTGGCAGCTGTGTGTCGCTGACGGCGGGGGGTCGTGTCGGGTGTCGACACGTCTCTGACACACTTGTCACTTACACGGTGTTCGCGTCAACACTTTGCCTCAGTGACACACAAACACTGACACACACACATTCAACCAGTGCCTCTGCGTGCCATTAAGGCCACACGATGGGTCAGATTTTGGCGTTTTCTTGAAGTTTTGATTGCGTCATATCAGACCGTCCTCTTCTGTGAGGCGTTCATTTAAAAGTCAGTACGAGTGTCGTTGTTTCGCCTCAACTCGAGCCTCCAAGGAGGGCATTTTCACGAGGTTGGGGAGGTGAAGAACAGAGGGGAAAGGCCCGGGGTGTGAGATTCTGAGGAGGGCCAGAGTGGGCTCACGTTACCGTGTGGCGTTGAGGGCAGGGGCGGCCGTGTCGCATGCCTGTGGCAAGTCGTTAACGGTTTTAACGGTGTGACAGACGAGCTGGGAAGTGAGAGGAGGGGTCCCCTGATGACGGAGGACCTAGCATTCTCAGACGCTTCCTGTGCACGCACACATAGCGAAATCTCACAATGTCCGGTTGATGTTCTTGTTTGAGCCATAAGCCAAATCAGCACTGCTTGACTCATATGTGTAATAGCCTGTGAACTCTCTGGTTGGCTGGAGGATGTACCAGACTGCATACTTGTGTGCGTGTCCTGAACTGTAACTCACCGCGCTCTGAGCTCTCGCTGTCACTCCTCTCTTCCCTGACTTCCTGTTTCTCAGAGCCGTCCTTGTGGTGCACTCTGTTGGTGTTGACGCCCATCAACGCTTTGGGCTTTCGACCCCTCTTCCTCTTCACAGTCTGACCAGCTGCCCAGTCCAGCTGCAGGTCTGATGGATCAACAGCAGGAGGGGGAGTTTAGTTTGAGGGTAGACAACAAGAGTCTGTATTCATATATACATGCTCCCTTCTACACCCACCTTTTCTTCCTTGTCTGCAGTGACTCTTAGAGGCACCTTCTTCACCAGGGGTCCCTCTGCAGTGCAGCATGCCAGCCGACGGTGCACCACGCTGGGCCGCGGCCTTCTGCTTCAGCTGGGTGACCCGCCTGGCCAACCTGGAGCTCAGGGCGCTGGGCCGACCTCTGTGCTTACAGCGAGCTTTCATCTGTAGAGGGCGAGCGGAACAGCTAATTATTGACTCATTTCTTTCCGCTAATTGAAATATCCAGGAAAGTAAAAAACATTAGCAGCAGGAAGTGGTTGTCAGTGTGTGTGTGTGTGTGTGTGTGTGTGTGTGTGTGTGTGTGTGTGTGTGTGTGTGTGTGTGGATAAAGCAGAGGCCGACCTGTGCGGCGCTGAGGCTGTTGAAGCCGTGATTGGACATTTTCTTCCTGGCTTTTTCCTCCAGTAAATTCAGCCCAGCTCTGGAAAACATAAAAGCACTTAAATGAGAATTTATCATATATAAAACAGATCACAGAATCAATCTGATCACACACTTCCTCCCTTTCAAGGATGATTTTCTCTGCCTCTATGCTGTCCTCTCTCTAGTCTCGCCTCCCTCTCCGCCGGGTTCACTCATTGTCTCACTCTCTCCTCACTCTTCCTTTCTGTCTCATAACTTTGATGAGGTGAGAGACAGGCTCTGCCGACCGTCTGCGCAATTTGACGGCAAACACAAAAATATTCAGCAGCCGTGTGAATATGAAACTCTGCTGAATCACCACATGAAAGGATGAGAATTATCTGTTGTGAAGGAGAGAGGAGGAGAGACATAGGGAGGAGGAGAGTGGTTGAGGGGGAAGGGAAAGAGACAGAGAGAGAGATGAAGCAGTCTCGGGGGAGTCTGTCCGTTGACCGGAGCTTCAGGGCTCGATCGATAAACACTAACCTCTATTGAACACTACTCCTCCCTTCCTCTCTCCTCTCTCTCTCTCCTCGTCATTCCTTCATTGTATGCATGCTCTCTCACACCGCAGGAAGCTGGCACACACACACACACCACACACACACACACACACACACACACACACCACACACACACACACACACACACACACACACACACACACACTGTTAGCAGCTGGTGTCTGAGGCAGGTGAATCCTATATTCCCACAGAGGGAAGGTTTGGCTCTCAACAGGAGAGGAGAGGAGAGGAGAGGAGACGAGAGGAGAAGAGAGAAGACGAGAGGAGAAGAGAGGAGAGGAGAAGAGAGGAGAGGAGATGAGAGGAGAGGAGAGGAGAAGAGAGGAGAGGAGAGGAGACGAGAGGAGAAGAGAGGAGAGGAGAAGAGAGGAGACGAGAGGAGAGGAGAGGAGACGAGAGGAGAGGAGAGGAGGAGAGGAGGGGAAGAGGAGAAGAGAGGAGAGGAGAGGAGGGGAGACGAGAAGAGAGGAGAAGAGAGGAGAAGAGAGGAGACGAGAGGAGAGGAGAGGAGGAGAGGAGGGGAGAAGAGGAGAGGAGAGGAGAGGAGGGGAGACGAGGAGAGGAGAAGAGAGGAGAAGAGAAGAGAGGAGAGGAAAGGAGAGGGAGGGGAGGAAAGGAGAAGAGAGTAGGAGAATGGGAAGGAAAGGAAGGGGAGAGAGGAGAGGAGGACAAAGGAAAGGAATGGAAAGGAGAAAGAAAGGAGAGGAAAGGAGATGAGAGGAGAGGAGGAGAAAGGAATGGAAAGGGGAAAGAAAGGAGAGGAGAAGAGAGATCTATCTGGTGGCCCATCCATCCATCCAAACCAGATCTGTTTGTTGCAAGTACAGTGTATTCACAGTATATATGGCCAAAAAGTACGCTTATGTATGTTTATAATTATGGATAATCTTACTAATACGTTAGACAACCATGACTATTGTGTTGCTCCAACTTTGTGGCACACACACAACTTTCAGGTCAGTGTTTTCATCACTGCTGACTACTTTTTATTTATTTGTTTTTATTTATAACTACATTGAGATAAGCCTGGCAAATTTCATTGTACCTGAGCGTGATGACAATCAAATAAAGATAATTCTGATTCTAACTTTCTGAAACTCAATCTCGCCCATTATTATTCACCAATATATTGCTGGAAGCTGGTAAAAGGGCTCTTATGAGGGAGTGATAACACAGGAGGCCCAACTTTAAATGCAAGGATAGACATTACAATGGACATTTAAAAAATTGAGGATAACAGCGTACATTAACCATAAACTGGAATCATTTGTGTCATGCTGGAAAAACTGGGTAAACTATGTAAAATCCCACAGGCCAGATTTTATTTTTGTAAATCCATGATTGTTTGGTAATGAAAAGATCACTGCCTACTGTTTTATTTTTCTATGTATGACAAATCTTAAAATGCTGCACTTGAAGTCCCGCCTTTTCTTCCGTAACGTTGTGATGTCACCATGTAACACATTTGCATAATACCTGCCTAGTGGCTAGTTTAGCACACCTTCAAACAAAGCTAGTTAGAGTGGAGCTGGAGGGGAGTCCGAAGAGCTTGATTTAGTTGACCAATCACAACAGAGTGGGCCAGCTGACCAATCAGAGCAGACTGGGCTCTGCATATAAACATGTCTTCCATCAAGGAGTGTTGCTATTTGCACGATTATCATGTCTTGTTGACGGCATGTGTTTCACCTCGCCTTCAAGCGTGGCTTTTCAGAACTGGTTTAAACACTACGTAGTTAGAACGACACTTTGTGCCAACTAGTCTGTTTCGAGCGTACCGCATCCTTTACTGTCTGACAGAAGCAGGTGATCTCATTAATGCTCCTGTGGCTGAATGGGAGAAAACCCCTGCAGCCAGGTTACTGGTGAATTGAGGCTGTTGCAAGATGTCGGCATACTTTTGGCCATATGTGTACATGTGTGGATCGTCTGCTCTGCTTCGCTATCTCTCACTCTCTCGCTGTTTCATTTCAACCTGCAACTCTCTCGAGAAGATGAAAGCGTAAACAAATGATACATCGCTTGTTAATAACAACAGAAATGCTGCTCAGGCACGTAGCAACCAGCGCTACTAATTAAACAACTTCTGTGTGTGTGTGTTGCACCAGCATGTATGACTAAAGCCTTTCATTGTCATTTTCATTAGCGCTTTCTAATCATGGTAACCGTGACAAACCCGGAGTTTCTCTAATCATTTTATCAAGGCGAGGGGTGCACATGCTAACAGAGGTGGGGCGGCATGAGAAAACACATTTATCATTATGAGTGTTGAACATTGGCTGTGTGCATGAGTTTGTGTGTGTGTGTGTGTCAGGATGAAAGTGTGTGCACGTCTGAGGTGTTAAATAATGTGTGGTTGTGTGTTGCAGCGGGCGGGGGTGGTGTTGAGTCGTTTATCACTGTAATAACTGTACATCAGGACTTTGTCCAGCTGTATTAATGTATGCTTGAGGTTCACAGGGAATCAGGACATAATCAATGCAAGTGATAAATATGATTAAAAGTGATTAATGATGATTAATGAAGGTCTCATCTCCATTACCTTCTCTCATTTAAAATCACACCCAGCCTACAGCTCCCATCACCCATTGTGTGTGTGTGCATGCGTGCGTGCGTGAGCGCGAGCAGCTCCTTCCAGCGCCCAATCAAGCAAATCATCAGCTATAGAGCATTTGAATCAATTCAGCTGAAGAAGAACTTCTTGAAAATCAACCGCGCCTTTCACTAAGAACACAAACAGAAATCAGGATGAATGAGCGGGGCTTGCCAATCACACTGATTATACTGACGCACTATCAGAGGACTGACCTGAGTCTTTTGGAGCTCTCTGCGGCAGCTGGGCCGGGGGTGGACTTGCGCTTGCGGGGGCGGCCGGGCCCCCGGCGGGCAGGGCTGCGAGACGTCTCCTCTTTCCTTGCAGGGAGGAAGACAAGGAGGAGGAGGAGAGAGATCAAAGATGCAGTCCGGACAGCAGGAGAAATCAGGAGGACACTTGTATCGGCTAACAGGTCAAACTGTATTAGGTATGAGCAGGCAGCAAAGTCCTGATAAATCAGGAGGATGCAGCATGACAGCAGAATTGTGAATGTTGGAATACACAACTCAATCTAGAAATAAAGAATGTGTGTGTGTGTGTGTGTGTGTGTGTGTGTGTGTGTGTGTGTGTGTGTGTGTGTGTGTGTGTTGTTTCTGCTCACTGGTGGTCGTGTTTCCTCTGTAGCTTGGCCAGTTCTCTCTGTTTCTCTTTGTAGCGGCGCTGTAGCTCAGCCAGCTGGACACGCATGGCCAGCTCCTCCCCTCCCATCGTCTCCATGGAGCCCTTCACTGGGCACACCTGAACACACACACACACACACACACACACACACACACACACACACACACACATAAAGGGGAATTTCAGTGCTGAACACAAACAGCAGTCATTGGATATGTGAAGTAACCAGCTTGAAGAGATTGGATGGATTTTCTTGTAACTAGAAGTTTGGTAGTTTATGTATGACGACCACGTTTGCTTAAAGGCAAGGACTTCAGGGAAATTGACCTGGTGCTGAATGTAAAATATAGGTAACATGACCAATATAGGTAACTTGCATCAACTACACAAAAAATAAATTTTTACTGATTTAAAGCTCATTAGGAATACGTAGATTAATTTAAGTTAATGATGTTTTAATGGAATTTGAATTTCTAAAAATTAAATAAATTAAATGAAATATATATTACATATTTGCTGTAGGACTATTTAAGCGAAAGAAAACTGTTGATCTACCCCACATCAGGTGTTCATAGTCTCAGATCAGTTTAATTTATTATGGAATCAGTAAAAATACTTCCTGTTAGTTAAAATGACACTCTGTGAAAATGTTTACTTTTTATTTCAGTTAAATCATTTTTTACTTTTTTTGATTCGACCACATGAAAAATAAGATTACTTCTCATTTCGCTTAAAAGCTATGATATTATTTCATTACCACTGAGGTAATGATATTTGTCTCTATTGTTACTCAACACAAACAGTGTATATGCATGAAAAACATGAATTATCTGGGCACATTTGGATGATTGTGATGCCCATATGCATCAACCAATAGATTCTGGGTGCTAATTTCTAGCTGCTTGGACTATTAGTTTGTTTTTCTAAGCTTAGTAAAAAAAAACAAAAGAGGTGTGTCTCCATTGTTCAACACTTTCACCCACATTTTCAGCATGAATGATTTATGTTTGCTTGCATAAACACAAAATATGCATTCAGTATTAAGCCTCACCGGCTCGTGGCGAGGCGTCCAGGTGCACTTCCTGCGCAGATTGAGTCTCTTCCTGATTGGACACTGCTGGTCCGCCCCCGCGCCTGCGATCCCTCCCCCCATCTCCAGGGCACGGGCGGCCGCCAGAGTCGCCAGACTGCGGAGGTCGAAGGTCAGCATGTCCTCACCTGCACGGAGACGGATTGTCGAAGGTTTAGACTGGTGCGTCGCACAGCAGCTGACACAGCGTTATAAAACATGCTGCCTGGTGAACAGATTTATTTCTGCGAACGATGAAACCGTACCTTGAAAAGTGGTGATATTTATGATATTAGCTGTGTACTTTATTTGATGTATACTGGTGTTCCTGCTTAATCGCATACACGCATGAAGGGAAGCGTAACTCTACATCTGTCACTGTCATTAACTCTGTCATTGTCACAGCACCATCACATGAAACAGAATATTCATGAGACGCTCCACACACACAGACACACACACACACACACACACACACACACCACACACACACACACGTAAACACACATGCAAATAAAACCGAACACACAACCATGCACCTACAACATTTTTGCTGAGCTGCGCAGACATGGGCAAACTGCATGAGTGTGCGAGGGAGAATTGGAGAGAAGGAGAACGACGGGCAGGAGGTAGAAGGAGGAGGAGGAGGAGGAGGAGGAGGAGGAGGAGGGCAACGCCGTGAGAAGAAGAAGGGAGGGAGGGGATGGGGAGTAAAGGGGAGGAGAAGCAATAAGAGGCAAAGTGTTTATTGAGCTATCTATTTATTCTCCTACATCTCCTCATTATGGACATGGACAGAATCCAATTTCCCCTTCGAGGAAAGGAGAGGAGAGGAGGAGAGGAGAAGAGAGGAGAGGTTTCAGTGGATCACTCTCAGTCGGTGCACTGGAGCAGCAAGACCTATTCACTGACATCTGACGTTATTAAAAACCTGTGTGTGAGTGTGTGAGATGGAGACAGAAATGCAGTAAACAGAGGAGAATGAAGAGGCCAGGAAGGAAAGATGGAGTCTTCATCTGCAAAGCCAGATTTAAAGAAAAAAAAAACAACAAAAAAACGAAAGAACAAACGGATGTGAGAACGACAGGTAACTCCTCAGAGAGAAAGAGAGAGTGGGAAGGAGCTGAGAGAGGCGGCTTTGTCCTGTCCCGACTCGCAGAGGTCAACGCCATCTCATCTGTCAGACCTCTGAGCCAATGGCACGCTCCGATTACCCTGACAGGATGACATCACCGCTGACATCACCACGCCTAGTTTAGTATCCTGGAGGATGGCCACAATCGATAGATACCTTCCGCCCACAGTGTACCCCCACACACACACACACACACACACACACACACACATAGTAATAACACCATACAGTCTCCCTAAAGGGAGCGAAGGGTGTAATAAGACGAAGCACAAGGGGAAAAACAAAAACAATGGAGGAAAATTAAAAACCATTACAGTTGATATGGGCCCAGTCATCATTAGAGGCCATTAAGGAAGTTTATTGAGCTGAAATTTCAATATAAAGAAAATGTGAAGGAATAAAAGGAGACTATGACACAAACGGCTTCTCTGTCTGTGTAGACAGAAGTAATGGTGCTAATTTATACTGGAGGGGGAAAGCATCTCTTGATTCCTTAATCTGTAATTGCAATCTCCAGTGAACGGGCTGAGATATCCTTCCGCGTCAAGGAGCAGCATAAATGCATCTGTCTGGGATCGGTTTCATCTCCCAAACACATTCGGGATGACAAGAAACGCCACGAGCGGTATTAATAACATTCCATGCAGCGAGGACGGAGCAGGGTTTTAAATAAATGCGTTGCAATTTGGAGAGCGTTTTCCACGCCACGACAGGACTTATTGATTTCACACCTATTACGCACGCTAAGCACGTGCACACACATGTAAACAAATGCACACAGTCTGTATCTCACACACACACACATGCACAGACAGCTGCAGAGCGACTTATGATTTTTACACTTATTAATTCTGTCGACAAGGCTTGCAGAGGCAGGATTTACACACAAGATTACATTGGTTTAATAAAAAAAAAAAAAAAGAAAAAAGAAGAAGCAGGTGAGGGGGAAAAATAACAAAGAGGGGAGGAGGAGGAGGAGGAGGAGGAGGAGGAGGAGGAGGCAGCCTGGTGAAGAGCCACATAGACTCTGATGGAGGAGAGCAGGGATTCATCTGGGATTACTTAACAGCTTACACACACATACCGCCGTGCACGCACACACACAAACACGGGCAAACGTACACACACAGATGCAGGCATAAATAAAAACACTTTCTCTCAGAGGGACGAGAGGAAGACAGGAGCGCTTACAGGAGAAGTGTTTTAAAGGAAAGGGTCTAATTAGCAAAGCAAGACGCCAGAGCCTGGGGGACGCACTGGGCAGAGTGTGTGTGTGTGTGTGTGTGTGTGTGTGTGTGTCCTGGCTTGTGTTTGAAGCGCAGCCTGTTTGTCCATCTCCGTGCCCCCCCCCCCCCCAAACACACACACACCCTTCCCAGAGGGAAAAATATGGTCTATGGACAGGAACAGAGAGTCCGAGCTGAGGAAGGAAGCAGGACAGTGGGAGTGTGTGTGTGTGTGTGTGTGTGTGTGTGTGTGTGTGTGTGTGTGTGTGTGTGTGTGTGTGTGTGTGTGTGTTGAGTCTCCACATCTGGGTTGCACACGTCCTCCAGACCCTTTTTTGGTTCACTTTAAGTGTGTGTGTTTATGTAGGCAAGAAAGAAGTAGGGTAATTTTTTTTTTTTTTTATCTTTTCCCTTGATCTAGTTTTCAGGGACATTTTGGTGCTTTTTACTGCAAGATGATGTAATTTGTACACAGGGCGTATTAAAAAAAGATGCATCTAATTATTGGGGGTTTTGGTACATTAGTAAAGTGGGGAGGCCACAGTAGCGGAAACAGCAATGCATTTTCAAATGAACTCACCCTCTTTCTCTTTGCTCTCCCTGCTCCTCTGCTGGATCTCCAGATCGGCAAGTTCTCCCAGTATCTCCATACCGCGGTGCGGCGGGGGGCTCGGGGCCCGGACAGCAGGTGCCGGTGGGTACAAGGCATCTCTGGTGGCGCACAGAGCCGCCGCGATGAGGAGCTCCAGGCTCCACATGTAGGCCCCTTGGAGCTGGGCCGCTGTGCTTGCTGTGGAAGAGAGGATGAGGTCGGAGGACGAAGAAGGAGCCAAACTCGCCTTCTCTTCCTCCTCATCCTCGACCACCTCTACATTCTCTCCATCTTTGTCCCCATTATCCTCCTTCTCCTCCTCTCCAAACACAGTACATTCTGTTGGTTCAGGCCCCGTTTTCACTCCATTATCCTCCTGCATGTCCTCTTTTCCATGCTCCTCATCATCCTCCTGGTCCTCTTTGGATAGCTGGGGCTCCTCCAGGCCGGCCTTCTGGCCCAGGCAGCCCAGAGAAAGCTCTACTTTTAGGGCTTTGCCCGTGGCTGTGGCTGGGCAGGCTGGATCTGGGGCCAGAGCTGGGGAAGAGCATGGCGGCAACCCAGAAATCTCGCTCTCGGGCTCAGAGCATCCTTTCCCTTCCACCCTCGTTTCCTCCTTCTCTTCCTCTGCAACTCCTCTCTGGGAGTCCACCACTTCACAGTCTCTCCCATCCTCTTCTTCCCTCCTCTCCTCTTCTTCTGTGATGTGTGGGCATGGATGTGGAAGCGCCTTGGACTCTGGCTCTGCCGGCTCCGCCTCCACTGAGGCTTGTTCAGCCAATCGAGCTTCAGGAGGCAAGGGCCCGGCCTTATAACCCATGGTGATAGGAGGGTAGGAGTAAACAGGTGGTAGGTCTGGAGGAAAAAGGAGAAAGCAAAGGTCAAATAGGTCTTCTGACATAAAAAAAACCCATCACAATCTGACAACTGTACATACAAATTTATTCACAAGCATCTACAGAAAATCTCCATCGTCTTTAAATCAGACCCTTTCCCTTTTAAATTCATTGCCATTCTGTTCAGGCAGACAGGATGAAGCTCGTGATTACAGTTGGAATAATACACTGACAGCAGGGTGCAGAAATCACAGGGAGTGTGTGCATGTGTACAGTAGTGTATATTATATGTACTGTAGGTGTGTAGGAGTGTGTGAGTGAGTGTATAGATCCACGTGGGATATTGATGACACCCTGCCGTTCTTCTATGATTGCCCTGTCACCCCTGTGCTCTTATTATTGATGGTATCCCTCCGCCCCCCTGACAACACAGTCAGATGAATGCGTATCCTTCCGCCTATACTTCTCAAGGACCCCTGAAGGATAAGGAGGGCCCGTCTGAAGATTTCACTGACCTCCCTCTTGTGTGACACACATACAAGCTCAGACACACACACATGTGCACGCTGGCAGGTCATACATACACACACTGAGTGCCCATATGCTTTATCTGACCTTAATGGCTGACCTGCCCGGCTGTCCCTCTTTAGCTTTCACAGAAAATTGCACGCACACACACTCAAGGACACACAGAGCAAGGGATCAGCCATGCTTCAAACAATTTCTGCAAAATCAAAAGAAAGCCATGCTTCAAAGACCGGTGCTACATTTCTGCAGCAGCTCCTGCCATCTCTTTTTCTTCCTCTCACCTCACACTACGCCTCTCTATCGCTGTATCTCTTTCTATATGATTGTTATCTGACTGTTCAACCTGCTGGTAAACTTCTTTAAATTCAGACATTGCATTCATTAACCCACCTGGCTCTAGGGATTGTGGGTAGTCCTGAGGTGGCTGTCCCTCTCCTCTGTCACTGCCCCTCTCCAGCCCCTTAGAGAGGTGCGAAGGGGCGGGGCTGAGCGCTGGAGAGCGGGGCGCTGCCGCAGCCGGACTCGGCGCCGGGGTCAGAGGGTTCGGCGGGTGAGGCCGCCTGGACGGAGAGTGGTAGCACGGCGACTGGCGGTTGCTGGGACACATTCCCGGAGATGGCGTGGGCGTCTTGGGCGGAGGAGGGGTGTGGGAGAAGGGTTTGGCCATGTGAGAGGATGTGGTGGACGAAGAAGACGAGGATGAAGAAGAGGGAGTTCTGGAGGCGGAAGTTTCATGAGGAGAGTCCTCTATGGTGATGGCATGCTCCTCGTGTTTTCTCTGTGGAAGAGGAGAAGCAGAAGAAGAGGAAGGCGTAAGGAATAATCCTCAAAATGTTTGTCTAAATACACCATATTTCATGTTAATTAAACGACATCAACCACCTACAGCTCAATATTGGTAAGACCAAAGAGCTGGTGGTAGATTTCCGGAGGAGGAGGAAGAGCTCCCCTACTCCCATCACCATCCGTGGGGAGGAGGTGGAGGTGGTGGACAACTACAAGTTCCTGGGAGTTCACTTAAACAATAAACTGGACTGGTCCAACAACTCCGAGGCCCTCTACAGGAAGGGACAGAGCAAACTATTCTTCCTGAGAAGGCTGAGGACCTTCAACGTGTGCAACAGGCTACTTCAGATGTTCTACCAGTCTGTAGTAGCCAGCTTTCTGTTCTTCGCCGTGGTATGTTGGGGGGTGGCATCAGCACCAGAGATGCCACCAAACTGAACAAACTGGTGAGGAGGGCTGGGTCTGTGGTTGGATGTGAGCTGGACAGTCTGGAGGTGGTGGCAGAGGGGAGGACCAGGAGGAAGCTGGAGTCTATTCTGAAGAACCCCTCCCACCCCCTCTATGACCAACTGGTCCAGATGAGGAGTACATTCAGCCAGAGACTGATCCCCCCTCGGCACACTACAAACCGTCTGGGTCAGTCCTTTCTTTTGGTGGCCATCAGGCTCCATAACCAAGGTCTGACCCCCATGTGACTCTGATCATCTGCTCCATATTTACTCCAAATGTATATATTACATATAATTATATCATTACATATACATATGCTGTGCATATACAATACCCACCACCTGCTGCACTTTACTTATTTACTTATTACTGTTACTGTTACTTATTTATTTTACTGTCAATTTTCTTCATTGCACCTTATTTCATTCACTGCACCTTCTCTTTTACTTTTTACTGTACTGTATTATCTGTACTGTTGCTGCTGCTAAGACACCCGAATTTCCCTCCGGGGATTAATAAAGGTTCATCTTATCTTATCTTATCTTATCTTATCTTATCTTAAAACATTTCAACTATAGCGATTTAAGCCTTTTTTTACTTTATTTTTTTAACTTATTTTTTATTTCAATTTCAACAACCTTACAATTTGAACAATAATTTACAACAGTTATCACATTTGTGTTTTTTGTAACAATTGCTGCTTTCTATATAATGTACAAATTCTTAAATAAAAAAACAAAAAGGAAGTTAGAATATAAAATAATTTTTAAAAAATTACTTTATTTTTAAAACAAATTATCTAAAAACTTTCCCGATAAATTCAATCTCAAACTGGAGATGCAGCAGTTTGCTTAAAAACAATAGGACAAGGGAAGAAATACCAAAGATAGAAATACCAAGAAAAAGACAGAAAAGTGTCGGAAAAGTGTCAACCATGCTATTTGATTGCCAAATGATCTGGCAATGTGAGAGTGCAACCAATGCCTCTTTATCAATGAAACCTGTTACCAACAAAGAAGAAGCCAGTGGCCTGAGTAATTACGACTGAATGTGACCTTGCATATGCTTTTCTTCTAGTGTTGAGAAATCTGTGCTGACAGATCTTCAAACAGATGATTAGCAGTGCTGTATCTTCGAGAAGGAACAATTGCACAAGTTTAAAAATATTTCCACACTTCCTCATTCTCATTGGCCTGAAGTTTCACAATAATATGTAACAAGTTTAGACTAAACTCTCTCCAAATGTGTCATGGTTCTATTAGTTTTAGTTCTACCTGTCCTAAGGAGTGGCGCTGCATGTGCTCCATGGCTCGTTGCTGCTGCTGGTGCTGATGCTGCAGGGCATACAGTTCCTGTTGCCGTAGGAATGAGGAGCGGGAGTAGACGGGGTGATGCTGCAGGTGAGAGGGAGGGCCTCTACCTCCGTACACAGGGGGCCACAGACCTGACTGCTCCAGAACATCTGAAGGAGGAAACACAGATATAAGAGATTGTTCAACTTTTTTTTTTAATTGAATAATAGAAAATTGGTACAAAAATTGAAGGAAGGAAGAAACGCATGTTGGCAAAGTCACACCCTTAAACCTTTTGAATAAATAAGTGACAGATAAAAATATTTTTAATGGCTGCAGCAAAGAGAAACTGCCAGCGGTCTCTTGAACTGCTCCTCTGAATGCTGTATGTGGGGTCACGGAGGAGCTTGGCCATCTTAACTAAAGATTTAACGGCTGTGATCTGTGTGAGCTCTACGTTGGCCTCGGACACAATCAATGAATGCATGCTTCACATCCTCTATTCACCTTCTTTAACTCTTTCTGTTTCTAATGATGGAGTTTCTCTATTCAGGGAAACACACAATTTCTTCAAAGCTCCACCCTGGGCTGGCCACATATGAATTCAGATAACACACACACGTACATACACGCACACCCACACACATACACACATCCCTCCTTGGCTGCCTTGTCGCTGGGAACCTTTGTTCTGTGAGATTAGCCTGAGTGGGCTAATGTTTCCCAGGGGAAGGGTTCAGTGGATGCACTTCCCCTCTCTGCAGGAACTCCCACGGAGCGAGGCGAGGGAGGCGGGAGATAATTAAATTTCACAGCCTGTTTGCAAAGCAGCGTTGATGTGCACGCCACACACACACACACACACACACACACACACACACACACACACACACACACACACACACACACTCTTTTCTCTCTCTAGCAGTGGCTGAGATGTACAGCACAACCTCTTAACACTGAGGAATGTCTCATGTTGTTCCAGACATGATCACAACTAGATGTCCACACACACACACACACACACACACAGAGTCCAGCGTTCCACCACGAAAGAGATGAACGCCAGTTAAAATGGTTTGCATAACGCTGGGCACGTGCAGAGGGAGGCGATGGAATAGCTGCTCCCATTAACGAAGCTATAAAACACGGTCCCACTGACAGAGGGACTTAGTTGAGCATTATATTATGATTAGCCAATGATACTAAAACTCTGGGAGAGAAATGGCAGCGGCTTCGATGGCACAAATAGAGAGAAGAGGGGAGGCATACGGGGGCAGTAAGTACGGGTAGACAGCAATGTACACAGGCGGCGTACCGAGGTGATGATGAGGCCCAGGTTCTGTAGGAAGAACCACCAGCGGGGAGTTGGGGTCTTGGGTGAGCGACCCCAAGACGGGCTGCAGAGGGCTGGGCAGACCTGGTGGGAAGGCAGGGCTCATTCCCACATGGCTCAGACCTGGAATAACGATACACACATAATACAGTCAAATGAGGGTGACATTTAAATACTTATTTTACTACTCCAAGAGCAAATTTCTGATGTGTGCATTTAGGAGCAGCAGAAACATAGAGATTCAATAAAATGCCTTTATTTTATCAGTGGACTGTTTAAGAAACTTTTGTTGAACCCTGGTTTTACTTCACATTGCTCTTGCTCCTCCACTTGCTCTTCTCTTGTTTGATTTATTTTGCTAGTCTCTGCAGCTCATTTATATGATACAGTTGTTATTAAACCTGTCATCCATAAAAGTAGTTACATTTACTGCACTAAACACCACACACAAGTTTCTTTCAAAATAACATTTCCAAGAAATAAATAAGAGACCTCAGTATTCAATATTATTAAAAGGTAACTTTGTTATTTTTCAAACTATTTTTTTTGTCTAATGGGGACAACAATATCTGAAATTGGTCCAGTTTTGAGGGAGAGAGCTGCAGATGGCAGCTGCTCACAGGCTGCAACCTAATCTTATTGGGGCAAGCTGGCACCATGATTTACATCCACTAAACTAATTGGTATTATAACAATCTGACATTATGGAGAGAGTTTCACTCAAGGAGAAGTCTCGTTCTGAAATCTGGTGAGGTGACATGTTGCTGGAAGACAATGGTGGAATAGTGGGATACATCCAAAGTGGAAACTTGAGTGCCAGCCAGGCAAAGTTTGTTGTGTTGGAGTACAGAAAGTGTAGCTTAGTGTTATCTAAAAGACTTTTAATGTCATGTCAAAATGTGGATGAGGTCTTTGAATTTGATGGCCACCCGTATATTTGAGCCAGAATATACGGATATTCAGATTTCACGAGAGAAGTCTCCATGAGTGGGACTTGGACCCAATAACAAACAGGCCGAATCAAGCGACAGGTAAGAAAAATGTTTTATTTCTCTGTAGGGTCCTTTTTATAATGTTGTCAGACACAAAATAACAATCTGAGCCAGTCAGTGGCAAAAACAAGCACTTTTAGTGGATGTAACGTTACATTGGCGCTGCAGCCAATTACAGCGTTCTCCCTCAATGCTGGATTTTCAGAGCAAACGAAAGACAAAAAGCCCCAAAAGCGTTCATCAATGTGACGATAATCCATGTGATCTTAACATCAGGAAAAAGATAGTACTCTAGAAATGAAGAGCATTAAAGGTGCGACCGTGCTCTGTGTATGAAGCAAAGCTGGCCGTAAAAACACAATGTGCTGCCCCTCCACTCTACTCACTGTATGAATGCCCCATCCAGAGGGAGGGACTTCCTGTCCTTTGCATCCAGTGGTGGTGAGCAGCAGCGTCCGCCCCTAACCTGCTGGCCCCTCCGGGAACCAAGAGGTGAGAGGTCAGGTCACCGTGGCAACTACTAGATGGGTGGATCCTTGCGAACTCCACACGATCCTTGTTTTCCCTGTCGTAGCGATAGGCGGGGTGAACTTTGTCATTATCTTGATTATGCCTCTCATTGTCACCACCATCATCATCATCATCACCACCATCATTATGATCATTATCTTCATCCTTGTCATCTTCATTACCACTACTACCATTATAATCATCAAGTAAAGGAAATGTGACAGCAACAGGAACAGCCATCATCTTGTGCCCGGTCTATGAGTTCTCATTATATGTTTTCTTCCCTTAATATGACTACATAATAAGAGCCTGATACTTCAGAGACATCCGTATTAGTCCCTGTAACATTAATGCACCACATCTCATCTTAGAGAGAAAGAGAGAGAGGGGGGAAGAGAGAGAGAGTGAGGGGGTACAGAAATACCACATCAAAGGGTGAGAAGAGTAAATGGAGTGAGGGGACGAGAGGAAAGAGAACCAGAGGCTCAGACTGGGAGAGAGAGAAGCCAAGAGAATAAAAGAACTGCAGCTTATCAGATGAGAGGAAAAACGAAAAGATGCTACCGTGTGCATGTGTGTGTGTTTACGAGTGTGTGTTGGTGTTTGTGAATTTAAGTGTACCTGATGATCATCTCTCTGTCTCTGTCCAGGTGATGAAGGCTGATCTGGTCCTCTGTCATCCTCTTCCTCTCCTCTGCCTCCCGACCGAGAGGATACACAGGGCGCGACACTCCTGAGTTGTCATCGAAAATATCATCAATCAATAAAACTCTATAGTTTGTTTCAAACACACGTACACCTGAAAACACAAAGTGCTGAGGACGTTCTCACTCTTCAAAAGTGAAGACTACCTGCAGATACTTGTACGTCATGTGATGTTCATTACAGACCAGAAATTATCTTGCATACCTTCAAACTTTCGATATGCCTCACGTATTACTATGATAAAGTCATGTTCTCCCTGAACGTGCAAAATGGTGAGCATAGACAGAAGCTCTTTGCAAGGTCTGACATGCTTAAAGCTTCTCTGCAAAGTTGCCTTTGTTAGGCCACTTAATCACAGATATACAGTATGTCCCCAGTAAAAAAGGACCAAGAAATGTGAGATACTGTACAACACCAATAGTTGTGCTCATGTGTTTAATCATGGATTTTCCTCCTTAATGTAGCTTTGAGCACAGAAATAGCATTAATTGACTTTCAGCGCAAGGAGCATTAATGATGTCTGACCTTTCATGCTGGGCAGCACCCTGCCCTGTCTGCTGTGTCCGGGGGTGTTGTCTGGGGAACGATGGGGGGGCCTGGCTACCGCGACCGCAATACCCACCGGAGGCTGTCGCACCTCCCCCTCACCTGCCTCCCCGGCCTCCTTCCCACCTCGGTCCCCCCTCTCTCCCTCGTTAGCGGAGCCTCGGCGAGGAGGGAGCGGTTGTTTGGGAGGGTCTTGCAGGGAGGTGTTGCTTTTGGCTCCCCCTCTGTCCCCTTTCTCTGATCTCTCTCCACCCTGCTTGAGGCAGCCCAGACCACCGAAGGGGCCCCGCTGGGGCAGCAGCAGGGGCTGCTGGGAGCTGTAGTTCATTAGGTTCTTCATGGCACTGCCCTCGCCCTCAGCGGTGGTGTGGGATGAGGAGCGGGATAGAGGTGGTGGTGGTGCTTGAGAATGGGGCTGGTTGTGATCACCGTTTGGAGCTCTGGTGCTGAGCCCTCTTACTTCGCCATTACCAACTGATGCATGATGGGAGCCTTTTCTCTGGTCCTCTTGGTAGCCCCCTCGAGCTCCCCAGGAAGGTGCGGTCTGATCTCTTCCCCTTTCTTCTGTACTTGCTCCGTGGCTGCTGTGCTGCTGGTGCCGTATCCTTGCAACCTTTTGTCCCTCCCTCTGAGAAGATGTTGACCCTGACCCCACCCTCCCATCAGAATGAGGACCTGAGTGGGAACAGTCCCTGAAGGGAGGAGTGCTGGTGTCGGCACCATTCTTGGGTGTGCCCTGTCCAGCACCAGGGTGTGTCCCCTGCGCCTCTAGTGGGAGTGAGGGTCGGTAAACATCATCAACGACCTCTACGTCTCTGAAGGATGAAGATCTGTCCAGGCTGCAGGACCGCAGCTCAGACTGAGAGCTCATGTTGGAACTGGGCTTGTGGAAGTGCTGCGTCTGGTGGCTCCAGTCAGGAGGCTTGTCAGCCTTGCCGTATCCCAGCTGCTGCTGGTGTGGCTGGGATTTGTCCTTCTTTTGGCAATTACTAAGTCGGCTGAGGTGATGATGAGAGGGACTTTCATATGATCCTTCTCCACTCTTGTCATCTGACTTTCTCCCACCTCCTCCTGCTCCACGACAGTCAGTGGCTGCCAGGTCTCCCAATGGGCCAACCGAGGGCACATACGTTGGGCCAGTTACTTTCGCCTCCCTGCCAGACCCTCCAGGGGTGGATGCTGGATCTTTGGAGGGTGTCAGTGTAAGAGGGGCTGGGGGACAGTAGAATTCAGGATGAGGGTGGTGATGTGCATGATGTAGCCACCCTCCTGTCACTGTGGAGCCCATGTGCAAAGCATGAGGAGGAGGTGGTGGAGGGGGTGGAGGAGGCATGGAGTAGGAGGCCACAGAGTGGGGGTTTGGAGGTGCCAACATGGCTGTCGCTGCAGCTGCACCTCTTCTCATACATTCATTGGAAGAAGCTGAAGATTCACTGATCCTCATCTCCCCATTTATGGGTCCGTCCTTGGAGCACCGCCTGCCTCCTCCAGACGAAGGTCTACTAACCCCACCGCCACTGCAGCTGCTTAACGTTCCCCCCTTTCCTCCAGAGCCAGTCTCTGCTATCGAACTGCCGGACAGTTTACAGGCGCTCATATGTTTCGTCTCCTGACTGCCCGAGTCGCCGTCTCTGTACTCCTTGTGTCGCTCCAGAGAGTGTCTGTGGTCCTCCTCCCTGCCTGGCGGTGCGAGGTGAGGAAGGAGGGCGTGGTGAGGGTGGGGGTAAGCTTGGTGGTGGTGGCTGGACGGAGTTGCGGCAGGGTTCGTCTGATGAGGATGGTGATGATGAAGCTGTTTTTCTTTGCTCTCCTGGTGCCGCTCCTTGCTGCTCGAGCGCTCCTTCGCCTTTGAAACTGACGAAACTCCTTTCTCGGCCACGTCCTTGGTGCTCTTCCCCCCTCCTCCTCCCCCACTGTCCGTCTCTCGGCTGCAGGAGCCGAGCGGGTGGCCCGGGGCGGTCCTGGACAGTGGAGGAAGGCTGTGACTGGTGGAGAGCAGAGGGGGCTGGGGAGGAAGGCCTCTCAGGTAGAAGTGATCTGCGAGGACAGGAGAGGAATTAATCACAAGAAAGAAAATGTTACCCCCAAAGCGGCTGTTAAAATGTATTAAAATGACTATATTAAAATGCATTGATATGTGGAGAAAAGGGAGTGAGAAGTTGACAACTTGGAAAACTAGACCCAGAGTCACCAGCTGCTCGTGCTCCTGTGGTGAGTGCTGATGAAGCAGTTTGGGGGAAGTATAGAGCAATTTTTTTCACTCTGTCACATTCACACACCAACACCTACCTTTCTGAGTTTCATAGAAGCGGTGCTGTCCATAGAGACCGTTGCTATGGTGATCCAGGGGACTCATGGGGAGAAAAGGAGAAGCAAGACTTCCTGAATAGCTGGGGTACCCTGTCAGAGGGAGGGAGAGGGAGAAAGAATTGATGTCTCTCCGCAGCGTTGACATTCAGCAGCCCTCTAAACAAACAGTTTATCCTGACAATCTATCATGAAATGGGACATTTTTAGAAAAAAAAAAAAAAACAGAAAAAAATATGGCCAGTTAGCGCTACTTTCACCATAAATGCACTTTTTCAGCAAACACACCACGAGTTGACATTATTTACAGTGGACAAAGTGGTGACAAAAACCACAGCAGACAGCTACTGCCAAGTGTTTGCAGCATTTAACTGGATGGAATTTGCTCTTCTACAAAACACATTTTTCCCAAACCCAAGACAAATAGTGTGAAGCATCACCCCACCCCAACGCACACACACTGAGTCCTCCCAGGAGGTCACTGGGAGGTGAATGGTCGTTCCACTCTGTTCCTTGTCTTCAAGGACGTTGAACTGTACCGCACGATAGAGGAGGTCTTGGTGGGGTGTGTTGAAGGGGGCAGATGGGTGTAGGGATGGGTGAGGGTCGGTGTGTGCGGGGTTGTCATGGTGGTTGACGAGGGGGGAAAAAACAGGAAAATCACCATAGGACCACGCACATACACAAGTACACAAACACACAAGCACAAGAGGCACAACTCCACATTATAGGGCCAAAAGGCTTGGATTGTGTGTGTGTGTGTGTGTGTGTGTGTGTGTGTGTGTGTTCTCCAGCAGCTGGTTTCATGCCCCACAGAGTGTCCTTGCCGGCCCGTTAATTGGCAGCCGTTAAAAGTTTAACGGTGGTGGCCAAAGTAAACAGCACTCCATAAAAACTCATCCTACGCATTCCACAGTCGCACTGCAAAACCACCGACACCCTCACTGCTCCCAGCATGTGTGTGCGCCACTCAGTGTGTTGATGCTGCAATGTAAATGCGCGACTGTGTACACGCCACTATGTGTGTGTGTGTGTGTGTGATTACTCTGACTGGTTAACAACCAGTGAATCTAAATGGCGACAATTAGCCAAAAGGCTCTATCAGCCATCTAAAGCCAATCCCCCGGGTAATGATGAGTGATAAAACTCAGGAGGGAGGGAGGGGTGGGGAGATGAGAAAAAAAGAGGGGAACAAAGACAGCAGAGGGACACGGTGGGGAAAAATAGGAAGGGGATGAAGAAAGGAAAGGAGGGAAAGAAGGGACGAAGGAGGTTAGTGATTGAACGAGCGATGTAAAGACAGTACAAGTAAAAAGAGACACCAGAAGAACAGGGCTGTCAATATGAAAAGCCCCCAATCTGGTGCTGCTGCGAGGCGTATGGAGAAGTGAGTGTGTGTGTGTGAAGGGGGGGTGGAAGATGAAGGAGGAAGTGAAAGGGAAGTGGAGAGCTTTGAGATGGCTGAGATGAGAGGAAAGAGGAAAGGGAGGTAAGGAGAGGAGCGAGAGCACATGAGAGAGGGGACAAAAAACAAGGACAGGTGTGGAGGAGGGAGAGGATAGGTGTGTGAGTGACAGAAAGACTATATATGTGTGTTGGTGTGAGGGGGTATGTGCTGTTTTTCAAACAACTGTGCATTTCTTGGTGAATATGTCTCATCTGTGACTGTGTGTGTGTGTGTGTGTGTGCAGTGTGTATCGGCCAGGTTTCTTCTCTCTGCGCTGGCTACGCTCCACTCTCTGGACCGAGGCCAGCTGGCAGACCGCCTGCCGGAGCTCCCTGGCTTGAATTCTTAAAAACAATCATTTGTAGTGTGCGTGTGCGTGTTCGTGCACGACTGTGTGTGTGCGTGCAGATATCAAAGCTGAGCCACACAGACACCAAATCCGTCTGATAGGCGCGCACACACTCTCCCACCACACACACATTCTTGCTCTCTATTCACCGCTGCTTCTCTCTCTCTCTCGTACACGTCGAAGTCCTGCCTCCGACTCTTTCTATGAATCTGATTTAAGACGAGTCACTCCGGGCGACATTAGGCGCTCATTTTCGGGGCTTAACTGTTGCTATTTATCGCTCGACAAGCTGCAAATGAAGCAGTTGTACAAACAAAACTCTTGCCTCCTTTCAAGCTTTAAAGCTGCATCAGGAGAGATCTCTGTGCAAAAAAAACCCAAAACAAAACAAAAATGAAACAAAAATAAAGCACAGCTCTTATGAGTTTCGTCTTTTGAGCTTAAATCACAAATTTGGGGCAGCAGAGAAGTGCAGTGTGTTCGCCTTATTTGCCCACATTAAATTCTGGTGTGTACACTTCCTCGGCAACAGGATGTAACACATTAAGACTTATAGGAGGGGAATAAAAAGCTGTCTCGTAAACAGCAGCGTCCTCCAGAAAAAGTTGGACTCGCCATCTTTTGCTCCTCTGGTTCAAAGCAATTGAATGTTGATATGATGATGCAAGAAATGACCCTTAAATTAGTGGACTTTGCATCTACAGACTGTGGAAACGTGGATAAGTGTGACAATTTAAGAAAGAGTCCTTTTTCACAGCAGATATTTCAGCATGTCATAGCAGGAAAAGTACCGGTGAAACTAATAACATCAACGATGGCTCTGTGTAAGTGCACCAGGATGCTGACTCACCTAAAAGGAATGCAGTTGTAATTAATTATACTTAGTCATGGCTGGAAGGGAACAACGAGGTGGTTAACCTGGTTATGGTTAGGCACTGATCTTGAATAGTTAAGGTTAGGATAGTCTGGGGCAGTCTTGTAATTGTTTTTGCAAGTTTTTGCAGCTCTCGCATCAGATTTCGCAGTTTGGGGGTTACCTTCTGGACTCAACCATGTTATGATTGCACCTGTGCTTTTACCGCTATGACATGTTCAAAAGCTTTTCTTTCTACGATATCAAAATCCCCCCAAAAAATTATATTTGCTCCACACGCTGACTGATTTCCATTTCATTGTTTGGTGGCAACGTTTGGAGATGTCAAATACTGTACTAAGGCGACACCACTGGGTGTTTTTATTCGCTCACACATTTTGTGACAAAACTAGTGAAACATGAAATTGTGATTCTGACCATTTTTCACCGTTATTCCAGAAATGCAGCCTGTGGCGGAAGCTGTCGTATAGGTCTTCAGGCACCGAGTCCTGCGATAGTTTTTGCAAGTTTTTGCAGCTCTATCAGATTTCGCAGTTTGTGGGTTACCTTCTTGACACGATCATGTTGCTGATTACTGTGCTTTTCCTGCCATGACATGTCAAAGTGCAGCGGTCAGAGAGCTGGTTCAAGAGCTTTGCTTTCTACGATATTGACAAAAACAAACGTCTGTGCCAAAAGCTGGCTGGTTCCCATTTCATTCTTTGCTGACAACGTTTGGAGAAACAAAACTGGTGAAAATCTGATTCTGACTGTTTTTCACTGTTAGTTAAGAAATACAGCCTGCAGCGGAAGCTGTTGGACAGGTCTTCGGGCACAGAGTCTTGCAATAGTTTTTGCAAGTTTTTGCAGCTCTTGGATCAGATTTTGCAGTTTGTGGATTACCCTCTAGACATGACCATGTTATTGATTACACCTGTGCTTTTCCTTCTATGACATGTTAAAGTGCAGCGGTCAGAGAGCTGGTTCAAGAGCTCTGCTTTCTACGGTATTGAAGAAAACAAATAAAAGTTAACGTCTGCACCAAAAGTGGATTGGTTTACTTTTAACTTCTGATGTCAAATACTGTCCCAAGGTGACACCACTGGGCGTTATCATTTATTCGCTCAAACATTTTGTGACAAAACTGGCGAAATGTGAAATTCTGATTCTGACCGTTTTTTGACGTTAGTTGAGAAACAGCCTGTGGCGGAAGCTGTCTTTCTGATGAAGCCTTTTTTTTTTTTTTTTTTAGAGGTTATCTGTTTAGACCCATCTCGCTGTCAAAAGAGAAATCCTCTTACAAACACACACATACCTGAAAGGGACAGATAACTAAGTCAAGCTTCACTCTTTGACCACAAACGGTTAACAGCCGAAAGAGGACATGTTGCGTGTGGATGCGCACATTTTTTTTGTGTGCATGTGTGTGTGTACGATCAGGAAGGGGGCCGTTGGAGGTCGGTTAGCCCAGAAGGGGCCCTGAGGGTGGGGCTGCGGTCACAGGGGGAGGGGGGCTGTGAAGGGGGAGAGGATGGTGGAAATGGGGGTAAGTTTCAGTCTGTGTGTGCGCTCATGAAACTTAAAACTCACCCCTAAAAGAGAGCGGGGGGGGCTGAGAGATGATTGAGTGAAAGGAGGAGAGTGAATGTACGGAGCCTGAAGTGTATTGTGAATTACTGCCGATTAAGATGCTATTTCTATACTGCAGGAAAAGTGTGTGTATTTGCGTATTTGTTTGTGTGTTTATGTGGCAAGAGGGAGAGGAAGGCTTCGGTCGTGCACCATTTTTTGAAAGCGTCATGGTGCTCACGCACTGAACTAGAAAACCGCCACAAACACAAAGCCACATGTTCGCTGACATACAGAGCCAGAGGAGAGTTTTTGTGTGTGTGTGTGCATGTGTGTGTGTGTTTCTATAAGTAGCATCATCTGAGGCGTCACTGCTGCGCGTGTTTGGCCTCAGCTCAGTGTTGGTTAAACCACTTAATGGCTCCATCTCGATCTAATCCCAAACCAAGACCCTGGATTAACCAGAGAACCCAAGCAGATCTGGGCTGCCTCCTGCATGTGTGTGTGAGTGTGTGTGTGTGTATTACCTTCATGTGAATGGGGGAACCAGATAGGGGAAGCGCTTGAATGGGGTCCAGGCCTGTAGGAGGGGGAGGAGGGGGAGGCGGCAGGTCCCGAGGGGTGAGGAGGATGGGAGGGCGGCGACCCCAGACTGCTGGCCAGGAAGGAACCCATGAAGGAAGCACCTGAGAGACACAGAGGCCGGAGGTTAGAGAGGTGCTCGCTGCTAAAATTTAACTCTAGCAATGGGGGGGGGGGGGGGGGTGGGGTCTACTGAGGTGCCAATGAGCACCACACATCACCAGACACCACAGAAGAAGTACTGAGAAGATCTTAATGTTCTGTTAAAATGGGAAAAGAGATGTGCTCAAGCCTCCTCACAAAGGAAATATTATGAGAGGATGCATGTTTCATGCTTTCCACATATTCTACGTTTTTCACACATATATGTAATTATCTATAAAATAATATGTTTAAGATATAAACATTTCAGCAGTTTGAGGCTGGACTATTCTCCTGTTAGCAGGTAAAACGTCAGACACAGCAGGTCAGGATGGTATTACTATTACACGGTAGCGTTGCAAAAAATCTGATCTGCCCTAAAGAAATGAATCGAGCTACATTCACACTGCAGCTCAAAGTGTCCCAATTATGATCATATTTTTCACATGTGACATACATTTCTATTTTTTCTTTTAAAATTATGATCAGGAAAAATATTCAAGGTGACTTTTCCCCCACAGTGACATATACTGTCTGAATTGTCACTGTTTGTGGTTTTCACCTGAGACTGTTGCCATTATTTTGGTGCCAGTTTGTCAGCATTAGAGCTGCAACGATTAACTGATTAGTTGTTAACTGCTATATTGAATTAATTGTCAACTTTTTTGATAATTGTTTGGCTTCACGTATTTTTTTTTCTTCGCTGCTCTATGACAGTAAACTAAATATACAGTATCTGAGTTGTGGACAAAACAAGCCATTTGAGGACGTGATCTTAAGTGTAGGGAAACACTGATCACTGTTTTTCACCATTTACTGACATTTTAGAGACCAAAGAACAACTCAATTAATCGAGAAAATAAAAATGTTGAAAATAATCATTGGATTCAGTCCTAGTCGGCGTTAGCATCAAATACTAGTCATGGTGGCTGAATATGGAGGAAACTTAAAACAGGGTCATAAAACTTGAAGCATAGGGGGTCTTGTTAATTTCATGTATATTTGCTATTTTGGTGGAGATACTCTAGAGCCCCTCAAGCTGCCTTCAGATCGACTTCAGCCTTGTATGAAAAATGAATGAATGAGGCTGTCCGTTGATGCATTGGGGTGCCAAGGTAGGGGCACCCCAAAGAAAAAAAAAAGCAAGGTTGTCTGACAAAGAAAGTGCAACACGATGTCATCCGTCAAGACGCTGCAGTGGCCAATCAGATATGAGCAATTGTACAGTATTGGAAGATTACTTAGATAAAACAATTGCCGCTGTGATAACTTTCCAGAGTTGTAAACCACATCATAAAACCCTTAAAATTTTTTCAACCAACCTCCCTGGAATTGCTCTAACTGGGGCTCCGGGGTTGCGGCGTTGTTTCCGCTGGCTCAATGCCTGTTTAGCTTAGTGTGCTGCGGTTGCTGCTTAAACTGGAATTATGCTTCTACCAAGATACATGTTAAAGGAGACATGCTAATCTTCAGGCCCATACTTGTATTTTGGGTTTCTATTAGAACAAGCTCACATGCTTTAATGTCAAAAAACACTTAATTTTTCTCATACAGTTGGTCTGAATTTACCTGTATTCACCCTCTGTCTGAAATGCTCCGTTTTAGTGTCTGTCTCTTTAAGAATCCCTCTGGAAAAAGCCCAGTCTGCTCGGATTGGTCAGCGTTTTCTGGTCGTTTCTTCCATATCTGCCCTATCACCATCTTCTGCATAATCATTATTCTCACTGTCACAGTTGTGACATCACAACCTTAAGGAAGTCCTGGCGGATCCTTTAAAGGCACAGTTTCTGAATACAGGCTGTGCGCATTTCAACGTGTTTTGATTTTTTCACAGTATTTATATAGCACCTGGACCTGCTTTATAATTTAAAAAAGACACTGAAATCTCACTTTCTACAATATACTGTGGGACCTTTAACCTACACATGGAAGAGTGTTATGGGTAACTTGAGTTTGCTGAAGCTCTCAGGGGAGCCAAATGTTAACACCTTGTACTGCGAACTTGCACATCAAGCACGCTGATTGGTTGTTAAAGCTCTGGCGGGGAGGCGGGTTTGAAATAAAGGCAAAAAAATTAAACCTCATTGAAGTTGTACATACTTTACTTGTCCCACTGCAGCTCTTCGCAGCATGATAACCACATATAGACTTTCTGGTTTCACGGTTACTGACAAAGCGAGGTGTAACGCCAAGCATCCCAACATCCTGGTTTTCTATAACCTGCGATCAGTGCAAATGACAATTTGACACAACAATGGACAATGGATACTTGAAACTAGAGAAGCGTAGCTCCAAAAATAATAGCATCTTTTGTTGATTCTTGGCATACTTGTCTCTTTTTAACATGTCTCTTCACTTAAAGCTCAAATTCGAGAGCATCGCATGGGGATGCAGTTTGGATCGAGGAGGAAACCTAATTCCACTCCTCCTCTCATCCTGTTACAGTTTGAGCGAACTGGGCGAACAGGCTCAGCTCAGTTTGGCTCCGTTTGAATGTATTTCCACTTATCAGCGTGCTCTCATTTAGTGGAACAACCCGAACAGTTGTAGGGGAAGGAGGAAACAAATCCACAGGGAATCAGGTAATTAGTCACTGGATGGGGAGAGAGAGAGAGAGAGAGAGAGAGAGAGAGAGAGAGAGAGTGAGGTGGTGGGTTGGGTCGTTATCCATAAACGCTGCCTCGCATCAGAGACAATTACCACAACCACAACAGTCCGCATCGGCGTCACACGCACACACACACACACACACGTTCATGTACAGTACCCTCACCTCAACCACGACCCGACGCCCTAACAGCCACAACCACAAGTGCCTTCAACTGTCTGCCAATCTGTCTCTCACACACATTAGAGAGAGGGCATGGGATGAATCGAGCCGGGGACGGAGCAGCGGCGTGTATTAGGAGACAAATCAGAAAGAGGTGTGTGTGTCTATTTATACAGCTGGATGTGAAGCAACGAAACGCACACAGATGAAGACAATTTAAAGGCAGAAATCCCTCCATCTTTTTTGAGCTTTCAGTCTCTGTAGTCATAATAAATTTGGAGGAAGAAGAAACTTTCCCCTTCTAGACATTTATTTTCTCTCTTTCTGCCTCTCGTTCATCCTCTCCCTCACCCTCTCTCTCAGACAGGATATTTTTACAGCGTTTTTCTTTTTTTTTTTTCCTCCAAATCTTTTCTTGTACAACTGTAGATCAGCAGCCTTTCAGCCAGTCATAATAAAACACAGCTCATGTAAAGACTGGTTTCACAAGACCCCCCCTATATATATATATATATATATATATATATATATATATATATATATATATATATATATATATACAGAAATACATACACCTACGACCAATAGAGATACGCTGCTCACTGTACCTCATCTACTACATTAGAAGAGACTCAGTTTCTAGCTGAGCAGCCATGCATTTTTGAAATTACATGAAGCATCTTGAAGTGTCTCCAAGGGCCATAAAAGTTTATTCATATTAAAGGAGACATTCAAAAAATTAGTTACACTGATTTCAAACAGTAGTGATATTGATAAGTAAGTTTAGTGGGGTAAATACTCTGCATTCCTTGTTCACGTTCTTCCCACAGCTGTTCTTTAATCTCTCCACCCTTCCCCCATTTCCCCATCTTTTTTCCATTTACTCATCTCCTTCCCTTTCTCCTCGTTTCCCCTCTTTCCTGCCACCTCCCTCCTCCTCCCTGTCTGTTTTCTGTTTTTGTGAGTTGAGGAGAAAATCATATTTTGCTCGCTCCCTCTGGCCTGCTGATATGGAAAATCATCTCGGAGGCCAGCCACTAACGTAAACCTTATTTCTGTCACCGTTTCTCCCCCCCTCCTCCCCTCCTTTTCTTCCTGCCCTCTGTTTCCACCTTTGTTTTTATCCTGATCCGCACATTCCCTTTCCATCTGTCACCGCTGTATCCTCCCGTAGCTCTGAGCACAAACGCTGAACGCACCAACATGAGTTAGCCACAACACATGAGATATATCGGAGGAATAGTGAGCGAGATGAAACAGAACAAACCTTACACAAGCTCTACTCATCAGTGGGTTTTGATTTTCTGATCAACCACAGATCCATGTCAGAAATTCAACTCTGACCCAAGTGGCATCATGATTACATGCAGCTTATTACTCTACTTGCGTATGTTATTTACCATAAATACAAGCTGCCGACTGAGAAAGCAGCCCCATTCAGTCTCCGCAGTGGTAATTAAAGTAGAAAATGTGTTCGTATGCCTCTCATTTTTTCCCAGTTGGCATCATGACTTGGAAAAGTGTGTCAACACACAGGC